>JAJHZJ010000293.1:701027-1301027 GCA_023548195.1 Bettongia penicillata ogilbyi | reverse complement strand
TGTGATAGTAGACCACCCTATGTATGCTGGGGTACTTACTGACATAAGGACCCACAAAATGACATAGTGAAACAAATCTCCAGCCCAAGAGAGCCAGGAAGGAAGTATCTGTCACACTAGGTTGGGAACAGTGTGAAGCACAGCCCAGTGTACCCCACACCCAGCACAGACAGGGCAGGAGCAGGCCTTGGGGACTGAATCCTGGAAGCTGTGGCTGTTTCCAGACTTCTCAAACCACAAATGCAAAGACAGCACAGAAGGTAGGTGGGAAAGCTCTGTAGGGTCTGAATGGGGAAGGGTTGTTTTCTAGCTGGGTATGGGCCCGAGGAAGAGGAAAAGGCACTGCAGGCAGCAGCAGCAGCTTCCAGGGCTCTGCATACACAGACAATGGGGGAATCAAGTGGCTGATGCAAAATCCCTGAAGTCTGGGATAGTATACACACCCACAACCACACCCCCACTAGAAACAGAGTCCTACCTTGATGTGGAGTTAGAAAGTCAAGTATTTTGCTGTGAACATGAGCAAACAGAGGGGAAAAAGTGAGACTATAGAATCTTACTTTGGTGACAAAGAAAATTAAAACAGAACCAGAAGAAGACAAGTCAAAGCTCCTACATCAAAAGCCTCCAAGAAAACTATGAATTGGTTGCAGGCCATGGAAGGACTCAAAAAGGATTTCAAAAATCAAGTAAGAGAAGTAGAGAAAAAATTGGGAAAAGAAGAGAGAGTGATGCAAGAAAATCATGAAAAATGAGTCAACAACTTGCTAAAAATTGTGAAGAAAAATGAAAGTTTCTCTCTGGTACTGAGCAATTTGAGTGAAAGGTAAGGAGTTCCAGCCAATATTATCTCCACTGGTATTGGTAATAAGTATGCTCCATTCTGCCTACCTATGTGTAATGTTAATTTAAATGGGGAAATCTTCCTCATTTATTAATAGGCCCATGTGACCTGTATGGGTCACATGGAAGTCTGAGTCACATGGAGTCTGTGGAGGGAGGAGTTTGCTGAATGGTTGGAACTGGAAGGATGGAACAAGAAGAGGCAGAGCTAGAGTAGAACTGAGAGGAAGTTAGAGAACAGTCAGAACTAGGAAGGATGTGTGATGGCAATCCAAACAGGATCTTTTACTGTTTATGATTTGGTATAATCAAGTGTCTGACTGAATCTTGCCTTTATCAATCAAGAGTCTTTTCTAGGAGTAAACTACAAAAGCAAAAGTTTTCTTTAACTAGAAACAGTATATGTATTTGTGTTATTGATGTGATTAAAGATCTTCCCTACCCATTAATGGACCTGCCCATTATGGGGATTTTGATTAGGGAAGATTTGTAGGAACACCAGCAACTTTTGTTAATGAGGCACTGGTTCTCAAGGGGCGGAGTGCCTTCTGGCTCTAAAAAATGGTATAAATAATCTGAGAGTGAGATTTTGCTTTGGGGCTTAGTTTTAGTAACAAGGTTTGAGTGTCAGATGAGGATTCTGGGAAAGCGCCAAGGAGTTCCCTCTCTGTTAACTGGGCAGACAGGTATACCTATCTGTTGAATTATGGTCAGGCAGAGGAAGCTATGTCTGTTGATTACTTTAGGGTTTACTGATTGGAAGTGTTTTTGTTTGCACAGACGAGGACTCTGGGAAGCTGCTAAAGGACTCCCCTGGCTTTGAGAACACAGATGTCATGCTTCCCTCTCTGGTAACTGTGGTCAGGCAGTTGGGGTTCAATTGTCTGTTGAATTCAGGAAGAGAAAACCATGACTGTTGATATATTGATTTCTCTGTATTTTCTTTGAAATTCAGGGTGCTGACTCCCTGAAATAACTGAATGATATATGTACTTGGTTAAAGGAATGACACATGTGCTTGATTAAGGTGATTATTGACCCCTTGAAAGTTACTTTCATTTTATGAATGCAGATCTAAGAGCCTGTGATAGCAGGGCCCCCTGTGTATGTTGGGGTGCTTACTCATACAGGATGCAGGCAAGCATGCAGTCAGCTAGCATGAGTGAAAGACCTTGTTTGTTACTTTTTTTTAAGAGGTCCTGCTTGTGATTTGTTTAAGGGAGCTGGTTTGTGGGAAGTCTTGAAGGGAGAGAACGTGAGGATGTAGCTGTCCTCTGCATTGTTACTGTGTATAGATTTTTGGTACTATGATGGGCTTGACTTTCTGGTGGATAAATAAGTATTTTTGGTTCTACCTTCCATATGGTGAGTCTGTTGTATTTCATGATTCAGAATGGTTGCTGTGGGCAATGTGAATATTGCATTAGTGCTACACTATCTTAGCCAATTGCCACCTCTCCATGAAGCAATGGAGGTGCAGTTTGGCACACAGAATTGGTCATACCATTTCCTTTTCCCACACTAGTGGTATTATCCTTTCTAAAAGTCTTAACCTACCTCATCCACTCATGAAAAGTGGTAATAGTCTTGCTGCATTTGAGGTATCTAGACATATATCTGCATGGAGATACGTATCTATCTCTACAAATACCCATCTGTAACTTTCTGAGTTGTAACCTGTCCAGTCGATAAAAAAAAAAAAAAAAAATTGTCACTCTACTAGCATGCTTGAATTTTATGTTATTTTTAAATTATTTTCTTTGTTTTCAATGTTCTACCATCACTTCCATATATCTTAGATTTTTTTCCTTCCTCACCCTCCTCCCCTCCTTCCTCCTCACTCCCTTCCTGAAATGGCAAACATTTCATAAACGTTCTACATATACATTTCTGTTAAATACATTTTCACCTTAGTCATGTTGCATAGAAGAATTAAAATGAATTGGATAAATCATAAAACAAAACATAATACAGAAGAAAATGGTCTGCTTCATTCTGCAATCAAATTCCATATTTCTTTCTCTGGATGTGGAAGGCATTTTGCCTCAAGAGTCCATTGAGAACTTTTTAAGTCCTTGCATTGAAATGAAGTACTAAGTCTACCAGAAAAATTCCTCACACACTGTGGTTGTTTCTGTGTACAAAGTTCTGGTTCTGCTCCTTTCCCTCAGCATCAGTTCATATAAGTCTTTCCAGGCCTCTCTGAAGCCTTCCTGTTCATCATTTCTTATACCACAATAGTATTCCATTGCATTCATATATCACAATTTATTCAGCCATTTCCCAACTGATGGGCATCCTCTTGATTTCCAGTTTTTGGCCACCTCAAGAGAGCTGCTATAAATATATTTGTACATGTGAAATCCTTTCCCATTTTCATGATTTCTTGGGGAATATAGTCCTAGAAGTGGTATGTGAATTTTATATTCTGAACTTCATAACTATCTTTTTATTGTTCTGGATGTTGCCTACAGAGGAAGGGGATGTACCCACTGTGACTTTGGAAATTTGGAAGAAAAAACCCTACAACATTTTGTTACATAAGAAATGGAAGATTAATTGAATCTTTTGCTAGTTGGTCCATCTATACATATAACTTCATGTGTTATGATAGCTACACAGTATAATATACGATAGTTATACACTATAATATAATAGGAGGGTGAGATCTGTTGGAATTGCATTAGGAATATCATAGTAATTTCCAATATTGTCTCTGAAAGAAAATGCTGTACTTTAACATAAATATTCTTCAATGATATTATGTAGTTTACAAATATTCTTTACAGAAGAATGAAAGTTTTATGTTACCTTAAAGGAGACAGAGAAACAACTGATTGGTTAAAATAGGCTTCAGGATATTGCCAGTGAGGAACTACAAAGCAGGAGCAGCATTATTTTTTAAATTATTAAATGAAATATGAAGTGGTATTGTCATGCATTAAGAGGACAAATAGCCAATAAACAAACTCACATATTCCACAACTCTGAAAACAGCGTCAAAAGGTATGGAGGCAATTCCTGACATTCTTACTTGTCGCCCTCTGACAGATTTATGAGGAGGGCAGGGAGAAGAACAATATGAGATAAGAAAGTATTCATAGGTTGAAATCTCTACTGGTGGAGAGAATACTAATACTGCTAAGATCCCAGACTTATTGAAGTACATGATATAGGAAAAAGAACATTGGAGCTAAAATTATTCCTCAGTAATTGTTCATGTTGTCCACCATGACTGTGGAGAACATCTTTGGGAAAATGTGACTGCAGAGTTCCTTTCAACTCCTACTGATATCATGGGTACCATCTATCCTCCCATGAGTCAAAAGAAATGAGCAGTGGTCATCAGGTTTAATGAATCTCAAGGTGTCCTCTAGGTTGTGAATATATGATCAAGTATCAAGTTGACCAAAAAGTTGTTTCATATCCTTGCATTGGGGCATATTAAACATTACTATTAATATCTTCTTCTTCTGACCAACATTTAACATATTTGTCTTAAAATAACCCATGGAAGGGCACCACTTTTGGTGAATAAGAAACTATTTCTTTCTTAAAGAATGCATGTCCCCTTTCATGGAATTAACTCATACTTCTTTCTAAGTTTTCAGTGGTCTTTTGCATCAATATCCTGACATGAGAGGTATTTTTTTCTCTTTGTATCCTTTTATCTTACATTTATTATTACTATTATATTTAAGTTCTTAATTTTATAATGGAGTGGTTCCCCTTAGCCCTGTTTAACTTTCTTTTTTATTAGGGATGCCAACATGTAGTTTTAAAGTAATTAGGATTTCCTTGGTGATGGAAAGGAAAAACATAACACAGTCTCATAATATTATTGCAAAATGATTCTAGTTTTTAATACTTGTTGAAAAGGAAATCTTTATTCCACTGACCTTTGTTATCCTTTGTAGATACTCTTACAATCAGCTCTGTGGCTTTCTGTCAAGAAAAAAATATCTATTGACCCCACTGCTGCCACTGAGACCTTCCAAGCAAAACTTCATTTACCTCTATCATTCTTCCTACCTTTGCTCTGAGATGAGGCTAGTTTGCTCAACCTTAGTTTGTTAATAATTAGAAGCTTTCTCATAGCAGCTCAATGCAAACAGAAGTTGAGTCCCAGGTTCATCTATGAATATGTTAGCAGATCAACACAAATGGTAGAGAAAAGAAAAAAAAAACAGGCACTGAGAGAGATGCTATAATTAAAGGTCAAACAGATCAACCTGATTTAATCAGAGCAATTCTTTATACCTTTTGATTTAAAGTTACATAGTTAATAGACTCTAGAAATAAATAGAATTACCTTACTTTGATTTAGGATAAAACTCATTTTGACTTAATTTTCCTTTACACTCTAAGTTACTCATTGGATGATATGGATTATGTACTTACAAAGTCTGTACCATACCAACGTTCAATACAATATGCCCAATATTTAATACAAGTAACATTTTAAAGTGCCTAATACATACAAAGCTCTGTGCTAGGCCCTGGGGATACAAAGACAAAATTGAAAACATTTTTTGCCTTGAAGGAACTTGAACTCTAATGGGGGACGGTTACTACATATATACAAGTAAGTACATTTACTTACTAAGTTTACACAAAATAATCTCATTCTCATTCACTTAGTCCTAGTCATTCATTTCCATAATCTCTCCCTTTAATCATCTTACTCATCATTTGCATGTAAGATAGTTGCAAATAGTATAGTATTAATGATGCATGTTTATATAATATGTGAACATCTTTAAATCTCTATTTATACACATATATACATTATATATAATTGTTAAAGCATAGTATTTATGATATGCATTTATAACCCCTCTCATGATATCCCACATGTCCACCACTCAGTTAGACATTTCGAGCTAGATGTCCCATATATATTTGAAAGTCATCATATACAAAATTAAACTTATCTTTTCCCCAAACTCTTTCCTTTTTTCTCACTTTCCTATTATTGTAGATAGTATTTAGGTTTCAATCCTTCTCTCAAACTCTATATTCTATCAGGTCCAAGGTTGATCATTTCTGTCTTCATAATTTGGGTGGGGGTATATTCTCTCTCCTCTCAGAGCATTTAGGTACAGTTCTTTAATATATCAGACCTTGTAACATTGCAATAGTCTGCTGGTTGGTTTCATTGCCATAAGTCTTTCCCCACACCAATTTATCCTCCACTGAGGTAGAAAATCTTACTAAAGCTCAAATTTGATCATATGACCTCTCTATTCTATTGATGCCATTAGATATTGCCTTTATGAACATATATAAAATCTTTTCTTTGGCTTTTAAAATCTTAGATAATTTGGCCCGTTCTGTAACCCTTCACTGAAAGTGCCAGTGGTAAAGGACTTTGACCTAACTGGTGGGCAATGGTTACTCAATGACTCACAATAATATGAGAACTGTGTGTATTTGGTAGTGTCCTTTGCTAACCAGAGACACTAAGTTTCTTTCAATTCCTTGAACACAGCTTTTCATTTTCTAATTCAGTGCATTTTTACTTGCTGTTCTCATAATATGTAGAACAACCTTCTGCCTCATTTTCACCAATTGGTTTCCCTAGCTTCCTTTAAAGCTCAAATAAAATCTTCTTCTGCAAGAAGCATTTTCTGGTCCCCCTTAAGGCTAATGTCTTCCCCCTATTGATTATTTTCAATAAATCATGTATGTATCCTATTTGAATACAGTTGTTTGCAAGTTTTCTCTGCAATTAGACAATAATCTCCCTCAGGACAGGGGCTGACTTTGTCCTATCTTTGTGTTCCCAAAACTTAACACTGTGTCTGGAACATAGTAGGTATTTAATAAATATTTGGTGACTGATTGTCTGTTTGAATGCAATACATATGTGGAAATAGATGTGCATGTATATTTTATACTATATGTATTATACTATAGAATTAAATAGTAATAATTATTAAATAATAATGAGTTATGTAAATGATATGAAACATGATATGCAATTATGAAATATCTGTATATTTATTTATAATGGTATATACACATATATGTATACATGTGAATGTGTGTATATATGCATACATATATGTATATGTGTATATGTATATTGCTCTAAAAGTTTCAAAGCAATTCTTCAGATATAATAGTTTATTAATTTTAATAGTTTAAGCTGCACTAAGGTTTTTAGGACATCCTATATATAAAACTTATCACTCCCACATAATTAGGAATAATAAAAACTTCAAATGTCAAAAAAGATTTGCATAAGAATTGATATAATCATAATTTGAAATATAAGAAAATATGATTTTGTAAATAAAAACACTTTCCAATTTTGTGAATATGTCAAATGTCTTTGGATTGCTGATCAAATAATAGGGAAGAGAAATTGCCTAGAAAAGGGCAAAATTATGTTCTTTTCATATATTAATTTTTTTTGTTTCTGTGCAAGTTTTGGGAAATGAGATCAAATTAATATAATCTGTTTATTTTCCTCATAACTAATATTTGAAAATGTGCATATGCATGGTGGAAAACATTCTTCACTTTTTTCTTTTAGAACAAAAATTAATAAATCCATTAAAAATTCCAATGAAAATTTAATTATCAATTACCTTAATGACTCAGAGTTCAGTCTTCACAATGAATGTGTGAGCTTTCATTGCCTTTTATAAACAAATAAAATTTCTATAGAAAAAAATAAACAAGATAAAGTTAAAATAAGATGATACCTGAATGCTGATAAATAATGGTATGTGTAATCTCTTGAAACTGGAAAGGACAACAAGGAAGAAGTCAATTTTCCATCCCAGGGATTTTAAAGAATAATCACTTTAATTTCCTAGGATGTGGACCACAACTATATGTGACAAATGAACTGAACTGGGACCATAAAAACTCATCAGTTCAGTTTGCTTCTGCTGGGTTCTATATCAGTGTCATAAATCAGACAACTGGAAACCCAGGTTTATCCACTCATCTGCTGTTAAGAAGATAACAGCAAGTGAAATTAATGACATTCTTCATTCCCAAGTCACTTCTAAATGAGGTCATATAGCTACAACCAATGAAATTAATGAAAGTCATTTTTGTGATGCAACTCCTAATTGAATCTGGCCTCTTTCTTTTTGTAATATATTTAATTTTTAATTGCTTTCTAATGTTAACCTGTTAATTTATTGTAGTTAAAAAAAAAACCTTTGCAAACTTAAATGTAGGCCCTAAATGTGACTTTGTATAGTAGTAGTTGTTATGTCTAGAAACCTAGGTACCTGAGGTATACCTACATTACTGATACAATGGCTGAATTATTCCTATCTTTGAAAATAAAACAGGATATGTGACTTCTAAGGATTTTGCTTTAAAATATAGTTAAACTGGTTGTTTCTTAGGTGGAGGAAGGGTATAAGACTTTGCATTTATATAACTCTTTCTGATTAGTCAAGTACATTTTTAGACACCCCACTGCATGATGAGAATTGAAAATACTATCCCTATTTTACAGATAACTGAGATTCAGAGTATTTTTGTGTTGTCTGTGGTCACAAAACCATTTTGTCAGAAGTGAATTTGTGACCTAGGTTTTCTTGATGCCAGTTTCAGAAATCTATGTACTATGCGATAAAATTACTGACATTTCATCCCTGAAATGTTTTTAAAATTACAATAATCACTGGTAATAATATAGTAGTTTGAGGTTTGTGAAGCATTGTTCAGACACTGTCTTAGTAGGTTCAGAATAAACTTATAGGTAGGTGTAATTTTTATAAGATGGTTTGTATGAAATAATGAAGAGAGTAGAACCAGGAAAATAAGTTAAACAATAACAACTATATTATAAAGACAAATAACCTTGAAAGACTTGATATCTCTGATCACAATGACCAACAATTCTTACAGAAGATCCATAATGGAGCATGTTACCTGCCTCCATAATGCACTTACATATATTAACACTGCAGGAATGTGTTTTGCTTGACTATACATATTTTTTACTATGATTTTCCTTTTCTTTTTACTATAGAGTGTAGTAGGTGGCAGGTAGAGAAATGACTATTCATTGAATTTTTTTGAAATACTCAATATAACTCATTACTTAACATTTTGCAATAATAAAACTGAGTTTCAAGGAGATTAAGTGACTTCTCCCACTAGTAACTGTTTAGGGGCAAGCTTCAATCTAAGTCCTTTCTGGTTCAACTTTCAGCACTCCATCCACTGGTCCTCTTGCTTTACAAACTCATTAACCAGTTTTGTCCTTCAGTAGGTCCTGTCTTTTTCTTTCTTCATGCATTTCTTTTCTAATACATTTACTTTCCCCTTTCTTTTTCTTTTCTTAATCATTCCTTGATATGCCTTTGTCCATATGTCTACTTGCTAAATTGTAGTCGTTTTTGTTTTCTTAATTTTGCTTTTTTTCAAGAAAAGTTTTATGGTTCCAATAATCTCTAAGTGCTATGAAAGAATGACCTTACTTCTAGGCTCTGTTACCCTAGTTAAAACTTGAGGTGAGGGGACATCTTTCAATATATGCTTTCATGCTAAACAAAGGGTAAAAAAAATCACCAAATTCCTCTCTCTACCACAACCTCATAAGACTGCTACACTGACTTATACAAAATCTGATTATTTTAGCAAATGTCCCTGAGATCAAGAACAAAGTTTGAATTCTGGACATGTAAATTAAGTAATTAGTAACTTCAAAATGCTATAAAAAGTATATTCTCTAAGTATCTTTACAAAAATTAGCTTTGGATTACCTGGAAAATTATTCTAATTGCGCATTGGAGAAATTGTCATTAAGATTAAAATTGCAAATTGCAGCTATCCCTATAATTACACCACATCAAAATAAACACTAAAGGTATATTTGTCCTTTAATGTGTGCATTTTATGTACTTTCATGATGTGAAATCCAAGCCTAAATACACTGATAATTTACTTAGCTGAACTCTACTGGTAAATTCCTCCTCATATTTTAGTTGAAATAGACTTTATTTAGGCCAAGTCACTGTTAGAGTAACCGTCATTCAGTTGTGGACATTGTTGTTTTAATATCAATTCTTGGCCATCTTATTAGGCTAAAGATTGAATTTCTGTACTGAGTTAAAATGGTACCAGGATCCACTGCTTATTCTTTATTGTTACTGAGCCCTAGCCCATTGACTTGGCTTCCAATTTTGAATTATCCTCCTGGCCGCAGGTAGCACCAATGAGATATTGGCAGCCATGAATATCCAGGCACAATTCTGAATCATGAAATGCCACAGACTCTTCACATGGAAAACAGAACCAAAACATTTATTCAGACATCAGAAAGTCAAATCCATGATGGTAACAAAAATCTATACACAATAGCAATGCAGAAAACACTACAATCCACAAGCATTCCTCAGACTAGGATTCCCACAAACCAGGTCCCTTAAACAAATCACAAACAGGTTTCCCTTAAAAAAATCCTTTCTCAAACTCACAGCCAGCTGTGGACTTGCTGCATCCTTCAGTTCTGACTGCTCTCTTACTCATTTACTGCCAGCTCTACTCTAGTTCTGCCTTGTCCTATTCCACCCATTCAGCAAATTCTTCCCACCACAGGCTCCTTGTGACTCAGACTGATGACTCAGAGTTCCATGTGACCCGGGAATGTCACATGGACCTATTAATGAATGAGGGAGATCTTTCCATTTTAAATTACCATTATACCACAATCCCTTTTCTTCTCTTATTTTACATATGGAAAAAAATTCTTTAAAATTACTCTCAAATCTGAGTACTACTTTGCCTAAGGGATGCTGTATCAGTAAGCCAACATTAAGGTCTTTCTTACAAAATATGGGAAGCGAATATGGGAAGCCTATTCTTAAAGCTATGAGACCATGTTGCCCAGGGGGCATACCGTTTCTTTTTTTTATTAATTAATTAATTTTTAGTTTTCAACTTTCATTTCCACAAAATTTTGAGTTACAGATTTTCTACAAATCTCTCCAATCCACCTACCCCAAGAGAGCCTGCATTCTGATTACCCCTTCTCACAATGTGCCCTCCCTTCTGTCACACCTCTCCTTTGCCTTATCCCCTTCCCCTCTATTTTCCTGTAGGGCAAGATACATTTCCATATCCCACTGTCTGCATGTCTTATATCCAAGTTGCATGTAAAAATTATTTTAACATATGTTTTGAAAACTTTACGTTCCAACTTCTTTCTCTTCCTCCCTCCCAACCAACCCTCAATGAGAAGGCAAGTAATTTAACAGAGGTTATACATGTGTAGTCATTCAACACACTTCCATAATAGTTGTATTGTGAGACACTAATTATATTTCCCTCCATCATATCCTGCCCCCGCAATTTATTTTTTCTTTCTTTTGACCTTATCCTTCCTCAAAAATGTATACTAATAATTACCCCATCCACCCATTTGTCCTCCCTTTTATCATCCACTCATCCTCTGCTTGTCCCCTCCCACCATAATTTCTATATGGTTTGACAGATTTTCAGGCCAAATTGAGTGTGCATATTATTCCCTCCTTAAACCAAACTGGATGAGAGTGAGATTCACTCTTTCCCTCTCACCTACCCCCCCTTCCCCTCTATTGAAAGAGCTTTTTTTTGCCTATTTTGTGTGAGAGATAATTTACTTCATTCTATTTCTCTCGCTTCCCAATATATGCTCTCTCATCTATTAATTTTATTTTTCAGATATCATCCCTTCATATTCAACTCACCCTGTGTCCTATATCTATGTGTATGTGTGTGTGTTTGTGTATGTGTGTGTATGTGTATGTGTGTGTGTGTGTGTATTACATGCAAATAATGTAATATTGGGAAAAGTCTCCAAAGTTACAAAGTTATCTTTCCATGTAGGAATGTAAACAGTTCAACTTTACTAAGTCCCTTATGATTTCTCTTTCCTGATTATATAATCATGCTTCTCTTGATTCTTGTACTTCAAAGTGAAATTTTCTATTCATCTCTGGTCTTTACATCAAGAGTGCTTGAAAATTCTCTATTTCACTGAATGACACTTTACCCCCTGCAATGTTAAACTCAGTTTTGCGGGGTAGGTAATTCTTGGTTTTTACCTTACCTCCTTTGACCTCTACCATTTAATATCCCAAGTCCTCTGATATTTTAATGTAGAAACTGGTAGATCTTGAGTTATCCTTATTGTGTTTCCACAATACTGCAATTGTGTCTTTGTGGCTACTTGCAATATTTTTTCCTTGACCTGGAAGCTCTGGAATTTGGCTACAATATTCTTAGGAGTTTTCCTTTTGGGAGCTCTTCGAGGAGGTGACTGGTGGATTCTTTCAAGATCTATTTTACCCTCTGGTTCTAGAATATCAGATCAGTTTTCCTTGGTAATTTCTTGAAAGATGATGTCTAGGCTGTTTTATTGATCATAGTTTTCAAGGTAGTCCAATAATTTTTAAATTATCTTTCCTGAGTCTATTTTCCTGGTCAGTTGTTTTTCCAATAAGATATTCCACATAGTCTACTATTTTTTTTCATTCTTTTCATTTTGTTTTATAATTTCTTGATTGTTCATAAAGTCATTAGTGCCCATATGCTCCATCTTAATCTTTAAGGAATTATTTTCATCAGTGAGATTTTTGAACCTCCTTTTCCACTCGATCAATTCTGCTTTTTAATGCATTCTTCTCCTCCTTGACATTTTGGATCTCTTTTGCCATTGAGATTAGACTATTTTTGAGGTGTTATTTTCTTCAGTATTTTTTGTTTCCCTTTAACAAACAGTTGACTTGGTTTTCATGATTTTCTTGCATCACTCTCATTTATCTTCCCAAGTTTTCCTCTACCTCTCTCAATTGATTTTCAAAATCCTTTTTGATCTTTTCCATGATGTGAGATCAAATCATATTTTTCTTGGAGGCTTTGGATATAGGAGTTTTGAGTGTATTATCTCCTTCTGGTTCATGTTTTGATCTTCCATGTCACCAAAATGGGGGGACTAGATGGTGCAGTGTATAGAGTACCAGTGCAGGAGTCAGGAGGACTTGAGTTCAAATCTCACTTCAGACACTTGACAATCACTAGCTGTATGATCTTGGGCAAGGCACTTAATGCCAAATAACTCATCCTGGGTCATCTCCAGTCATCCTGATGAATATCTGGTCACTGGATTCAGAAGGCTCTGGAGGAGAAGTGAGGCTGGTGACCTGGACAGCCCTGCCTCACTCAAAACAGAGTCAAGTGCACTCATGTCATTGTTTCTCTGATGGCATGGTTTTCTTTGGCTACGAAGTAGAAACATACTTCTCCCACCAAAGTAAGATTCCATAGTCTATTTCTTTTTCCTGTTTTTGTCATTTTCCCAGTCAGTTACCTGACTTTTGAGCTCTTTGTCAAGGTAATTCTTTGTTTCCAGTGGGGATGTGGGGGGGAATGCTGTCAACTACTCAATACCCCCATAATCTGTGGGCCTAGAATTCCAGAAACAGCTGCTGCCATCACCCCTGCTGCTGCTGTGGCTGCCACAGGCTCCTCTGCTCCCTTCACTGTGCTGGAGTTGGAGCTGAACCACTATAATCTCTCACACAAGTCCTAAAAGTTTTTTCCACTGATCTTCCAATCTATCCTCAGCGTTTTGGGGTTAAGTAGTCTGAAAACTGCCGCAGGTGCCAGTGATTCAGTTCCTCTCTGGCCTGCTAAGATCCCCTCTATGCTGATACAGCCCATGCTGTGCTATTCTTTGCCCCCTGCCAGATGTGATAGATGGTTCTCATTGACTTTACAGATTGTCTTGGGCTGGTGATTTGCTTTACTTCATCATTATGTGGGTTGTGCAGCACCAGAATTTGTTTGGAGTCATTTTCCAAGTATTTTGCTGGTTTTGGATGGAGAGTTTTAGCAAGTTGTGGTTTTTACTCCACTACCTTGACTCTGTGCCCTCAGGCAAGCCATTTCTTATAGATAGCAAGGCATTTTTTTCTAGTATCTAAGAGTTATGATGGGGATGATATGTTTCAGCCTGGGATACTGCAAAGAATATTAATCAAAATCAAAAGTGGGGACATATGTAAAGAGCTCTATGATTATGTGCATCAGAAAAGCCCTTTGCCTAGGTTCCTCCACTCAGTAATTACCTGTTAGATCAGTCATAATGATCCATCCCATAATCCTGCTTCACATGCCATCTAGTCATCTAAATAAATGCACCTAATGATAAAGTTAATTCCTATTAGAATGTAGGTTCTTGTGATCAGACTGGCATATATATATATATATATATATATATATATATATATATATATATATATATATATATATTTTTATATATGTGAGTGTGTGTGTGCATGTGCATATGTATACACACATCTGTATATACATATATGCACATATACTTACATATATATTTCTATGTGTGTATGTTTTGTATGTGAATATATGTGTATGTATTTACATACATATACACACATGTCGTATGTGTGTTATCAATTCCTAAAACAGTACATATCACATTGATATACACTTAATAAGTGACTATTTACTTATTTATTTGTTTGTTTGTTTATGCTGTAAGAGATGAAAATCTCCGCTTGTGAGGTGCTTCAGAAGTTATTTTTAATCAACTCTGGGGCACTGGGTGACTTCACAAACTTTGCAAGGGCACAGTAGTAAAGTGTCCTGACAGTGATTCATTTGGCAGCACTTAAGGGTTTATCCATCTGACTTTACCTCATAGGTGTATTGAAACCATTTCATAATGACTTTCAAAAGTCACCTGTTAAATTTTCACTATAAGAACTTATACTTCAGAAACAGGTAAACACTAAAAATCAATGCTAAATTTATAATTGGGTTGACTGTTTAGACTTAAGGAGATGATGAATGAAATGTTAATAATACATTACAGAGTATCACAATTTGTTTTACCTTTTGCTGGTTGGATTATTGAACCTTTACAGCCTACTGTTTCTTTTTCTTCTGACTCATAAGATGTGAGACTGTGTAGGATTCCACCAAGATATTTCATCTCTTGAAATCAGGAGCTTTTCCTTTTCTCCATTACCCACCTCTAAATTCTAAGTGAAAATAGAAGGATCCAGTGTCTAGGAGTGTATGATCCATGTATCATCTGTCACACTTCTTCCACTGCTCTGACAGAGAGTCATTTATTAGACTTCTACCCATTTATGTGTTCAACAAACCTGACCTAGAGCTCATAAGCTGCTATCAGGACTTATAAGAAAGGGATCAGTAACTTTTCCATTGTGAATTTTCTACAGCAAAACTAGGAAAAGACTCAGTGCTACTAATTTAAATGTTTTTTTTTAAAGTCATTCAGTTATGAACATTTTTAATGGCCTCATTAACCATATTACACCAATAATGTACATGGGGTTTTCTTGGCAAAGGTACTATTTTCCATTTTCTCCTACACTTGATTAAGGTAAAAGATGTTAAGTGACTTGTCCAGAGTCACAGTGACTGTGACTGTCTTAGGCCAGATTTGAACTTAGGTATTCCTGACACAAGACCCAGAAATCTATCTACTGAACCATGTAACTGCTTTGTTTAATTTAAATATATACTCACAATAAAAATTGAATTTGACAGATCCATTGTAGCTTATTCTGAATAATAATCTACCTACATCAGAGCCAGTTCTAATTTTCTTTCCTTTACCATAGATAAATACAGAGTGAAAAGTCATAGATAAATAATCTGGGGTCAGCTCAAATGACCAAGATAACAAAAGTATGAGAATTTACATAGATAGAAAATACAATAGTACCCCAGGGTACAAATAGAGCAAGAATAATCTACTAAACCTTAGGCTGAATGAATGTGATGCTTGTCAGGAGCATGAAGTATACCATACAATACAAACACTTGTTCTGACACTTTAGATGAGTGGATAGATCAAACACATCAGTAGGCAAGATTTACATCCTCTCTGGACCTTTATTCATTGGCTATTAATCGATTTATACAGGAGAGGAATGATGAATCGGTCCTGACACATTCTCACTCAGTTTTATTGTATAAGACAGTGCTGTCATGGAGAAGGGAGTTGATTTTTTTGTCCAAGTACTACCCCTGGATCTCTCTTAGCTTGACTAGCTTCACTGGTGTTAAGAAGCAGAATTGCATAGTAGAAACAATGCTACTTCTGGAGTCAAAGGATCTGGTTTCAAGTACCTGTTCTGATATTTTCTGTGACCTTGGGAAAATCAGATAAGTTCATCTGTAAAATGTCCAATGAGTTGGACTAGATGATCTCTGTGCTCCCTTCCAGCTTTAGAACTGTGTTAGCATTTAATTTGACAGCAAATAGGTATATATTACTATCTCTCAGCCTTGGAGAGTTGTCCTTAATTATGTGTTCACTGTTCTAGATATCAGACTTTGCCCCAACATTATGATGATGCTGCAACAGGAAATTTAATAACAAATACTCTTATCTGAAAGTATTTCAGCAGCTTTTCATTCACCATCTCTTAAATTTGAGTCCTAGTTATTGTTTGAAATCAACATTTATAGTGGGAGCATTAAACCATCAAGTCAACTGATGAGGATCTTGAAAATATTTATTATTACACACATAAACACATATATTTACACATAAATTCATATATAAAAGTACGTGCATACACATGCATCTATACAACATATATACATGTGTACATATGTATATATAAACAATAAATATATGTATATATGTGTTGATATATCGATATAGTTGTACATCTGGATATAGATATAGATGATATAAAGATATAGATATATAGACAATATAGCAATATAGTTATAGTCCCTCTATGATATTATCAGTGGCACTCACTTTACTAATCTGAAAAAATGAAGGGATCGAAATAGATAGTCTCGAGTTTACCTCTATCTTTGTATCTGGGATTACATCATCTGGTCAATTTTGCCGCATAAACCATCACAATATTTCAGAGAGTATTCCAAATTATTCTGTGTTCATTCTCATTCATGTTTCCATGCATATATTTGAAGTTAGTATGTGCTAACTTCAAGCTCTGGTTCTCTTTCCACTTTATTATATTTCATATAATTTAAGCCAAATTTCTTTGCACCCCTAATACTTGCTTATCTGCATTACTATATAGTATTCCATTAATGTGCAATAATTTATTTAATCATATTTTGTTGAACATGAGCATCTTTTCACTTTGTGTCTGTGTCTGTAATTGTTTAAAAAAAGTGCCTCTAAAATAATACCAATAGAATTGATTTTTTTAATATTACAATTTTGTTAAGTTGCCAAGGATGTAATTATTGGATTAAAGCATTTTACCATCATACTTTTGTTTTACATTGTCAGATTACTTTAGAAAATAATTATATGATTTTTCAGTCTTACTAGTCGTGAATGAACACAGTTGCCCAGAACTCTGCAAACAGTTTCATTGATTGGTGGGTGCCTCTCAAAACCTCTCTCTCTCTCTCTCTCTCTCTCTCTCTCTCTCTCTCTCTCTCTCTATCTGCCTCTTTCTCCCTTTCTCTCTCTTTCCATATGTGTGTGTGTGTGTGTGTGTGTATAAAATCAGTGATCTCAACTGTACTAATGTGAAGAAGCTTTCCATTTTGCCAAAGCCTCTCACAAATGATTCAGTATTAGTGTGGAGTAGCATGTTATGCCGGATAGTATACTGAACTTTGAGTCAAGATGATTTAGATACAAATCCCATTTCTGCTTTTTTCTAATCATTTGACCCTACACAAGTCAACTAGCTTCTCTAAGCCTCTTTTGCCTCAAAGGCAAAGCAGAGGTCAAAATAACATCTACCTCACAGGACTGTTACAATTATAAAGGAAGAAAAAAAATGTAATAACAACTCACTTTTGGGAGGAGACCACCACTAGGATTAACCTATAGTTGGAATAACTTTAGGAAAACCATTCAATTTGTACTTTACCGTCATGACAACTACTATAAAAATCCTTTGACATTTCCATACTTAGTATATCTATATCTATATCTCTATATCTATCTATCTATCTATCTATCTATCTATCTATCTATCTATCTATCTATCTATCTATCTATCTATAAATCATATAGAGATATAGATATAGATAGATTGATAGACAAAGATCTCTTCATATATATATATATATATATATGTGTGTGTGTGTGTGTGTATACATCACTGTTCTGAATTTTCACAATTGGTCTTTAACTTCTGAGGGTAATATAATGGGTATCATGTAGTTACGTGAGTGTTTAATATGTTCTTTATTAGTTCATTCTTATTTTATGAAGTTTGTGTTGTAGAATGATTAAATAATGTCCCACATAAAATATCCATATGTAACATTGAATATGCTTGTCGCATACAGCTCTTTTGCCTACATTTATGGAAATGCTTGACATAAGGCATACTTATACACTATTTTAGAGACTGTCCTGGGGAAATCATAATGCTAAGGAGACCTTGAAAGCTTTGTAGTCAAGCACTGAGAATAAGTTCCTGTGAGCCGAAAGTCCCTAAGAGTACATATTATATTTCTTCTGATCATATCTCTTTTCTGAGCTCTTTCTAATCATCCAGAATTAGGTATCATGAATAAATGAGTGAAATTAGCTTTTACAATTGGATAGTTACTGAAAAGACATAGCAAAATAAAGTTCAAATCATCTACCCTACATACTCTTCTATATAGATCCTCTTCACAATTCTACCTCTCACTGATGAATTGTCTCAGAGCAATACACCTTCTCAAGGTTCAAAAGGTATTGAGAGGTTGAGATGTATGTTTCTAATGCCTTCAAATGAAGCCCCTATCCTAGTATGTTCTTTCCAATATCAATCACTTTACTGTTTGTATCTCCCTTATACCATATCCAATGATTAGGGTTCCAGTGTCATTTAACCAATTGACATCAATTAGCTTTTACAAATGGATAGTTACTGAAAAGACAAAAAAATAAAGTTCAAATCATCTACCCTACCGCTGCCTGATCAGCTTCCGTAACCTCTGAAGTAAATATGCAATGGTCTCAGGCCGTGGGAGAGCTCAAAAAGGATTTTGAAAGTGAAGTAAGAGAGTTGGAGGAAAAATTGGAAAGAGAAATGAGATCAATGCCAAAAAATTATGAGAAGTGAGTCTACAGCTTGCTAAAGGAGACCCAAAAAATGTTGAATAACACCTTTAGAAGGGAAGGCAAATGAGAAGAGCAAGCAATTAGAAGGAATGGGGCAAGGTCAAAAGAGAGAATAGAAGAAATGAGGGATAGGATAGAATGGAGGGAAATATAGTTAGTGTTACACAACATGACTATTATGGAAACCATTTGCAAAACTACACATATATAGCCTATATTGAATTGCTTGCCTTCTCAGTGAGGATGGGTGGGGAGGGAGGAAGGAAGAGAATTTGGAACATAAAGTTTTTGGAACAAATGTTGAGAATTATTTTTTTATACAACTGGGAAATAAGAAACACATTTAAGGAGGTATATTAATTTATCTTGCCTTACAAGACAAGAGAGAAGGTGGAGATGAGGGAAGAGAGGGAGGTTAGAAGGGAGGACAGATTATTGGAAGGGGTAATCAAAATGCTAGGCATTTGGGGGTGGGGGAGGGGAGACATGGGGAGAAAATTTGGAACTCAAAATTTTGTGGAAATGAATGTTGAAAACTAAAAATAAATGAATAAACATAAAAACCAATTTTAATGTTCCTTTTTAAAACTTTGAGTTCCTTAGACTCAACATTACCAAGAGGACTGTATTTTTAAAAGACTGCAAGTACTTTCTAAATATTTCCCTTAATCATATTTTATTTTTTCCAATTACATGTAAAGACAGTTTTCAACATGAGTTTTATAAAATTGAGTTCCCAATTTTTCTCCCTCCCTCCCTTTTCTTCCCCCTCCCAAAACAGTAAGCAATCTGATATGATATTCATGTAAAAACAAGCTAAATGTGCTTCCTCTTTACTCATGTTCTGAAAGAAGAATCAGAGCAAAATATCAGAGGATCAAAAAAGAATCAGACAAAGAGTGAAAACCATAAGAAAGAAAAACACACACAAAAAAGTGAAAATATTATGATTTGATGTCCATAAATGTGGTCGATAATTTTCATTGTGAATCTTTATTGTGTGCAAAGTGCAGTTTGTAGGAACATTAAAAAAAAAAAAAACCAACAGTGCTTGCATTAGGGATCTAATTAGGGAAGTACTGTGTAGTATTAATGGAAATGGCCCTAAGATATATACATACATACATACATACACACACACACACACACACACACACACACACACACACACACACACGATCGTTGTCCTTCATCTATGAAGAGGACCAAAGTGACATCACCATTTTAAAGTGAAATTTCAGTATGTCCAACTATGGCTAATCAGAGCACTACAAGCTCAGAATGCTCTACCACAGGTTG
Organism: Bettongia penicillata ogilbyi; assembly: GCA_023548195.1. Taxonomy (NCBI): domain Eukaryota; kingdom Metazoa; phylum Chordata; class Mammalia; order Diprotodontia; family Potoroidae; genus Bettongia; species Bettongia penicillata. Next base: position 1,280,803 of record JAJHZJ010000293.1, on the reverse strand, counting down.
GGCACAGATAGTCTGTGTGAATATTTGGGGTAGATATCGCAAATTCGCACATTTTGCATTTATTTTGTGCTGTCTCAATTCTGCTTTGCTCGAAGAGCACAGCATCTTTTCTTATGTGGGCACACCATGCTGAGTGGTCCTGTGCTAGTGTCTCCCATGTTTCACAGTCAAGTCCAAAGTCCTTGAGAGTATCCTTGTATCCTTTCTTCTACACACTATGTGTTGCCTGCCCCATGCAGATTCTCCACAAAATAGTCTTTTTGGCAAGTGTACATTGTGCATTCAAACAGTATAGCCAGCCCTTTGGAATTGCGCTCTCTGAGGCATAGTTTGAATACTTGGGAGTTCAGCTCAAGCAAGAACTTCAGTGTCTGGTACCTTATCCTGCCAGGTCATCCTCAGAATCTTCCTAAGACAGTTCAAATGGAAGCGATTAAGTTTCCTGGCATGGCACTGGTAGATTGTCCATGTTTCACAATCATTTAACAATAAGGTCAGCACAGCAGCTCTGTAGACCTTCAATTTGGTACTCCATCTTTTACTTCTCTCTGAAACCTTTCTTCAGAGCCTCCCAAACACTGAACTAGCTCTGGCAATGTGTGCATCCCGGGAAAATACACTCCTAAGGTAAGTGATCTTCTCTACAGCATTCAAAACTTCTCCATTTGTTGTAACTGATGGTTCCATGTATGGATGGTGTGGTGGTGACTGCTTGAGCCCCTGTGTTTTCTTGGTGTTAATTATTAGTTTTATGCTGATAGTAACAATCCAAAGTGCTTTTATGATTCCCTGAAGGCTATTTAATGGACCAAAAATCCATAGTGCATCACACCTACTCAGTGTTGATGGAGCCCCATTGATTAGTGATAAGGAAATGATCCTAGAGAGATGGGCTGAACACTTCCATAGTGTTGTCAACAGAAAATCATCAATCAATGCTGAGGTCATTGACTGTTTACCTCAGGTTGAAATCAGTCCCTCCTTAGCTGAACTTCCAACTGAAGAAGAAGTTTTGAGTGTCATTAGGCTCCTTATGTGTGGCAAAGCACCTGGTGCTGATTCCATTCTAGCTGAATAAGAGTTCACACACTACCACTTGTATCAAGAAGTCTTATGGACAAATGCCACATGAGCTGGGCCTTCAAGGAGGAAAGGATATTAAAAGGCAGATATCATAGAAGTATGGAACTTCACAACTGAAAGGCAACAAAGAGATCTTTGAGAACCACTCCTACAATGAGCCAAATACCCTGTACAATATTTCAGACAAAAGATCATTAATCTGTTTGAAAATATTAAAAACTGACTTCATCCCTGTATGTGGCAGTTGTAATATGCAATAGTATTGGATTACCTAATATTTTCCCCTAAAATAGAGAAGCTAGCCCTTTTAATGTTCAAAGAGCTACAAGTTGTCATTGACTCTCAGACTTGCTAGATTTCTTATTGTTCTACAGGTCATCTTATCCATCTGATCTGATATCCAGACTCACAGATATCAGAAAGGATTGTGTCTACCTGAAACAAGACTGTAACAAGTAATGTGCAGGAACCAACTTGTGCAGGCTCATGAGAACCAATTATCAAATTTTCAGTGTGAATACCTCAGAAATCAGCAAACTACAAATCATGATTTTATTTATTTTTTATTGTCTACAATTAATAAACTGTTGGAAAATATTTTATTAATGAAGATTAAACATTGAAGTGCATTGTACATATATTTTGAGGGGAACCAGCTGCTAACCACATACTTTCCCACCCCTAGATGAAATCCATTTTGATTCTGTCTTTGTTTGCATTTTCTCATGCTTTATCTCCTGAGTGTTTGAAATCTATAGCCCTAACTGCAGACAATTGTGTCAAACTCTGATAGTGTAGACAAATGTGGTAAAGATACAGTAAGCATAGAGAGGAGAGAAAATTATTTTGTTGTTGTTGTCTTGGATGACCCACAACTGTCTCAGTTTATTTATAAAAAAGAATAAGTAGCAAACATATATTTCATCTCTGTACTACCTTTCCAGATCTACATTATGAAAAATATTTCTTTGAAGTGAAGTGAGGAAAACAAAGGAAAGAAAAGGGAAGGGAAGGGAAGGAGGGGAAGGGAGAGGAGAAAAGGAAACTATCCTTGTAACAAATATATATATATATATATATATATATATATATATATATATATACAAGTTAATTAAATTAATACATTGCCCATGTCAAAAAATACGTTTCTATTTTTTTTCTTGAATCCTTTATCTTTCTTTCAGAAAATGAGTATCATGAATCCTCATTATGGTTGACTATGGCATTGATGAGGAATCATAAGTCTTTAAAAGTTTTTCATCATTTCATTTCAACTCCAAGCCTGAATCACCAGAAAGGTCTGAGTAAGGTCTGAGCCAAAGCTCTGTATTTTCTGTTCATTAATCCTGACTTTTCCCTTCCCAGATAATCAGTCTAAATATAGTTTGCTTTAATAGATACTTATTATATGGTTAATGTTGGTCACTATAGAAAGGAGAAAGAGAGGTAGGAAATGTGATGAAATAATATCAGCTAATCTGAAGGAGTCTCATTAGTCAGAATAGGAGTTTGAGATTCTAGTCCTTGATCTTCCAATAAATTAGATGAATAATTTCAGGGCAATCATTTCACCTCTCTAAGGCTCAATCTACTCATCTGTGTATTGTTGGTTCACTTCTGTGAGGAAAATTTATAAGATAAGGTCTGCATTCAAACAATTTTGTAATTATAAAGGTAGTTGAAATGGTTTTTACCTATTACCTGAGATAAGGAGGATGACATTGTAATAATGGGCTGGGATTGGAAGAGTAAGAGAATCTTCATTTTCATCACACACACACACGCACACACACACACAACAGGATCTGGTAAAGTAAAGATGGAGTCAAATACAAATAGTTATGAGGAATTATATTATATCAAGCAAATATATTTGTTAACAAATAAATTAAGAATAGGACAAATGGAAGTAAGGGTGGGGCAGAGTAAGGCCCCATCACTCCTATCACCTACCTAATTCTCTGATACTCTTGCTACTGAGGTAAATGCCTTCAATGAAACAGACAAATTACAAGTACAGTCTCATTCTGTCTCCATCTCTTCTGTCTTTGACCCCCCACCTCTCTGTCTCTGTCTCTGTCTCCCTCTCTCTTTCTCTCTCTCTCTCTCTCATACACACACACACACACACACACACACACACACACACACACACACCTTCCAGTTTGTTTATCTAGATAGAGATCATCACTCATGGTCTTCTGAAAAGGAACTGCAAATATGACAGACATGTCCAATTGGTTGTTATGTGCACTTGGGATGAGAATCACTTTTTTGTTCTCTCCTTGAAGTCATAAAGAGTACTTCCCTGTAAGGGAAATTAGGTTGCATTTTTTCCTCTTTTCCAAACTGGGAAGAACTATAAATCCAACTTGTTGTGGTCAACCAATCCTTTGTCAAATGTTGTTACATCTCTCAAGCAAGGGGATTGGGCCAGATGACTCTAAGATAACTTTCAGGTCTAACATTTTATCATTCCAACAAAAAAATAATATGCTGGGGTTTTTTGCTTACTTGTTTTCACTTTTGCTTTGTATTTTTTGTTTGTTTTTTATAATTATCCCTTTAATTTTTATCACCTTTGAGGATGAGCATATGTGCTAAGGGAAAAAAATGGATAATGATTCAGATTTGAGATTAAAATCTTTGATCTAAAGATCAAGGTGAGCAAAAAAAAAAGGATGTGGAAAGAAATTGAAATGTCTTATTTTCCATGCCTTTTTTATGTATTCCTATGACTTCCTCTGAATATATGATTAAGCAGGGTAGCTTGATGTAAAGACTACTGGTTTGATTTTATCTGGAGAAAAAGATACTTAAAATTATTTTTTAAATTATTTTCATTAAATTTTAAAATTTAATTTAAAATTTTGCAAATGGAAAATTTAGAAATTGATACTTCCAATAAGAGATGTAATTTGTCTATGAAAGGCTGATTATATAGTATAAAGAACTACCAAGGTAAGTGTGTTTGAAAGTCATCAGTCTGATGAAGTATTTATGAAGTACGAACACTTATCTGTGCTAATCTCACTTTGGCTATTATTCTCATAAGTATATGCTGATGACTCAGAAAATTTCATATGCTCTATTTTGTTTTTCTTATTGCTCAGTCATTCAGATGTGTCCAAATCATTGTGACCTCGTGGGTCATAGCAGGTCAGGTCCTTCTATCCTCCACTATTTTCTGCAGTCTTTCCAATTTCACATTCAATGATTCCATGAGAGAATCTATTTCATCCTTTACCATTACCTTTTCCCTTTTACATCAATCTTTCCCAAAATCAGGTTCCTTTTTTTATTAGATTTATTTATTTAACTTTTTACATTCATTTTCACAAAATTTTGGGTTCCAAATTTTCTCCCCATTTATGCCTTCCCCCCACCCCAATACACCTAACATTCCAATTTTCCCTATAACCAATCTCCCCTCTCTTCTATCATCCCTCCCTTCACTTGTCCCTATCTTCTCTTTCGTCCTGTAGGGCCAGATGACTTTCTATTCCCCATTAACTGCATTTCTTATTTCCTAGTAGCAAGAACAATACTAAACGGTTGTTCCTAAAACTTTGACTTCCAAATTCTCCCCATCCCTCCCTCCCCACTCATTCCCTTTGGGAAGGCAGGCAATTCAATATAGGCCCTGTCTGTGTAGTTTTGCAAATGACTTCGATAATAGTCGTGTTGTGTAAGACTAATTATATTTCCCTCCATCCAATCCTGCCCCCCATTGTCTCTATTCTGTCTTTTGATCCTGTCCCTCCCCAAGAGTGTTGACTTCAGATTGCTCCCTCCTCCCATTGCCCTCCCTTCCATCATCCCCCACACCCTGCTTATCTCCTTCTCCCCATCTTTCCTGTATTGTAGGATAGGTTTTCATACCAAAATGAGGGTGCATTTGATTCCTTCCTTTAGTGGAATGTGATGAGGGTAAACTTCATGTTTTTTTCTCAGCTCTCCTCTTTTTCCCTCCACTAAAATGTCTCCTGCTTGCCTCCTGAATGAGATATAATTTACCTCATTCCATTTCACCCTCTCCCCTCCCACTACATTTCTCTCTCACCATTTACCTTAATTTCTTAATGGTCCCTTCCTATTCAACTCATTCTGTGCTCTCTGTCTCTGTATATGTGTGCATGCACACGTGTACGTGTGTGTGTGTGTGTGTGTGTGTGTGTGTGTGTGTGTGTGTGTGTGTGGTCCCACCAACTACGCAGATACTGAAAAGTTTAAGAGTTACAAATATTGTCTTTCTATGTAGGAATGTAAACAGTTCACTTTTGGTAAGTCCCTTATAAGTTCTCCTTGCTGTTCACTTTTTCATGCTTCTTCTCATTCTTGTGTTTGAAAGTCAAATTTCCTTTTCAGCTCTGATCTTTTCATCAAGAATGCTTGAAAGTCCTCTGTTTCATTGAAAGACCATATTTTCCCCTGAAGTATTATACTCAGTTTAGCTGGGTACGTAATTCTTGGTTTGAGTCCTAGTTCCTTTGACTTCTGGAATATTCTATTCCAGACCCTTCGATCCCTTAATGTAGAAGCTGCTAGATCTTGTGTGATCCTGATTGTATTTCCACAATACTGGAATTGTTTCTTTCTAGCTGCTTGCAACATTTTCTCCTTGACCTGGGAATTCTGGAATTTAGCCACAATGTTCCTAGGAGTTTTGTTTTTTTTTTTTTTTGGATCTCTTTCAGGCGGTGATCAATGGATTCTTTCAATACTTATTTTGCCCTCTGGTTGTACAATAGGCAGTTTTCCTTGATAATTTCATGAAAGATGGTGTCTAGGCTCTTTTTTGATCATGGCTTTCAGGTAGTCACATAATTTTTAAATTGTCTCTCCTGGATCTATTTTCCAGGTCAGTTGTTTTTCCCCATGATTTTCCCCATGAGATATTTCACATTATTGTCTATTTTTTCATTCTTTTGATTTGTTTTTGTGATTTCTTGGTTTCTCAGAAAGTCATTACCCTCCATCTGTTCCATTCTAATTTTGAGAGCACTATTATCTTCAGTGAGCTTTTAAACCTCTTTTTCCATTTGACTAATTCTGCTTTTGAAAGCATTCTTCCCTTCATTGGCTTTCTGAACCTCTTTTGCCAATTGAGTGAGCCTATTGTTCAAGGTGTTATTTTCTTCAGCATTTTTTTGGGTGTCCTTTAGCAAGGTATTGACCCATTTTTCATGCTTTTCTTGCATCTCTCTCATTTCTCTTCCCAGTTTTTCCTCCACCTGTCTAACTTGATTTTCAAAATCCTCTTTGAACTCTTCCATGGCCTGAGCCCACCGGACCTCCACCTCGGATGTCTGGGATACAGAAGCCCTGACCTCCACATCTTTCCCAGATGGCAGGCATTGTTCTTCCTTATCAGAAAGGAAAGGAGGAAATATCTATTCACCAAGAAAGTAACCTTATATGTTCTTATTTTTTTCCCTTTTCTGTGCATTTTCCCAGCCAGTTACTTGACTTCTGAGATTCCTCTCCACCCCTGCTTTGCCTCTAGATCCACCCAGCTAGTGTTTGGGATCTGAGATTGAAATGCTGCTTCCTAGAATCAAGGCTTTCACCAGAGGGTGGGGCTGCTATTCAATGTGAGAGATTAAGTTCAGGTGTTGAGGTGGGGGCAGTTCTGCCTCACAGAGCTTAGTTCCCTCAGGGGGTTTATGCAGAGATCTTCTACAATGGATCCAAGCTCCTGTCTGCTTTGGAAGCCCCTGTCTGCTGATGTCCCTGCTGCTGCCTCCTGAGGGGACCTGAGGTATGGAGACACCCTCCTCCCCTCTCGGCCAGCCATAAAGGCCCTCTCATTGACCTGCAGCCCCTATGGGTTAAGGGACCTTCACGGCCACCCAAAATTCTGTCCCTGAAGCCCGCTCAGTTCTGCTCCTGTCAGTGCAGCTCGGCCAAGGCCGGGCTGGACTCTGCTCTGGGTCTGGTGTGCGATGGATCTTTGGTGTTGGTTTTTCAGGTCTCTCTAGAACAGAAATCTCCTCCATTTCATTCCTGTGTGGCTTCTGCTGCTATATAATTTGTTGGGAGTTCCTCTTTATAGTTAATTTATGGGCTGTGGGTTCAGAGCTAGAATATGTGCATCTTTCTACTCTGCCATCTTGTAACCAAGAAATTTTTATGCAACTCTGGATATATGAATATACAAAGTAGATATAAAAGTAAAATATTGACTGATAATAAATTATTAAGAAATATATATGAAAATAGTTATTTGGTACATATACATATAGTTTTACCATTTTTAAAGATAAAATAAATTTGTGTATTAATGAGAGAGATGTACTTATTTATTTTTACCTAAAGAATTAAATCTTGGTAGAATACTTGATAACACAAGATGTACATCATCTTCAACATTTTTCACAATAGATTGATTTCTTGATTTTATAATCATCAGATCTGAGAATAACATAAAATGGTAGAAGTATTTTGGGGGCCATGTCAGAAATTACTGGAAATTCTTTCCTAATCCTCAGACAAAATTCATTTAAGTATTTTTCAGGAAACTCAAGTTTTAAATCTGTGTTGCTTGATAACTCAGAAAGTTGTTCTTGAATTTTTAATTAGAGATGACAGACTTTTTTTAATTTTAATTAAGTATGATTTATGAACCCAATTTTTTTAGAATATAAATTTGAAAGAAGTTATTTCTGAAACTGTTTCTCCATGCACTTCAGATGATGAATTATAACCTCTACAATTAGATCTTTGGCAAGGTTATTTGCAATTACAAAATCATTTGTTACTATAAACATTTCTTAAGAACCATTTCCACCCCATTCTTCCATATATTAACTTTTTTAGTAAAACTTAATTTTATCTTTTAATTTAAAAATGTTACAGTTTTTCCTTGAAGTAACAAATCTGTATCATTGAACTTTTCAAAAATATCCAACAAACAACACAGTTTTGACATCTTTAAGTCATTTTCAAAATATCAGATTTCTGCTCAGTCAAAATTATAACAACTCCCTCTTTCAGTTTCAATAATCTATGTAAACTTCACTCTCTTGAGACTGACCTTGCCTCTGCATATAGCAACAAGCTTTTACAATCAGAGTCCATGTATTTCCAAAGGTTTGAAAACAGACAATGAAAGTCATTGGTTTTAATGAAGTTATTGATTTGGATACTATCACGAAGCACAATACCTAACTTTCGTGGTTTTTTGTTTCTTTGTTTTTGGCTATGAGTGCCTCCCAGTGAATCACACAGTGAATATAAGTAATATATTCATTGCCACCAACTTTATCTTTTGTTATAAATGCAACATTCTCACCTATCCTTGCCCCACCCCCATCTATATGGGCTCAGATGTTATTTTCCCACTGTTATTTTTGCTTTTGAAAAATTCATCAACGTTAATATGCATGCATACATACATATACATATACATATATGCATATATCTGCCTGCCTGCCTGTCTGTCTGTCTATCTATCTGTCTCTCTATATCTACCACTATTATGTACCTTTCCAAAGGGTGACACAAAATAATTCTTGATGTATCCTTCTTTCATAAACATATCTTATATAAAGTAACAACTATTCCATGTTAGAAATATCGGTTGTTCCCTCTGAGTTGCCAACTTTGGGCTTCCTTTAAGCCTGAAAATAAATGGCAAGAACTGGTCATTGCTAATTTCATAAATTCTTCTGGAAATAGCATTATTCAATAAAGGAATTTTATGACTTTCTACCCCATCCTTTTTCCCATGAACTATTTCTGACATTTTAATAGTAGCAGGTAACATGAGATCTCCTATCACATAAGGCTTTTTAGTTTTTTTGCAATTAAATTAAAAGTTTCATAAGATGAAAATAAATACTTCTCATCTGCAGTAACATATTTCTCATTTAAAAACTTTTTTTTATTTGAAGATTTTGAAAGCCATTCAAAATATTATTTTGAATTATTTCAGTACTCTCTATGCTTCATGTTAAAATATTTTAGTTTGGTTGGTTTTCTATTCTCTGTTGCCAAAACTTCATTGGAATTTAACAAAGAGGTTTTGTCATGTCATTATTAGAAGTAAATCCATATTGAAAAATACTTTGACATATTTTTTTTCTTGTCAATTTAGGTGTACTTATTACAAAATGGTAGTGAAGACTGTCACATTTTCATAAGTACTTTTATGTCTTCTGTTTAAATTTAACCACTTATTTATAGCTAATTAGCATTTTGTCCTAAAATATGCTTATAATTTCTCAAATAAACACTAGCTTTAGCTTGTGAGATTATATTTGTTTGTGTTTAATTTTAAAAAAGTGATGTTCACACATGTAGACACATACAGCAGTGATGGTAGAGAAATATTATTAAAAGAATTTTGTTTTTATGTGCTGTAATTAAATATTTATAGTAAAAGAAGCAATTTTAAAAATCATTCTAACACAATACAATCCAAAGATATGCTAATTTTATACTGAGATGCTGTGGAATGATGATAACAAAATATTAAAAGTCTTCATTTTCCATAATTAAATTATTATGTTTCTGTAAGAGTGGAAAACTTGTACATACAGTAAAAGCACTACACTTCATAACATACAATAGTCTCAAATCAGAGTCATGGTATTTCTGGCAGTGTTTGCTGGCATTGTGTGACGTGACAGCATGCACAGTCCAAAGTACACATGTTGTGAGTTCAGAATCAAGGCTGCAGTGAAGTTGCATGATGCACCATTGGCAAATATTGACAGAAACATCTTGGATTCATTATGCATATGATTTTGAATCGATTTTTGGTTGTTGCACATGCAGAAACCTTTACTGTTGTCAAATTTTCACCACACCCACATTCAGTTACACACATGAATATGGGGTTACAACCCACAATTTAAAAAGTGCTGTTCTAGATCATTAATTGCAACATCATGGTTATCAGTGACTTTAAAATCTTCCTTCTTTTGTTCTTTTGTATGTTCTTGCCACCTCTTAATCTCTTTTACTTCCATTAAGTCCTTACCATTTTCGGTTTTTGTCATGCCTATTTTTGCATGAGACATTCTCTTGATATTTCTAATTTTCTTGAAGAGATATCTTTACAATACTATTCTGAATTTTTTTTTTTTTGCATAGCTAACTTAAGAAAATCTTATGTCTCCTTGAATTTCTCTGGAATTCTGTATTCAGTTGTGTATATCTTTCCTAACTCCTTTCTTGTCCTCTTTCCCTTTTCTTCAGTTATTTACAAAGTCTCATTAGATAGTCAATTTGGTTTCTCACTCTCCTTTGGATTTTTTTTTATGACTTTTGTACAGTATTGTAAATATCTGTTCTTCAGACACTCATTTACCCAATCTAATCCTTAAATCTATTCATTACTTTCACCTAACTGCCTTGACAGGTGAGTTTGCATAACAGTGAATATATGAGCTATACCAGCCAGAGTTACTCAAGATAGACAATTCATAGTAGAGATTTCTGACAGTATCTTTGTGAAGTAAACCCCATGGATAGCAATGAAATATAAAAAATACAAGTAGACCAGAAAATGAACCTCCACAGATTAGAAGGTATCCAATATGCTATTGGGGAAGAGTAGAGCGTAGCTACAAGTATCTCCAGAACTAATAAGGTTTCTTGGCCAAAGTCAAAAGGAAACTGAACTGAAAATGGATGTGGTGATGAAAGGATTGTCTGATACTTTAAAGGTCAATATTGCATAGGAATCTAGAGTACAAGATCTATGAAGCAATGGAAGTTGGGTATGGTGAAAGAGGAGATGGAAAGATTAAATGTCAACATCTTGGGTATCAGTGAACTTTCATGTAAAAGAATAGGTCAATTTAATTCAAATGATCACTACATATACTATTATGGGCAAGAATCCCTTAGAAAAAGTGAAGTGGACTTCAAACTCAATAAAATGTTAAGAAAAGGAGACCTGCATACAATCTCAAAAATCACAGTGTAATGTCTATTTGAATTGAAGACAAAAAATTCAGCATCATAGTAATGCAAGTCTATGTTCTCTTCAAGTAGTAAGAGAGAAAAAAAGAAGCACATTCCTCACAGGGAATTGAAATGCTAAAGTTGGCAAGCAAGGGATAGTCTGAATAACAGGGAAGTTTGGCCTTGGAGAAAAACATTAAGCAAGGCAGAGATTAATAGAGTTATGTCAAGATACTTTGCTGGTCATAGCAAACACTTTTTTTTTCAACAATCCAAAGGGTATTCTTACACATGGACATTACCAGGTAGATAAGATCTATTCATAGTCAGTTAAAAAAATCTGGAACTCCTTATTATTCCTTTCCCCCATTACTTTTTTTAGGGCAAGATACATTTTTATATGCCACAGACCGTATACCTTATTTCCCAGTTACATGTAAAAACAAGGTTTTTAAAATTTGTTTTAAAATTTTGAGTTACAAATTCTCTTCTATCTTCCCTCCCCACCCAACCTCACTGAGAAGGCAGGCAATTCAATGTAGATTATTCATGTGTAATTATGCAAAATACTGCCATAATAATCATATTGTGAAAAACTATTTATGTCTCTTTCCATTCTATCTCACTGCCCACTTATACTATTTTCACCTTTGACCTTGTCCCTTTCAAAAGAGTGTTTCAGACTACCCCATTCCCCAAACTGCTCTCCCTTCTGTCATTCCCTCTTCCTTTATACCCATCCCTCTTCCCCTTTACTTTCCTGTAGGGTAAGATACCCAATTGTGTGTGTATGTTATTCCTTTCTTAAGCCAAATTCAATAGGATTGAATTTCACTCTTTCCCACTCACCTCCCTCCCTCTTCCCATTCATTTTGAAACCTTTTTCCTTGCCTTTGCATATGAGACAAAAATTATGGAATGCTTCACAAATTTGCCTGTTATGCTTGCACAGGGGCCATGCTAATCTTCTCTGTATCTTTTCAAGTTTGGTATAGGTGCTGCCAAAATACAATTTTGATTCACCTGGACTATTTAAAAAATTATGCTTTCATTACCTACCCTCTTTTTAGCTTCTTTTGATGTATGATTTTTCTCATTAAAATAAATATATGTGGGGGCGGAGTCAAGATGGCGGAGTAGAAAGACTCATGTATACTAGCTCCGAACCCACAGCCCATGGATTTAATGTAAGAAGAGCTCCCCACAAGTTCTGGATCACTGCAGGGTGTGCAGAAACAAAGTGGAAGAGAGTTCCGTTCCAGAGAGCCCTGGACAGCATTCCCCGGGGTCCATTGTGCCCCAGAAAGCAGAGTCCATTGCTGTCCTGCCCTGGCCACATGGCCGAGAGGGGCAGATCTGAGGAGGCTTCAGGGACAGAACATCGGGCAGCCGGGAAGGTCCCTCCACCCACAGATGCTACAGGTCAGTGAGAGACATGTCTGAGATGGCCGAGAGGGGAGCGGGGTGTCTCTGTGATGTGGGGTGCTCGGGAAGAAGCGGCAGAGGCAGAGGCAGGGGCAGGAAGCGGCGGAGGCAGCGGAAGCTCCCGGGATTCCTGGAGCAGCAGGCAGTATCTTCATTACTGAAGATCTCTGCATAAACAACCTGAAAGAGCTGAGACTGGGAGGTGGCCCTGCCCCTACTTGCTCCATTACTGAAGGTCTCTCCAAAAAGCCCCTGAGGGAACTGAGCCTGGAGGACTGCCCTGCCCCCACCCACTCCATTCATGAAAGTCTCTGCACAAAGCCCCTGAGGGAACTGAGCCTGGAAGGCGGCCCTGCCCCCACCCCAGCACCAGAACTAAAGCTCACATTAAATAGCAGCCGCTCCTACCACAGAAAGCATATTTGAATCTCAGATCCCAAGCACTAGCTGGGCGGATCTAGGCAGGGGTGCACAGGAATCTCAGAAGTCAAGTAACTGGCTGTGACAATGCCCAGAAAGGGAAGAAAAATAAGATTATAGAGAGCTTTTTTGAGCAGGTGCAAATGTTCCCACCATTTGGATCTCACGACGAGGAAATATTCTTGCCATCAGGGAAAGACATGGAGGGTGGGGCCTCGGTACGCCAGACATCCCAGCGAGATGTTGAGTGGGCTCAGGCCTTGGAAGAGCTCAAAAAAGATTTTGAAAAGCAAGTTAGACAGGTGGAGGAAAAACTGGGAAGAGAAATGAGAGAGATGCAAGAAAAGTATGAAAAACGGGTCAATACCTTGGTAAAGGAGACCCAAAAAAATGCTGAAGAAAATAACACCTTTAAAAATAGGCTTACTCATTTGGCAAAAGAAGTTCAAAAAGCCAATGAGGAGAAGAATGCTTCCAAAGCAGAATTAGCCAAATGGAAAAAGAGGTTCAAAAGCTCACTGAAGATAATAGTTCTCTCAAAATTAGAATGAAATAGATAGAGTCTAACGACTTTCTGAGAAACCAAGAAATCACCAAACGAAACCAAAAGAATGAAAAAATGGAAGAGAATGTGAAATATCTCATGGGAAAAACAACTGACCTGGAAAATAGATCCAGGAGAGACAATTTAAAAATTATGGGACTACCTGAAAGTCATGATCAAAAAAAGAGCCTAGACATCATCTTCCATGAAGTTATCAAGGAAAAATGCCCTGACATTCTACAACCAGAGGGCAAAATTAGTATTGAAAGAATCCATCGATCACCACCTGAAAGAGATCCAAAAAGAGAAATTCCTAGGAACATTGTGGCCAAATTCCAGAATTCCCAGGTCAAGGAGAAAATCTTGCAAGCAGCTAGAAAGAAACAATTCCAGTATTGTGGAAATACAATCAGGATAACTCAAAATCTAGCAGCTTCTACACTAAGGGATTGAAGGGCGTGGAATAGGATATTCCAGAAGTCAAAGGAACTAGGACTCAAACCAAGAATTACGTACCCAGCTAAACTGAGTATAATACTTCAGGGGAAAATATGGTCTTTCAATGAAACAGAGGACTTTCAATCATTCTTGATGAAAAGACCAGAGCTGAAAAGAAAATTTGACTTTCAAACACAAGAATGAGAAGAAGCATGAAAAAGTAAACAGCAAAGAGAAATCATAAGGGACTTACCAAAAGTGAACTGTTTACATTCCTACATGGAAAGACAATATTTGTAACTCTTAAAACTTTTCAGTATCTGGGTAGTTGCTGGGATCACACACACACATACACATACACACATGCATGCCCATACAGTGACAGAGAGCACAGAGTGAATTGAATAGGATGGGACCATATCTTAAAAGAAATTAAGGTAAATGTTGAGAGAGAAAGTTAGGGAGAAGAAAAAGGGTGAATTGTAATGGGGTAAATTATATGTCATTTAAGAGGAAAGCAGGAGACTTTTTAGTGGAGGAAAAAAGAGGAGAGCTGAGGGAAAAAAAAAAAAACAAGAAGTTTACCCTCATCACATTTGACTAAAGGAAGGAATAAAATGCACACTCATTTTGGTATGAAAACCTAACTTACAGTACAGGAAAGTGGGGGAGAAGGAGATAAGCAAGGGGGTGATGATGGAAGGGAGGGCAAGGGAGGAGGGAGCAATTTGAAGTCAACACTCAGGGAGGGACAGGATCAAAAGACAGAATAGAAACAATGAGGGGCAGGATAGCATGAAGTGAAATATAGTTAGTCTTACACAACACGACTATTATTGAAGTCATTTGCAAAACTACACAGATAGGGCCTATATTGAAGTGCCTGCCTTCCCAAAGGGAATGGGTGTGGAAGGAGGGATGGGGAGAATTTGGAACTCAAGTTTTAGGAACAACTGTTTAGTATTGTTGTTGTGACTAGGAAATAAGACATACAGTTAATGAGGAATAGAAAGTCATCTGGCCCTACAGGACAAAAGAGAAGATGCGGACAAGAGAAGGGAGGGATGACAGAAGAGAGGGCAGATGGGAGATCGGGAAAATTAGATTTCTTGGGGTATTGGTGTGGGGGGAGGGGAGAAAAGGGGAGAAAATTTGGAACCCAAAATTTTGTGAAAATGAATGAAAAAAGCCAAATAAATAAACAAATAAATAAATGAATGAATGAATGAACGAACAAATGAATAGATAGATAGATAGATAGATGAATGAATGAATGGCTAACTAAATAAATAAGTAGGCAAGTAAATAAATAAATAAATTGATTGATCAATTAATTAATAAATTGGAAAAAAAAAGAAATAAGTATATGTTGTATGCCTTCCTACAAATTTTCCCAAGCCTATTAATTTGTGGGGATGATGTTTAATCACATTAAACTAATTAGTAATACAAATACACACACATATATATATATATATATATATATATATATATATATATATATACTGTTTTTAATAAAAGAAACTTTTGTTTCTGTACTTTACTTCTAGTAAAGATACTTGGATGATAAAGGCAAGATTTAATCAGAAGCATTTGATTATACTAAAACAAGAATAGCAAAAGATCCTACTTTATTTGCCCTCACAGAACTTCGGTGTATCTCCAGGGAAAACAGAAAGACTACATGTGGCCTCAGCCTACACTAGCCACACGATAAGCACTGGCTCAGCACCAGGTAGTCCACAAAATTATCCAGCTTTCAGCTGTCAGAACCTGATATCTCAGAACAAAAAGCCACTAACTCAGCCCCTAGTGTCCAGTACAAGAAGCATGGGAAAGAACCTCCTATGTCCCAGAAACAGAAATCAACTGTCAAAATCAAGAAAAAGATAAACACAATGAAGGAACAGCAACTTGAAAAAAGCAAAGATTATAGATTCTTACTATGGATACAGGGAAATTCAAGACACAAATTCAGAGGAGGATGGCATTACCATGATACCCACATCTGAAATCTCAAAGACCAATATCATTTGGTCTCGAGGCTAAAACGCCTCCTTGAAAATCTTCAAGAAGGATTGTAAAAGTAAAATTAGAAGAAAAAATAGAACAATTTCTTTAAAAACACAAATGATAAAATGGAAAAGTAATTCAGTTCACAGCTCTGCTAACAATGAATTAGTGTCCCAACTCTCCCATATCTTCTCCAACATTTATAATCTTCCTATTTTGTCATGTTAGCCAATCTGATAGGTGTGATGTGGTATCTCAGAGTTGTTTTGATTTTCATCTCTGTAATCAATAGTGATTTAGACACTTTTTTCATATAGCTGTAGATAGCTTTGATTTCTTCCTCTGAAAACTGCTTGTTCACATCCTTTGACCATTTACCAATTGAGGAATGACTTGTATTCTTGTACATTTCACTCAGTTCCCTATACATTTTAGAAAGGAGGCCTTTATCAAAGACACTAGCTGCAAAAAATATTTCTCAGTTTTCCTTCTTCCCTCTTAATCTTGGTTGCACTGGGTTTGGTTGTGCAAAACCTTTTCAATTTAATGTAATCAAAGTTATCCATTTTACACTTCATAAAGTTTTCTATCTCTTGTTTAGTCAAAATTTTTTACTTTCTTCACAAATCTGATAAATACACTATTTGCTCCATGAATTTGTTTATAGTACCAATCTTTATACCTAGATAATGTATTCATTTGGACTTTATTTTTGTGGATGTTGTCAAGCATTGATCTATGCCCAGTTTCCACCAAACTGTTATCCATTTTTCCTAGCAATTTTTGTCAAACAGTGAGTCCTTATCTCAGAAGCTGAGATTCTTGGGTTTGTAAAGCAGTAGATTGCTGTATTCATTGTCTACTGTGTCTTGCATACCCAACTTATTCCACTGGTCTACCCCTCTGTTTTTTAGCCAGTATCAAGTGGTTTTGATGATTGCTGCTTTATAATACAATTTGAGATATGGTGGAGCTAGGTCACTTTCTCTAGCATTTCTTTTTTATTTGTTCCCTAAAAATATGCATATCCTTTGACCCAGCATTACCACTTCTAGGACTGTATCCCCAAGAGATCATAAAAATGGGAAAGGGTCCCACATGTACAAAAATATTTATAGCAGCTCTCTTTGTGGTGGCCAGAAACTGGAAATCAAGGGGATGTCCTTCAATTGGGAAATTTCTGAATAAATTGTGGTATATGAATGTAATGGAATATTGTTGTGCTATAAGAAATGATGAACAGGAAGACTTCATAGACACATGGAAAGACATATATGAACTGATGCTGAGTGCAAAGAGCAGAACCAGGAGAATTTTGTACACATCAATAACCACAGTGTGCTAGTAATTTTTTTTTCTGGGAGACTTAGTACTTCATTGCAATACAAGGACTTAAAATAATCCCAATTGTCTCTGAGACAAAATGCCTTCCACATTCAGAGAAAAAACTATTGAATTCGATCTCAGAATGAAGCGAACCATTTTCTTTTGTATTATGTTTTGTTTTGTTTGGTGACTTCTCCCATTCATTTTAATTCTTTTGTGCAACATTACTAAGGTGAAAATATATTTAATAGGAATGTATATGTAGAAACTACAAAAAATTATATACCATTTTAGGGATGGAGTTGGGAGGGAGGGGGCAAGAAGGAGGAGGAAGATTTAAAAAGTCTAAGATATATCGAAGCGATTGTAGGACATTGAAAACAAATAAAATAATTTTTTAAAAAGGAAAACAATTCACTAAAGGTAACAGCTCCTTAAAAAGTAAAATTGTCCAAATGGTAAAAGGGGTATAAACCTAACTGAAGAAAACACTTCTTCAAAAAATTAGAATTGGGTAAGTAAAAGCATGAAAAATCAGTTGAACAAAATCAAAAGAATGAAAAAATAGAAGAAAATGGAAAATATCTCATTGGAAAACAACTCATCTGGAAAATAGATGTAGGAGACATAATTTAAGAATTATTTGTCTACCTGAAGGCCATGTTGAAAGAAAAAAAACTTGGACAGCATCTTCCAAGAGATCATCAAGAAAAATTGCCCTGAGGTCCTAGAAATGTAGGGTAAAATAGTCATTGAAAAAATTCCCTGACCACTACCTGAAGGAGATCCCAAATTGAAAATTCAATGAAATATTGTTGCCAAATTCCAGAATTATCAGGTCAAGGAGAAAATACTGCCATCCCTCAGAAAGAAATAATTCAGCTATCATGAAACTGCAGTCAATATCAAGTAGGACCTTTCACTTTTTACATTAAAAATTGGAGATCTTGGAAGATGATATTTCATAAAGCCAAGGAGCTTGGATTACAACTAAGAATCAATTACCCAGAAACACTGAGGTTAATCTTTCAGGCAAGGAGAATGGACATTCAGTGAAGTAGGGACCTTCGAGATCTTCCTGCTGAAAAGACCAGAGCTCAATGAAAAATTTGTTCTTTAAATATAAAACTCAAGAGAGGCATAAAAATGTAAATGGGAAATAAAATAAAGACATGTTATTCAATAAGCACAAACTGTTTACATCCCTATATGGGAAATAATAATTATAACTCTTGAGTATTGTATCTTTATTAGGACATTAAAAAGGAGTCTACTCAGAATGTGTGAGTATAAATTTAATGATGTAATGAGAATAGCCTATACGAAGAGGTACAAAAACATGTTACAATTGAGGGAAAGAAGAGAGGGGGATGGACATTGTTTGAACTTTAATCTCTTTGGATATGGTTCAAGAAGGG
Source organism: Bettongia penicillata ogilbyi (assembly GCA_023548195.1). NCBI lineage: Eukaryota > Metazoa > Chordata > Mammalia > Diprotodontia > Potoroidae > Bettongia > Bettongia penicillata. Next base: position 1,262,221 of record JAJHZJ010000293.1, on the reverse strand, counting down.
AACTACATAGTCAGTTAGGTATAGAAATCTATGTTGCCCTAAAGGCAGTAGTACAACAAAAGGAGAAAGAAAAGGGAAGGGGTGGATAGAAGGAAGGTAAAAAGGAATGAAGAAAAAGAGAAAGAAAAGGGAGGGGTTCCAATAGAAAGGAGGGAAGATTGAGGGATGTGGTGGTCAAAAGAAAAACTTTTGAGGAGGGAAAAGGAGAAGTGATAAACAGAAGCGTAAACAGGGATGAAAGAGAGGATAAGATGGAGACAAAGACACAGGTAGTAGTCTTAACTGTGAATGGGAATGGGATGAACTCTCACATAAAACAGAAGTAGGAAACAGAATGAATTGAAAACCATAATGTGTCAATATGTTGTTTACATGAAAAAAACATCTGAAACATGGGTATACTCACAGGCTAAAGGTAAAAGTTTGGAACGGAATATATTATGCTTCAACTAATGTAAAAAAGAAGCAGGGGTAGCACTCCTAATCTTAGACAAAGCAAAATCAAAAATAGATTTAGTCGAAAGAAAAAAGGAAGGAAATTATACCCTGCTAAAAGGCATCGTAGACCATGAAATAACATCATTACTAAACATATATCCACCAAGTGGTATAGCATCTGAATTCTTAAAGGAGAAGTTAAGGGAGTTACAGGAAGAATTATTTGGCTAAACCTTACTAATGGGGGACTTCAACCTCTTTATCTCTGACCTTGATAAATCTAACTTCTATGTAAACTGAACAGAAGTTAAGGAGGTGAATAGAATTTTAGAAAACATTGATATGGTAGATCTCGTGAGAAAATTGAACAGGAACAGGAAAGAACACGCTTTTTTTCTCAGTGGTAAATGGCACTTACACAAAAATTGATCATGTATTAGGGAATAAAATCCTCATAATCCAATGCAGAAAGGTAGAAATATTAGATACATCATTTTCAGATCATGATGACATAAAAATATATGCAGTAAGTGACTATGGAGAGACTAAAACTTGATTGGAAACTAGATGATCTAATCCTAAAGAATGAGTGGGTCAAACAGTGAATCATAGAAACAATCAATAATTTAATTCAAGAGAATGACAATAATGACACAACATACTAACACTTATGGAATGAAGCCAACAGTGGTTATTAAGGGAAGTTTTATATCTCTGAATACTTATGTGAAAAAAATGAAGAAAGAGGAGAGATCAGTAATTTGGACACTCAACTGAAAAAAAAAAACAACTAGAAAAAGAACAAATTAAAAATCCTCAATTAAATATCAAATTAGAAATATTGAAACCCAAAGGAAATATTAAAAAAATGAAATTAAGAAAACTATTGAACTAATAAATGAAACTAAGAGTTGGTTTTATTTTTTAAAAAGCACAAGATAGATAATATAGTTAATTTGATTTTAAAAAAGAAAAAAAAAATCACTCGTATAAGAATGAAAAAGGTGAATTCATCACCAATAAAGAAGAAATTAAAACAATAATTAGAAACTATTTTCTCCAAGAGTATGCCCATAAATTTGACAATCTTAAAGAAATGGATGAATATGAAACCATAAATTGCCCAGATTAACAGAAATGAAGCAAAATACTTAAATAACCACATCTCAGAAAAAAAAATGAGCAAGTCATTAATGAATTCCCTAGGAAAAAATCTCCAAGGCCAGATGGATTTACCAGCAAATTCTATCAAACATTTAAAGAACACTTAATTTCAATACTATATAGACTATTTGGGGGAAATTAGGCAAAGAAAGTGTCTTATGAAATTCTTTATATGATACATATGCAGTACTGATAAGTAAACTGGACAGAGTCAAAACAGAGAAAGAAAATTACAGACTAATTTCCCTAATGAATATAGATGCAAAAATATTGAATGAAGTATTAGCAAAATGATTACATCAACTTATCATGAGAATAGTGCACTTTCATCAGGTAGGATTCCCCAGGAATGCAGGAATGGTTCAATAGGAGAAAAGATATCAGTGTAATTGATCATATCACCAACAAAACTAAAAGAAATCATATGTTTATGTCAAGAGATGCAGAAAAACTTTTTTGACAAAATATAATACTCATTACTATTTTTGAAAAAAGTAGACAAAATAGGACTAAATGGAGTTTATCTTAAAATGAAAAGTAGCATCGACCTAATGCCATCAGCAAACATTATACACAATAGAGATAAGTGAGAAGAATTTCCAATAATATCAGGGGTGAAACAAGGATGTTCATCATCATCATCACTGTTATTGAACATATTAGAAACTTTAGTTTTCACAATAAGAGAAAATAAAATGGAAGGATTTATAATAGGCAAAGAAGAAACTCTTAAATCACTCTTTTCAGATGATAGGATCTTAGAGATTTCTAGAAAATAAAGTAAAAAATCTGCTTGAAATATTAAACAACTTTGGCAAAGTTACAAGATATAAAATAAACCCCCATAAATCATCTACATTTCTATATATTACTATATATTCTATATATTACTATTAACAAAGTACAATATCAAGATAGAGAAAGAAAAATTCCATTTGAAGTTACTGTAGACATTCTAAAATATTTTGGAATCTACCTGCCAAAACAAACCCAGAAACTGTATGAACACAATTACAAAACACGTTTCACATAAATAAAATCAGATTGATTGTAGAACATTAAAAAAATAAAATAAAATAAAAATAAATAAAAATAAAGTCAGATCTAAATAATTGTGGCAAAAGCATCATTTGTTCATGAGTTAGCCAAGCAAATGTAATGAAAATGACAATTCTACCTAATTTACTTATACAGTGCAGTATCAATCAAACTAGCAACATTTATTTTATGGAGCTAGAAAAAAATTATAACACAATTCATCCGGAAGAACAAAAGGTCCCAGAATATCAAGAAGATTAATAAAAAGAAATGGAAGGGCATAAGATATCTTGAATTTTATTATAAAGCATCAATCATCAAAACTACTTGGTGTGTGTTTGCATGCTCATCCTTTGTTGCCAAAGAAGACCATGCCATCAGAGATATAATGACATGACTTGAACTTGACTTTGAGTGAGTGAGGGCTGTGCAGGTCACCAACCTCACTTCTCCTCCAGAATCATCTGAATCCAGTAACCAGATATCCATTAACCAGGATAATTGGAGATGACTCAGGATGAGGCAATTGGGGTTAAGTGATTTGCCCAAGGTCATACAGCTAGTGAGTGTCCAGTGTCTGAGGTGAGATTTTAATTCAGGTCCTCCTGAATCCTGCAATGGTGCTCTCTTCACTGCACCACCTAGCTGCCCCTAAACTACTTGGTGCTGCCTAAGAAATAGAGGGGGACATCAGTGGAATAGATTAGGTACACAAGACACAGTAGTCAATGACTATAGTAATCTCCTATTTGATAAATCTTAAATCACTAGCTTCTGGGATAAGAATTCATTATTTGACACAAACTTCTGGGAAAATTGGAAAATAGTACAGCAGAAACTGGTCATAGACCAACGTCTGACACCATATAGCAAAATAAAGTCCAAGTGGAAACACAATTTAAATATAAAGTTTGATTCTATAAGCAAATTACCAGAGAAAGGAATAGTTCCACTTTCAGCTTATGGAGAACAGAGAAATTTATGACCAAACAAGAGATAGATAACATTATGAAATGCAAAATGAATAATTTTGGTTACATTAAATTGGAAAGTGTTTACAACAACCTAGCCAATGCAACCAAGATTAGAAGGGAAGCAAAAACATGGGAAAGAATTTTTACAACTAGTGTTTCTGCTAAAAGCCTCATTTATAAAATAAATTGAGAACTGAATAAAATTTACAAGAATACATTCCCCAATTGATAAATGGTCAAAAGATATTAACAGGCAGTTTTCAGAGGAAGAAATCAAAGCTATCTATAGCCATATGAAAAAAAAATACTCTAAATCACTGTTGATTATAGAGATGCAAATCAAAACAACTCTTAGGTACCACATCACATCTATCACATTGACTAACATAACAAAACAGTAAGATGATGAATGTTAGAAAAGTTGTGGGACAATTGGAACACTAATTCATTTTTGGTGGAGATGCGAGCTCATCCAACCTTTCTGAAGAGCAATTTGGAGCTATGTTCAAAGGGCTATAACAATGTACATATCCTTTGACCCACAAGTACCACTTCTACCAAAAGAAATCATGAAAATGGGAAAAGATTCGACATGTACAAAAACTATTGTTAGTATCGCTTCTTGTTGTGGCCGACAATTAGAATTTGAGGGAATGCCTATCAACTGGGGAATGGCTGAACACGTTTTGGTATATGAATGCAATGGAATACTATTGGGCTATAAAAAATGATTGGCAGGTAGACTTCAGAAACATCTGGAAAGACTTATATGACCTGGTTCTGAGTGAGGGGAGCAGAAACAGGAGAACATTGTACATGGTAACAGCCACAGTTTCCAGAGACTGACTTTAATAGATTTAGTTCTTATCAGCAATGCAAGGATCTCAAACATTTCCAACATACTCAAGATGAAAAATACCATCCATATCCAGAGAAAAAAATATGGAGTCTGAATGCAAATTGAAGCATACTCTTTATTCTTTTTTGTTTTGTGTTTTTCTTCTTATGGTTTCTCCCATTCATTTGAATTCATCTTCAAAACATGACTAGTTTCAAAATATGTTTAATAAGAATGTATGTAGAAAGTCTATATAAAATTTCATGCCGTCTTGGGGAGGTTTAAAGGATTGGGAGAAAATTTAAAACTTATGGAAGTAAGTGTTTAAAGCTAAAATTAATTTATTAAATGTATTGTTTGATTTACTCACTGCACTCAAAAATACAGGATTTTTACGATAATAACAATAATGTTTACATCATTTAGTATCTGTAAAACACAGCTCCCTGGATATTATCTTACTTGTTCCTTTCTGCAACCCACTTTCCAGTTTAGGACACTGATATGGTAGATCTTAAGTGACTCTCCCTAGCATCACACAGGTAAGACAGAATTTGAACCTAGCACACATGAATGCCAATCTAGTGTTCTAATTCATTATGTCATGCTATCTCTATTGAAATAGTACTATCCATTGGGCCCAATACCTCTCTAGCTTTATAAGAGCTCCACACAACCTATTTCCTTCTTCTTCTGCACTCTTTTTCAATTTTCTCTCTTTCTCACTTTCATCTTGTCATTCCACATCCTACTGGCTCTCTCTTGAGAGCTCTTCTATGTCTATTCTGTGTGAGATATGCTACTTCAAAAGCTGCTTCCTTCCTTCTCTCTTTATCTATATATGTCTGAAATATGTCTTCTCTCAACTGTGCCTTGAACTCTCAAACTCAGTTTTGAGCTGATGGAGCATATGTTACCATCTGGGAAAGGAGTGTTGCTGTTTGGTGCTATGATTAATTGGAAAAGAGTAACAGGTGGGGAGGAGGGAAAAGAAAGAAAAAAACACTCCAAGAAGTGAATAGATGTCTTCTTCTCTTAGTGATCACTTCAGTCACAGCTTCCAAAGTCGATATACTGAGAGCTGGCTATTATATTTCAAGGTGTAAGACAGGAGCTCACTTCACTGTTTAGGTTCAAACAATATCTGGGCAGACTACAGAAAGACAATAGCGATAAGGGATTCATAGTCTCTTTATTCATGGTAATGACCAGCTGAGACAAGGAATGGGAACATCTGCCTTTAGTACAACCACTGCACTCATTGATGAGTGCTTGCCTTATATATAGGAAAAAACACAAAGAAGGCAATATGCCAACAATAAACTCATAAGTTTATATTATTTATCATTACATAATAATGTGTCAGTATGGTGCAAGTGCAGTGTTAGTGTTTCTGGGCCATTGATCCTGGTTGTTTGTATCAAAACAGATCCCTGCCACATGCACAAGGGCACATGACTGATTCTCTTGGAAAAAAAAAGAAAAAAATGATTTTTCATATGTCATATGAACTGTATCCATTCATTGATCAATGCCATATAATAATTTCAAATCTATTAATAAATTTCTTTACATGCTGCTTATTGTTTGTTAGAAAGCTTCTTAACATACCTTCTTTACAATGTTTTAGAGTATACAAAGTTCAAAATACCAGAATTAGGTTTGGATCCTACCTGTGCCAATTTTTTTCTGTGTGACTTTCAGGAAGTTAGTTGAAACCTTCAGGTGCCAATTTCCTCATCTGCAAAATGGAGATAGTGATTTACTGAATCTAACTTAAAAGATTATCACAATGAAAGAATGAAATGAGTAAAACAATGTTTAGCAGTAAGTATCATAGAACCAGAAAAAATTGCTTATGGTGCTGTTTTTCCTTTTCTAATTTATCTTTTCTTATAAATTCCATAGAAGTAAGGATTTCATTTTCTATGTGTTCTGTGTCTCAAAGAACAGAGTGGAAATTTCCAATTTTGCTTTTATTTTTTCCTTGTATTTTCCCCTTTCCTTACCTTTTCTTTTCCTCTCTTTTATTTTGTATTTCTATTTTTAAGCTATATTTCCAGGTTACACACTATAGAAAGAATTATACTTGTAATGTTAATCTTGCCCAAAAGAGTAACATGGAGAACCAAAGGACATATAATTTTTTCCCTTTTTTGTAGAAACAAATTAAGTTTTGAAAATCAAAATGTGTATTTTGGATAAGGTTTGTTTTAATCCAAGAAATTTGATTTATTCCTTTCTCAAGTGATTCTGTAGTTTTCCTTATCCTGTTTGTGAGTTCCACCTGTTCATCTATGAAGAACAATTCAGCTATGAGGAAACCTAAAGTTGTATTTACACTTCAGCTGCCATTCTAGCTTTATTTGCTTGCATGAGTCATCTGAACAATCATAAGACAGACTATGTGGGTGATGGAGGCAGATTACTAATACTAAAATTGTGCAGGATTTGGCCTTCCTAATTAAATGCATTCTAGTTAAGCAGTTCTTCAAGCATCATTAAATCAATAAGCTCACTATATGATTTTTTCCTACTTTCAAAAATTATAAACTTACTAAAAGTCCCCCAAAAGACAATATTTCTATATACAAAGAATAACAGAAAATGATATACAAAATTGATCACTTCTCTTATAGTCCATACAGATTTTTTTTGAAAGTATACATTAAAATTGAATGTAATAGTAACCAAATGTAGCCTACTTGTCGCTATCTTCTTTTTCACTTCCTTCTGATCTTTTCTGTGTATATTTAAAATTATTCCATTAAACTTTTCTGCTTTAATATCACTAGCCTCCTTTTCCATCTCCTCACTTCTCACCTTCTAGAATAAAAATCGCTCTTTGAAACAAAGTGAAGTAAACAAATTCCCCAAATGATCCTGCCCAAATATACACACATATAAACACACAGACATGTATACATACACATATATGCATACACACATATACACACAAAAATACATACATATACACACACTACACACATATGTATGTGTATATATATATATATATATATATATATGTATGTATGTATGAATCATTCTGCACCTCTAACTTACTACCAAGAGAAGAATGAGTCATCATTTGTCTTCTGGAATCATAATTAGTTATTGCATTAATTAGACATCTGAATCCTTTCAAAGTGACTTTTCTTCATATTTTCGTAGTCATTATATAAAACATTCTACTGAATTCATTCTGCATCAATTCATAAAAGTCATACTAGGTTTCTCTGAATTCATCCTATTCCCTGTGTTTATGGTACACTATATCACTTGTACATATTTTGGTTTTATTTATTCATTTTATCTAACATTTATTCTCTCTCCTCTCACTCTTTTTTCCCTCTCTCTCTCAATTGCAAAAGCCATCTTCTTCTACTACTCTGTTTATCATGCAGTTTAATTAAAAAAGTTCATATATCCATTTTTTCTATTAGATGATGCTTTACCCTAACTAATGTACATTCTACAAGAATCCATTGATTTTTTTTTCCAACAGCTTTCATGGAATTATAGATACTTGCCCCTATAATTGGTTTCTTTGGCTTGATAAAATGGCAGCGTCTTAAATTTCTTGACATCTAGGTCTTGAACGTACTATTGATTAATTTTAATTTTTTTTTAACCAGTGCCAAATAATTTTGATGATGACTACTTTCTACTTCATTATGTAGTTTGAGAACTAGTACTACCAATTTCCCTTTCCTCCATATATGCATGTGGACACGTATCATTTATATATGTATATGTGGATGTATACCTATATTCATGTTGTAGACATAGACATATCACACATATACCTATATTATGTATGCATATATAATGTGCACACATGTATTTATATCTATGCATTAATACATATGTATATTTGTGTGTGGATATAATTGCCCTTAGAATTCTTGACCATTCTTCCCTATTCCCCCAAGAATATCTTGATACTATTTGGTCAAAGTCTTTAAAGCAACCTTTCGGTGGCTTGATTGGTATGGTGAATTTTTAAATTAATTTAGTTATTATTAATGTTATCTTGCGATCATCACCTAAACATGATTAGTATACATCTCTCAAATTATTTAAGCATTACTTTATTTTTAAAATGAATATTTTATAATTGTAGAAAATGAGAAGTTTGGACTTGATGACTGGTAAGATACAAATCTTTGATTCTAATTCATGGCTTTGACTCACCGTTGAAAATACAAATGTCCTAAGAGGTCTTTAGAAGACTCAGAGTAAATACTTGTTTATAAAAGAAGATAGTATTTGATGTTGGAAACAATTTCTTCACAGCATGTATTGTGTACTATTTTTAACCACAATGTCTAAGAAAATATCTGGAACATAATAGATGTTTAGGAAATGCTTGTGATTATTTTTTTTTCAGCATTTTGTTGGAATAATAACACTTCAAAATTTTTAGTGTTTTAATTACCCCAGTGTGGATAGCTCTAAATGTACTATATATTGTGTCCGCGCTCTGTCCCTGCCGGACCTCAGGGGGTACGTCGTGACCTCTGCTTCCACCTAACTAACGGCGGCTTCGGACGTCTCCGGTCCCGACCCCAGGGGCTGAGGACGGGCAAAACCAGACACTGGCCAGAGTGGTAGAGCAAAGCAGGTGTTTATTCAGTAGTTCACATCAGTCCAGTCCCACTTGAGCAACCCAGGGCGTTGCCTTTTATTCCTTATCCCTTCCGGTTCTTGCTATCTGACCCCTGATTGGAGAGCTCAGCCTGCTGTCGCCCCAGCCCCCTCCCCTTAGCTGGTTGTATCCTGTGGCAATAGGGCAGGAGTCTCTCTGGACCTTCCCTCCCCACTCGGACCATCTGCTTGGTCCTATCACAGGTGGCCAGGTGTGTTTTACTCTCACTGGGGCTTCCTCAGCACCTCCCAGAGGGCGGTATTGTGCCTTGTACACGAGCCTTCCCTGCACCCTTAGCCCGGAAGTCACGGGTGAGGCGCGTGATTGCCGGGGAGGGGCAGGTATAGACTCCCGGCCCTTACCTCTCTGCCCAGGAGGTCCAGGGACGGCCCCTGACAACTCCCCCTTTTTGTTTTATAAAGGTAAGTGAGAGAATAGGTCATGTGGCCTGTCTCCATGCCTGGTACCGAAAGTGGGCAGGGCCCCTGTCTTAGGCTATGTGGGTGGCTCCCACCTCCAGCATTTCTGGTAGGTGGACCCACAATAATCCCGTCATTGGGTACCTCTGCAGCCAACGGGTCTCCAGGTCATGGAGCCACAATATTCCTGTAGAAAGCTTATTATTGATTATAGTGGGGCATAGGGATGCTTTTGGGGCTGAGGCGAGAGCTAGCGTCTCTCTAAAGCTGTGATCCAAACTTGTGGATTAGAGTGATTTGTCAGGGAGCGGAGAGCCCATGTGGTATATTGCCGCTGTTGTCTGCCTCTGCCGAACCTGGCGTAGGCAGAGCAGGAAACCCATGGCAAGGAGAAGGAATAAAGAGGCGGAGCCCACATAGCTTTTCACCCATGTAGATAGAGTAGAAAAGATAGAACTAAAGGTGGTGGTAACAGCGGGATCAATTCGGGTGGCATTGATGTTGGCAACCTGGTGCCGGAGGGTGTGGAGAGTGCGTTCAAAGTTGTCGGACCAATTTCCTGTGAGCATCTGCGATAGTTTGCGGGACAAATTGGCAGCATGGGAGAGGTTTTGTTTGAATAAACACTCTCCCTACTATCTTTGGTCCTATACATGCTTGTACAGAACAATTCTGGCATGTAAAATTGAAAATTCCTGTCATGTTCTGATATATCTCTAGTTTAGATCTGTAGTCTCTGTCCCATAGAAATATATGTGTGTTCCCTAGACATACTTCACCCATTAAAGTAATGTTGTTAGCTTTCTTTGGTGATGCTGCAGCAGGCATTCCCTGCACTGTTTGTCCTCTCATAGCTAGAATAACTTTGTCTAGTCCCTGAACAGGTCTTTCAACCTCAGGAGACCCTTTATAATTGATGTACATTTGTCTAGGAAAGTTTGCTGCATATTTTTCCTAAAGTAAGTATGTAAGATTGTGACATGAATATAACATTTCTGTGTAGTTTCCCATAATCAATTCTCTCTCCTGACAGGTATGTTGTGACAATTCTCAAATGGTAAAAACCTCTTATACAGATGCCAAAGGGTTACATTTCTCTTCTTTTGTAAGTTACAAAATGGCCTAAATTTCATCCCACGAATAAGTCCCACAAAGTCCTTGTCTGACCAAACTACTATTGTCCCATTTATCCTCCAGGTGAATAGATTATAAGCGTGTAATGTATCTTTCTCATCCCATGTCTCTTGTCCATCCACAATAGTGGCACATCAGGGATACCCCTCTGTTCCATTCACCTGTGTGTATTTAAAACCAAACCCATTCCAATTCCCAGAAATACCCTTCTATAGACAAAGTGGGAAACCTGTGACTAGTCCTGAAAAGTTAGTGTCTCTGAAAAAGTCCCATTATTATCATAGTCTAGTCCATCATCTTTAAACATGTGAGAAATATTGCCTTGGATGATAAATTTGGTTATTGTCTCACTCCATGACATCACCCTTAACCATGGTGGATTCGTGAGGAACGTCCATCTCTGTTGTTCCTTCGGTGCTGGGTTGATGGACGCAGTGTTCTTTGAGTGTCATAATAAGTACAAGAAAAATGAAAGGAGTCATTGTGACCTAGTTGATTAAGCTTCTCCAGAAGTTTTTTCATCCGCCGCTGACAGCACCTCCTCACTCCCATCCTTTTCACTGGAACCCAAACTTCTTTATTATCATCTGTTGAAACACAAACATACCCTTTTCCCCACGTTAACACTGTATGAGGACCAGATCAATTTTTATTCTCATCGTGCCACATTACAGGCTGCTTTCAGGGCACTTGTTATTGCTGATTCATTCTTTGCAGACTCCTTATTAGGAAATGTTAAGAATTTCATAGCAGCCAATAAGCCATCATTATAGAATTTTAAATAATTTAGAATATAAACAGCCAAACAGCCAATTGTAATTTATCATCAATTTAGAGTATAAACAGCCAATTGCGAATTTATCAACTCCTGGTCCAACTCCTCCTTTTTCTTTTTACAAGTGTCCAGGGATCGATTTGCTCGTTCCACTATAGCTTGACCAGTGGGATTATGGGGGATTGCAGTGACATGTAAAATGGAAAATTCCACCATGAACTGTTCAATGGCTTTACTGACATAAGCTGGACCATTGTTTGGTTTAATGCTTTTTGGTACTGCATGATTTAGAATGTGACCGAGTGTGTGTGATATAAAATATTGTTGTTTTGGCCCTTATTGCTAGTTGAACTTCCATAGTTATCTGTTAATACTATCTGCCCTATCAGGAATATAGGCTGACTCTAATCTAGGTATAAATGGTACTGTATACTTTCTGTCTGTGATGATATTGCAAGGTTCTTTCACATATAATAATGCTTGTAATACTTCATATAATTCATTTTGTTGTGTAGAAGTAAATGTTGTTTTAAATTTATGCATCTCCTTTTTAGATGGAATATACATAGATGCCCTAAAATTTTTTGTTGCATCTGTAAAAAGATTAACTCCCTCTACCAGTGAGGAAGAACATTTGTTGGCCCAAGATCATGGCCACGTGGCAAATTGCCACCCAGAAGGAATTGGGAACCCATGTTGGAAATTCTGATTAATCAATATCTGCCATTCCACAAACTCTTGTATGCAGTTCTCTCTTTGTTGACTTGTATACATAGTATATATTGTGTGAGGTTTCTGTCCTATTAACATCCTTACTCTCTTCACTGCCTTATGTATGATTTGGGCTACCAGCACAGCATAAGGCACACAAGCTCTGTTCTTTATCTGAGCCAAATGTACCCACTCAATAATCCCTTGTTTTTGATGTAAAACTCCAGTGGGTATTTTTTTTTTCTTTTTCTTTTTTTTTTTTTTCAGTGAATAAAATTGTTACTTCCAAGTCCTGTGATTCTCATATCCTGCTAATAGTACACCCCATAATCTTTTTCTGCACTAATTTCAAACATTCCAGTGCTTCATCTGTCCATCCTCTGCATGAGTTTAATTGAGAAGGACCTTTCAATAAATCATATAATGGTTTCATTTGATCAGTTGTAATTCCCAACTGTGGCCTACACCACTGAATTTCTCCTATCAATTTCTGAAAGTCATTTAAAGTTGTAACCTTTGTAGAATCTATGATAGGTGACTTCAAACTTAAGCCTTACCACCTTACATCATTGTTTCACAGGGTAGTTTCTCCTTCTCTGATTACATTTACTCTGAAAAAGAAAACTTTTTAGAAATTAAGTTGTTAATAAGTTCAAACATTAAATTTAACTTTTGCTTAAGCCAAGGAATGACTACAAGTTCAGATTAAAAGAGCAAGATCTTTTCTGCTTCATAGACCATTACATATTAATTTACCAATACATTGTCTTGAAAATGAAAATTTAAAACCGTTTAAAATTTCTCCTGTTGTTAACAGTCACTAAACTTTTACAAAAATTAGTTGAAAACCTTCAAAATAATAGTTCTCTTCTCTTGATCTAATCTGGAATGATAAAAGTTACAATTCACTGTAGACCCAGCTGAATGATGAGTTGGGACTGCAGGGCAAAAATCTTAATGGTTCCATCCTTTACTCAAGTAAATTTTATTTCTGTGTCCACTCCTTAAGAACTTCTTTGATTGAGAGAGTTTTTGAATTCCTCAGCTGAAGGGAGGGAGACTTCTGGACAACTGCCCAGTGGCGCCAAGTCTGTTCCATTCTGCTGGAGAGTTTCAAAAGCTTTATCTCTGCTGAGGTGTCCCTTTAAGATTTATGCATATTTCCAATTTGCCTAGTGCCAAATAATATAACAAATCCTGATCTGTTTTAAACATCCAATTAGGAGTGACACGTTTCACTTAAAATGTGGACAGAATAACTACCTTTTGGTTACTTCTCATTATACAAAATACTTTTCTTTTAGGTGAGATTTAGGTGAAAATGCTGATCAGCCTGCACCAGATCTCCTCTCGTCTCTCTCTCCACCCTCACAATTTGGCCAGAATTGGAGGGTGAAGCGAGAGAGAGTTTAACCAAAAAACTTTCAAATAATTTCCAAAACTTTTATGCTTTCCTTAAACTTCATATCCATGTTGTTTTCCTAATGGGCTTTGATTAAAGCCCCCTTTAAAACTGCACAGACACTATGTCCCTGCATTTCCCATCCAAGACTACACCTTGCAATCACATAAACTAAATAATATAAGATTAGTTCCTCTCTTTCTCTCTCCCATACTTCTCCCCGATGCTGCAGTCATCAGAGAGAAGGGAGGAGGGGGAGGAAAAGAGATAACATTCCAAGGTCCAGCTACCATGGAGCTGACCGTAATAACTCACAAACACACGCACACAGAACATGTAAAGACAGAACACATATACAGACAATAAAAGAATCCAAAAAACTGAGAAAAATTGTCAGAAATCCTCTGTACATATTATAACTCTGGCTTAATTTCTATCACTGTGTCCGGGCTGCTGAATTCGCCACTGTGCCACAAATCCTGGGCAAATTTTTTGCTGTGCCACAAAACCAGGCCCTGGGCCAACTCTGGATGTATTTCCTGGTTGAATTTCTGACTGCACCAACTCCCTCTTTCCTCTCTGTCCTATCTGGTCATGATTGTCTCCTGAGCTCCCAGACCGCCAAGATTGTATGACTGTCTGTACATAAGCAGAGCCAGAGCTGTATTTTGCAGCGGTCTCTTTAAGATCTCTTAGGAATTTGTAGAGGAACTGTCTATGCACCCTTTGAGGCTGTCCGCCCTGTTCTGGCTGAACAAGCACAGGGAATAGGTTGGCCCCTTCCCAATCTACCTCCTCTCTATTTTTCTGCTGCTCTGGGACTTTCTCTTTTTGTTTGTCCTGTGATTTCTTTTGGGGTCCCTCTCCTCTCTGCGGGCGAGGTTTTTTTTCTTGTCTTTTCCCATGTCCTGCTCCCTCCTCCTGAATTCCTTCCTGACTCTGTCTTTTAGCCTCTTGAACTACACTACCCAGACTTCTCCATGGATACATAACAAAGTCCTGGGGATTGAGGAAGTAGGGGTCCTCTTTTTGGTATGAAGTCATCTGCTGCCTTATTAATCGGCAACGGGTCGGATCAATTCCTGTATGCTCTACCCATGGACTGATGGTTATTATTTTCTCGACCCAATCTTGGCAAATTCTTATGTGTATTTTTATCCCATTCTGCTTGCAGAGTTCGTACACTTGGCAAGCGAGAATGCCTTTATCCTCTGGCTTAACCTCTGTATTTCCCATAACTAAACTGCCTTCGGGACTAGAGGGGAAAACCCGAAAGTCCCGGTGTGCCTGGTCCTTCTGGCCCTCGCCTGCGAGGGACAGGAAGGCTCACAACGTACCTGAACTGTAGTGCCCCACGTTTGGGCGCCAAATGTCCGCGCTCTGTCCCTGCCGGACCTCAGGGGGTACGTCGTGACCTCTGCTTCCACCTAACTAACGGCGGCTTCGGACGTCTCCGGTCCCGACCCCAGGGGCTGAGGACGGGCAAAACCAGACACTGGCCAGAGTGGTAGAGCAAAGCAGGTGTTTATTCAGTAGTTCACATCAGTCCAGTCCCACTTGAGCAACCCAGGGCGTTGCCTTTTATTCCTTATCCCTTCCGGTTCTTGCTATCTGACCCCTGATTGGAGAGCTCAGCCTGCTGTCGCCCCAGCCCCCTCCCCTTAGCTGGTTGTATCCTGTGGCAATAGGGCAGGAGTCTCTCTGGACCTTCCCTCCCCACTCGGACCATCTGCTTGGTCCTATCACAGGTGGCCAGGTGTGTTTTACTCTCACTGGGGCTTCCTCAGCACCTCCCAGAGGGCGGTATTGTGCCTTGTACACGAGCCTTCCCTGCACCCTTAGCCCGGAAGTCACGGGTGAGGCGCGTGATTGCCGGGGAGGGGCAGGTATAGACTCCCGGCCCTTACCTCTCTGCCCAGGAGGTCCAGGGACGGCCCCTGACAATATTGGAATTATGATTTTTCTCCAACTTAGCTGGTCATTTTATATCAGTTACTGTTGCCTTTAAAACAATCATTACTGGATGGTCAGCTCTCTGAACTTAGTAAGACTTCACGGCAAATATAGTCTATTATTAGGCACACACTCAGAGCCTTCCTATCTTTGTACAATTTGTTAGAATGATTATTCTGCTGATTTTTCTGTAGTGACCCCTGAAGTATTGCAATACTCTCAGGTGAATAAGAAATAGGACTTTTGTAAACAGTGTTTAAAAAAAAAATCTTCCATTAACCCCTTCACTTGAAATTGTGAGAGCTAAAGTAAACCTTGTTCAACAAAAAACTTTATTATGCTTGTTGGAGAAAATACCAGGAGTCATTAACAAAGGATGCATTTACATGAATGAAATGGAGTATGCTACATTAACTTAATGAGTGTACCACAAAATCATCTGTACTGTCAGAAAGAAACAAGAATGCATACAGTGAGTCTTAAGCCTCACAGGAAAGGAATTTTATTTAACTCACCCCTATAAAAGGCAGCACTATTAAAATTTAGACCATCTTGTTGTTTAATGATATTTTCCCTTAGCTGCAGTCAGTTTTGTGGTTGCTGTTATTTTTGTTGCTGTTCTTATTTGATTTTTTTTTTACCTAATAAAGAGCTCCACCCTAATAAAGAAGCATTTTTATTCTCTTCATTAAACACATTTGTTTAAGTATTGAAGTGATGGGAGTTTAGTATATTGAGAACACTGAAGCATAAGGCTGAAAATTGAAGTTTTAGTCTTGATTAGATGATGGATAATTCTGTGACCTTGGAGAAAAATTTATGTTACAAACTATTTCTTTTTAACTGAGGCTTCAGCTACCCCCTCCCTATATGATAAAGAGATTGCCTGAGAGCACAGTGATGCAATAAGTTCTTTTCTCCCTGGCACTCATATAAAGAATTACCACTACTTAATGTTTCATTTGTGTCATTATTGTCACCATGGGAAGTTTTCTGAGTTGTGTAATGGAAAGAGCAATGGTCTAGGAGTCAGATCACATGGATTCTGCTACAGACTTTGCCACTAATTAACTATGTGATTCTCTTTGGACCTTAATTTTTGATCTATACATTCAAATGGTCTCTTAGACCTCTATAAATGATATAATTGCAAATTGTATATATCACAAAATAAAGACAGAATATAGACAATCATCCAGTTAATTTAGGCTGCATAAACAGGTCAAAACATGAATTTTGGAGCGTGAAAAAAAAGATAGATCACTTTATATTGATCAAATAAACTAGATAGTAATTGTTTGCCTTCATTTACTCTTCTGTAGAAACAATTTAAATTGTTTTACCCCTAGTATTTCCCTATTCTTACAGTAAGAAATTATGGTATATGAATGTAATGCAGTACTATTGTGCCATAAGAAATGATGAACAAGAAGACTTCAGGGAGGCCTAGAAGGACTTATATGATCTGATGCTGAGCGAAAGGAGCAGAACCAGGAGAACTTTGTGCACAGCAACGACCACAGTGTGCGAGAGTTTTTTTCTGGTAGACTTGGAACTTTGTAATAACACAAGAACTTACTGAGAAAAAAAAAATCCTAATGTCGGTCTTCTAAGGCAAAATGCCTTCCACACTCAGAGAAAGAAATATGGAAGTCATTTGTAGAATGTAGCAGATCATGTTTGTGTGTGGGTGGGTTTCAGTGTATTATGTTTTGATTTGCTATATGATTTCTTCCATTTATTTTAGTTCGACTACATAGCATGACTATAGTGAAAATGTGCTCAATAAGAAAGTATATGTAGAACCTAAACAGAATTGTATGCTATCACGGGGAGGGAGGGGGGCATTGGGGGAAGGGTGGGGGGGATAAAATCTTGACTTTAAGGAAATGATTGTAAAACATTAAAAAAAATTAAAATTAAAAAAAAGCAAAAAAAAAAGAAACTTTGAATGTTCTGATGATTTTGCAAGTATTTGAAAGAGTTCATAGACATCCTGAGGAATGGAATTTTAAGGGTTGTTTTCCAATAATATCTTATGTTAACAAATATTTTGGCATAATGAATAGAGAGTCTATGTAGTCAAGAAGACTTGAGTTTTATTCCTGCCAATGGCAAATACTGAGTATGGGACCCAGAGCAAGAACCTTACCCCCTCGTTACCTTGGCTTCTAAGTTCTGAGTTGTACCCTAAGAGCTGATCTTACTGATAGATGGAATATTCTTACTATGTAAGGAATTCCCCATTCTGATGAAATAGCAGGTCTAAAAAAATCCAAAAAAACCAAAAAAACAAAAACCATAACAGCAACATGTGATTTGTTTACTTGAAATAACACCTTTCAAATTGTGCATATATGGGGGGTGGAACAAAAAGGAAAAGCAAAAGCAGGAATTTTCTTGAGCTCAAGCCCCAAAACCTGCAAAATACCTGTAAAAATGACTTCACATAAGTAAAAAAAGACTTCCAAACAAATTCTGGAACCGCAGAACACACAGAGTGATGGAGTGAAGCAAATCTCCAGCCCAAGACAAACTGGAAGGTCAAGAGGAGGCATCTACCATGCTGAGCTATGAGCAAAGCACAGTCCACCATGGGCCATGCCAGCACAGATGGGACCTGAGAAAACCTCAGGGCGACTGAATCACTGGCACCTATTCAAACTTCTCAACCTCAGAACTCTGAGAACAAATTGGAAGATCAGTGGAAAAAAAAAACCAAAAAACAAAAAATAACCTGTTGGACCTCTGTGAGATACTGGAGTTGTCTGGCCTCAGCAGGGGTAACCACAGAAAGAGAAGCAGCAGAAACTGTTTTTGGAGCTCTAGGCCCACAAATCATGGGGAGATCAAGTGACTGACCGTACACCCCCTTGTACTCACACTGGAAACAGAGAACTATCTTGATAAAAAGCTCGCATGTCAAGTAATTGGCTGTGGAAATGAGCAAAAGCAGGATAAAAATCAGAGTATAGAATCTTATTTTGGTGACAAGGAAGATCAAAACATAGAACCAGGAGACAAAAAAGTCAAAATTCCTACATTCAAAACCTCCAAGAAAAATATGAATTGATCTCAGGCTATGGAAAAGTTCAAAAAGGATTTTGAAAATAAAGTGAGAGAGGTAAAGGAAAAATTGGGAAGATAAATGAGAGTGATGCAAGAAAATAATGAAAACGGGTCAATTGTTTGCTAAAGGGAACCCAAAATGTTGAAGAAAATTGAGGAGAAGGACATAAGAGAAGATGTGACAGAATGGATGTGATAGAAGGGAGAACAGATTTAGGGAAGGTGCCATCAGAATGCATGCGATGCATTCTGCGATGGTAGGAGAGAAGAGATGAGGAGAAAATTTGTAACTCAAAATTGTGTGGAAGTCAAATTAAACTAAAAATAAATGAAAAATAAATTTATCTCTATCTACCTGTCTATCTATCTATCTATCTATCTATCTAACCAAACTATATAAGCTCAAACCGGAAAGCCTGTTAAAAATAAGTTAGTGAGGGCCTCGAATTAGGTTTTCTGTTTTGTTTTGTTTTAAGTAAAGTACCCACACAATCTTTAAAGAAAATACTTCTATGAAAACCACATTAATGGTTCTTAACTCTGAGTTGGTGCCTTTTTACTTTTAGGAGATATTTTTATAAGTATTATTTTTAAACAAATTACATCCTTTGCAATCTCACATATTTTCTGTATTTAAAAATATTATTCTGAAAATGGATCTAAAGTCTTCACTAGAATGCCAAAGTGGCATTAGATACCACATAGTGGCATCTAGTGGGCACTAGAAGGCCCATCACATACATCTAGACTTTATTTTTATCTTCTACAATCCTTAATTTTTCATGATCTCTTATTAACTCTATAGCCTCCTAATAGCAATTTTGGATATTGACAGCTCTGATTCAAGTATTTAAATTGTTATTCTGCCTATATTTATCAATCCAAATCAAAGGAAACCTTCTATTGATGATGCAATATTTGCATGGTACTATTCTATTTAAAATCTTATTTTCAAAATACGCTATTTTACTATATTATCTTGAAACAGATTCATTTTTATTTTTAGCCATTTCAAATAAGAGAAACTGAGTTGATTTTTGATTTAAAATTAACTTACTGCTTATAGAAATATTGTTTATCATCATCGTTGTCATCATGATCATCATCATCAATAATGCTTAGTGTTCATATAGCATTTACTATGAACCAAGCCCTGTGATAAGTGTTTTAAGAAAATTATCACATTTGATTCTCACAACAAACTTGAAAGTTAGGTACTTTCTCCATTTTACAGTTAAGGAAACTAAAACAAATAAGGTATAATGAGGATTATCCAACATAATATAAGATAGTTAATATCTGAGGCTGGATTACATCAGTTCTTTCTGACTTTTTCTTTAAGAGTATCTACTACTTAGTTTTGTTTTTATTGATGTTTTTGTTTTTTTTTTCATCACTACACCACCAAGAAAGCATGCATCTAGAGCAATAGAAAAAAAATGAGGCAATCTAGACGGTCTTTAGGCAATGTATTCTGTTTATGTACATGGTTTAAGAATAGCTATCAAATTATCTATTCTAAATATTTAAAATACCTAAGACAAATGTTAGGGTTTTGGTTTTGTTTTGTTTTTACTAATATGATGTATTCTAGCTATTTGCATTAAAAGGAAACTTCTTGTAGGATTTGGTACAGTGTGAATATATAACTATTCAAGAATTTTGTTTACATATTCTAATATATCACTCTGTTACCTAGAAATAGAATAATGCTGTTATTTATAGCATTACCAATAAAACTATGCAAACCAAACTTTTACTGCAATACGTTCCTTTTTCATGATTTCTAGTTAGTTATAGGATTTCTTAATCTCTTGAGTAGGAAATGGTCTAGTTATAAGCATCAGCACAACTTCAAAAGCAATTGTCTTGAGACAATAGATGGAATGGTACTGGCTACATGAATGATACTTAAGAAATTTAGTTGTATATTCAAATATGCAACCTTAACAACTAGAAAACATATATATCATACATATATTCAACAATCCAAAAGAGCTGGGAGCAAGAATGCAGTTTGACAATATATGTTTACTTAATTATATTTTTATTCCTATTTCTCTATCCAGTTGTAAGATAATAAAATTGGTATTTTCATGTAACAGTCTGGTGTTCTACTCTCATTGTTTCTCTATCGCCAATAAGAACTCACAAATACTAGTGTTGCATTAGTGTAGATCTGTATTCTGCATATGGATCTTGGTTTCTAGTGAAAAAATAATTGCTTCTTTTGTTGGAAATAAATTTGTCTATCTGTTTAAAACCAAATAAATCATAATTTATTTATGTTTCTATATGAATCAGTTTTCTTAATTTTAATTTATCCTGGTAAGTTTTAATTTTCTGGCTATTTTGTCAATGTACCATGCAGAAAACTGCTATTATAAAGCTGCCAAATGTAACAGTGTGACTCTATTTCTCTTAAGCACCATATTACTCCATGCTAATATTTCAAAATGGGTGTTAGAAACTGATTTTGATACGTAGAGCAATGAAAAACAAATCAAAGATATATATTATATGATAATATTGTCTCCTGAGTGTAATTGTTATTTCTTTACAGGTGACAGTCATATCTAAATTTTTATCCCTAACCTCTTTCCTGAGTTCTAGTCATGGATCAACAACTGTCTATGAGCCATTTATATTCAATTTAACATAGAAATATAAAACAGAAAATATCTAATTATCTTTGTCCCAAACTCTTCCCTTTGTTCACTTTCCAATTTATATTGATGCTGCTACAATACTTTCATAGTCTATGAGCCTTTCTCTATTCTTTCTTATCCTTTATTGGTCCATAACAAATCAGCTCCTTTGCTTAAGGATTTTGCTCCTATAATATCATGTATGTACACTTTCTGCTTTCAAAAATCCACCATAATGATCCAGGACCTTATCATGACTCCCCTGGATCCCTGTGTGGACTACTAATTGGTCACCCAACTTTTAGCCTCCTTTCTCTCCTGTCCATATTAAGTAGAGTAGCTAATTAGATTTTATTCAAGCTTGGACCTGATCAAGTCCTTCCTCTTTAGTGCCTTCAGGTGAGGATGAAATACAGTTTTTCAGGATGTACATACAAAGCCTTCACATGAGACACAATCCTACCTATTATTACAAATTTCTTCACCCTATCCACCACATCCTGTGTCATGGCCAGTGGTCTTAACTTTTATCTTACTACTGAACTTCAATAATTCTTGAAGAAAGAGTGAAACTGATGACTTTGCACAACTCTGACTCACTTATATCCAATTTGCATGCAACATCACCCCATGTTATTATTAGTCCTCTTGGAAAACGAAGGACAAACAACAACAATAAAAGCAGGACAAGGCCAACTAATCAAAAGTTTAGAGAAAGGATAACCTTGAAGTTTAATGCAACAGTGGTCCTTGCTCCATTGTTCTATTACTACATAAGGTAGATAGGGTTGTACTACATAGTGCTTGACATTAGTTTGCTGTAAAATTGTAACCAAATAAAATATTATTTCTCCTTCAGAAGAAGAAAGAGCAATTTTCTCATACAACATATATATATATATATATAGTTATATATATGTATATATATATATATATATATATAGTTAGCATTCACTCTGCCAAAAAATAAAAAAAAAAGGCAAAGAGACAGAAATGAAGATAGAAAGGGTGAAATGAGATACAGAAGAAAGAAAAAATAGAGGGAGGTGGGGAACAAAGGACAGAAGGTGGGAGGAAGAAAGGAAAGAAAGAAGGTAGGGATGAAGGAAGACTATATACAAGAAAAGTAGAATAACCAAAGTTTTTTTTCTCTTTTTTTCACTATATTAATTGCCAATCTTTGATCCTAACCACTAGAATTATATCCAACAACTTCTCAGCCAAGTAGCGATTTGAACTTATCCAATAAGCCTCATTTTTTAACTGTTAAGAAACCTTAAATACTCTGCAGAATTTATATCTCCTGCAAATCAGAACTTTAAAGAAAAGGGGTACTGCCTTATTTAAGACTGATTCAAATCAGACGAACTATGCAGGAAAGTTTCCATAAAGTCCACCCAATACCTAAATATTTTTTAGGGCTTCCCCCTGCCATTGCAACATGATGCTGCAATATTATTGTCTTCTTTAACTGATACTTCCATGATTATTTGAGTATTATATTTTTTACCCAATTATATGTACAATCAATTTTCACAGTCATTTGTTTTTAAATTTTAATTTACAAATTTTCTTCCTCTCTCCCATCCTCTTTCCCTTAGAAGGTAAGCAATATGATATAGGTTTTACAAGTACAATCATGAAAAACGTTTGTCCATATTAGTTATATTGTGGAAAAAACACATGGATCTAGAAAAATTAATAACATAAAAAGAAAATGCTTGAACCTACAATAAGACTCCATCAGTTCTTTCTATGCAGCTAGATAGTTGCATAGATAATAGATAGTATTAGATAATATTTCTCTGCCTCTTTTGAGATAATCATATGATTTCTGTGGTTTATATCGAAATGGTCAATTATACTGAGACTTTATCTAACATTAAACGAGCCCAGAATTCCTGGTATAAAGCTCATCTCATCATAATAGAAGATTCAGCTGACATATTCCTGGATTATGCTTGTTAGTGTTTTACTAAAATGTTTTTGCTTCAATATTCATTAGGGATGTTGGTCTAAAGTTCTCAGTCTCTATTTTCACTCTATGTGATGTAGGTATCAGCAACATATTTGCAGCATAAAAGGGATTTGGTAGAACTCGTGCTTTGCCTATTTTTCCAAATAATTTAAAATATATTATAAGAAATAATTGTTCTTTAACTGTTTGATAGAATTCATTTGTGAATACATCTGGTTCTGATTATTTTTAATTAAGGAGTTCATTGATGGCTTGTTCAATTTCCTTTTCCAAGATTTAGTTAAATATTTGATTTCCTCCTCTCTTAATCATTGCAATTTATAGTTTTATAAACATTCATCTGTTTTCGTTTGTCAGATTTATTGGTTGACAATTGGGCAAAATAGATTCTAATTATTTCTTTAATTTCTTCCACATTGCTGGTGAATTCACTTTTTTCATTTTTGAAAATGGTAAATTTTTTTCTTTTTAAAATACATTAATCAATTATTCACTTTATTGACTTTTTCATAAAACCAGCTCAAAGATATACTTATTAATTTAGAGTTTCTTATTTTCAAATTTATTAATTACTCTTTTGATTGTTAAGATTTCCTATTAGACGTTTAATTGGGGATTTTTAATTTGTTCTTATTCTAGTTTTTTTCAGTTGTATACTCAATTCATTTACTTGTTTTTCTCTATTTTATTGATGTAAATGTTTAGAGATACAAAATTTGCTCTTAGTACTGCTTTGGTTATATCTCATAAATTTTTGATATTTTGGCTTATGTCATTCTCTTTAATGAAATTATTGATTATTTTTATGATTTGTTCTTTAGCCCACTCTCTTTTAGAATTAGATTATTGAGTTTCCAATTAATTTCAAAACTTCAATTTCATAGACCTTTTTTGAATGTATTTTGAATTACAATATGATCTTAAAATGATAAATTTAATATTTCTGCTTCTCTACCTTGTATTGTGAGGTTTTAGTGCCATAAGACATGGTCATTTGTGTGTGTGTGTGTGTGTGTGTATGTGTGTGTGTAGAGTTGTCATGTACCACTGGGAAGAAAAGGTACATTCCTTTCTATTCCCATTCCATTTTCTTTAGAGATCTATAACATTTGGAACATATATATTTAGTATTAATATTACCTCATCATCTATGGTGCATTTAAGCAAGATATCATTTCCTTTTTTAGTGACGTTACTGTTTTAATTTGATTGCTTTGACATCAACTGAGATTATAATAGCTACATCTTCTTTATTTTTTCCAATCAGCAAAACATAAGAGATTCTGCTCCATCCCCTTACATTTGCTTTGTGTGTATCATTCTGCTTCAAATTTGTTCATGTAAACAACATATTATAGGTTTCTGATTTTTAACCCACTATGTTATCCATTTCTGTGTTTTGGATGAGTTCATCCCATTCACATTCACAATTGTGATTACTGTGAATTTCCTTCCTTCCTATTTTCCTGTTTTCTCCTTTCTCTCTCTCCCTCCCTCTCTCCCTCCCTCTCTCTCTCCCTCCCTCCCTCCCTCTCTCTCTCTCTCTCTCTCTCTCTCTCTCTCTCTCTCTCTCTCTCTCTCCTCTGTCTTTCCTAACAATTGATTTGATTTTGACCATCACCTTTCCCAATCAACCCTCCTGAGTGGAATAGGTTTAGTGAAGACATCTCAGATTGTGATTCTTCTCCCAGGGGTGAGGTAAGACCGAGAGACTCAAGGTTACCACATTTTAAAAGTAGAGCAATTCCATATAAGGATATAAAGATGTGTAGTACATTAGGGTCTCAATGATTGGATGAAACTTACGTAATTCTTCGATGTCTTGATTTCAAAAGGGATTGGTTAGATTTCACGTCTAGAATGTAAGATCGTATTCTCAGCTATTGAGGATAATGGTCAATGGGGAGGGAGGGACTTGTGTTAGAGTATATATATATATATATATATATATATATATATATATATATATATATATACGTATATACGTATATATGTATATATATACATGTGCATATATATGTGTGTGTGTATATATATATGTATATATATATATATATGTGTGTGTGTATATATATATATATATATATATATGCTTCTCCTTTGTCTTCGGTTTTTCCTGCTCCAGGTGAACTGGTACGGGAACTGCCCCACTTCTCGAGAATCAAATAAATAAACTTCCTGTCATCACTTTGAGAGGCCTCTAAATGCGCTCTGAGTAATTAATTAAGTAGGAATCTGAGCTATCCCACACAGTTTGGGGGCGCCTTCCGGGATCTGTGGCTTTCCAAAGAAACGGCTGGCAACTCAGTTCAAGGACAGGCCTGCCTGTGGGGAGAATTCCAACCACCTCCCCCGCACCATGGTCCTTGAAAGGGTTGCCGGGCCTCCCTCTCTGCAAAGTAACGACCTGAAGCAGAGAAATTCAGTGAGAACAGAAAGAATAGACATAAGGACTCCAATGACTCCGAAGCTGTGAAGTGTGTGAAAATTCCAACCGGTTGATGTTGAAGGTTGCTGTCAGGCAACTTGTACGCATAAGACCTGCAATAAGCGCGGCGGTCTGGGGGTCAATTCATTGAGTTTTAGATAGACTCGGGGAGAAGGTGATGACTCCCAACCAAATTAGTGCACTGCAGACCACAGGGTGAAGGACCCCCCAAAAAACGTTATCTGGTGATGCTAGTGGGCCGGCGACCCCCACTGAGAGCTGGCAAGAGAGCTAGCAAGAGGGTTAGCAAGGGAGCCAGCATAATTTGTTGAGTCTTAGACTCGGAGGTATTGGTGACAAACCGTGTCTAAACAAAATGGGGAAGGGGCAGTGCAAACCCCACCGAGTTTTGAAATGGAGTCAGGAAATACCGGTAAATAGCCCCTTAGGAAATAGATTACAAAATTGGCATGAATTACCAAAATATAAAGGGAAAGAAGAAATTTTAGTGTAATGGGAAAAAACAGAAAATTAATTGAATTCATTCTGGTCATATTTGGAGTTGTGAATAGGTGAAATGTGTCACTCCTAACTTAATGTTTAAGATGGTTAGAATTCATTAAAGTCTGGTGAAAGCAAGCAGAAGAATAGAAAGTAAAAATATCTCAAGTAAGCAACTTAAACCTGAAAGTTTTGAATTTAGGTTTAATTAGATCGATATATACATATATATATATATATATATATATATATATACACACATACATACACATATATACGTATATATACATATATACGTATATATATTTATAATAAGAATAGGTTTTTCTATAAAAAAAAACATATTCAACGAAACTCTGAGATTGAACAAAGTTTTAAACAACTCAAGGAAATTTTAATCTCATCCCTGGTATTAATGTTACCCTCAATAGAGGTAATTCTTTGTGAACACAGACAAGAGGGTGGACTTGTGAGTCCTGGCACAAATAGGAGGAGGGCAGAGACATCCAGTGGCATTTTAAATGTTAGATCTAGTAACAAAAGAATGGGTATTTGGTAGATGCAAAATTAATCTAATGTAATTGTTACACAATTTTAAATTTCTAATTTATTATATATATATATATATATATATATATATATATATATATATATATATATATATATATATATATATATATGTTTTCAAAGGATGTGTGCTATATAATGGTATATTTAAGCTGGAAGGGAATTCCAGCACAGACAGTTATAGTTGGGGTATGGAGGAAGGCTGGACGGTCTTGAGTGTGGGATTGAGAGTCTTAGAAAAATAAGGGTTTTGTTTGCAGATGGTTTAAGTAAGTAGTGAGGATGTGAGGAAGTATTTTAAGAAGAAAAGAAAAATTATACAATTTGAGATGAATATCAGATGATAGTGTGCCCTCATGGTGGTAAGCTAAATGGGTTAATGGCTTATTTTAAGTTTTAAGTAAACTTAAATAAGTTTAATTTTTTAGGTAATTCATCTAAATATTGTATTAGGAATTGCATCATTAAGTTAAATAATAAATTGGTTAAAAAAGAGCTGTCATGAATTTTTTGTAAGAGTTTCCTTGTTGTAGCATTTTTTGGAGAAAATGAGAACACTTTAAAAATGTACATACATATATACATATATAGGTATGGTTTTCAAGCCTGTTCCATCTGATGATGTATTAAATATGTTAAAAGTTTATTTCTGCTTTTGAAAAGGAAATTTTAGCTAAAATTATTTTTGCCATGAATCAAGCATTTACTCTAAAGTAATGTTCATAAAAGAAAGTTTGTGGGCAAATGTGAAAAGCCTTTGTGTTTAGGTCTTTTCTTGTGATTTCTGTCAAATGATTTCAAGGGGATTGTAATAAACTGTAAACTGTTCATAAAAGAGGAAATATTTTTTGTATTAAGAAATACTTTGTAAAAATCTTTTGTATGTTTTCTGGAAGGCCTACCTATCCAATTTGTATTTGTAAGTTACAAAAGTGGGAAGAATTTAGTTTCTTTCATAGGATATGAAAATGCAATTGATGTAATCTGAAATTTATTGTTCGGGTTCATAACTAAAACAATTTTGTTATCACTTATGGAAATTATGTTTGCCATTTGTAATTCTACTGCTAAAACCTAAAGCTAGTACGTTGTGCATGTGTGGAAAGAAGCAGTCCTCAGGCTAGTAACAAGTACAGCCCCAGCAGCTGAGGAAATTATATATAGAACTTGCTTTTGATGAGAATTTGAAAATATATATAAGAAATGATCTTCAGTGATTGGCTTTTTAGGGCAAATTTAAGATCAAAGATGTAAGATAAAATCCCTGGGAACATTCTTTCTAAATCTAATGGAAATAAATAGAAGTTATATCATTGTCCCATAGAACAAGATTGAGATTTAAAGTTAACTGTAATTGTATTTTATTACAGAGGGATTCAGGGAAAGGAGTCCGTTACAAAAAAAAAGGGTGGTCCCAGGTGGTCTGGGAGCTCCATGAATGGTCCTGATGGGAATTACCAGTAAAATGCAGATTTAGACTGATAGAATTAAGAGTGGGAAGTAGAATAGACTTGGGTATAGAGTGAGGAGTGGGCCTTAGGAGAGCCAGTTCACGTGAGGAAAACAAGGGGTTTTCAAGGTGAAGTTTTCCAGGGCCTTTAGACAAATGGGACTAAAACTCTTCTGGGATAAAGGACAAAGGTCCCAACTTGGAATGAGATCTTCATGTTACAAAATGATGTAAAAGCAATTAGTTTTAAAACAGTTGACTCAATTAATTACTGAGAATAAATCAGAGACATCTTCAGTTTGGGGAAAAGAATTTCAGTATAATTTTCTTAAAGGTAGGTAGCCTCGTAATATTTGGCATTGAAAGTTAAATGATTGTTTTGATTTGAATTCATTACCTGAACATAAAAATTCAAGTTAGTGTCTGAACTTATCACATGTGTAACTCCTTTTAGATTGAGCAGGGTTAGAAAGGGATAAAGTAGTTTGAGAAACAGATATAAATCTATTAGAGCAACGACTTAGGATTGCTATTCAATCAGGAACTAGAACATGTATAGAAAGGCATGGAAGCTACTTACGACTTGCTTCAAAAGATGTTCCTTGGCCAATGTGAAATTAGTCACGTCTGAAACTGAGTTTTGGAGCTTGCTATTTTAAGATTTTTATGGGACTATTAACTGACTGTTCTTCTGAGTCTAACTCCAGGTGTGGATAGCAAGAGAGGCGGTCTAAGCCACTGATCCATGATGCCAGTATGCCTGTGAGATGCTGGTATGAACTGCAAAAAGGTGATCTCATGGGAAGGTTGGGAGAGCGGCTGCTCAGCCTGGGCTGAGGTAGGATTCTCCTGACTCAATTTCCCCACTGACACCTGGTAGACTTTAAGCCTGACTGATTGCCAGTTGAAAATATACTCCTGCCTGGAATTGACATGAAGTAAGGGAGATGTTGTTTCCCTGCAATGTCCCTACTCTTAATGGCAAGATCCTAAAATCAAAAGTTTTGTAAGTAATAATACCAGACCTATTGAATAATAGATTGTTGGTAGGGGAACATCTGAGATTAAATCTAAAATTAAGCTAGTAGGTCCAGGACTTTAGATCAGTGTCAGGGGCCGTCCCCGGACCTCCTGGGCAGAGAGGTAACGGCCAGGAGTCTATACCCGTCCCCCCCCCCCCCCCCCCCCCCCCCCCCCCCCCCCCGCCTCCGGCAATCACGCGCCTCACCCGTGACTTCTGGGCTAAGGGTGCAGGAAAGGCTCGTGTACAAGGCACGATACCGCCCTCGGGGAGGTGCTGAGGGAGCCCCAGTAAGAGTAAAACACACCTGGCCACCTGTGATAGGACCAAGTAGATGGTCCGAGTGGGGAAGGAAGGTCCAGAGAGACTCCTGCCCTATTGCCACAGGACACAACCAGCTAAGGGGAGGGGGCTGGGGCGACAGCAGGCTGAGCTCTCCAATCAGGGGCCAGATAGCAAGAACCGGAAGGGATAAGGAATATAAGGCTATGCTCTGAGGGGATTGGGGGGACTGGACTGATGTGAACTACTGAATAAACATCTGCATTGCTCTACCACTCTGGCTCGTGCTTGGTTTAGCCCGTGCTCCAGCCTCCGGAGGCGGGACCAGAGACGTCTGAAGCTGCGTGAAGCAGAGTGAGGGGTTACTACTCAGTGAGGGGTTACTACTCACCGGGAGGGTTGATCGGGGACCGTGAGTCCCGGACAGATCAGCAACAACAAGTTAGGGTCCTTTAATTCTTAGTAATAGTGTGGAGATAATTAGGTCAGGGGCTTGTGAGACTAGCACACATAGTTATTATTTTGTCTCAGTTGGTTAATGTTAAACAAAAAATGGCTTTTGGTCTATATTGTAAATGCTTTAAAAGAAGCATCACATGATCAGAAGTTGGAATTGTTATATGATGTGATATGCACTGTGTTAAAAATGATTATTTATTGTATTTATGTAAATACTGGAGCCTGGTATTGACACCTAGTGAAATTTCATCTTCCTAATGAGGGAATGAATAATGAATTACTGTGAAATGTAGAAGCTGCATTTTAATGTGAATTTTCTTTTTAAAGAAAAATACCACGACAATTTGTCAAAGTTTCAATTTTGATTTTTGTGAGAGTGATAGGAATGGTAATCTAAGATGGTATTAAATTCAGTTTTGTAGGAGAGTGGACATCTGGATTTCTACAAGAAGACAAAGAGAAGAAGATGCTGAGATGCTGTGCTGAAGACTGTTTGAAGGAACATCCAGACCAGAAAACTGTATAAGATGATATTTCTCCCCAGACTGCTGTATGAGATGGAACCTCTAAACGGACAGTTCATTAATTTAAATCTCTGTATCTGTACTTATAACAAGGGGACTGCCCCCTGTAATTTGCCAATGTGTCAGTCAACTTTGTTCCCTTACCATATTCATATAAAAAGGAAGATAGATGAAGGGAAGGATTCATAAGGGAAAGAATGTGAAGAGACATTTATTGATTGGATTTAGGTGTGGAAACAGGAATAAATAAGAGGAGGGGAGGAATATGGGTGGGATGTGCTTGAACCTTGAACTATCTCTTCCCCCATCCCAATTTCAGAAAATGTTTAGCATGATTGGGCAACCAGTAGACAAAATTATGGAAGGTTACTGTATATTAAAAATTTTCAAGTTGTTTATTGTCATGTATAATAATTATTATTAGTTATTAAATTCTCAAGCCTCACACTTGGAAGACATACTTTGTCAGTATTAAAAGCTCCGTTTAAAGTGTGTGTGAGAACATACAAAGTTTGGAAAGGGATAATCAATGAGGCCTGTATATAAATTCATTATATGTTTTGTTCTTTGGGGAACTATACTAGCATTATTATTGTTTGTTCTTAACAGAGCAGTACTACAACATAGGTTTATCTTAGATTATTTACTTGTAGAAGAAGAGAGTTTGTGAAAAACTCAAGCTGTCCACAAGTTGTTTGATAACTCATGATAATGGAAGAATAGTGAAAGAGATCACCAAGAATATCAGGAAAGTTGCTCACATCCCTGTATAAACTTGGAACTCCATTTTTAATATGTCTTGGTGGTCTTGGTTTGAAGGGAGCTGGTGGAAGACACTACTGTGGTTTGGCCTCATAGCAATTAGTGGTATTATATTATTTCCTATTTGTTTACCTTGTTTGATTTCACTTATTATTAGAATAGTTAGAAATTCTTTATTAAGGCTTGCTAGGGTGGAAGAGAGGACCGAAGGAGCCATTCCGTTGATGATACTAAAGAAGGAAGGATGGGCAGCTGTGGAGACAAAGGCAGGAGTGACCTTGATGGGGATGAAGAAATTAATAGACAGTGTGAGATCATGTTACAGAACCTTGGTTCAAATATCTGTGAGAAGACTTCCGGTTAATAAATAAGGGGAGGGATTGAGTGGAATAGGTTTAGTGAAGACTTCTCAGATTGTAATTCTTCTCCCAGGGGTGAGGTAAGACCGAGAGGCTCAAGGTCACAATATTTTTAAAGTAGAATTATTCCATATAAAGATATAAAGCTGTGTAGTACATTAAGGTCTCAATGATTGGATGAAACTTACATAATTCTTTGATGTCTTCATTTCAAAAGGGATTGGTTAGATTTCACATCTAGAATGTAAGATCATATTCTCAGTTAATGAGGATAATGGTCAGTGGGGAGGAAGGGACTTGTGTTAGAGTCTCTCTCTGTCCCTCTCTCTCGATATATATATATATATATATATATATATATATATATATATATATATATATATATATATACACACACACACACATATATATATATACACACACATATATATGTATATGTATATATATATATATATATATATATGTATATGATATATATATATATATCATTGCTTCTCCTTTGTCTTCGACTTTTCCTGATCCAGGTGAACCGGTACAGGAACTGCCCCGCTTCTCAAGAATCAAAATAAATAAACTTTCTGTCATCACTTTGAGAGACTTCTGAGTAATTAATTAAGTAGGGATCTGAGCCATCCCACACACTTTCTTCCATCAGTCCTCCCTTCTCTTATCCTGTTCATTGTCTACTTTCTTAATAGGTAAAACAGAATTTTGTTCCCAAATGAATATATATTTTGTTCCCTCTTTGAGCCAATTCCAATGATAATAAGGTTCAAGTGTTACCTACCTCTCCCCATGTTTATCTTCACTGCGATAGCTCTTTTGTCCATCTTCATGTTAGTTTACCTCACTTTTACCTCTCTCTTCCCCTTTCTCTCAATGCAACCATCTTTCTCAATTCTTAATTATTTTTTCTGTCATCTTATACTCACCTGATACCTGTGTTCTCATTCTATGAATATTCACTTGAACTGCCTTAATAGTAACAGATTTCTTAAGAGTTACTGGTATCATCCGCTGTAAAAAGCTGAACCTTATTGAATCTTTTTTTTCCTGATTAACTTTTTATGAATCTCTTGATTCTTATAGTTGAAAATTAAATTTTCTGTTCAATTTTTATCAGAAATTCTTGAACACACTCTGTTTCCTCAAAAGGATAATGTTATCTTTTGCTGGGTAGGTGATTCTTGATTATAATCCTAGATCACTTACCTTTTAGAGTATCATACTTCAAGCCCTCCAATCTTTTTATGTAGAAGTTGCTAATCCTATTTATTTTGACCGTGACTCAGTGATATTTGAATTGCCTGCTTGAGTGAAGTATTTTGTCCTTGACGTGGGAGCTCTGGAATTTACCTAAAATACTCCTAGGAGTTTTCAATTTTGTGTCTCTTTCAGGAGGTGATCAGTGCATTCTTTCAATTTATATTTTACCCTCCAGTTCTAAAATATCAGGGCAGTTTTCCTTAACAATTTCTTGAAAGATGATATCCAGGTTTTTTGTTTTTTGTTTGTTTTGTTTTGTTTTTTAAGTAGGGCTTCCAGGTAATCCAATAATACTTAAATTATCTCTCTCAATTTTTTTTCCACTTCAGTTGTTTTTCCAAGTATTTTTTTTTATATTGATTTCTATTTTCCCCCATTCTTTAGGTTTTGGTTGATTGTTTCTTGATGTCTCAGAATTATATGCTTGTACTTGCAGAATTCTAATACAAAAGGAATTATTTTCTTCAGTGATCATTTTTATCTCCATTTCCATTTGGACAATTCACTATTTAATGTGTTATTTCCTCTATGAATATTTGGACTATTTTCCCCTCATTTTTGTGCTTCTCTACCAAGCTATTGATTCTTTTTTTTTTTCATGATTCTCTTCCATCACTTTCATTTATTTTTTTCAAATTTGCACCTATCTGTCTATTTTGATTTTTAAAATCTTTTTACACGTCTGCCAGGAGTTTTTTTAGACCTGAGACTAACTTAGATTTTTATTTGAGGTCTTACATATAGAAACTTTGACATTGTTTTCTCCTTCTTAGTTTTCATTTGATGTTTCCTATCACCATATTAACTACTTAAGACCAAGTTATAATTTTTTGTTCAATTTTCAGAAAAAAAATGTGGCTTAATTTTATCTTAAATTTGGGGCTCTATTTCTGAGTTGAAAAGGTAACTTTCCCAGACTTATTCCTCACTGGTGGTCTGTTCTTGGTCTCAGAATTTCACGTTGAGATGTAGCCTGTTGCTGTTTGCCTGGGCACTGCCTACACTAAATTATGTTCCCTTTTGACTTCAGCATGCCTGCTGACCTTTTAAGTTGTTCTGGGCTAGAAAATTCTTTTAACCCTGTCCCTATGTTGATTCTGCTGCTTCAGAATTCATCTTGAGGTGTTGTTTTATAGTTATTTGGAAATGGAATTTGGGAAAAGCTGAAGTATGTTCTTGATCTCCTCTCCCAATTTGGCTTCCCACTTCCTTTCTTTAAGCCCAGAACTTCTGCAGCCTCCAACTGTGTAAGGCAAAAAGAAAATGTACATATAAAAAATCTTAATAAGGATTTTTAAAGATCATAACATAGATTTTAAAGATCAAACATGGATTTAGAACTTAAGAGGGCTTGAAACCTTTAAAATCCATCCTCCATTTACAGATAAGGTAAATAGAATGCTTGAAAAAATATTATATTTTATTCATTAACATTTATTTATTTAAATGTACATAATTACAAAACAAGTTTAGCTGATTATAATGATTTCCATGCTAATTTATTAATAAAAACACTTTAAAAAGTATAACATGTATAGAGTCTACTGAATTTGCTTTTCTGTACATGCTAAATTATACCTACACATTATTTTAAAATGATTCTCAGGAAAAATAGGCAATATCGGATGCTATAGTCAAGGCTTTGACTGTAGTTCCTTTGATTTATGGAATTACACCACTGTTTACCTTCAGCTGACCTTGAGGTCCTTCAGATATGAAGAACATTTATTGAAGCAACAGTCAAACACTGAATAAAATAGATGGAATCATTGAGCTCAGTCTAAAGGCCTGGTGATTTATTTTTATATTGTTAGATTAATATAGACACATTAATGTAGAAACACATAGAATGTAAGCCTCTGGAAAACCTTGCTTCAAATTCTATTGATGTCATTATGGCAGAGGTCCATGTATACATTTATATACTTGAATATGTACTATGTATCTACAAATATAATCTAATATAATGTTTTATATATAACATTTTATATTATATAAATTGCTGTTTGTTCTTTGCTCTTAAACAGTAATCATGTTGGGGTCAAAATATATATTTGACTGTGGCTGGTAAATTTAATACACACTCAGAAGACTATCACAAGTAAGGCACAAAAAGTTCATTTAGGACATTTAGGACAAAGGTGTCTCTATATTTGCACATCTCACATTTCCTTTACACCACTATGATTCTGTTTTATTCAGAGTGCATAGCACCTTTGTTAATGTGGGCACACCATGCTGAGTGGTCCTGTGGCAGCACCTCACATGTCTCACAATCAATACTAAATTTCTTCAGAGAGACCTTGAGATTGTTCTCGTGCTATTTCTTCTGACCTCTTTGTAAGCACTTGCCTTGTGCTAGTTCTCTATAATAATAGTCTTTTAGGTAAACATATGTTTAATATTTTTGGTACACAACCAACTCATCAGAGTCATACTATTTGAAATAGAATTTGAATGCTTAGATGACCTGAATATCCAGTGCCTTATCTTGCCAGGTGATCTTCAGAATCTTCCTAAGATAATTCAGATGGAAGCTATTCATTATTAGAGCACTGGCAGATTGCCCGCATTTCAGAATAGACCTTATATTAAGGTTGAGGAATAATTGGTAGACCTTTAGGTTGATATGTATCCTAATGCTACATGTATCCCACATTTAATTCTAGAGTTTCCAAAATGTTGAGTTGGCTTTGAAAATATATACATCAACTTTATCATCTTTCTGGATGTCTCTGGAAGTATCCTGCCCAAATGAGTGAACTTATATGCAGCATTCAAAATTTCTCCATTTTCTGTAACCAGTGTTTCCATGTGTGGATGGTACAGTGCAGGTTGGTGGAGATCCTATTTTTTTAATGTTGATTATCAGACCAAAATTAGCACAAATTTAAGAGAACTGATCCACACCATTTGCTTCTCAGTCTCAGAGGCTGCATTAAGTGTATCTGTAAATAAAAAGCTACACACCAATTCTCCCTCCTCTCTAGACGTGGTTTGTGACCTTCTCAAACTAAATAATTTTCATTCTAATTTGAGGTATCCAACAACATCATAAAAAAAAAACAACAAAAAAAAAACATCATGGGGGTGGAGCCAAGATGGCAGAGTAGAAAGACTCATGTATGCTAGCTTCGAACCCACAGCCCATAAATTTCCTGTAAGAAGAACTCTCCACAAATTCTGGATCACTGCAAGGTGTGCAGAAACACAGTGGAAAAGATTTCTGTTCCAGAGAATCCTGGAGAGCCATCCCCAGGGGTCCATTGGGTCCCGGAAAGTGGAGCCCACCCCTGTGCTGCCCTGACTGTGGCCCCAGAGGAGCAGATCCGAGCAGGCTTCAGGGACAGAATACCCGGAGGCCGGGAAGGTCCCTCTGCCCACAGACGCTACAGGTCAGTGAGAGAGACGTCTGAGCTGGCCAAGAGGGGAGCGAGGTGTCTCCGTGACTTGGGGCTCCTCAGGAGGAAGCTGCGGAGGCAGAGGCAGGAGCAGGAAGTGGCAGAGGCAGCAGTGGCCCGGAACTCCTCGAGCAGCAGGCAGAAGCTCAGGTCTCTCCATAAACCCCCTGAGGGAGCTGAGCCTAGGAGATGGCCCTGTGCCCACCCGCTCGATCACTGAAGGTCTCTGCATAAAGCCCCTGAGGGAACTGAGCCTGGGAGGTGGCCCTGCCCCCACCCCAGCACCAGAACTTAAGCTCACATTGAATAGGAGCCACAGCTGCCGCAGAAAGCCCATTAGAATCTCAGAACCCAAGCACTAGGTGGGCGGATCTAGGCAGGGGTGGACAGGAATTTTAGAAGTCAAGTAACTGGCTGGGAAAATACCCAGAAAAGGGAAGAAAAATAAGACTATAGAGAGCTTCTTTGAGGGTGCATATGTTCCCGCCTTTCAATTCTGGTGACGAGGAAATATTCTTACCATCAGGGAAAAATGTGGAAGGTGGGGCCTCTGTATCCCAGAGATCCCAGGGGGATGTCTGGAGGGCTCAGGCCTTGGAAGAGCTCAAGAAGGATTTTGAAAAGCAAGTTAGACAGGTGGAGGAAAAACTGGGAAGAAAAATGAGAGAGATGCAAGAAAAGTGTGAAAAATGGGTCAATGCCTTGGGAAAGGAGACCCAAAAAAATGCTGAAAAAAATAACACCTTGAAAAATAGGCTCACTGAATTGGCAAAAGAGGTTCAAAAAGCAAATGAGGAGAAGAATGCTTTCAAAAGGAGAATTAGCCAAATGGAAAAAGAGTTTCAAAAACTCACTGAAGAGAATAGTTCTCTCAAAATTAGAATGGAACAAATGGAGTCTAATGACTTTACGAGAAACCAAGAAATCACCAAACAAAACCAAAAGAATGAAAAAATGGAAGAGAATGTGAAATATCTCATTGGAAAAACAAGTCACCTGGAAAATAGATCCAGGAGAGACAATTTAAATTATGGGACAACCTGAAAGTCATGATCAAAAAAAGAGCTTAGACATCATCTTCCATGAAATTATCAAGGAAAACTGCCCTGACATTCTAGAACCAGAGGGCAAAATAAGTATTGAAAGAATCCATTGATCACCACCTGAAAGAGATCCAAAAAGAGAAACTCCTAGGAACATTGTGGCCAAATTCCAGAACTCCCATGTCAAGGAGAAAATCTTGCAAGCAGCTAGAAAGAAACAACTCCAGTATTGTGGAAATAAAATCAGGATAACTCAAGATCTAGCAGCTTCTACATTAAGGGATCAAAGGGCATGGACTAGGATATTCCAGAAGTCAAAGGAACTAGGACTCAAAGCAAGAATCACCTACCTAGCAAAAATGAGCATAATATTTCAGGGGAAAATATGGTCTTTCAATGAAACAGAGGACTTTCAAGCATTCTTGATGAAAAGACCAGAGCTGAAAAGAAAATTTCACTTTCAAACACAAGAATGAGAAGAAGCATGAAAAAGTGAACAGCAAAGAGAAGTCATAAAGGACTTACCAGAGGTGAACTGTTTACATTCCTACATGGAAAGACAATATATGTAAATCTTAAAACTTTTCAGTATCTGGGTAGTTGGTGGGATCACACACACATACAGACAGACACACACACACGTACACGTGTGCACGCACACACACATACACACATGCACGCACATACAGAGAGCACAGAGTGAATTGAATAGGATGGGACCATATCTTAAAAGAGATTAAGGTAAATGGTGAGAAAGGTAGGGGGAGAAAAGAGGGTGAAATGGAATGGGGTAAATTATATGTCATTTAAGAGGCAAGCAGGAGACTTTTTAGTGGAGGGAAAAAGATGAGAGCTGAGAAAAAAACAAGAAGTTTACCCTCATCACATTTGACTAAAGGAAGGAATAAAATGCCTACTCATTTTGGTATGAAAACCTATCTTACAATACAGGAAAATGGGGAAGAAGGAGATAAGCAAGGGGGGGGGGATGATGGAAGGGAAGGTAATGGTAGGAGGGAGCAATTTGAAGTCAACCCTCAGGGAGGGACAGGATCAAAAGACAGAATAGAAACAATGAGGGGCAGGATAGTTTTGAGGGTAATTCAATTAGTGTTACACAACACAACTATTATGGAAGTCATTTGCAAAACTACACAGATAGGGCCTATATTGAATTGGCTGCCTTCCCAAAGGGAATGGGTGGGGAGGGAGGTATGGGGAGAATTTGGAACTCAAAGTTTTAGGAACAACTGTTTAGTATTGTTGTTGCTACTAGGAAATAAGACATACAGTTAATGAGGAATAGAAAGTCATCTGGCCCTACAGGACAAAAGAGAAGATGGGGACAAGAGAAGGGAGGGAGGATAGAAGAGAGGGCAGATTGGTAACAGGGAAAATTAGATTGCTCACTCTATTTGGGTGGGGGAGGGAGAAAAGGGGAGAAAATGTGGAACCCAAAATTTTGTGAAAATTAATGTAAAAAGTTAAATAAATAAATTAAAAAAAAACATCATGTTTAAAAGCATGTGAGCAAGTATACATCTCTGATAGACTCCACTGGTGATTGAGAAAAAAGTTAGAGGATTGTCCTTTATCCAGAAACCAATACAATCCTGATAAATTTCTATGGGCAAGGAAACTTTGCAATAATTTTCCACAAATCTTCCCAAGGAACACTATCAAAGTTCTTGGTCAAGCTGACACAGTCCTCTCTTCTGATCCTGGTCTTTCTCCAGGAGATGAGGGATCAACTTTAGATGAGGGATCAACCAAATAAGGAGGACACTGGCAAGAATCTTGACAGACATGACTAAGAGAAAGATCTCCTTGTAATTGTCACAAAACAACCTGTTTCATTTTTCTTTATAGAAATGGACAGTGGAGGCAGACTTGATATCCTGGGAGATAACCTCCTTTCTCCATATAACTTGGAAGATTTTAGTCAGTTATTGTGTGATTGGTAGACTCTTTGCTTTGTAGATCTCTGCTGGAATGGAATCAATACCAGATGTTTTGCCAGTGAAAGAAGCCAAATAACATTCAATACCTTTCCTTCAGTTAGAAGTTCAGTTAGAGAAGGATTGACTTAAATTTGAGGCATATAGTCAATGCCTTTAGTATTGGTTGATGATGGTCCATTAAGAACACTATGGAAGTGTTCAGCCCATCTTCCCAGGATCAAATCCTTATCACTGATTAGCATGACCCCATCAGTGCTGACTAATTTAGATTGCAACAATCCAAGGGACTCCTATGACTCTCTGAAAATGAATGCAGCCAAAGATACCTGGTCCATTATGTAAAGTAATTTTTGAGAGACAGACAGTCACAGACATTCAGATACTAACTAAGCAAAATTCAACAATTATCTAGGGCTTACCTAGTTATTCATAGATCAGTTGTGATTTGCAAAGGTATAAGGAGTTTTTACATTGCACAGATCCTATGCTGATGAAATCATAGAAATTTTATAACCAATTATTATTATATTAATATGCACCATTTCAAATTTCATAACACATTGATATCACATCAAATTCTTCCATCAGTGTTGTAAATATATTTTATCTGTTCAGAACATCTTTAAAATTGGAAAATGACAAAAATAACAGCAATTGAACTTCTGAGAGAATTTAAGAATGAAATGTCTAGTTCCACTGTTCACTCTGTTAGAGTCTGAAATACCGAAAGCAAGGCCTTTCCCCGTGTAAGATTTGTAGCCCATATATACCATGCTTTGTGACTCCAGATGGCTAAAACTACCAAGTGCAATGACCCTTCCCACGTAGAATTCTGTACCTGGAAGCCAGTGTATCTTGGCCAAATGTTGCCAGGCAGGTGCCTTTCAGAGTGTGCTGTCACAGCCAAAAATTGGAAGAAAACTGGTCTGAACTAGCTGCTATAGAGAAGCCATGTATCCCAAATCACTTTAGTCATTTTAAGGCAAAAGGGACAAAAGAATTGATCACAGTTCTGTAAGCAGAAAGGGAAAAATAATGTGCCAAAACAGGCACATTTGGAAAACTGATTTGGTCACTGCTTCTAATCTTGTTTTCCAGGGAAAGTCACCACATCAGTGCAATGAAATACCATACACATAGAGAAAGAAAATTTCTCTATAGGATTTTATATTCTGAACTATATTCACTTCCATGATATACTCAGGGGAAGGAAAAAAGAAAGGAAAAACATTTAAAATTTCTAGAAGATAGCTTTATTGATAACCTTAAAGCATAATAACATATGTTTCCCTAGACAGATATTACATTGGCCAATGATTAAGTAAACATTTTTTCACTTTAAAAATATGTTTTA
Organism: Bettongia penicillata ogilbyi; assembly: GCA_023548195.1. NCBI lineage: Eukaryota > Metazoa > Chordata > Mammalia > Diprotodontia > Potoroidae > Bettongia > Bettongia penicillata. The sequence goes on along the minus strand of JAJHZJ010000293.1, from coordinate 1,221,654 downwards.
TTTTTTTCTTTTTAAATAAATTTATCTTTTTAATTTTTTACAGCCATTAGTGAAGGTCTCAACATGAACTCCCCAAGGCAACTGAGCCCTGTGAGGCAGGTCTGCCCTCACCAGAGCAGCAGAACTTAATCTCACACTGAGTAGCAGCCCTGCCACCACCTGAGTACCTGAATTTAATCTTATATTGAACAGAAGCTCTGTCCCCATTGAAAGCCCTGAGGTTGGGGAGCAGCATTTGAATCTCAGACCCCAAGTATTAGCTGGGCTGATCTGGAGGCAAGGCAGGGGTGGAGAGGAATCTCAGAAGTAAAGTAACTCTCTGGAAAAATGTACAGAAAAGGGGAAAAAAATAAGACCATAGAAGGTTACTTTCTTGGTGAACAGATATCTCCTCTCATCCTTTCAGATGAGGAAGAACAACACTTACCATCAGGAAAAGACATAGAAGTCAAGGCTTCTGTATCCCAAAAATCCAAAATAAATATTCAGTAGGCTCAGGCCATGGAAGAACTAAAAAAGGGTCTTCAAAATCAATTTAGAGAGGTGGAGGAAAAACTGGGGAGAGAAATGAGAGAGATACAAGAAAATCATGAAAAGCAAGTCAATACCTTGCTAAAGGAGACCCAAAAAAATGTTGAAGAAAACAACACCTTGAAAAATAGGCTAAGTCAATTGGCAAAAAAGGTACAAAAAGTCAATGATGAGAAGAATGCTTTAAAAAGCAGAATTAGTCAAATGGAAAAGGAAGTTCAAAAGCTCACTGAAGAAAATAGTTCTTTCAAAATTAGAATGGAACAGATGGAGGCTAATGATTTTATTAGAAACCAAGAAATCACCAAACAAAACCAAAAGAATGAAAAAATGGAAGATAATGTGAAATATCTCATTGAAAACACAATTGACCTGGAAAATAGATCCAGGAGAGATAATATAAAAATTATGGGAATACCTGAAGGTCATGATCAAAAAAAGAGCCTGGACATCATCCTTCACGAAATTATCAAGGAAAATTGCTCTGATATTATAGAACCACAGGGCAAAATAAGTATTGAAGGAATCCACTGATCACCTCCTGTGTCAGGGGCACAATGGACCAATGTCCTTCCTGGGGGGAAGAGAGTACTAGGAAGTCCTGACCTGCTGACGTGGCTCTGCCAGCTCAGCACTAGAAAGACTTCCTGGTCTGAGACTAAGCAGCCACCAACCAACCAGAAGGGGACACGACCCGGGATAGGGAGTCGTGCCCTTTTTTGGTTTGGTCTGGAGGGGCTCGCTCCAATGAAATGAAAGCCTCGCCCTCGGGGTGGATCGGGGTGGCTACCCGGAACTAGTACCCTACTTAAACCAACGCCCTTAGCTGTTCGGGGGATTCCTCTGCACTTAATAAAGTATATGCCTCCTGAAGAAGTGTCTGACTGAGTCCCTCCGCCGAGTCCCCCGGGGAGGGAAATCCGGAGACATCCGAAGCAGAAGCCCACTGAGAGAGTGTCACCTGAAGGACCCGGACCCGGGTCACTCCTGAAAGAGATCAAAAAAGAAACACCTAGGAACGTTGTGGCCAAATTCCAGAATTCCTAGGTCAAGGACAAAATCTTGCAAGCAACTAGAAAGAAACAATCCAAGTATTTTGGAAATACAGTCAGGATAACACAAGATCTAGCAGCTTCTACATTAAGGGATTGAAGGGAGTGGAATATGATATTCCAGAAGTCAAAGGAACTAGAACTAAAACCAAGAATCATCTACCCAGCAAAACTGAGTGTCATACTTCAGGGGAAAAACTGGTCTTTCAATGAAATAGAGGACTTTCAAGCATTGTTGATGGAAAGACCAGAGCTGAAAAGAAAATTTGACTTTCAAACACAAGAATGAAAAGAAGTATGAAAAGGTAAACAGCAAAGAGAAGTCATAAGGGACTTACTAAAGTTGAACTGTTTACATACCCATATGGAAAGACAATATTTGTAACTCTTGAAACTTTTCAGTATCTGGGTAGTTGTTGGGATTACTCACACACACACACATGCATGCATGCATGCATGCACACACAGAGACAGAGAGCACAGAGTGAATTGAATAGGATGTGATCATATCTTTAAAAAATGAAGTTAAGTGGTGAGAGAGAAATGTGTTGGGAGGAGAGAGGGAGAAATGGAATGGGGGCAAATTATCTCTCATAGAAGAGGCAGACAGGAGACATTTTGGTGGAGGGAAAAAGAGGGGAGCTGAGAGAAAAACATGAAGTTTACTCTCATCACATTCGACTAAAGGAAGGAATAAAATGCACACTCACTTTGGTATGAAAACCTATCTTACAATACAGGAAAATGGGGGAGAAGGGATTAAGCAGGGTGGGGGGTATGATGGAATGGAGGGCAATGGGAGGAGGGAGTAATTTGAAATGTCCACTTGGCGAGGGACAGGATGAAAAGAGAGAATAGAAGCAATGGGGGGCAGGATAGAATAGAGGGAAATATAGTTAGTCTTATATAACACGACTATTATCGAAGTCATTTGCAAAACTACACAGATATGGCCTATATTGAATTCTCTGCCTTCCCAAAGGGAATAGGCGGGGAGGGAGGGATGAGTTGAAGTTAGAACTCAAAGTTTTAGGAACAACTGTGGAGTATTTTTCTTGCTACTAGGAAATAAGAAATACAGGCAATGGGGAATAGAAAGTTATCTGGCCCTACAGGACAAAAGAGAAGATGGGGACAAGGGAAGGGAAGAATGATAGAAGAGAGGGCAGATTGGTGATAGGGGAAATTAGAATGCTCATTGTATTGGGGTGGGGGAGGAGACAAATTGGGAGAAAATTTGGAACCCAAAATTTTGTGAAAATGAATGTAAAAAGTTAAATTAATAAATTAAAAAAAATAAATCTATGTTGGAAGAGAAGTGGAAACTGTACAGGAAGTCACCAAGATGTGTGAGGAGCTCTGATATACAAGACATTAGAGCAAATAAGAAAATTCATTTAAAGAAAAAATAATTTAGGTTAAATAATTCTATACTAGACTAGCAATCTGAAATGTAGAAAGTAACAGGGACTTGACAATTTTGGATGACCATGAAGCTTCAGTCTCTTCAATAAGGCTGCTACCAAAACAATGACCTGCTAATATGATCATGTTTAAAATAAGTTGGATCTCATTGGGACATAACCATGACTACCAAGCTGTGTGCTTGCATAATGAGGTGCTATTGAAACCACCACTTTCAAATCAAGGCAAAATAGTTCTATGTTATAATACTTCAAAATTCCTATAGTATATCAATACCCAGCAGAGGCTGTCCCTCACTATATCACATGATGAATATTTGTTTGGTTAAGTTTCTTCATGATACCAGAATGAGATCATGTAATGTAAGACTTTTACTTTAATAAATGTTTCAGTGATACAAAATTAGTAACACCTCTGGTTAAGATTCAGGGTTGCATAGTGGAAGCAGCCATTGACTCACTATTGTGGCAATAAAGATGATCCCTTGTAGGACTTTACTGAAGTCAATGAAATCCATTTATAATTTCCTTTCACTTCTTTTTTTGTGCCCTTCTCTGTAGCATTCCAAGCATATATGTGCATGCACATGCATGCGTGTATAAAAATTATAAATTCCATCAGAAACTCTAAGCTCTTTAACTTCAATTACTAAAACTCAATATTGGTCAGAATAACATAGGTTACACATTACATAGATACATTCGATCTTCTTGACCCAACTGAGCAGTAGGTCAGCCTTATAGATGAGATGTCATGTCTTGATTTAACACCTTGGGATTTAATCTCATGAAATAAATGAGGGAACATGGAGTTTGATATATATTACCTTTAATATTGCATTGATCTATAAGTCTATGAGTATATATACATACATACATACAGAAACACATACACACTAACCCTACCCCAATATTATCAAAGAAGGACATAAATGAGGAAGTGATGAAATGCTTCATTAATAATTATACAAAAAGAATAATAAGCTGGTTCAATGATAGAACTTACAGTGTAACATAATTAAATTTCTCTTGATACTGAATCTTAACACATTTACAAGTTACTAAAAATGATATGTAGTTTTCTCTAGTATTTAGTGCCTTAAAATATGTAAGCATGTTTCAAAATAATATTAATATTTATCCTCTGCTTAAAAAGTCCACTAAAAAGTTACACTTTGATATCTTCATTCTGAAGCGGTCAATAATCTTCAGGTGAACAATTAGCTTTTGAAAAAGAATTTATGTTGTAATTATACTATTTGACCTTAGGCTAGAAATACAATTCTATACTGTTTCCTATAGATATCATACCAAATGTAACCTTTATGATGCATTTCCTTTTTGCAATTCAAATTGTAATCTGTTTATGATCCTTGATTGTGCAAATTAAGTCTAATTAAGTCTTTTTTTATTCAGGAAAGTTTGCATTTTCTGTGAGAGTTTCTTCTTGCAGTAGCAAGGTCAATATAAACAATTAAAAGAATTTGTAACTGAGCGGTGTGAAAATGTGATCTGAAGAGCTGTTTATAGAATTCTATTTCAAGGATCCCCAATGGTTAATTTGTGAAGCTCATTTATGAGAACTCCAAGCTTCACAGATAGAGACCATTTCTTCATTAAAATAGGGAAAGCAGGAAATAGACTTTGGAAGGAAAAATACTCCCAAATATAGCTATAAAGTATACTCTTCTGCTTCCTATGAGTTTTTCAGAACTTTAGAGTGTCTAAATGGATATACTCTTTCACTCCCAAATGAACATTCAGTATTTCACTGAACAAAGAAAATATATTTTAGTATCATTTGAACCAGTTTGGAATATGAATTAGAGAAAAGCCTACTCATTACCTGGCTCTGGAATAATTCTGCAATTTTTTTTCAGTTCATAACTAAATATTCTATATAAGGAGACATAAATACTTAATTTTTCCTTTTATGAAGAAATGAATGAATAGAAAATAATTCTGAATGATTATAGACTATGTAAAAACTGAGAAATGTGTGGAAAAGTCACATCATTTGAGAGAAAACATGATTGTATCCTTTCTATCTCTTGCATAATTATGAGGTAGATATCCAAATAATTTATGTTGTTTTGGCTATTAATGTATTATCCAAAAAAAAAAAAAAATCTGGAAAGGCCTTGATGGAACCCATTGATGGAACAATATAAGGTTGGACTAGATCCATGATTTCAGTAACATAGGAAATTGAATTCCACATGAGTTAATCTCCTGTAACAGTTTAGATCCTAAAGAGTTGGCTGAGAGATAAAGAAATTTGCCCAGGGTAAAAACAGCAATATAATCAGAATCATAATATACTAAAATGACAAATATTCTTATAATCTGAAAAAAAAGAACTTGAGAGATCCTTTGCCTTAACCTTCACCCAAGGAATGAATACAATAGATCGCCCTCCCATGGAAATGGTATTTTATTTTTTCCAATTTAATGTAAAGTTAGTTTTCAAGATTCATTTTTATATAATTTTGAGTTCCATTTTTTCTCTCCCCTACTCCACAAGACAGCAAGCAATCAGATATAGGTTACACACAGGAAATCATATAAACATAGTTCCACTTTAGTTATGTTGTGAAAGAAGAAAGAGAACAAAAGGAAAAAGTCACAGAAAACAAAGAAAGAAACAAAAAAGTGAAAACACTATGCTTTGATTTGCATTCAGACTCCATAGCTTTTTCTTTGGAGGTGGATGGCATTTTCCATCATGAGTCTTTTCCAGCTGTCTTAGATCATTATGTTACTGAGAAGAGCTAAGTCAATCATAATTGATCATCACACAATATTGCTATTACTATGTAAAATATTGTCCTGGTTCTATTGTCTTCACTCACTTCACATAAGTCTTTTCAGGTTTTTCAGAAATCTACCTGCTTCTTATTTTTTACCACATAATAATAATGAATATAATAATTTTTAGAGAAAATACAGAATGTGTTTGAATGTATGATTATTATATTGACCCTTTACTAAGAATATAACATTAAATCATAACACAGTAAAGATATTTCTGCAGATCATTTAGTTCTAAACTAGCATGTCAGTTAAAAGACAATAAAAAAACAAAATAAAAATGAATACATGTATCAGAATTTATTTCTACCTTTGAGTACCTGTATGTTTGTCCCTCTTGGAATTCACTAACAGATATTTACATAATTATTTAAAACTGACAAAAGCAATCACTCAAATTCATCTGAGATAAGGACCATTATACTCATTTAAAATATCAGTAAACTAACTGGAGACCATTATTAGTAAAAGATAGAAATAAATATCAAAACCGCATTTAAAATCCAAGTATCGTAATTTCAAATCAATTTCTCTACATCAAGTCACCTCTTAATATAAAAAAAAAACTGAATAAAAAAGCTACATAGATAATTCATCTCTTCACCCCCATTTTTACTGAACTACTTATGAAAATTAGTTGTTACTGGAAAAACAACACTCACATTTCAGAATGAGCAAACTTCTAAGTTAAAACTTCCTTCAAATCTTTCCTAGAACAAAGAAAGTGGTTAAATGTTTAGGTTGTTAAGTAACTTGACTGTGAAGTAATATATGTTGCTAAGTGATATATACATATATATGCATATATACATATATATATACACACATATTGTTGAGGAATATATACTATATATTAAGTAATATATACAAGAAATAAATATTTATTAAACACTTACTATGTGCCAAGTGACATGCTAGTCCCTGGGAATAAAAGGAAAAAAAATGTGAAACGAGAAACTATTTGGCCCTAATTAACCACAGCCTAAAGAGAGAGATTATATGTAAATAACTATATTGAATATTCATATGTACCTATGTATGGATGTATGCATATATCTATGTGTTTGTGTGTGTAATTTGAGAGATCATGGAGGAAAGTTATTATTGTCAAAGGGAATTGTGACCTTTTTAAAGTTAATTTATTTAGTTTTAGTTTTCAACATTGGCTTCCAGAAATTTAAATTTTCCCCTCTCTTACCCCTCTTTCCCCTCCCTAAGAGGCCTGCAAACTGATGTAGCATTTGCATACATATATACTAATTAAACATGTTTTCACATTAATAATGTTGTATAGAAGAATTATAATGAATGGGAGAAACCATGAGAAAGAAAAGACAAAACCAAAAAAAAAAGAGAGAGAGAGAATAGTCTACTTCACTCTGCATTCAGACCCTTTAATTCTTTCTCTGAATGTGGATGCATTTTACATCAGGGAATTCCAACACGGGGATTGTTTTAGGTCCTTGAATTGCTAGGAAGTGTTCGTAGACTTTGGCCATTACTGTGTACAATATTGTCTTGACTCTGCTCAATTCACTCAGAATAAGATTATATAATTCTTTCCATGTTTTTCTGAAGTCTGCTTTGTTAATCACTTCTTATAGCACAATAGTTTTCCATTATATTTATATGCCACAGTTTGTTCAGCTATTCCCCAATTGATGGCCATCCACTCAATTTTTAGTTGTTGGCCACCACAAAGAGAGCTGCAATAAATGTTTTTGTTCATGTAGGTACTTTCCCCATTTTTATGATCTCTTTAGCATATAGCTCTGAAGCAGTATTGCTAGGTCACAGGGCATGGACATATTTTTAGTCTTTTGGGCATAGTTCCAAATTGCTCTCCAGAATGGTTGGATCAGTTCACAGTTCCTCCAATATTGAATTAGTGTTGCAACTCTACCATATCTTCTCCAACATTTATCATTTTCATGTTTTGTCTTGTTAGCGAATCTTATAGATGTGATGGGGTACCACAGAGTTGTTTTGATTTGCATCTCTAAATTCAATAGTGATTTGTAGCATATTTTCATGACTATAGATTATTTTAATTTCTTCCTCTGAAAAGTGCCTGTTCATATGCTTTGACCACTTATCAATTGAGGAATGACTTGTATTCTTGTAAATTTTTTCTCTGCCTATTTTAGAAATGAGGCCTTTATTTTAGACATTAGTTGTAGAAATTCTTTTCCAGCTTTCTGTTTCCCTCTTAATCTTGCTTCCATTTATTTTTGTGCAAAAACTTTTTGAGTTTAATGTAATTAAAATTATCCATTTTGGACTTCATTATGTTCTCTATCTCTTATTTGGTCATAAATATCTCCATTCTCCATAAATCTGGTGGATAAACTATTCCTTGCTCCCTTAATCTGTTTATAGTATTAGCCTTTGTACCTAGATTGTGTACCCATTTGGACATTATTCTGGTTTATGGTGCCAGATAATGGTCTAGGAACATTTTCTGCCACACAGTTTTCCCATTTTCCCAGCAGTTTTTCTGAAATAGTGAGTTCTTTTCCCAGAAGCTGGAGTCTTTAGGTTTATCAAACACTAGATTACCATAATCATTGACTGCTGTGTCTTGTGTACCTAACACTGAGCTACCCCTCTATATTTCTTAGGCAGTGCCAAGTAGTATTGATGATTGCTGCTTCATAATACAATTTAAGATTTGGCATGGTTAGGTCACTTGCCCTAGTATTTCTTTTGATTGATTCCCCTGATATTCTGGACATTTTGTTCTTCCAGATGAATTTTGATATTATTTTTTCTAGCTGTATAAAATAATTTTTGGTAGTTTGATTGACATGGTACTGAATAAGTAAACTAATTTAAGTAGAGTTGTCACTTTTTATTATGTTACCCGAGCCTACTCATGAGTAACTGATGTTTTTCCAATGATGATGTCTGACTTCATTTCTTTCAAAAGTGTTTTGTAATTGTGTTTATACAGTTCCTGTTTTTTTTTATTTTTTTGTTTATTTTGGCAGAAAGATTTTTAAATATTTTTTAATTTCTACAGTAACTTACATTGGAATTTCTCTTTCTATATCTTGCTGTTGGGCTTTGTTAGTAATACATAGAAATTTGAAGGATTTGTGAGGGTATATTTAAATCCCAGAAATTTGCTAAAGTTGTTGATATTTTAAAGCAGTTTTTTTACTTGATCCTTTAGGATCCTCTAAGTATAGCATCATATCATCTGGAAACAGTGATGGTTTTCTTTCTTCTTTGAATATTCTAATTCCTTCCATTTCTTTTTCTTCCCTTATTGCTAAAGCAACTACTTCTAGTCACGTATTAAATAACAGTGGTGACAATGGATACCTTTATTTCACCCCTGATCTCATTAGAAATGTGTTTAGCTTGTGTTCATTACATATAAAGTTTGCTTGTGGTTTTAGATAGATGCTACTTGTCCTTTTAAGGAAGACACCATTTATTCCCTTCCTCTCTAGTGTTTTTAATAGGAATGGTTGCTGTATTTCAAAAAAAGCATTTTATTCATCTATGGGCATAATCACATGGTTTCCGTTAATTTTGTTGTTGATGTGATCAGTTATGCTGCTAATATTCCTCTTATTGAACTAGCCCTGGTATTCATGGTATAAATCCTACATGATCAAAATATATTCTTCTCATAATAAATTGCTGTAATCTTTTTTTGCTAATATTTTATTCAAGATTGTTGCATCTGTATTCATTAGGGCAATTGGTCTATGACTTTCTTTCTTTTGACCCTGACTGGTTTAGGCATCAGTATCAAATTTGTATCATAAAAAGAATTTAAAAGGACTCCTCCAATTTTCCAAAATAATCCACATAGTATTGGAACTAATTGTTCTTTAAATGTCTGATTGAATTCTCTCGTAAATCGATCTGGCATTGGAGATTTTTTTTTTTTTCAGGTAGTTCATTGTTGGCTTCTTCAGTTTCTTTTTCTGAGATGGGGGTTATTTAAATATTTTACTTCTTCTTCTGTTAACCTGGGCAAGTTATATTTTTGAAAATATTTATCCATTTCACTAAGGTTGTCAAATTTATGGGCATACAGTTCAGCAAAATAATTCCTAATTTTGTTTTAATTTCCTCTTCATTGGTGGTAAATGTTCCCTTTTCTTTTTTGATATTGGTAATTTTGTTTTCTTCTTTCTTTTTTTAAAATCAAATTAACCAAAGATTTATCAATATTTTTTTTCCATAAAACAAGCTCTCAGTTTGATTTATTAGTTCAAGTTTTTTTATTTCAATTTTATTAACCTCTTATTTGGTGTTCAGTATTTCTAATTCGGTATGCAATTGCCACTTTTAATTTGTTCTTTTTCTAGCTTTTTTTCAGTTTCATGCACATTTCATCAATCTTCTCTCGTTCCTTTTTCTTCTTCTTAGTATTCAGAGATAAAAAACTTACTCTAAGAAACAATTTGTGGCATCCCTTATGTTTTGGTATATTGACACACTATTGACATAATCTTAGAGGAAATTATTCATTCCTTCTATAATTTATTGTTTTATCCACTCATTTTTTAGAATTAGATTATTTAGTTTCCAATTAATTTTAGTTGGTCTTTCCATAGCCCTTTTTTACACATAATTTTTATTGCATCATGATCAGAAAAGGATGGATTTAATATTTCTTCCTTTCTGCACTGAATTGTGAGGTTTTCTGCCGGGGGGGGGAAACTATATTCCTTTGTATCCCCATTAAGTGAAAGAATTTGTAAAAAAAGAAGAGATTTGATTTAGGAGGTGATGGAGTTAAGTGACTTGCCCAATGTTACATAGCTATAAGTCCAAGGCAGGATTTGAACTCATATCACCTTGATTCCAGGGCTAGTGCTGTTTTCACTGTGCCACCTCACTGGCATGGAAAAAGAGATATTAGATGAATCTTGTAGAAAGTTGGGAAAGTTATAGGTAAAAATGAAGAGGGAAAGCAATTCATATCCTGATGACAGTCAGTGAAAAAAATGAGGATCAAAAGATGGAGTGTCATGTTTAAGAAACAGCAGGGAAACTAGTGACACTGAATTATAACATGGAGGAGAGTAGGCATAAGAAGACTAGAATTGTGGAAGGGGAAGTTGATCGACATTGTCAAAGACTGCAGAGAAATAAAGAAGAATACTGATTGATATTGGAAAGTAAGATATAGTTAGGAAGAGTAAAATCAGGAATTCACCTGAATTAATCTCCAAATAATTTTAAAATAATGCCTCAAACTGAGTTCTTGAGTGGTAGGACCAATGACAGGTAAAAAAGAATGTTAATTGATCACAAGAAAAATTAAAAAAAAATCAAATGAACTCAAAAACTATTTTACAAAACAAATAAGATAGAGGAATAATGAGAATATAAATGAGTCATGCAAGAAAATTCTGAAAAAAAAAAAGACTCAGCAGCTTAATAAGTCAGGCACAGAAATAGTTCTAAAGAAAACAGCACCTTAATTAACAGAATTAGCCAAATGGAAAAGAAAACACAAAAATTCACTGAAGAAAAAATTACTAAAAATTATAATTTGGTGAGCAGAACTAATGACTCCAGAAACTATAAAAAAAAGAAGAAAACAAGAAATCAACATCAAAAGAATGAAATATAGGGGAAAAAGTGAAGCATCTCATTGGAAAAACAACTGAATTGGAAAAGATATGTAGAAAAGGAAATTTAAGAATTAATATGCTACCTGAAAGCTATGAAAAGAAATAATCCCAGACATTATATTTCAAGAAATTATCAAGCAAATTTGCCCTGGTTATCTTGAACCAGAGGGTAAAATAGTCATTGAAAGTATTTACCAATCACCTCTTGAATGAGATCCCCAAAAAGAAACTCTCAGGATCATCATAACTAAGCTGCAGAACTCTAAAGTCCAGGAGGAAATATTGAAAGTAGCCAGACAGAAACAATTCAAATGTCATGGACCCACAGTGAGGACAATTCATTAACTTCTACATTAAAGTATGTCAGGACTTGTCATGTGATATTCTGGAGGACAAAGTAGCTAAGACTACAACAAAGAACCACCTACTCAGCAAAATTGAATGTAATCCTTCCAGAGAAAAATGAATATTTAATGAAATAGAGAAATTTCAAGCATTCTTGATGAAAAGGCCAGAGTAAAATAGAAAATTTGACTTTGAAATTCAGGACTGAAGGGAATCATAAAGAGGTAAACATGAAAGAGAAACAAAAAAGGATCCAATAAGATCAAATTGTTTACATTGCTTTGTGGGAAGATAATTAAAGTTTCTAATAATGTCATCACTTCATATTACAGCTTCTAATATCTCCTAAGAACTTTATTAGAGCAGTTAGAAGTATTATACATAAAGAGCATGAGTTGAACTTGACTATGATGGGATAATTTTAAAAACTTAAGTGGTGAAAAAGAGACATGGACTGGACAAGTTCTAAGGGTGAGGACATGAAAGATATGAAAAAGGAAGAACCTTTAGAGTGGAAGGAATGATTCGGAGGATGATTGTAGAAAAGAATTGAACCTTATTCTCATCAGAATTGGTTCATATTTGGAAGAATAATAGACATTCAGCTGGGTATAGAAATCATAAAGGGAAGTAATAAAGGAAGGAATTAAAAAGAGGAAGGGCCCTGATAGAAGAGTGATTGAATTGGGGTACATCGTGGCCAGAGTTACAACCAAAATAACAATAACAAAACTTTACAGGAGGAACAGGGTAAAAGGACAGATTAAGGATTAACAGTAGTATGAAAGGGCTATATATAGTCTATAATCATAATTATGAATTTGAGAGAAATGGACTCACACCAAAAGCAGTAGTAGATAACAGAATGGATTAAAAACAAGAATCCAATAATATATTGTTTACAGGAAACACCCTAGAAACAGAGACAGATATAGAGTAAAAATAAAGGGCTGGGATAAAATCTATTGTGCTTCAGCTGAAAAACTAAAGTAGGGATGGCAATCATGATGTCAGAAAAAGCAAAAGCAAAAATAGATCTAATTAAAATAGATAAGCATGAAAATTATATTTTACTGAAAATTATCATAGCAATATTCATCCCAAAATAATATATACACACCAAAAAGTAGAACATCTAAATTGTTAAAGGAAAAATTAAATGAGTTAAAGGAGGAAATAAATTGTAAATAAAATACTAGTGTTGAAACTCAAGGCCTCCCCCCAGAATTAGATGAATTTAACTACAAAATAAATAAGAAAGAAGTTAAAAAGGTGAATAGAATTTTACAAAAGTTACATATTATAGAGAAGAAAATTGAATGGGAATATAAAAGAATATACACACACATACGTATATTTTTTTTTCTCAATGGCATATGGCATTCACACAAATATTGACTGGGTATTAGGGCATAAAAACCTCAAAATTCAATACCAAAAAGAAAAAATATTAAATTCATAATTATATTCAGCAAAGTGCCATGAAAATAAAGATTAAAAATTAATCAGAAGCTAAATAACCAAATCCAAAAGCAAAAACATGGGTCAAAGAACAAATCATAGAAACTATCAATTATTTCATTTAAAAAATGAGACAAAAATGAGACAATATACAAAAATTTATGAGATGCAGCAAAAGCAGTACTTAGGGGAAAAATATGTCTAAATGCATACCTCAATACAATACAAAAAGCAGGTCAATGAATTGGTTGTACAACCAAAAAATATTAGGAGAACAAATTAATCATCCCCAATGAGCTCCAAATTTGAAATCCTGAATAAAATCAAAGGAGAGATTAAGAAAATTGAAAGAAAAAATAAACTAATAAAACCGGTATACAAAAAAGTCAATAAAATAGATGTCATTGGCTAATTTGGTTTAAAAAAAGAGAGAAAATTTAATTACCAGTATAAAAAAATGAAAAGCATAAATTCACAACCAATAATGAAATTTAAAGGAATTATTAGGAACTATTTTGTACTATTATATGCCCACAAGTCTAGCAATCTAAACGAGGTGGAGATTTTTTTTTTAATATTACCCAGATTAACAGAGGAGGAAGTAGAATACTCAATTAACCCTATCTTAGAAAAATAAATTTGCTGTCAATGAGCTTCCTAAAAAAATCCCTAGGACCACCCAAAAGAGGTAGGAGCTAGAAATCTGAGGTGTATATATTCTTAGAGGAACTTCAGGGACACAGACAGTCTCATGCTGGACATTGTTAACATATACTTAGGATGGTTCAGAATTCCAAGACCCAAGACAAAGAAACATGAAACTAACAATTAAATAATAAAGTAAACAAACTTTATTGAGGGGAATATTCACCAAATGGAGAGTAGTCAGGAAGAATGACAGAAATAGGTCAGATCTACTGGGATCTCTGGTTGAAATAGGTATCCCAATAGGGACACAGAGGGAATAAGGTAGCCAGTTTAACCAGTAAAATCTGGTAACTTTTTACAAGGTTATGATGTGGATCTATTAGGACCCAGAATTGGGGGAATAAAATGAGAAGTCTCAGCCTAGTGACTAGTGCTAATTCATCATAGTAGGGAAAGTGAGAATTCCTAGGAAATTGAAGGTAGTTGATATCACAATTTCTAATGCTAAGAAAAGGTACCAGTGCTGGTGTTTCAGTTCTTCTAGTGGTTTCTTCCTTCCTGGATCCAAGAGTCTAATGTATTCCTTACAATCTACCTTGTATCTCTAAGATGCTATATGAAATTTGGAAATTTTATTTGCCGGATCTTGTCTAATGAAACCTGCAGCTGATGCAAAATCTAAGTGCCTACTGCCACAGAGAACCTGACATATAGCAGGTTTGTGAACCCATTCCAGAATAATTGCTTTAGCTAGTCCACCTTTTGACCAAGTGGAGACAGGAGAATAAATCCACTACTCCATTCCCTGTCAAATATCCCTGATTTTTGCTGTAATTGGTTGTATCCTATTCCTTGGAGAGGTTAGCAGACTATTAACTTTCCTTGTAGTGATCCACAATCAGCATGAGGTGCTCTACATGCAGACAAACACACACATCCCTCACTTGTCCTCCAGCACGTAGTCAGAGATAGTAGAGTAATGCAAGTTACAATCTTAGTGGGAGATAAGACAGTCCCTACTGGGGCAATCTGTAGTGCTGGGAATGATCTGTATTTCAGTCTTTGGCATTCAAGACGTCATCTCCTGGCAGGTTCCACGATGGTATCATACCTAATGGGGCATCTTATAGCGATTTCCTGAAAACTTTTGCATTGCAGTCAATAAACTGCTCTCCCCAAACATCTACAGAAAAAATCCTGTCTCTTCCCTCTCATTCCCCATCCCAAAGCACTAGCTATGAATTGCAAGCTTCCATGATGTTATTCTCTCCTCATTTCTGAGGATCCAGAGTTATTCCTAAGGCATTGTTCTATTATGAAGAATGTTCTAAGTATTTCCTAAGAAAGCATAGGTTTCTATTCTTAGTTTTAGGAGCCCAATGGATAACCGAGAAACAAGGATGAGGAAAGCTAAGTCAAGGGAATGGTGGTTGGGGACAATAGAAGGCCTTCTAAAAGCCAAGGGTCAGTGCCTACTTTCCTAACAGTCAGAAAGATTGTCTGGGTCCTAGAGCAAATTTCAACTTTAGTCTACTTCCCCTTTATAAAGTTTTTGCTATTATTTTTTGTTGTTTTTGTTGTTTTAGGTTTGTTTACTTTGGGTAAGGCTCTAATACCCAATTTGTAAGTCCTCAGCAAGGCTGTTTAGCAAAAGCTCTTAGATCAAATATATTGTTTTCCTTATCTCAGAGGCCTCACCAGACAATAAGCTTCCATAAACTGCTCCTTGGAGTCAGTGAAAACTCTGGACTTTGTCTTTTCCTTAGATGTTGATCAGTTTGATTGCTCTGATAAATACTGAAAGCTCAGTTGCTCACTGACCCAGTTTGCCCAATTTCCTTAAGAATAAAGGTGCCTTGCTCCAAGGTAGAAAGAGTTGGTTCTTTCTATTATGTATAGTGTTGGTAATGGCATCTTTGAAGGAGATTGCCAGATTCTTTTTGGGGAAGTTGTTCCATTTCCTTCCCAGCTCCTCAAGGCTGGGAGTAGAGGATCACCTGCCTAATAAGTTTTCCAAATTTTCAGAAAAGACAGGGTAAGCTTCTACTTTCTGTAAAAGGGAGATGTTCTAGGGAAGAGACAATGTTTGTGTGGATCTGTGTGTGGGTGGGTGGGTGTAATTGTGAGGTTCAAAGGAAATGGAAGCAAAGAAATTTGCAAACCTTAAAGTGTTATATAAATGTGAATTGTTATTATTATTATTAGTTTCCAGTTACGAGAACTTCAATCTTGTGATGATCTCATTCCTGGAACAATAGAGGGCACTCCTACTGTACACAAGCAATATTTACAAAACAACTATATGCCAGCAAGTGTATTTTGTTTTGGTTTGGTTTTGACCTGGCCAGGAGGAAGGCATGTGACACACGTTTATGTTTAAATAATATTTTTTAGCACTTTCTTAAGGCCAATCAACAAAACTATATATCAAGTTCTAATTGTAGCTTTGCAGATTTGAGAATTTCCTATGTGTAATACTCAAACTGAAATGTAACAATTGGCTTCCCAGCGCACCTCTGCTAATAAAGAGTCAGAATGTCAGCATCCAGTACAAGTAAAAGTGAAGATTGCATTAAGACAGGAAAACTAGCCAACTGTATTAAAAAGCAGTCATTCACAAATAGGGGGCAGTTGGGGAGAATAAGGAAACAAGTTTAGGTCATCTGAGCTATCTGATAGAATTCAACACTCTAATAGGGCCCTATAGAAACTGAGATATCCTGTCTTCTCTTCTCCCAAGTAAATTCTAGTAGGTTTTTATAGGATTCTTATTGTGAGAAAGGCTAGTCACTACTTTATAAAGCAAAGAGCCTGGACTTGAGGATTGGGGCTGATTCATGCCAGGTTTAGGAATGTCAAGAAACAGGCAAGACATCTGGGTAATTAATAGCTAGCTGATATTGAAGCACTCTGCTGGTGGGAAAGTGGGCTTTGCACCATTACTTATGACTGGTTGTCGTACTTGATTCTCCAAAGAGGAGAAATAGCACTACTATGTTAGAGTCAAGTTACAGTGAGACTGTGACTAATCAGACCAGTTACAAGCTCTAAAGGGTCTACCACATGTCAGGCCCAAATAGTCCATGTGAACATTTGGGATGGAGATATCTCTAAATTTGCACATGTCTTGTTTCTCTTGGGCTAATGCAATTCTACTTTGCTCATAGAACTCAGTGCCTTCTTTTATGCTGGCACACCATACTGAGATGTGTGAGTTCTTTTTAAAATGGTATTTTAGGAAAATGTACATTTGACATTCAAACGATGTAACTAGCCCATCAGAAACATACTTTCTTCAACAAAATTTGAAAGCTTGGCAGTTTGCCTTGAGAAAGGACCCCGTGTCTGATATCTTATCTTGCCAGGTGTTCTTCACAATCTTCCCAAGACAATTTAAATGGAAGGGATTCAGTTTCCAAGCATATCACGGGTTTACTCTCCAGGTTTCAGAGGCATACAACAATGAAATCAGCATAATGGTTCTGCAGATCTTCAATCTGGTAGGTAATCTAATAGCTCTTCTCTCCCAAACCTTCCTTAAGAGCCTTCCAAATGCTGAGATACCTCTAGCAATGCCTGCATCAACCTCATTATCAAAGTGCATATCTCTGGAAAGTACACTGCCAAGAATCATCATTACGAATAGTTTAATTCTGATAGTGTAAGACAGATTCTCTGGGGCTTCTTTCCTTAGCACATGTCTTCCAGAATCCTGGGTAGATGCAAGAGCTCCGAAGCCACAGGCCTCCTGGATGTTGGAGAGAAATCAGAGCACACAGGACATCAAATCAAGTAATTAAGCAGAGTTTTACATGGATTATAAACTTTTAGTTAGTTGGTGTTACAAAGAGATTAAATTAATCTATATAAAGATAATAGATATTTAATCATTATTTTCCATCAACTAACTGTTTTGTCTAGAATATAAAACATATTAATAGAATAGGATTTTTACTTTTGTGCCCAGAAGAGCTACCATCTTGCTTTGTCCTTCAGTTTCTACCACTTCTCTTTTACTAGTGGCTAAGATTTAGATTCTTCTCTTTACCTTGAGAGTTCTTCCCCAAACTCCCACTGGTACTGGTTGAAAACACTGCTCTAAGTACTGAATTCTCTCTTCCCAACCTGGGAACAAATACAACTCCTAATCTACACAGTCCTTTGCAAGTCTGCTACACAGTGCCTTTTGGAACCTTATGCAAGTTTCAGGGTCATTTATCTGGTGTTGCAGTGGGTGGGTACTGAGTGGTATGATCTGAGTTGAAAAGACTAATCAAAGAATGTATCTATATGTTTATTTAAGCATGAGAAAAAATATACATGATGTTCTAGTCACAAGAGAAGCACCCTGAGGAAGAGAATTGAAAAAAAATTCACTCATCTTCATTCAACTAGAACTAAAAATTGAGGATCTTCCATTGATTGGAGAAAGAAAAGTCTAAATGTTATCTGAGTTGTCATTTTCTGCACAACTGAAATGGGCAACAGTGACTTGTTTAATAAAATAGATTTTGGCTGATACACAACATATGTAAAGAGGGATAGTGTGAGGTAAAGTTTAAAAGAAAGATTGGAATGAGGCTACGGAAAATATTAAATGCTGAAGATAAGGAGCTCCCAAGGAGCTCTGGTGTTGAGTAAATCATCAAACACTAAAAAATTCTATCAATTTCCTAACCCATGCTCAAGTACCAAATACAAAACCAAATTCATTTCTTTTTGTAGATCCTTTCCATCCCAATAAACACAGGCTTTATAATATTCCCCACCTATGTCTTTCATATTTCTACCTAAACAACTTGACTTACATGAAATTTGCCACCTAGAAAGCCCTCTTGGTTCCTGTCTACCCCATTATATCATCACCATATTCTGCAAGATTTTCTCCAAAAGTCATCTTTCTAGGAAATTTACCCTGATTAATTCTACCCTTCATTTTAAATTTGGTAAGCACTTTGTGTAAGACAGTGTATATATAGAATTGAGCACTTTTGATTGGTTGACCAAGTGTCCACATCTTGAATAATGAATTTAGTTCCATATATCACCTTCAGGGAAAACATTAATGACCTGAAGTGTCTCCAGAGGAATGCAACCAGAATGTTTTGTCTATAGCAAATGAGATATTTGTAAAGAGCTTAGCACAATCACTAGTACAAAGTAGGTGCTTAATGAATGTATGTATGTCTCTATGCCTATGTGTATGTAATAATCCTTTTCTTTCCTCCTCCCAAAAAGAGGACTAGGAAAACTTCCACAGCTTTCAAAAGCTCCATGTGTCTATTATTATTCATTTGTTTATACTGTTGTTTTAAACCATTCATTTTCAATATTATGGTTTTTTTTATGTCTGTTCCTCTTTCCATCAGTATAAACTGTTTTATGTTTCTTTGGGAGGTGTTGTAGGAGTCTGCTATATCTTCAAGATTACTGTTTTTCAAATTAATTTCAATTGTAAATGTAATAAATCATTACTCTTTCTGACTTCATGAGGAATTCTTTGTTAATTCTTTGTTTTTTGATTAACTTTTCATTTTAAATTAAATAGAAGTAGATTGTCACTGGACAAGTCTTACTTTAAAATATTCTAATTTCTATACACTTCCTCACTAAAATGTTAATTTACATATTAAAAATTCATAAGATTACACCTCTCTTTCATTTTTATTTTACAATGTACTTGTAATAATCATTATATATGTTCATAAACTTTTGATGCATATTAACAGGATAAAATATATTTTCCTACATAGTGTAGTTGAAATGAATACATGACAATATTAATATTTGAAGGAGTCACAATGAGGATAATTTACTTTTTTTCCCATTGTAGAGTTGAATGTATTTCTAGAAATTGCTTTATGAAATATTTAATGTCTAAAGGAATCTTAAAAAAAAATACAGCTAATTGCTTGCTTACTGAATTCTGGGACCTCAACATGTATAACAATTACCTTAGAAATCAGAGCTACATTAAAATTTCCCATTGCAAAAAATCAGTCACTTATGCAGAGCCACTCTGAAGTGACCTCATGTTTTAACCTTACTTGACTAGCTCCTGGTAGCCAGCATGAAGGAGAGGGCATTCCTGCAGAAAAGATCTGTCTGCAATTATATCTCTTCAGGGCTAATCTCATTTTCCCAGAATGAGCATATGGTGGCAGCAGTCAAACCCACTAAGTTCACCTCCTCAGAATGCATGATCCAATCAAAATACCATTACTATTATATGGAAGACCCTCACTCCTGTCTTTAAAACCAATATCCAGTTTGAATACTGGCTTGATCAAATGACACATCCACCAATAAATGTTCCCTTACTATGTTAATAAACTCATTTTTAACTTTCTGTTCCTGAGCTTTACCACTTTAATTGAGGTAAAGACCTGAAGAAAGAATTTCCTTATAACACTATCTTCTTATTTTGGTGTAGGGAGGGGGAGGGAAGGAGACATATAGCACATACAATCAATCAATAAATCTGTATTAAGTGCCTACTACATGTCAGTCATTGTGCTAAGGATTGGAAATGCAAAAAGAAGCAAAAGATAATATCTGCCTCAAAGGAGGGTTAGTAGGTGGCAGAATGGATAGAACAAAGGGCCTAAAATCAGGAAGACCAGATGCTTAGTAGATGTGTTATCCTGGGCAAGTCCTTTAATCTTGTTTCCCTCACTTATTCCATAAAATTATCTTGTGAAAAAAATAGCAAACCATTCCAATACCTTGCCAAGAAAACCCCAAATGGGGTCATGAAGAGTCAGACACCACTGAAAGGACTGAACACAACAAAGCCCGGAGGGACCTAATGATTGGGGGAGACAAAAATGCAGGAAAATATTTACAAATCAAGCTATAGGAAGGATAAATAGGAACTATGTAGCAGAGAGAAGGTACTAAAATCGAGAGGCGTTGGAAAAGTCACTTTATAAAAGGTAAGATTTTAGTTGAGACTTAAAGGAAGGCAGGGAAGTCAGTGGGTAGATTTGAACTGATCTTATGCATTACTAAAATTATCTATGTGATTCTAAATATATTCTTTGACCTATACAAAATGCATACTATTATGTAACATTTACTTTAAATAATGTTTTAGGGAATATTTGAAAAAAATATTTGATGAAGGATCTTCTTAAATGGTCGTCAATTCAAAACTTATAACTGTTAATCTATCATTTGCATTCTTCTTTTTGAAATGAAATCAGATGATCAAAGTGCACCAATTACTCCTGGGAAGTAATTGCTCAAGAAACTAATACTTGTAAGACCACTAGGGCAGTTATCAATCATGTGTTTTTTTTTCCTTTAACTAGATTTATGATTACATTAGAGTAGGGAATTCTACATGGGCAAGAAAGTTGCTATAGGTGAGGAGCTGCATCTATCAAAATAGGCTGGCACCTTCTCAAAAACTATTATCTTAGAAAATTGCCCAGGATTGGGCAACTAAGCTGATACAACACGTGAGTTTGAAATCTTCCCAAATCTGAGAACTTCAATTGATCATACTATGCATCATAAACAACAAAATACTGTGGTGTGAAGATAACTTGGAACAGATAAGACTTGATGTGGTTTCATATTGTAGTATTCATGGTATGCTTCTACTACCAGGCAAACTTCTGTAAAAAAACTTGCAGCATTATGGGGATGAAGCTAAAGCATAATAGGAAAAAGCCTGATTTGAACTTCCAGGAACCAAAATGGTGGAGTAAACTGTAATTGCTTTCACCCTCCCTTGTTGATCTTGAAAAATCCAGAGAATACTTCCACAGGAAAAATCTGAGAATAATGGAGCCAGCAGAAGAGTTACAGAAGAGTTAGCTCAGGAGGCTAATGAAATGGAAGGGAAGGGTCAATCTTGCTGTGGCTGAAGGAGACAAGTGCAGGACTAGAGGCATCCCAGCAAGCCTCACCTCAGCAAAGCAGCAGGAGATTCTGAGGCCCAGGGAATTGGAGCCCATAAGTGCCTACACTAGAACATCAGGTTTGCCTTAACACAGACAGGGTCACTGGGCTGACACAAATGAAAATGTGGGCCCATCAGCTGCTGAGCCTGCCTGTGGTCTAGCACAGATCTAGAGGAGGAGCAGGAGACCTCCAGGGGCCAGACCAACACTACCCCTCACCTCATGGAGCCAGCTTCAATGCTACCCCAGGGAAACTCAGAAAAACTCAGACTTTGTTAACCTGGCCTTGGCACACACCAGCTAGCTCAGCACCAGGTAAGCTGCAGCATTATATACCTTCTAGCTGAAAGAATGAGAGGCCACAGCAGACACAGTTGGTAACCAGGTTCCTAGCTCCCAGAACAAGAAAAGTGAGAGAGAGGCCCCTGTGAACTGGACGCAGAAATCCACTTCAAAAGACCAAAGAAGATAGTCAGCATGAGCAAGAAGAAAATCAGAAAATCAAAAACCATAGAATCTTATTATGGGGTAAGGGAAGATCAAAATATGAATTCAGAAGACAATAGCATTGATGCTATAACCACGTCTGAAACCTAAAAGGTGCATATGAACTGGGCTTAAGCCCCAAAAGCATTCCTGGAAGAGTTGAGGGAGGGTTATAAAAGTCAAATTAGAGAGGTAAAATAAATGAATCAATGATTTTAAAAACACAATTTACTAAATGAAAAAATAATTCACTGAAGAGAATAACTACTTAAAAGGTAAAATTGACTGAATGGATAAGGAGGTAAAAAACATAACTGGACAAAATAATTCCTTTAAAGGAAAAACTGGGCAAATGGAAAAGGAGGTACAAAAGCTAATTGAAGGAAACAATTTGTTAAAAATTAGAACTGTGCAGGTAGAAATTAATGACTCTAAGAGATATCAAGAATCAGTCAAACAAAACATAATAAAAAAAAAAGAAACCCACAAAACAAAAATAGAAAAAAAAATATATCACATTGGAAAAAGAATTGACCTGGAAAATAAATCCAGGAGAGAAAATTTTGCCTATTAATCCATCCCCTCTCAGTTAGGAGACGGGCAGTATTCTACATCATCAATCATCTGGCATCAAGATTTATCAGTGTATCACTAGTGTTAAGTCTTAAAAGTATTCATTCCAATTTCTCTGAAACAGTATAACACTTTTAGTATTCCATTACATTCATATGCAATACTTTTTTCATCTGTCCTGTACTCCTTAGAGTCTCCCTTTTTTGCTGCTCCAAAAATTGCTGCTAAATACTTTTGTGGATATAAGGCACAAATTATTGTTCTACCAGAAGATCATGATGAAAAAAAGAGCCTAGACCATATTTTCGAAGAAATCATTAAGGGGACTTGAGGACCTAAATCCAGAGATGAAAATAGACATCTAAAAAATCCACTGATTACCTCCTAAAAGAAATCCCAAATTGAAAATGTCAAGAAATATTGTTGCCAAATTACAGAATTATCAGGTCAAAGAGAAAATACTGCAAGCAGCCAGAATGAAATAATTTAAATAATGAAGGACTACAGTCAGAATTGCAAAGGACCTTGCAACTTCTACATTAAAAGATGGGAGGGATTGGAATATGATATTCCATAAGGGAAACCTCATTCAGGCAAAGTGATTTACTTTCAATGAAATAAGACATTTAAATCCAGAGCTTGATAGAAAATTTGATCTTCATATACAAGACTGGAGAATGGCACAAAAAGGTAAACAGGAAAAAATGAAAGAAAAAAAAATTAATATGAGCAAACTGTTTACATCCCTATATGGGAGAATGATATTTGTTTATCTTGGGAATTGTATATTTATTATATTTAAAAGGGATAAACACAGATAGAGGGTATAGGTATAAAATAACTTATGTGTTGATAAAGAATATCATTAAGGTGTGTGAAGTGAGAAGAGGAAAGAAGGAGGTAGAAAAGGGTAAATTACATCACATAAAGAGGCACAATACTACATTACTGTATACATGTATTACATAAATAACTATATTTGTGTATATATACATATATGTGTATATATACAAATGTATATATACATTATACACACACATATCTATATGTATATACAAACATATAGATATATACAGGCATTAGGAGGGGAAAGGGAAAATAAAAGGGTGGTGGTGGTTAGAACAGAGGGAAGAAGTAGTAAGGGAAAAGGAAAAGAAAAAGTAGGTGGACTGATTGAAGGGAAGGGAGATTAAAGGAGGTGGTGATGAAAAGTAAAACCCTTTTGAGGAATGGAAAGGAGAAGGGAGAAATAAAAGAACAAATGAGGTGGGGAAGAATGGGTTGGTGAGAAAGACACAGAAAGAAATCATACCTGTGAATGGGATGAACTCTCCCATAAAAACGGAAACAGATAGCATAATGGATTAAAAAAAAATAATCCTCAAATATCTTGTTTACAAGAAATATATTTGAATCAAAGGGATACACATAGGTAAAGGTAAAGGACTGGAGTAGAATATATTATGCATTAGACGAAATTTTAAAAAAAAAGCAGGCTTAGCAATCTTAATCTCAGAAAAAAATGTCATCAAAAGAAATAAGGAAGGAAACTATATTTTATTAAATGTGCCATAGACAATGAAATAATATCATTACTAAACATATATGCACAGAATGGCATAGCACCCACATTCTTAGAGGAGAAATTAAGGGAGTTAAGGAACAGATAGACAGCAAAACTATACTAGTGGGGAATCTGAACTTGATTAATCTAACCTCAAAATAAACAAGAAAGAAATTAAGGATGTGAATAGAATTCTGCAAAAGTTAGATATGATAGAACTCCAGAGTAAATTGAATGGAGATAGAAAGGAATAGAACTTTTTTCAAGGGTAAATGACACATACATAAAAATTGACTATGTACTAGGGCATAAAACCTCTCCAATCTGGTGCAGAAAGGCAAAAATAGTCAATACATCCTTTTCAGATCATGATGCAATAAAAATTACATGTAATAAAAGGTCATATAAAGATAGATCAAAAACTAATTGGAAACGAAATACTCTAAACCTAAAAAGTGAGTGGGTCAATCAACAAATCACAGAAGCAATCAATAACTTCATTCAAGAGAATGACAATAATGAGACAACCTAGGAAAACTTATGGGATTCTTAGGGGAAGTAGTCTATATAACAGTATATATAACCAAATGCTTAAATGAATTAAATAGAGAAACTGGACATCAGCGATTTAGGCATGCAACCAAAAGCTAGAAAAAGATGAAACTGAAAATGCTCAAATAAATACCAAATTAGAAATACTGAAAACCAAATGAGAGATGAATAAAATTGGAATTATGAAAATTGAAAACAAAACTAAGAGATGGTTTTATGCAAAAAGTAGAAAAATTGATAAACATATGGTCAACTTGATTTAAAAAAAATAAAAGAAAATTACCAGTATCAAAAATTAAGGGAGTGAACTCATTGCCAATGAAGATGAAGTTAAAATAATAACTAGACATTTTTTGCCCAGCTATGTGCCCATGCCTTTGAAAATCTTAGTGAAGTGGATGAATATTTACAAAAATATAAATTGAACAGATTAACAGTAAAGGAAGTGAGATACTTAAATAACACCATGTCATAAAAAGAAATTGAACAAGTCATAGAAAAATCTCCAGTGCCAGATGAATTTGCAAGTGAATTCCATCAAACATTTAAAAAAGAGTTAATGCCAGTACTATACAGACTCCTTGCGAAAACTGGCAAAGAAGAATTCCTCCAAATTCTTTTTATGATAGAAGCATGGTGCGGATTCTTAAACCAGGAAGCATCAAAAAAGAGAAATAAAATTATTTATCAGTTTCCGTAACGAATATGGATGCAGATTTTTTCAATGTTAGCAAAAAGATTAGAGCAACTTATCATAAGAATAATGCACTTTTATCCGGTAGGATTTATACAAGGAATGCAGGACTGATTCAATAGGATGAAAACCATCACAATGATTGATCATATAACCAACAAACTAATAGAAACTATGTAATTATCTCAATAGAGGCAGAAAAAGTGTTTTGATGAAATACAACACCCATTCCTGTTGAAAACACTGGAGAGCATAGGAATAAATGGAGCCTTCTTTAAAAGCAATAAATAGTATCCACCTAAAACGATCAACAACCATTACATATAATGAACATGAGCTGAATGAATTTGTAGTTAGTTTGAGGGTGAAACAAGCTTGTTCATTATCATCTCTGTTATTCCATACAGTATTACAAATGTTAGCTTTAGCAAAAAGAGAAGAAAAAGAAACTGGGAGCAGGGCATGGAGACAAAATGGCAGAGTATAAGCTTGGACCTGCTTGAATTCTCCACCCCAAACCCTTAAAGTACATGTAAAAAAATGAGTAAAGAAATTCTAGAGCAGCAGAAGCCTCAACATGACAGAATGAAACACATTTCCAGCCGGGACAGATTGGAAGGCCAACAGGAACGGTCTATTACATTGGACTCAGAGTGGAGCACAGCCCAGCATGGGTTCACCACTACAGATATGACTGGAGTAGTTTTCAGGAAGCTGAATCATGGGCAACTGCCATGGTTTTCAGATTTCTTTTCTTTTCTTTTCTTCTTTAATAAAAATTTATTTATATAACTTTTTACATTCATTTTCACAAAATTTTGGGTTCCACATTTTCTCCCCTTTTCTCCCCTCCCCACACCCCAATACACCGAGCAATCTAACTTTGCCTATCACCAATCTGCCCTCTCTTCTATCATCCCTTCCTTCTCTTATCCCCATCTTCTCTTTTGTCCTGTAGGGTCAGATGACTTTCTATTCCCCATTGACTGGATTTCTTATTTTCTAGTATCAAGAAAAATACTAAACAGTTGTTCCTAAAACTTTTAGTTCCAAATTCTCCCCATCCCTCCCTCCCCACCAATTCCCTTTGGGAAGGCAGGCAATTCAATATAGGCCATATCTGTGTAGTTTTGCAAATGACTTCAATAATAGTCATGTTGTGTAAGACTAACTGTATTTCCCTCCATCCTATCCTGCCTCCCATTGTTTCAATTCTGTCTTCTGATCCTGTCCCTCCCCAAATGTTAACTTCAAATTGCTCCCTCCTCCCATTGCCCTCCCTTCCATCATCTCCTTCTCTCCCACTTTCCTGTATTTTAAGATAGGTTTTCTACCAAAATGAGTGTGCATTTTATTCCTTCCTTTACTCGAATGTGATGAGGGTAAACTTCTTGTTTTTTTTTTTTTTTTCCTCAGCTCTCCTCTTTTTCCCTCCACTAAAAAGTCTCCTGCTTGCCTCTTGAATGAGATATAATATACCCCATTCCATTTCACTGTCTCTCCTCCCACTGCATTTCTCTCTCACCATTTACCTTAATTTCTTTTAAGATATGGTCCGATCCTATTCGATTCACTCTGTGCTCTCTGTCTCTGTATGTGCATGCATGTGTGTATGTGTGTGTGCATGTGCATGTGGTCCCACCAACTAACCAGATACTGAAAAGTTTTAAGAGTTACAAATATTGTCTTTCCATGTAGGAATGAAAACAGTTCACTTTTGGTAAGTCCCTTATGATTTCTCTTTGCTGTTTACTTTTTCATGCTTCTTCTCATTCTTGTGATTGAAAGTCAAATTTTCTTTCCAGCTCTGGTCTTTTCATCAAGAATGTTTGAAAGTCCTCTGTTTCATTGAAAGACCATATTTTCCCCTGAAGTATTGTACTCATTTTTGCTGGGTAGGTGATTCTTGGTTTGAGTCCTAGTTCCTCTGCCTTCTGGAATATCCTATTCCACGCCCTTCGATCCCTTAATGTAGAAGCTGCTAGATCTTGAGTGATCCTGATTGTATTTCCACAATACTTGAATTGTTTCTTTCTAGCTGCTTGCAATATTTTCTGGCTGACCTGGGAATTCTGGAATTTGGCCACGATGTTCCTAGGAGGTTCTATTTTTGGATCTCTTTCAGGTGGTGATCGATGGATTCTTTCAATACTTATTTTGCCATCTGGTTGTCAAATATCAGGGCAGATTTCCTTGATAATTTCATGGAAGATGATGTCTAGGTTCTTTTTTTGACCATGACTTTCAGGTAGTCCCATGATTTTTAAATTGTCTCTCCTGGATCTATTTTCCAGGTGACTTGTTTTTCCAATGAGATATTTCGCATTCTCTTCCATTTTTTCATTCTTTTGGTTTTGTTTTGTGATTTCTTGGTTTCTCAGAAAGTCATTAGGCTCCATCTGTTCCATTCTAATTTTGAGAGAACTATTTACTTCACTGAGCTTTTGAACCTCTTTTTCCATTTGGCTAATTCTGCTGTTGAAAGCATTCTTCTCCTCATTGGCTTTTTGTACCTCTTTTGCCAATTGAGCGAGCCTATTGTTCAAGGTGTTATTTTCTTCAGCACTTTTTTGCGTCTCCTTCAGTAAGGTATTGACCCGTTTTTCATGCTTTTCTTGTATCTCTCTCATTGCTCTTCCCAGTTTTTCCTCCACCTGTCTAACTTGATTTTCAAAATCCTTTTTGAGATCTTCCATGGCCTGAGCCCACAGGACATCCACCTCGGATGTCTGGGATACAGAGTCCCCGCCCTCCACGTCCTTCCCTGATGGTAAGAATAGTTCATCGTCATCAGAATTGAAATGCAGGAACATCTGCACCTCATCAAAGTAGCTCTCTACGGTCTTATTTTGCTTCCTTTTTCTTGGCATTTTCCCAGCCAGTTACTTGACTTCTGAGATTCTTGTCCACCCCCCCTACATCCTCCCAGCCAGTGCTTGGGTTGTGAGATTCAAATGGGCTTTCTGCAGCAGGCCCGGCTGCTATAAGAGTGCGCTTAAGTTCTGGTGCTTGGGTAGGGGCAGGGCCGCCTCCCAGGCTCAGTTCCCTCAGGGGCTTTATGCAGAGACCTTCAGCAATGGAGTGGGTCGGGGCAGGGCTGCCTCCCTGGCTCAGCTCCCTCAGGAGGTTTATGCAGAGATCTTCAGTAATGGAGCTTCTGCCTGCTGGAGGAGTCCCAGCCACCACTGCCTCTGCCTCTTCCTCCACCGCTGCCTCCCGAGGGGGCCTGAGTCAGGGAGACACTCCGCTCCCCTCTCAGCCAGCCTAAACGTCTCTCTCACTGACCTGTAGCATCTGTGGGTGGAGGGACCTTCTTGGCCGCCAGACGTTCTGTCCCTGAAGCCTACTCAGATCTGTTCCTTTGGGACCGTGCGGCCAGGGAAGCTCAGGGGTGGGCTCTGCTTTCCGGGGTGTGACAGACCCTGGGGACCCCTCTCCAGGGCTTCGTGAAACGGAAATCTTTTCCACTGTGTTTCTGCGGGCCTTGCAGTGATCCAGAATTTGTGGGGAATTCTTCCTGCAGGAAATATATGGGCTGTGGTTTTGGAGCTAGCATACATGAGTCTTTCTAGTCTGCCATCTTGGCTCTACCCCCCAGTTTTCAGATTTCTCAACTCACAAATGCTAGAGACAGCTTCAAAAGTCAGTGAAAAATTTGTTCACCTGGGTGAGAGGGGACCCGTGGTCTAGCCCCAGCCCCAGGGTGCCTTCAGTCACTGCCACAGCAGCAGCCATTTCTGGAGTTCTAGGTCTTCAGACCATGGGAAAATCCAGCAGCTGACCTGAGTTTCAGTCCTGAGTAGTGGTGCTTGGGTGAGGACAAGTGTTGGCATGACAGACTCGGTGGTGGCTGAGGAGAGGGATTTCTGCTGGCAGTTACAGGGCAGAAAAGAGTGCTTGTGTTTGTTCACAGACCAGAGCACAGGTCAGGAGAGGAGTCAAAGATTCTCCCTTAACTATGCCACTTTGGAGGAACTTAAAACTTACAGGTCCCTAGAGATATCTCAGAGAACAGCTACACAAAACCTCTGAAGCCTAGGGTAGTATACCCTCCACTAAAAAAGGACCAAAAAAGTCCAGTAATTGACTGAGAAAATGACAAAAAAAAAATGGAAAGACAAGACTATGGAATGTTACTTTCTGGATGGAAAAGTGTTTTCTTCCATCCTTTGAGAAGGGGAAAATCAAAGCATACAACTGGAGGAAGACAGCAAAGTTCCTTCATCCAAAACCTCCAAAACAATTATGAAATGATCTCACTTCATGGAAGATCTTGAAAGGGATTTTGAAAATCAATTAAGAGAAGCAGAGGAAAAATTGGGAAGATAAGTGCGAATGATGCAAGAAAATCATGAAAAACGAGACAACAACTTGCCAAAAGGAGACCAAAAAAAAAAAAAAATGCTGACTATACTAGCACCTTTAAAATACACTTATTCAAATGGCAAAAGAGGCCCAAAAAGACAACAAGGAGAGGAAAGCCTAAAAAAGCAGAACTGACAAAAATGCAAACGGAAGTACAAAAGCTCACTGAATAAAATAGTTCTTCAAAAATTAGAATGCATCAGATTTATGAGAAATCAAGAAATTACAAAACAAAATGAAAAGAATGACAAAGTAGAAAAGAATATGAAATTTTTCACTGGAAAAACAATTGACCAGAAATATAGATACACGATTGATAATTTTAAAAACATAATGGTCTACCTGAAAACCATGATTAAAAAAAGACCTGAGACATCATCTTCCAATAAATCATAAAAGAAAACTGTACAGATATTTTAGAACAAGAAGATAAAATAGAAATGTAAAGAATTCACTTATCACCTCCTGATAGAAACCCCAAAAAGAAAACTCCTAGGAATATTATAGTCACGTTCAAGAACTCACAGCTCAAGGAGAAAATACTACATGAAGCCAGAAACAAATAATTCAAGTACTGTGGAAATACAAGCAGGACAAGACAGGATTTATTAGCTTCTACACTAAGGTTTCAAAAGACATGGAATATGATATTGCAGAGGTTAAAGAAGGTGGAATTAAAACCAAGAATCACCTATCCAACAAAACTGAGTATAATACTTCAGGGGTAAAAAATTAATTTCAGTGAAATAGAGGACAGAAACTGATTTTTGTTGAAAAGATCAGAGCTCAGTAGAAAATTTGACTTTCCAATGCAAGAATCAAGAGAAATGTAAAGGGAAACAGAAAAGAGAAGCCATAAGGAATTCATTGAAGTTGAAATGTTTACATTTCTACATGGAATGATCATGTCTTTAACTCATGAGACCTTTTCCTCTGTTAGGGTAATTAGAGGGAATGCACACATACACACATATGTATTATATGTGTGTGTACACATATACATATATATGTATATGTGTGTGTGTGTGTATATATATATATATATATATATATATATATATATATATATATAAACTATGTATGTATATATATGGAGGAAGTCATTCACAGTGTGATGTACTGGGATGAGGGTGGGGACATGGAGAGAAAAATTGTAATTCACATTTTTATTATTATTTTATATTTTAGAAATTTTAATTAATTTATTTTTAGTTTTCAACATTTATTTCCACAAGATTTTGAGTTGCAATTTTTCCCCCATCTCTCCCCTCCCTCCACTAAAAGACACAATGTATTCTGATTACCTCTTCCCCCAATCTGCTCTCCCTTCTCTCACACCTGTCCATTCCCTTACTCCATCTTCTCTCTTTTTTTATAGGTTAAGATAGATTTTTATACTCCATTACCTGTATCTCTTATTTCCAAGTTGCATGCAAAAACAATTCTCAATATTTATTCCTAAAACTTTGAGTTCCAGCTTCTCTCCCTTCCTCCCTCCCCATCCATCCCCACTGAAAAGGCATGCAATTCAATATAGGCAATATATGTGTAGTTTTGCAAAGGACTTCTATTGTAGTCATGTTGCAAAAGACTAACTATATTTCCCTACATCCTATCCTGCCCCCAATTTATTCTATTCTCTCTTTTGATATTGTCCCTCCCCTGAAGTGTTTACTTCTAATTACTCCCTTCTCCCACTAGCATTCCCTTCTATCATCCCTTCATACCCCACTTTTCCCTTTCTCTTTTGCTTTCCTGTAGTGTAAGATGAATTGTCATCACAAATTGGCTGTGCCTGTTATTCCCCCTTTAAATCAAATGTGATGAGAGTAAGCTTCGCTTTTCCCCTCTAACCTCCTCATTTTTCCCCTCCATTGAAAAACTTTATCTTGCATCTTTTATGGGAGATAATTTGTCCCATTCCATGTCTTCCTTTCTCCTCACAATATATTGCTCTCTCATCCCTTAATTTTATTTTTTAGATATCATCCCTTGCTATTCAATTTACCCTGTATCTTCTGTCTATATGTTTACAATCCCTCCAAATACCTAAATATTGCAAAAAGTCTCAAGAGTTATAAATATTACTTTACCATGTAGGAAAGCAAACAGTTCAATTTCAGAAATTTCTTCATGATTTATCTTTCCTGCTTACCTTTTCATGCTTCTCTTGACTCTTGTCTTTGAAAGTCATATTTTCTATCCTGATCAAGAATGGTTGAAGGCCCTCTATTTCATTGAGTTATCATTTTTTCCTCTGAATTGTTATACTCTGTTTTGCTGGGTGCGTTATTATTGGTTTTAATCTTAGTGCCTTTCACTTCTGGAATGTCATGTTCCAAACCCTTCAATCCCTTAATGGAGAAGCTCCTTGATCTTGCATTATCCTGATTGAATTTCCATAATATTGGAACTGTTTCTTTTTGGCGAATTGCAATATTTTATCCTTGACCTGGTAACCCAGGAATTTGGCTACACTATTCCTAGGAGTTTCTCTTTTTGGATTTCTTTCAGAAGGTGATTGGTGGATTCTTTCAATATTTATTTTGCCCTCTGGTTCAAGAATATCAGGGCAGTTTTCCATTATAATTTCATGAAAGATGATGTCCACGTTCTTTTTCTGGTCATGACTTCCACATAGTGCCATAAGTTTAAAATTGTCTCTTCTGGATCTGGTCTCAGGTCAGTGGTTTCTCCAATGAGATATTTTGCATTGCCTTCTATTTGTTCATTATTTTAGTTTTGTGTTATAATGTCTTTGTTTCTCATAAAGTCATTAGTTTCCATATGTTCCATTTTAAATTTTAAAGAACAATTTTCTTTGGTGAACTTTTGAATCTTATTTTCCATTTGACTAGCTCTGTTTTTTAAATCATTCTTCTCCTCACTGACTTTTTGGATCTCTTTTGTCAGTTGAGGTAGCCTATTTTTAAAGGTGTTATTTTCTTCAGCATTTTTGGGAGGTCTCCTTTAGCAAGGTCTTGACTCACTTTTCACGATTTTCTTGCATCATTTTCATGTCTCTTTCCAATTTTTCCTCCACCTCTGTTACTTGACTTTCAAAACCGTTTTTGAGCTCTTCCATGGCCTGAGACCATTGAATATTTCTTTTGGAGGTTTGGAATGCAGAAGTCTTGCCTTTTAGGTCTTCCTCTGATGATAAGCATTATTCTTCCTCATCTGAAAGGATAGAAGAAAATACCTGTTCACCAAGAAAGTAACCTTCTGCAGTCTTATTTTTTTCCCCTTTTGGGGGCATTTTCCCAGCCAATTACTTTACTTTTGAGTCTTTTGTCAAGAGAAGGGTATACTCTATGAATCCATAAGTTCTCATTTCCTCCAAAGTGTCACAATCAAAGGAGAGGAGTTTCCTCCTCTCCAGGCCTGTGCTTTAGTTGGGGAGCAAACATAAGTTTTGCTGCCCAGTATTTGCAAGTAGAATTCCCTCTAAAGAGCCTTCACCAGATCAATGATGCAAGTTAGTGGTTCTCCTTACCCCAGGGCCACCAGTCAGGGCTGAGACTAAGATCAACTGCTCAATTCCCCCATGGACTTTAGGCTGAGAGTTACAAAAATGGGTGCTGCAGTCACCTGGGACCAGGGCTATACCACATTCGCTTCTCACCCAGGTGAAAGAATTTTCTCACTCACCCTTGAAGTTGTCTTTGGTATTTGTTGTTCAAGGAATCTGGGAACTGCAGCTGTTGCCAGGGATTCCACCCCCTGAGTCCTGCTCTCGTTCTGTACCTGCCATGCTGCCCAGTCAAGACTGACCTGGGCTCTGCTCAGCACTTGGTGTGATAGAACTTTCCTGTCAGCCTTGGAGCTACTTTGGACTGGAAATGTCTTTCACTCTGTTGTTTTGTGGTTTCTGCTGCTCTAGAATTTGTTTAGTCATTTTTTACAGGTATTTTATGGGCTGTGGGAGGAGAACATAACAGGTTCATCCTTCTACTCCACTATCTTAGCTCCACCCTGCAATTCAAACCCTTGTGGAAATGAATGTTGAAAAATAAATCATGATTATATATATATATATATATATATATATATATATATATATATATATATACACATACATGTATGTATGTATGTGTGTGTGTGTAAGTAAAAAATTAATGGAAAGAATTAGAATAGGCAAAGCAAAGCAGAAACTAATTTATCACTCTTTTGAGTTGATATGATGATATACTTAGAGAATCCTTAAGAATCAAGTAAAAAGGGGAGTGGAGCCAAGATGGCTGAGTAGAAAGACTCAAGTATGCTAGCTCTGAATTCACAGTCCATATATTTCATACAAGAAGAACTCCCCACGAATTCTGGAGCACTGCAAGGCAAGCAGAAACACAGTGGAAAATATTTCCATTCCAGAGAGCCCTGGAGAGCCATCTTCAGGGATCCATCATGACCTGGAAAGCAGAGCCCACCCCTGAGCTGCCCTGGCCGCGTGGTCCCAGAGAAGCAGATCCAAGCAGGCTTCAGGGACGGAATCTCCGGCGGCCTGGAAGGTCCCTCCACCCACAGACGCTACAGGTCAGTGAGAGAGACGTCTGGGCTGGCCGAGAGGGGAGCGGGGTGTCTCCGTGACTCGGTCCCCCTTAGGAGGCAGTGGCAGAGGTAGCAGTGGAGGGAGCAGCAGAGGCAGTGGCAGAGGAAGTGCGGTGGCCCGGGATTCCCAGAGCAGTCAGGAGCTCCATTACTGAAGATCTCTGCATAAACCACCTGAGGGAACTGAGCCTGGGAGATGGCCCTGCACCCACCCACCCCATTACTGAAGGTCTCTGCATACAGCCCATGAGGGAACTGAGCCTGGGAGGCAGCCCTGCTCCCTCCCAAGCACCAGAACTTAAGCTCACATTGAATAGCAGAAGGGGCTGCTGCGGAAAGCCCATTTGAATCTCAGAACCCAAGCACTAGGTGGGAGGATGTAGGCGGGGGTGGACAGGAATCTCAGAAGTCAAGTAACTGGCTGGGAAAATACCCAAAAAAGGGAAGAAATATAAGACTATAGAGAGCTACTTTGAAGGGGTGCAGATGTGCCCACCTTTCAATTCTGATGACAAGGAACAATTCTTACCATCAGACAAAGACGTGGAGGTCGGGCCTCTGTATCCCTGACATCCCTGGTGGATGTTCGGTGGGCTCAGGCCATGGAAGAGCTCAAAAAGGATTTTGAAAAACAAGTTAGACAGGTGGAGGAAAAACTGGGAAGAGAAATGAGAGAGATGCAAGAAAAGCATGAAAAACAGGTCAATACCTTACTAAAGGAGACCCAAGAAAGTGCTGAAGAAAATAACATCTTGAAAAATAGGCTCACTTAATTGGCAAAAGAGGTTCAAAAAGCCAATGAGGAGAAGAATGCTTTCAACAGCAGAATTAGCCAAATGGAAAAAGCGGTTCAAAACTCACTGAAGAAAATAGTTCTCTCAAAATTAGAATGGAACAAATGGAGTCTAATGACTTTCTGAGAAACCAAGAAATCACAAAACAAAACCAAAAGAATGAAAAAATGGAAGAGAATGTGAAATATTTCATTGGAAAAACAACTCACCTGGAAAATAGATTCAGGAGAGACAATTTAAAAATTATGGAACTACCTGAAAGCCATGATCAAAAAAAGAGGCCAGACATCATCTTTCATGAAATTATGATGGAAAACTGCCCTGATATTCTAGAACCAGAGGGCAAAATAAGTATTGAAGGAATCCATCGATCACCACCTGAAAGAGATCCAAAAATAGAAACTCCTAGGAACATTGTGGCCAAATTCCAGTATTCTCAGGTCAAGGAGAAAATCTTGCAAGCAGCTAGAAAGAAACAATTCCAGTATTGTGGAAATACAATCAGGATAACTCAAGATCTAGCAGCTTCTACATTAAGGGATCGAAGGGCGTGGAATAGGATATTCCAGAAGTCAAAGGAACTAGGACCCAAAGCAAGAATCACCTACCCAGCAAAACTGAGTGTAATACTGCAGGGGAAAATATGATCTTTCAATGAAACAGAGGACTTTCAAGCATTCTTGATGAAAAGACCAGAGCTGGAAAGAAAATTTGACTTTCAAACATAAGAATGAGAAGAAGCATGAAAAAGTAAACAGTAAAGAGAAGTCATAAGGGACTTACCAAAAGTGAACACTTTACATTCCTATATGGAAAGACAATATTTGTAACTCTTAAAACTTTTCAGTATCTGGGTAGTTGGTGGGATTATACATGCACACATACACACACATGTACACGTGTGCATGCACACACATACATACATGCACGCACATACAGAGACAGAGAGCACAGAGTGAATTGAATAGGATGGGACCATGTCTCAAAAGAAATTAAGGTAAATGGTGAGAGAGAAATGTAGTGGGAGGAAAGAGGGTGAAATGGAATGGGGTAAATTATATCTCATTCAAGAGGTAAGCAGGAGACTTTTTAGTGGAGGGAAAAAGAGGAGAGCTGAGAAAAAAAAAAAAAAAACAAGAAGTTTACCCTCATCACATTCGACTA
This sequence comes from Bettongia penicillata ogilbyi, assembly GCA_023548195.1. Taxonomy (NCBI): domain Eukaryota; kingdom Metazoa; phylum Chordata; class Mammalia; order Diprotodontia; family Potoroidae; genus Bettongia; species Bettongia penicillata. The sequence goes on along the minus strand of JAJHZJ010000293.1, from coordinate 1,185,129 downwards.
AAGGAAGGAATAAAATGCCACTCATTTTGGTAGAAAACCTATCTTACAATACAGGAAAGTGGGAGAGAAGGAGATAAGCAAGGGGTTTGGGGATGAGGTAGGGAGGGAAATGGGAGGAGGGAGCAATTTGAAGTCAACACTCCGGGAGGGACCGGATCAGAAGACAGAATAGAAACAATGGGGGGCAGGATAGGATGGAGGGAAATACAGCTGGTCTTACACAACACAACTGTTATCGAAGTCATTTGCAAAACTACACAGATATGGCCTATATTGAATGGCCTGCCTTCCCAATGTGAATGGGTGGGGAGGGAGGGATGGGGATAATTTCGAACTCAAAGTTTTAGGAATAACTGTTTAATATTGTTGTTGCTGCTAGGAAATAAGACATACAGTTAATGAGGAATAGAAAGTCATCTGACCCTACAGGACAAAAGAGAAGATGGGGACAAGAGAAGGGAGGGAAGCTAGAAGAGAGGGAAGATTGGTGATAGGGAAAATTAGATTGCTTGCTGTATTGGGTTGGGGGTAGGGGATAAAAGGGGCGAAAATTTGGAACCCAAAATTCTCTGAAAATGAATGTAAAAAGTTAAAAAAAAGAATCAATTAAAATCTACTTGCTATTATAAACAACTTTTGCACAGTTGCAGGGTACAAAATAAACACGTATGAATCATCTTCATTGTATATATTACTAGCAAAGTCCAAGAACAAAAGATACAAAGAGAAATCTCATTTAAAGTTACAGTAGACACCATGAAATATTTGGGAGTCTACCTGTGAAAACAAATCTAGAGACTATAGGAACACAGATACAAAACCCTTTTCACGCAAATAATGTCATGTCTAGATAACTGGGAAAATATCAGTTGCTTGTGGGTAGGTCAAGCTAATATAATAAAAATGACAGTTCTACCTTTATTACTTATTCAGTGCCATACCAAAAATTATTACGTAGAGTTAGAAAAATACCAAAATTCATCTGGAAGAACAAAAGATCCAGAATATCAGGGGCATTAATGAAAAGGAATGCTCCAAAACGTGCCTAGCCATATCAGATCTTAAATTGTGTTTTAAACAGCAACATCAAAACTACTTGGTACTGCCTAAGAAATAGAGAGTAGGTCAGTGGAATAAGTCACATACACAAAAAGCTATAGTTAATTATTATAGCAGTCTACTGTTTGATAAACCCAAGTAGCCCAACTTCTGGAATAAGAACTCACTGTTTGAATAAGACTGATGGGAAAATTGGAAAACAGGGTGGCAGAAACTGGTCATGGACAAATGCCTGACACAATAAAGTCCAAATGGGTGCATGACCTAGGTATTAAGACTGATACTACAAACAAATTAGCGTTGACAAGGGATAGTTTATTTTTGATATCTGTGGAGAATGGAGGTATTTATGATGAAAATGAGATAGAATACATATGAAATGAAAAAAATGGATAAATTTGATTTCATCAAATTGAAAAGTTTTGCAGAAACAATGTCAAGACAACCAAGATGAAGAGGAAAGCAGAAAACTGGGAAAAAAATCTTCCCAATTAGTGACTGTTAAAGGTTGTATTTCTAAAATATATAGAGAAATGAGTCAAATTTACAAGAATACAAGCCACTCTGCAATTGATAAATGGTCAAAGAATATGAAAAGGTAGGTTTCAGAGGAAGAATTTAAAGCTATCTATAGTCATATAAAAAATGCTTTAAATCATTTTCATGATACTGATGCAAATCAAAACAATTCTGAGGTACCATATCACACCTATCATATTGACTAACATGACATAATATGAATATGATAAATGTTGAAAGAAATGTGGAGTTATGAGCTCATCCAGCCATTCTGGAGAGCAATTTGGAGCTACGGCCAAAGAGCTATAAGCATGTGCATACCTTTTGACCCAGTAGCTCCTAACAGGGCTGTATCCCAAAGAGATCATAAAAAATTAGAAAAGGGCCCACTTGTGCAAAAATATTTATAGCAGCTTTTCTTTTTTTTTGTGGTGGCCAAGAACTCAAAACTGAAGGGATGTCTGTCAATTTGGGAACAGCTGAACAAGTTTTGGTATGTGATTATAATGGAATACTATTGTGTTATAAGAAATGATGAACAGGTATACTTCAAAAAACTTTGAAAGACTTACATGAACTGATGCTGAGTAAAATGAGCAGCCAGGGAATCATTGTACCCAATTATAGCCATGATGAGCAAGGACTGTTTTTGATACACTTAGTCCTTCATAGCAATGCAAGGACCTAAAACATTCTCAAAGGGCTCATCATGCACAATGCCATCCACATACAGAGAAAGAGCCATGGAATCAGAATGTAGAATGAAGCAGAGTATTTTATCCTTTGTTATGCTTTGTTTTTGCCTTGGATTTTCCCATTTGTTTTAATTCTTCTATGAAATATGACTAATGTGAAAATGTGTGCAATATTAATGCATGTATGTAGAACCCATATAAGATCACATGCTGTCTTTGAGAGGGAGGGGGATAAAATTTGGAATAAGTAAATGAATAAATTTTTGGGAAAAAGAAAAATCTAATGCCTTGTGTGACAAATGTGATAACTAGGTGGTCCCACGGCAGGATTTGGGAATGGTCAGTTCTTAAAGACACATATGATTTTGGCACTGGGTGGGCAAGCATTTTACCCCAATACATTACAAGAAGTCAGGGTTGGGGCACTGAGAGATGTCGTTTTAGGCTGAAAAATCACTTGTCAACCAACTGTCATGGTCTCATGGTAGTCTTTTCTTTTCTCAGTCAAGATCTTGTTAGGGAAGATGAATTTGGGAGTGAACATATATCTTGACTTCTGGAATGTATATGGTCTCTGAGAGGAGTCAGCATGAGATAACTGGGATGGTACAAGATATTGTAGGAGTCAGTACCAGATGGTACTGTGTATACAAAGGAAATTTTTTTTTAATGTAATTAATTTGTTTTCAGTTTTCAATGATCACTTACATAAGTCTTAAATTTTCTCCCCCTCCCTATCACTTCCCTCCCCAAGATGGCTTGCAATATTATATGGGTTCTACAGATACATTCTCACTAAACACATTTTTCCATTAGTCATGTTATATAGAAGAATTGAAATGAATGGGAGAAACCATGAGAAAAATCAAATCAAACAAAACACAACACAAGAGAAAATAGTCTGCTTCATTCTGCATTGTGATGCCATAGTTTTTTCTCTGGATTTGTATGACATTTTGCCTCAAGTGTCCTTTGGGAATGTTTTAGGTCCTTATATTGCTGTGAAGGGCTTAGTCTATCAGAAACAGTACCCACACACCATGGCTTTTACTGCGTATAATGTTCTCTTGGTTCTGCTCATTTCACTCAGCATCAGTTCATATAAGCGCACGTTTTTCTAAGGTCTGACTGTTCATCATTTCTTACAGCACAGTAATAGCCCATTACTTTTATATTCTACAGCTTGTTCAGTCATTCCCCAATTGATGGACATTCCCTCAATTTCCAGTTCTTGGTCACCTACAAAACAACTACTGTAAATATTTTTGTACATGTGCTACCTTTTCCCACTTTTATGATTTTGGGGGGGATACACACCTATAAGTGATATTGTTAGCTCATATGGTATGCACATTTTATGAAGGAAATTCTTGAAGATGTCGCTGTAACAAAAAAATATTTTGATTCACTGGGGCCCACTCATGAGTTATTGCCAGAGATATGGTCTTTGCACAAGCACCCCATCAAAGCATGTTAAGGATGCCAAGTTAAACAAGATTAGTCACATTGAAGATTAGGGAACAGAAAATAATTTTTGCTAATGAAACTTAATTTTGTAATTAAAAGCTTTGTCAAAATTGTTATCAGAAGATGACCAGAAAAGCCTGTAACACCTGGGCATCTTCATCACACTGTTGAGTATGCACCAAAAATTTCTTCAACATTTTTCTGTCCTAGTGGGCCTTGAAAACTTATTTCTGTTTAGAAAATAATGAATTTTAATAAACACTTTAATACATTGAGAAACAGAATTTTTTTCAGAATTACGGAAATTATCAAATGGAGCTAGAGTATTAGTCCATGACCTCTCATCATGTCACACATCACAAAATGTTAAGTTTAAACAGAAAATGGAGAAACACCTTTGAAAAATCTATGGACTATGATCAAGGCTAGACAGGAAAAAAATTCACTCTTTATAGTTACATTTAATATCCTTTGTGTTTAGCATGCTTCATGAATAAAGAATATATGTCAATTCATGTAAGCTTAATGCTAAATATTGTAAAAAAATGATTGCAGAAGGATATACTGCATATTAAATATTTTATTGTAAAGAGTTTGCATGCTTATTGTGTCAATGAATGTAGTTATTTTACTTTAGCACAGTTGAAGTGTACATCATTGTATTTAACATAAGTGGCATTTCTCCATCCACATGTGAGTTCCCCAAACAGACAACTGAAAGCTCTAGATACTCTGTAGATTTGTATCTTTGTATCATGTGTATCATTGTGTTCCTGAATCAATTTCTTTCTTTCTGGACTTCATCTCCATAACTTTCACCCAAGAACTTGCTGAGCTCAACAGCTAGGGCCTCTTCACACTGAATGATCCCTCCTCCATGTCTTGTCCTTTTCCCCACTGATGACTTCCTCTTATTGGCCTCAATTTGAAGGAGAGTCTGAGTATGGTCAAATTAAATTCCTCGATCTACTTCTGACTTCCTAGACATCAAAACCATTAACTCACAGTCACTCCTCTTGCCCAGCTTTTCAGTTCCTCATGTATATTTTGTCTTCCTCCATCCAAGGGTAAGCTCTTTTTGAAGGCAGGGACTGTCATTCTTGTTTAAATTTTATTTGTATGGCACAGTGTCTGGTGCATTTATTATATACTTGTTGCCTGCCTATATCCATTCAAAATTCATTCAGCACAACCACCATCCAAAGCTTCACTTTTATTAGTTAGCTGGAGGATACAAATCTTGAATAAGGAAAATATATCTTAATATATAGACTGAGTTAACATTCCAGAATGGAGTAACCACACATCTCTATTTCTTTTCTACAGGATCCCTTTCCTACAACTGTTACTGGGCTTTCTCCCCCAGATTTTATATAAACTAAATAAGAAGTAGTTTAAGTTGACTCCACTTGAAACACAGTACTTCCTTTAACCCTTGTCTAATCATATTAAGGAACAAAGGGAGGGGATTGGTCTTAGAGGGCTCTTGGGATAAAGAAAGACAGAGTTCTTATCTATGCCACAGTTAATTTGGTTTTTAGTTTTTGTTTTTCTCATTTCCCACACTTATTATGCTAGCGAATTACTTCCTGGTATGAATTTTCTGATGCCGAATAAAATTCAAACTGTGGCTCAAAGCCTTCCCACATTCTTTGCAATGGTAGGGTTTCTCTCCACTGTGGATTTTCTGGTGTTGAAAGAGGTTGGAGCTGCCATTAAAGGCCTTTCCACAAATATGTCATTCATAAGGTTTCTTTCCACTGTGAATCCTCTGATGCTGGACAAGGGTTGAACTCCACCAGAATCCCTTCCCACACTCGTTACTTTCATAGAGAATCTCTCCACTATGAACTTGTCAATGCTGGCTGAGCTCTGCCATCCACTGAAAGGCTTTGCCACGTCACCACACATATAAAGTTTCTCCACACTATGGACCTTCTGGTGCTGAATGAGGTCTGAGCTCCCTCTAAAGGCCATCCCACATTTGTTATATTCAAAAGGTTTTGTTTATGTGAATCCTCTTATGTTGTGTAAGGATAGAAACTCAATTAAAAGTTTTGCCACATACACTTGATAGGGTTTCTCCTATGAGTTTGTTGATGGTCAGTAAGAGCTGAGCTACAACTAAAAGCTTTCCACATTCACTGCACTTATGGGGCTTCTCTCCGCTTTGGATCCTCTGGTGTTTAGTAAGGATGGAGTTCCAACTGAAGACTTCGCCACATTTGTGCATTTATAAGGCTTCTCTCCACTATGAATTCTGTACTGTTCTGTGAGGATCGAGAATTGACGGAAGACTTTGCCGCACTCATTGCATTCGAAGGGTTTCTATGAATTCTCTGCTGGTTAATGAGATTGCAACTCTTACCAAAAGCTTTCCCACATTCTCTACATTTGTAAGACTTTTCTCCTACAGCAATCTTCTGTTTTATAGGAATCTCTGAACACCCTTTGTTACTAAAAGTCTGTGAGTGCCTTCTCTGGAGTCTCTTTTCCATAGGATCTTTCTCTTGGGTTACTAGGTTTAAAATTCTCTTGTACACATTAATTTTAGGAGGTCTATCTGTTCTAGATACTGTCCTGAAGTCATCTGTCCCATGATGGAGACTTCTCTTCTGGGAAGGGGAAAATCATCATCTCTTTTCAAGAGAATTTTTCTGCTGCAAATCTCCGTTTGTTCTCAAGGGTTTCTCCTGAGTTGGAGAGAATGGCGCATGAAAACCCTTTGTATACCATATCTGGTGATTTCTCTTCTTCTGAAGTGTCTTGCTTTAGGAAAGATCATCTTGCAGTTTTGTCACCTCAGCAGGCTTTTCTGCTGCTGCTCTCAGGGCCACCCAGAGGATCCAGAACCCATGGCATTTTCCCTTGCTCCAGCTGGCAGATAAGTTCTGGTTTGGAAAGTGTGAGTCCTCCTTCCAGTTTGAGGAAGAACTCAAGATTAGCTGCTTTCTAGATCAGGGAATCATAAAATGATGAGGTTCATGGGTGTTGGGGACTCCAAAATACCGACAGTCCGGATCTTGCTTGAATGAATTCGACTCAAGCCTTCTTAAAGCCAAGGAAAACAAAGTTTATTAGAGATTCGCCAAATTGGGTTGCCTCTTGAGGAACCTAAGCATTTGTAACACTTGTATTCACAAGTGGGCCAGATAAAATCTCAGCCAGACAGAGTCTGAGCTGGATTGTATCTGAGCCTGTTTTTTTTTCTTTACTGTTATCATCCTTAGTCAATTCCCCTTATCTTACTCTTTTAATGGATCATACCTTCCTATAGAACCTTTTCCAGGAGTCCATAAAGGACAGTATTAGAAAAAGATCATTTCTTAATATATCTACAAATATTAATAAAGAGCTATTAAAATTTTGTTTATGCTTTTACAGAATTGTAGAGAGTTAAACTGATTCTCCAAGTAGTAAATTGGGGAAGTGAAGACAGTATAGTCATTGCAGTGATGATAGCTTGGGAAAATAATGACAGATGGAAGGATTAGGCAGTCACAGTGAGGATAAAGAAAAGGCTAGAGTTCTTAAAACAGAGGGACAGATCTGATAATAAAATTATTCTGATCAGATAAAGGAATTTTGGAGTCCCTCAACTTGAAAATGTAATTCTTGTAAGAAATAGCAGGATCAAATGTACAATCATCTCTGTGTGTGACTGAGGTGAAATGGAATAGATAATAAGAATTGAATCTATTGAAAACCTGGAAGATTAGGATGCTTGAGGGGACATCAATATGCATTCTGAAATTCTCTCTTGAGAGTGCGAGTTGTAGTAGAGAGTAAGACTATGAGCCCCAAATATATTCAATTATTGTCTCTATTCACATTATTCTCAAGTCTATATATCCAGCATTCTCTGCAGACCTCCAATCTTACATCTCTAACAGCCTATTAGATAAACTGAATATGCTGTAGACGTCTTAAACAATGTGTTTAACTGAACTTATTAATTTTTTCCCTCATGCTCTCCCCCAGGTTGAACTTCTGTATTACTGTTCAGTGCACCGCAACCTTCCCAGTCATTTTGGCTCACAACCTAAGTGTAAATCCCTGCTCCTCACTCTCTCTTAATCTTCGTATGCAGTATGTTTCCAAAACCTCTTGATTTTAGTTGTAACACATCTCACCTTCTTCCTCTTCTCTCCTCTGACATTACCACTATTCACCCTGGTTCAAGACCTCATAATTTCACACCCAGACTATTGACATAACTTGTTATTTGTACATACATGCCACAAATATCTTTCTCACTCCTATGCATCCTGCATTCAGCTGTCAAACTGATCTTTCTTAAGCACATATTTAACCTTGTCACATCTCCTTTTTAATAAATTCAAGTAGTTCTTTATTGACTGAAGGATCAAATGTAGGATCTGCTGTTTGGCATTCAAAGCCCTTTAAACACTAGCTCCCCTCCTATCTTTGGTGTGCTTTTACACTTTACTTCCCTTCACTTACTCTTCATCAAGTGTCACTGGTTTCCTTACTTTTTCTCAAACAAGTTGCGGCATCTCTCTGCTCTGAAATTTTTGTTGGCTTTTTCCCATGTCTAAAATATGTTCCCTCCTTATCTCTGCCTTCAGGTTTTCTCTAAGTCCCAGCTAAAATCTTGCCTACAGGAAGCTTTTCTCTTATTCATCTTAATTATCTTTCCTTTCCCATGTTGATTATTACAAACTTATATTAATATATAGGTAATTTGTACATGAATATTTGTGTGTTAACTCTTTCATTACTCTGCACACTTGAGAGAAGGGATTGTCTTTCTTTGTATCCTCAGATTTCAGCACATTACTTGTAATGTACAAGGTGGTTAATAAATGTTTATTGACAAAAAGACTGATTAACTGAGCAATAATAGTTGCCATTATCAGAGCAAGAGTTTGAAAGTGGCAAAATGGGACAAGCCAGTATGCACGTGAATTTACTGAAGAAGGAAGGAGAAGGTCCTAGAAATGAGTGATAAATTTGAATAGTATTAACCTTGAAGAAGAAGAGATAGGTGGGTGATGATGTAAAAGGATTCTTCCAGCATGATGAGTGAATCAGAGTGCATTTCTGAAAGTGCAACCAGAACTAGAAAGCATGACTTTGAATATAGAGTCATCTGGAACAATCCATGTTTCAAGGAGTTCCAAAAGACCCAAGTGAGAAATGAAAATGTTTTTTCAATAGTAAACAATTTATTAAAAGAGATGATTGGTTCAGCATCTGCAGTGGTGACTTCGACTTCTACACCTGAATCAATTCCAATAGAAGTGATCTATGTAACAATTTCAGGATTGTCTAAATCAATAAAGCATTTGTAGACTCTCATCTGGAACCAATGCCAAGTCTTTAAACCTTCACTGCAAGGAGTTTTTCTAGTTGTGATTTGAAGTGTCTTAGTGGGCATCTAAACAGGTCCCTTCACTTTCCAGTTTTTTTCTTTGACTCCTCTTATTAGGTCAGCACACACTTTCTCCACTAATGTCATATTGCCACTGATGAGAGTGATTGAGGTCTGGTGAATGGACATTTCAGGCTCCAGAAGTATCTTGCCACTGCCTTTGAAGGCCATAACAGTGATACAGCTTCCTGATCAGCTTATTCTTTGATGAGAGCAAACAGTGGTGAGTCAAAAGGAAGAGAGAAAGGGACTGAGAAATGAAAATAATTAAGATTAAAATCAGCTTGTTAACTATGGAGCAGATATTCCAGAGACCACAGTGGAAAAGACAGATCTATAGAGGATTTTGGGGATAGATAGATTGAAAGAATGTGGGATTAGGGAATTATTGATATAGTATAAGGTTTTTATATCAGTAATTAAAAATCAAAACCATTGGGATGAAGAAAATATAAGAGTGGGCATAAGCTCATCATTGAGGAATGAGTTTAATCAAAGCATCTGTTGCCTGAGAGAGGTTCACTGAGGAAGCAAGTTATCAGATTATTCAAAATCCTACCTAAAGATCCAGCTGCAGGAGAGGTAGCAATATTGTGTCCTGTGAAATCCAGGAATTTCACACTCAAGAAAGAAGTAGGTGAAGGTGTAGACTGGAGGAGACTAGTCAGGAGACAGGAAGTGGCATTAGGATGTGGGCATAGTCTACGTGGCCTCAGGACCATGCTGCTGTCTCAGATATAGTTACACTGATCACAAAAGTGAAGCAATGGAAGAATGTATGAGATCCAGCTTAATGTATCTTTTGATATTCCTTAGCAAAGGAGTGAAAGGAACAGTTTGTGTTCACATGGGATGGGTAGCAATGGAGATTCCAGGTCATACCCCAAGGAGATTATATATGCCATAGTCTGCCCACAATTTGGATACTATACTGGACCCTATAGTTACCCATATCAAATGTTCTAGTGATCATATTATGCTAATATCTGATAATTTGTCTTTATTGAAGCAATATTTTGAACAATTACATGATGTTGTCCCCCCCAAATAGTTGAGCAATAAATCCCATTGAAGTGCAAAAACTTGGACATATTGTGAATTTCCTATGTAGGGTGTAGTCAGATAAAATGGATGTTGTCTAAGACCAAAATTCACAAACCACCACCCTGACTAAATGACATACTTACTTAGTCCAGCAGTGCTTTCTGTTGATAAGTGATAAATTGTAATTATTTGAACTCTTTTTGAATGTTGAATATTAAGTTTGTCAATTTGGCTGTTACATTGCAATTGTTATGTAATCTGAAATGAGAATCAGCATATGACTTGGATGTGGCACAGGGGGAAACACTTTATAATGATTGGATCTGCATTTCTATGTCTTGCCATAGTAATGGAGGAATACTCTCAGATGTAGAAAGTCAGTTGTGGTGGTGAATTGTGCTCTCTGAAGCACTCTTGAGATGTAACAAGCCCATCCTGGGTTGCAGTTCTCTAGTAACTTTGGCTATTACCATGTGGAGATTTTTTCTTGATAGAGAGCTATATATACTAGTCCAGTTATGTAGGGGTCATGCTGGCCTTTTCAGGACATTGTTCTAAGAGAATTCCAACAAATTTCAAGAGACTGACATAGTTTAGGTTTTCACATACTCTGGATAGCATTGAGGTACTTGCCAAATTCTCCTAGGTATGTAAAGTTAATCAGGATGTGGGGACAGATACATGGATCTTGATGGTCCCTTTGTTACAGCTGGATAGAATGTTAAGGGGAGTGGTTAAGATAGACAAGTTTAACTAGAAGAGGCCCAGTGGTTCTCATTGAGTGTTCTTATGTTTCCAAAGTTGAAATGACCAGAGAAATGGATGTAGCTGTGAGGTGTGTATCTCTGAGGGCCAATGTAATGACGATCCAGTGAGTGCTTACATGAGTAAAGCCTTAGTCAGGATACGGTTTCATTGTCTTCCACAGCTCCTGGTGTATTGGGTGTATTACCAGGAGGTGTTGCACTTTGGGTCATGATTTCATTAATTATGAACTCCAGGATGGTGAAGGAGAGGAAGTCCTGGACTACAAGTGGAGTGGCTTGACCAAAGTTGTGAGTTTATGAGTGTTTTGTACCATCAATAGAGAAGTTTCCATGACACTGTCTGCGGTGCTTGTTCCCTTTTCCAGTGTGGAGTACGTGCTTAAATTTCTCTTTAACACTGGCTCAGTGTTCTTGATTAGAGCTGAGATTTTTAGCTTGGTGTTTTTGGGAGAAGGGCTTTCCTGTTCTGATAGTTCATTCATTGCCCATTTTTTGGCAGTTACATGGGGGCTATCATAACATCAATGTTAGTGGCTTTCCTCATCTTCTTACCTGTCATTGTTGCAAAAAAAAAAAGTGGTCTAGGGTGGTCTGATCACTAATAGTGTGGTATTTCCCTTCCCTTTATGGTTAGGGAATTCCATTGCATCACCACTCCCTTCTCTATTACACATAATAATTCATCCTACTCCATCCCCTGGTTCCCCACCACTATGAGGGGAAAGTGTGTAGGATTCCCTTAGTGGTGGGTATTAGGAGGTTCAGGGGGTCCCAGAGATTAACTATTCGAGGCCATTAGCCTTCCCTCCCAGAATGAGACAAGGACTATGGTTTAGGTTATAGGTATTGTGTTTTAAGGGATCAAGGGACCACAGAGCAGCTGTTCAGTGTGCAGAGTACTTCATACAACATCTATGTCCACTTTAGAGTCCAGTTTCCCCAGGGAAGTTTGAGCAGGGTAGTGTTTAAGAGTTTATTATTCTTTTCTATCAGTTCAGCAGGCTGGGTCCTGTAGGGCATGTGGACAGACAAAAAAATATCATTATCTATGACAATGGAAGGACTCTTCTGATTTCCCATGGGTAGTCTGGTGAAAGCAAATTGTGCTCCTTTCAAATGTAAAATCATATTAGAGTTGGGAATCTGATATGTGACCACAGAGTAAAACATTAGCTAAGTCAAGCACTGATAACCAATATTAGCCAAAGGATTGAATGTCCTCTCTTACTTTTACAGTATTGGATAGTGGACCTTTAATTGAGGGATCTACCTTATTCAAATTTCTATAGTCCCTTGTCTCCATTCACCCTTATCTGCTTTTTGAAAAGGGCAGATTGGCTAGTTAAATGGGGAGAATGTGGGAAAATGCACTTTATAACAGGTTACAAGTAATCTGTGCCTTGTCTAAACTTATACCAGGGGTTGTTAGCAATTCTCATGGGGAAGAGAAAGGACACTGTCTACCATTTGGCCTTACAGTCAATGCTAATTCCTTTGGATTTGGTTCAAGTGGGTAGCTCAAATTCTAGAGTATCCTGTCAATTATAGGAGAGGAAGAGGAAGGAGTATTCAGGAACTATATTTCCAGGGACCCAGGGTATTCTGATTGCTCGAGAATAAGATCTATGGGCCCTGGAAACTAGAAATATTGGAATATGCTGCTGGACACTTGATCTCAGGTCACTCCAGTCCCAGGTAACCTGATACTTTCTGGTACAACACTAATCTTGTCAGTAACTCATTGGTCCAGTCCAAAGAAAGAAAAATGGGGTGATAACTTTTGAAGAATGGAACAAAATTACTAATATTTACATATAAGAATTTAATCTTAAAAGCTTTTGGAGGTTGGATGAAATGGGTAGAGATGACAGAATTATGAGAAAAGACCAGTTGTAAGAAATAAAAAAAAAAAATATGATGACGAGGACTGCTAACAGGAACATCACATTTCCTAGGTATGTGATGAACATGTGTGTGATACTTTGTCTTTTCGTATATTCCTGACTATTAGTGGTAAATAGTATCAATTGGATGATGGTATTTCTTTTCCTATTTTCCTAAGAATAGAATATTCAGCCTACACTTAGTCCACATGAAGAACCTATATGAATGAATAAGCTCTGAAAAAGTTGTCGTACAGCTACATTAACAGTTGGAACAGGGGGTAAAATATCAAGTCTGAAGTCAAAGAATACTCATCTTCACAAGCTCAAATGTGGCAAAATTACAAGGTGTGAACTTAATCTTTTTTTCTCTCAGTTTCTTCATCTGTGAAGTGAGTGGAAAGAAATGACAAGCCACTCCAGTATCTTAATCAAGAAAACCCCAAAAGCGTTCACAAGGAATAAGACATGACTGAAAAATCACTGAGGAACAATTTTTAGAAGTATCTTTCATGAAAACACCTTCTTTAGCAATGTTCAAATTTAAATTTTGTGCCAAAACATTTATTTCATACCCCACTCACTTCTTTTTCATTTTTTCCCTACCTAGTTAAGGGACACTATGCAATAGTTGCATCATGGGTTTGGAACTTACTGTGGTGTTATTCAGTATAGATTGGTCTAAAATCTTACTGAAACTTTTATTCTACACTGTAGACTTAACCTTGTTCCTATTTTTTTTCAAATTGGAGAATGGAATTCAATACTATTATATAAGATATAGAAAAAGGCAAGCATTTAATCTGGAAAAAAAAAATAAATCTGCATAAATCTAGTTAGAGTCCAAGTCAAGCAATTAGTCTATTAACCCTAAACCTGATACAAAGCCTGAGTGAATTTCTCTTTTTATGATGCCACAACCAAGGGGAATTATTCCCCAGTCTCTTGTGATGGGATGGTGCAAAGCATAAGCAACTTTAAAAAAAAAATGCTCTACATTTTTTAAAGAGCATTTTCCTCTCACTCTAAGCCACCCTTTAAATATTAAATGACATTTCCACTCCAAAATTTCTCTCCTTTTCTTTTTTCCCTCCATAAATCAATCCAACCATTTTTTCTCATGTCCCTCTCTAATCCTTTATTTGTTCTTATTTTTTTTTTATTTTGTCTAAGTGGCAACTTTAAAAATTACATTTGATCAAGCATCAAACAACAGTATGATTGAGAATCTAATTTGCCACAATGTGTCCACCAAATACTGCCTGAAATGAGTCGAGACTTATTTATTCTTGCTTTTCTACTTTCTATAATTACTTCTCTCTCTTTGTTGCAGTGATTTTAATGATCGTTATGCTAATATATTTATTTCGATTGCATATCAATACCATACTATCTCGACTTAGGCCTTTATCTCCACCTTTCTCCCACAAGACCTTTGTATTCTTCCCATGGAATCACTCAGATTTTTGACAGTTCAAGTGAGGACCTACCTCTGTACAGTGCTTCTTCATCATCTCATCATCTCTGCTTTTGGTCATTGGGTATGTCACCTCCTTTCTATTTTATGTTATGTATTCATGTAATAAAATAGAATATCCTTGAGGGATAAGATATCCTCACTTGTATACATTTGTATCCTCAGTGCTTAGCACAACAGGTTTGATGTAAAAAAAAAAGTACTTTATAAATTATCTATCTATCTATCATCTATATGCATTACCACAATAATTTGAGAAGAAAATAATTCTGGAATATTTTGTATTATAAAGAAGAAGTTAAAAATAAATTTCTGTGAAGTACAAGCAATGTTATAATTCTAACCTATAATCACCAAGGTTATGTCTAAACCACCAGAGTGTGAGAGTAGAAAATACAATTATTGTTACTATAATTTTCAATACAAAAAATGTCTTTACATGTCTTATTTGATTCTCACAAAAAACATATGAGGAAACTGAGAATCAGAGTAAACAAATGATTTGTCTGAAGTCACACAGTTATTAAGTGTTTGAGTCAGTATTCAAACATAGGTTTTCCTGACTGCAAGCCTAAAATACTAGCTAATTTTCCCTACTGACTTTATACATTGTCATACACTATGATTGGCTAACTCTGAACAGGTATTCTATGACTGCCCATTAAAGCTCTTTTCTCTTTATAGGCAACAATATAGCATTAAATTACTCCCAAGAAGCCTATGCAGGTAGAATTATGTCCTCTTTTCCTTAATCATGTAGGGTATTTTTTAGCCCACACCCTTTTCAGTCTGTTTAAAATAAAATATCTATAAAGCTCCAAGGACATAGAACTAAGATCCTAATTAAAACACACAAAATCTCACTAAGTATAAGAATTATAAATGTGATTTTATGAGGGTAACAAAATAGAATAAAATAATTCTTTATTACAATATCCATGACACAAACTAATTCATTTCTGTCAGAAATTGAGAGAAGAAATTTAAATAATTTTAAAGTACCACCTTCCAGTGATCTGAACCTAACTCAGAAATTCTGCAAGCCACAAGATATGTAAGGTTCACCCTTCAGTATTCTTGAATGTCTATTTGAGTGAGATTTCAGATATTTTAGAAGTTTAGAGAGATAAGAAATTATGCCTTGAAGGAATGCTTTATCCTTCTTTTTCATAAGAAATGAAGTCTTGGAAAGTGCTATTTTATACAACTGGAAATTGTCTATTCTTATTTCCCTACTTTAAAAAAGTAAAATATCTTTTTTTCTAGGTATTATGGAAAGGCTAACCATCCTCCCTCCACCATTAAGAGTAATCAAATCTCCTTTATCATCTTTCAGAAAAACGCTGAAAATTATTGAAATTTTAATCTTCTAATTATATTCCAAAGCCAAAAGACAATGAAAAAGGAACCTAGCCAGTTTGTGTGTGTGTGTTTTTTTCAATTTAACAGCACTGCATACATCTACTGCAATCAAACTTAGTTCAATGGTTTTACTTATGAATCTGGTTTCAGCAATGCATATTCTTCTTCCTATATAAGTTGCTAATAGTATATATTAAGATGGGTCCATGAACAGTGAAATAATGAGATTGATTTTGTAGGGTTTTAATTAATCACATTTGCAATTACTTGATTCATGTAATGTAACTGCCTAAGTCATAATTATTTGTCTCTGAATTTGATTCTAGAACGTAGTTGACCTGTAATGAGTTAATTTAGAAATTCAGTTCTAATGTTTATGACTGTTCTATTCTTGCCTCAAGTAAATCTGTTATCACTGGAGGAGATAGGTAGAAACCATGAAGTCTGTTCTAGCATCTTTAGTCCACAAAGATATCATTCAAGAATATCTGATTTGTTATCCAAAGAAGTCTGATTTGATATTACTGTCCTTGCAGATAAAACAGGACTCAAACAATAAACCTTTCTTAGTCAAAAGAAGGAAGGAATTGTTTCTAGACTGTATTCCCAATTTGCATCTAATCATATTATCTTGTATCTAGTCCTCCTATTCTCTGTATTCTTCCAAACTATAAAATAGAGTTGCTCCTCGTTTTTGGTCTTAGTATTCCTTGAGAAGTTGAGATTTCATTTAGTGGTACATTCATGCTTTACTAATAGTATGAGTCTAGAAGTAAATATGGTATATATGAACATGAATTGTTGCACCTTTTGCAAAATCTATCTAAGACAGAGGAGACATATCCTGATCTACACCTTCTCAACTGCTTGCCTGTCCTTATAGTAAGCAAATTATGGTAGAATTTGATTGCTCATCGATATGGTTGAATGGGATTCCAGGAATGGCTGTGCTATATACTAGTCTCAGTGTCTTTATTTGCAATGTTGAAACCTTTTTTCTGTCACCTGCTTCTGAAAGCATGTATACTTCACAATCTTTTCATTAGAATTTGTATCCAAAAAGAAATGAAATATGTCTCCCAGTGCAATCATTCATAAAAAAAAAAATAATGACATAGGGACCATCCAAACATTCCTAATGAAAAGACCAGAGCTAAACAAAAAAACAAGTATTTTCAAATAGAAAACTCAAGAAAAACATATAAAGACCAAGATGGCAGAGTAAAGGCAGGAATTTACACGAGCTATTCCTCAAACTATTGCAAATATTTTAAAAATTGACTTTGAACAAATTCTAAGGTAGCAAAACCCACAACAACACTGAGTGAAACAAATTTAGAGTCCAAGACAACTTGAAAAGTTGGCAGGAAAGGTCTGTTACCCCAGAGTGAGAATATAGCACAGTCTAGCACAGGTTATGCCAGTATAGACTGGGGCCCTTCAAATTAGGAGTAAGACTTGGGGCAAGTGAATTACGGGCACCAGTGGTGGTTGGCAGACTTATCAGCTTACAATCACCAAAATAGCCTAGAAGACCAGCAGGTCTTCTGCATCTGGGTGAGAGTGGAACATAGTTCAAATGAGGTCATGTCAGTACAGCCCTATGCCAGTAAACCCTGGTTTTGGCCTTGTGAGCCATGGAACCTGTAGAAGCATTGCATGTGGACACAGCAGTAGCAGTGGCTCCTTCTGGAGATATATGACTACAAATGGCAAGGTGTGGTGGTGGAAAAATTGGTCAGAAGGAGATTATAGAGGACTTTTTGCTAGCCCTGGGAAAGGAATCCAGGTTACAATCCTTTGTGGTAGTCCCAGGGTGAAGAGGAGCACTTACAGAGAAGATCTTCTGGCCAGTGTGGAGGAGAGACACTTCCCTCAGTTCCAAAGTTGAAAACAGTACTTGTGGTCACTCAGAGAATAGAGAACAGGCTAAGATAGGAGTAAATACCTCTCATTAGATAATAACACCTTGGGAGAACTGAAAACTTATGGTTCCCTAGAAATATCTCTGAAAATAGCTATGCAAAATTCCTGAAGTTTAGGGAAGTTGATTCTCCTATACCCTGGAAGCACAGCTCTACCATAACAAAGAGTTAAGAAGTCAAGTAATAGACTGGAAACTTCTTAATTTTATTTTTGTAGATATCACCCCTCCTATTCAACTCACCCTAGGCTCTCTGTCAATAATCCCTCCAAGTACCCAAAGATGGAGAAAAGTCTGAAGAGTTCCAATTATTATCTTTTCATGTGGGCATGTAAGCAGTTCAACATCAGTAAGTCACTTATGATTTCTCTTTCTTGTTTACCCTTTCATGCCTCTCTTGATTCCTGTGTTTGAAAGTCAAACTTTCTATTCAGCTCTGGTTTTTTCATGAAGAATGCTTGAAAGTCCTCTATATTGTTGAATGATCATATTTTCCCCCTTGAAGTATTATACTGAGCTTTGCTGAGTAGGTGATTCGTGGTTTTTATCCTAGTTACTTTGACTTCTGGAATATCATATTCCAAGCCCTTTGATCCCTTAAAGTAGAGGTTGCTAGATCTTATGTTACCCTGATTGTATTTCCACAGTACTTGAATTGTTTCTTTCTGGCAGCTTACAGTATTTTCTCCTTGACTTGGGAACTCTGGAAATTGGCTACACTATTCCTAGGAGATTTTCTTTTCATAGGGAATTCTTTCAATATTTATTTTACCCTCTGGTTCTACAATATCAGGACAGTTTTCCTTGATAATTTCATGCAAGATGTTTTTCTAGGCTTTTTTTTCATCATCGCTTTCAAGTAGTCCCATAACTTTTATAGTATCTCTCCTGGATCTGTGTTCCAGGTCAATTGTTTTTCCAACAAGATAGTTCATATTGTCGGCTATTTTTTCATTCCTTTGGTTTTGTTTGATAATTTCTTGATTTTTTTTAAAGTAATTAGCTTCTAATCTTTAAGAAATTATTTTCTTCAGTGAGTTTTTGGATCTCCTTTTCCATCTGGGCAATTCCGCTTTTTAATGCATTCTTTTCCTCATTGACTTTTGGGATCTCTTTTGTCATTTGGGTTAGTCCATTTTTTAGAAAGTTATTTTCTTCAGCATATCTTTCAGTCTCATTTAGCAAACTGTTGACTCATTTATCATGATTTTCTAGCCTCACTCTCATTGCTCTTCCCAATTTTTGCTCTATTTCTCTTACTTGATTTTCAAAATCCTTATTGAGCTCTTCCATGGCCTGAGACCTATGTATATTTTTCTTGGAGGCTTTGAATGGAGGTGCTTTAACTTTGTTTTCTGCTGTTCACATGGTTTTGTCCTCCTTGTCACCAAAGTAAGATTTTATATTCTGATTCTTTTTCAGGGTTTTACTCATTTCCCTGGCCATTTATCTGACTTTTAAGCTCTTTATCAAGGTAGTTCTGTGCTTCCAGTAGGGGTAGGGGGTGTACTGTCAGCCACTAAATCCCCCCACACTCTGTGGGACCTAGAGGTCCTAAAACAGTTGCTCTCTTTCCTCTGCAGCTGCTGTGCCTGCCACGATTTCCTTCCTCCCCTCCCCCCTCAACCACACTAGGGCTGGGGTTGGACCACTCCACTCTCCTACACTGGCCCCATAGGCCTTTTTCACTGACCTTCCAATTTGTCTGAGGTGTTTTGGGGTCCTGAAGTCTGGAGACTACCACGGATATGAGATGTTCAGTCTCCCCAAGGACATATACACATGCATACATACACATGTGTGTATATGAGTGTGTGTGAGTTGAATATGAAAGGATACAAAATAGAAATAAGGAGTGAGAAGGAATATACTGGGAAGATGGGACAGGGAAAGGGACAATAGAATAACTTAACCTTCACAGAAGATGAAAGAAAAATTTTAACAAGGAGGGGAAGAAGAGGGAAGTGAGAAAGAGTAAGTAAACCTTATTTTCATCAAAATTTGCTCCAAGAGAGAAAAAAAAAATACATACACACTGAATTCGGTATACAAATCTATCATACCCTACAGGAAAGTAGGAGGAATAGGAGAAGACAAGACGGGTGGTGATATAAGTTACAGCATATTGCGGGAGGGGGTTATCAGAAGAAACTATTTTTAGTCTATCTTTCTAAAAAAAGAATGCTAAAATGATTTTTACATGCAAAAAGGCAAATAAAATATTAAATTATCAACAAAGCATAAAATATTAAAAAGAAAACCTAAGTGATTCAATAAAAACAAACTCGTTAATATCTCTATATGGGAAGATGATATTGGTAACTCTTAAAACCTTTAACACTATAAGGATAGTCAGAAGAATTAAAGACAGACAGAGAATGAGAAATAAAGTGATTTGAAGGGATGATAGAAAAATTGAGGAATGAGAAAGAGGGATGCACTAGGAGCAAGAGGGAGAGAGATTTAAAAAGGGAATTTTTTTTCTCTTACAAAAGAGGAACACAAGGAGATCTTTTATAGTTGATGGAAAATGATGGAGAAGGGGAGAGTAGCAGACATTGCTTGAACTTCAACTCTGATCTGAATTGCTTGAAAAAGAGAAAACTATTTATACACTCAGTTGGTTATAGAAATCTACCTTACACAGTAGGACATGGAGGGGCAGAGGAGAAGTAATATGGGGTGGAGGAGATAAAGGGGAATGCATATTGGTGAATCAGTAATCAGAAAAAAGTAAGAATTTTGAAGAGGGCAGGATAAAAGAGAGAGAGGGAAGACTACACAGGGGGAAATGAGATGGAGGTACATGCACAGTTAGGGATCATGAGTGTGTATATGAATGGGATAAACTCTCCCATAAAATGGAGATGGAAAGCAGAATGGATTAAAAACCATAATACTAACATATATTGTTTACAAGAAACATTTGAAACAGAAGGGTACACACAGGGTAAATGTAAAAGGCTGGAAAAAAATGTATTATGCATCACGAAAAAAAGCAACAGAGATAGTCATCCTTATTTCAGAAAAAGCAAAAGTAGATCTATTTAAAAGAATAAAGAAGGAAACTATATCCTGCTAAAAGGCATTATAAACAAAGTAATATTATTATCAAACATAAATGCACCAAGGGGTAGAGCATCCAAACTCATAGATGAGAATTTAAGGGAGTTACAGGAAGAAATAGACAGGCAATCTATACTAATGGGGGAACTCAAACTCCCCTTGTCAGAATTAGATAAATCTAACCACAAAATAAACAAGAAAGAAGTTAAGAGGGTGAAGAAAATTTTATGAAAGTTAGATATCATAGAACTCTGAAAAAATTGAATGGGGATAGAGAGGAATATATTTTTTTCTCACTAGTACATGGAACTTACTCAAAAATTGACCTCGTACTAGGGCATTAAAACCTCACAATCCAATGAAGACAAGCAGAAATATTAAATGCATCCTTTTCAGATCATGATACAGCAAAAAAAAATATATGTAGAAAAGACCAATAGAAAGATAGACTAAAAATTAATTGGAAAACAAACAATCTAATCCTAAAGAATGAGTGGGTTAAATAACAAATCATAGAAACAATCAATAACTGCATCCAAGACAATAAAAATAATGAGACAATACACTAAAACTTATGAGAGATAATGAAAGTAGTTCTAAAGGGAAGTTTTTTATTTCTAATGTTAACATGCAAATCAAGAAAGAGGAGATCAATGAATTAATTGCCCATGCGACTAATAAAAAAAGAAAACTAGAAAAAAGAAATTAAAAATCCCAAAATTTATCACCAAATTATAAATTCTGAAAATCAAAGACAGGATTAATAAAATTGAACGTATGAAAAATGTTGAACTCATAAGTAAAATAAAGAGTTGATTTTATTAAAAAAATAGATAAAATATTGGTTAATTTTATTAAAGAAAAGAAGTAAGTTAACCAGATTATCAGTATAAAAAAATGAAAAGAGTGAATTCATCACTAATGAAGAGGAATTAAAAGCAGTAATTAGGAATTCTTTTGCTAACTGTATGTAGAAACTGTATAAGATTTGCGAATCTTAGCAAAATGGATGAACATATACAAATGCATACGCACACACATATTTACATACATACACACATGCATACATGTACATACACACACAAGGACACATATATGTGTCCAGATTAACAGAAGAGGAAATAAAACACTTAAATAATCCCATCTCAGAAAATGAAATTAAACAAACCATCAATGTAATCCCTAAGAAAAAAATGACCAGGGCCAGATGAATTTACAAGAGAATTTTACCAAACATTTAAAGAGCAACTAATTCCAATACTATATAAAATATTTAGGAAAATAAGTGAAGGTGCCCTACTAATTTTTTAAGATAATTTTTTAGGATAAAAATGTGGTGCTGATACCTAATATGACAAGAGTTAAAATTCAAAATTGAGAAAGAAAATTATAGACCAATTTCCCTAATGAATATAGATGGGAAATAAAAAATCTTAGCAAAAATAATATAGGAAATTGTCATGAGAATAATAACCTATGACTAGGTAGGATTTATACCAGGCATGCAGGGATTTTTCAATATCAGAAAAATTATCAGCGTAATTGACCATATCAATTACAAAACCAATGGAAAACATATGATTTTATCCATACATAGAGAAAAAAGCTTTTGACAAAATACAGCACACATTGCTATTAAAACCACTAGAAAACATAGGAATAAATACCCTCTCCCTTCAAATGATAAGGAGCATCTCCCTAAAGCCATCAGCAAGCATTATATGTAATGAGGATAAGCTAGAAGCATTTCCAATCAGATGGGGAATGAAAATAAAGGATGTCCATTATCACCACTATTTCAATGTGGTATTAGAAGCATTAGCTGTAGCAATAAGAGAAGAAAATGAAATTGAAGGAATTGAAATAGTCAAAGAAGAAAGAAAGCTATCACTCTTTGCAGAGGATATATTTAGAGAATCAAGTGAAAAACTACTTGAAATAATAAACAACTTTAACAGGATATACAATAGACCCACATAAATCATTGGCCTTTCTATATATTACAAAGCCCAGTAACAATATGCAGAAAAAATGCCATCCAATGTTACTGTAGACATAAAATCTGTCTGCCAAAACAATCCCAGTACCTATATGAATAAAATTATAAAACACTTTTCATTCCAATAAAGTCATATCTAAATAATTAGGAAAATATCAGTTACTGAGGGGTAGGCTGATATGATATAATAAAAATGACAATTCTACCAAAATTTATTGACTTATTTAGTGCTATACCAATCAAAGTACTAAAAATTGTTTTTATAGAGCTAGAACAAATAATTACAAATTCTTCCAGAAGAGCAAGAGTTCCAGAATATCTAGGAGATTGATAAAAAGAAACAGGAGGGAAGATAGCCTAGTCATACCAGATCTTAAATTGTATTATAAAATAACCATCATCAAGACTACTTGATACTGGCTAATAAATAGTGGTGGGTCAGTGGAAAAGGCTAGATACATAAACCATAGTAGTCAGTGACTATAGTAATTTACTGTTTGATAAACCTGAAGACTCCAGCTTCTGAGATAAGCACTCAGTATTTGTCAAAAACTGTTGCAAAAACTGGAAAATAGCATGGCAGAAAGTAGTCTTAGATCAACATCTTACAAAATATAAAAATAGTCAAAATTGGTACACAATACATATATAAAGACTCATAACATAAGCAATCTGGGAGAGCAAAGAATAGTTTACCTGTCAGATTTATGGAGAATGAAAGAATTTATGACTAAACAAGACATAGAAAACATTATGAAATAGAAAGGATAATTTTTTATTACAAAAATTTTTAAAGTGTCTACACAAAGTCAATGCACTCAAAATTAGAAGGGAAACAGAAAACTGGGGAAAGATCTTACAGCCAGTGTCACTCTTAAAGACCTCATTTCTAAAATATGTAGACAACTGAGTCCAATTTATAAGAATGCACATCGTTACAAGTTGTACGATCATCAAAGTGTAGAAACAGGCAGTTTTCAGAGGAAAAAGAACTATCTACAGTTATACGAATAAAATACTCTAAATTATTATTGATTAGAGACATGTGAATCAAAACAACCCTGAGTTACTATACCACACATATCAGATCGGCTAACTTGACAAAACAGGAAAATGATGAATACTGGAGAAGATGTGGGAAAACTGGAATACTAATGAATTATTGGTGGAGTTGTGAACTTATGCAATAATTCTGGAGAGCAATTTGGAACTATGTACAGAGGGCTATACTACTGTGTACACCCTTTAACTCAGCGACACTACTTCTAGGTCTGTAAACCTTAAGAGATTATGCAAAAACGGTAAAGGACTCATATGTACAAAGATATATATGCGTGTATGTGGGTGTATTTATTCATGTATGTGTATGTATATATTTACACATATGTGTATACATATATACACATGTACATATATACATATATACACATGTACATATATACACATATACACACACACACACACACATATATATATATATATAAACTTTTATTTTGTGGTGGCCAAAAATTGGAAATCGAAGGTATTCCTTCAGCTGGGAAATGGCTGAAAAAGTTGTGGGATATGAATGTAATGGAATACTCTTTTGCTATAACAAATGATCAGTAGGCCAACTTCAAAAAAACTGGAAAGACATATGTGAACTGATGCTGAGTGAGGAGAGCAGAACTAGGAGAACCTTTTACACATATCAATCACATTATGTGATAATTAACTTTTATAGACTTATCTCTTCTTGGGCATTCAATTATCTAAGACATCTTATGATGGAAAATTCTGTCCACATCCAGAAAAAGGACCATGGAGTCTCCATGGAGATTGAATAATTTATTTGTTCTCTCACTCTCTTTTTTATTGTTTATTCTTTCTATGGTTTGTCCCATTGGTTCTAGCTCTTCTTTAGAACATGACTAGGGTGAATATAAGTTTACTATGAATGTATATATTAAGCCTCTACTAATTTACATGGTGTCTTGGGGTGAAGGGAAAGGAGAGATTGGATGAAAATTTGCAACTCAAAATCTTATGGAAGTTAAAGTTGAAAACTAAAAATAAATAGATTAATTAAAAAAAATTAAAAAAAGAAATAATTACATCACTGGATGTTACTGTCATGTGAACACACACACAAAATTTGTCATCTAGTCATCTGGGAGAGAACTGAGGATGTAGCTTTACAAGGTTCCTACAATGTTGAACAATAACTTTATAATATGTTAATTTTTCCCTCGAATTTAGCTTAAAATAAACTTAGTATAAATGTGTTGAAGCAAAAAAAAATGACAAACTAAGTGCTACCAGAAGGGAAAAAAATCAAGATCTGTATGAAATGAGGGGAAATGAAGAGAAAAGAAGGAAGAGGTCATTGTGCACAGTAACAAAATTGTTGTAATGGTGATCAATTGTGAAAGACTTGGCTGCTCTGATCAATATAGGGATCCAAGACAATTTCCCGGGGCTCATGATGAAGAAATACTTTCTACTTCCAGAGACAGAACCAATGAACTCTGAGTGTAAATTGAAATATAATGTTCTCCCATCAATTTTTTGTGTGTGATACGGTTAATATGGAAATTTTTTTTTTGCACGATTTCACATGTGTAAATGAAAAATATTGTTTGCCTTCTTAATGGGTGTGAGAAAAGTGTGAGGGATGGAGAAATCTGGAACTCAAAATTCAAAAGGGAAAACAATGTAAAAAGAAACTAATAAATATTTTTAAAGTAAAAATATATAGACAACATGTAGAAGAAGAAGACCAGCTGTAGGCCTATGCTTCAGAGCAATTGACCTTATATTGTTACAACCCCCTCTAAACTCTATAAACAGCAACAACAACAACAATACAAACAAAAGCACAAATAGTAATAGAATGAACTGATGCTGGTGATCTCAACTAGTTGAAATTTTATTATTATAATTTATTGGTACAAATGGTACCCAAATGCTATATTAGTAGAGCTTTCTGTTTGCAATCACTGATACCCCCAAAATGTGGAAGGCATTGGTGAAAAGAACATAGGAGATATTTTGAAATTTGGTGAGCTTTTGGGAAGGAGATATCAAGAAGTGATTGCCAGTGAGAAAATTCTCCCAAATTCAGGAATTAAAATTTCCTAGCTTTGTAAAAGGTATTGAATTCCAACATTTATCATGTAGCATGATGCATTCATGGTAAGATTAATATATTTTAAGAAAATAAAACCTGATAGGTTTTCACCCAAACAGCAATAGCACATTTGAGGAGGATGCCATAAGAAATTATTCAATTCTGTATATGGACATGGACAATAAAATAGAAGAGCCAACATCCTTTTGAAACCAGTAGGTAGGCTGAGACATTTGTTCCTAAAGCTCACAAAAGGCAGTTTTTCAAAGCTACAGTTCTGATAAACAAACTTTATTAAAGTTTTATAGGAAGCTTAGGGGCGATTTTATATAGATCCATATACCAGAGCTAAGCTTTTCCTGTCAATTTAAAAAATAACATTCCCCATTGGCATTCTACTCTGTACTGGACCCTATGATGAAACTGTTTTATAAACCTCTCTGCTACTCATAACTGCTTGAATCAATTTATAAATGTGCATCCATGCTGCTGGATCTTTGAAGGTGGGGAAAGGCTCTTTATTTTTTGTATCTCTCAGCATTTATACAATGTAGGCACTAAAATATTTGTTTAATGAATGATGTCGAAGAATATATTAAGTGTATCAGTTCCTGTGATCATTTCTAAAATCATCTGCAAGATGGAGAGAAAGGGGGAATAGGCTCAGACTTCAAAAGCTGAAGCAATGCAAGAATTAGTTTCTTATTTTTGTGTACATTTGTGAAAATATTTTTTTTTCACAAAGGAAAGGATAAATAATTTATATAGTTTTCTGAATTAATGAATTTTAAAGGGGTTCTGTAAATTTAATAATACATCAATACAAATAATCTTAAAAGGTGATTTTTAATGATAAAATGATTTTGTGTTATTTGATGTTGAATTAATGGCCAAAGGGAGGATGGAATCGTAGATATAGATATATAACAAGCAACGACAAGTAAACTCCCTTCTCTTCAAATCTTTTTGGTCCAAAGTCAAAACCTACTCTACTTTGAACATTTATCTTCATTTTTGTTCAACTGCAATCCTTCCGAGTGTGTGTACTATTGTGCTCTCTTCTAGCGTTATGATTCTAGAACGTCATTGTATTGTTAATGAACTAACTTTAGTATTATGTCACAACCTTTCTTAACGTACTTTTAGAAACCTGCCTACCCCAGAATGTGCCTACATTAATGCACACTTTGTTCATTATTAGGTAAACTTTCTCTCATTTACCCAACATGAGAAAGGGAGGATGAAATCAGAATTATAGTCTATAGTCATATGAAAAAGTTCTCTAAGTCACTATTAATTAGAGAGATGCAAATCAGAACAGTTCTGAGATACCACAGCACACCGATCTGATTGGCTAACATGACAAAACAGGATAATGATAAATGTTGGAGAAGATGTGGAGGATCAATATTGGTGGAATTGTGAGCTGATCAGCCATTCTGGAGAGCAATTTGGAACTATGTCGAAAGGGCTACAAAAACATTCATACCCTTTGATCCAGCAATACCACTTCTAGGACTGTATCCCCAAGATATCAAAAAATGAGAAAGGGTCCCACACGTACAAAAATATTTATAGCAGCACTCTTTGCGGTGGTCAAAAACTGGAAATCAAGGGGGTGCTCATCAATTGATGAATGGCTGAATAAATTGTGGTATATGAATGTAATGGGATACTATTGTGCAGTAAGAAATAATACTCCAGTAAAAAAGACTTATATGAACTAATGCTGAGTGAAAGGAGCAGAACCAAGAGAACTTTATACACAGCAACAACCACTGTGTGTGAGGATTTTTTCTGGAAGACTTAGAACTTCATTGAAATAGGAGGACTTAAAATATTCCTGAATGGTCTTTTAAGACATTAAAAAATGCCTTCCACACTCAGAGAAAAAACTGTGGAATTCAACTGCAGAATGTAATATATCATTTTCTTTTGTATTATGTTTTGGTTTGTTTTATGGCTTCTCCCATTCATTTAATTCTTCTATGCAGCATGACTAAGGTGAAAATTTATTTAACGGGAATGTTTGCGTAGAAACTATATAAAATTGTATGCCAAATCAGAGAGGGAGCAGGAGGGAAGGGGAAAGAAAGGGAAGGAGGAGGAAAAATCTAAGTTATATGGAAGTTCTTGTAGAACACTGAAAACAAATAAAAAAAATAAATTCAAAAAATTTTTTTAGAAAATTAAAAAAAGCAAAGGCAGCATGAAGCATAGGTATGTTGAGTTTTCACGTTTCTCTTTCCAGACTCTACTGCCATCATTGTTTTTTCCATTTTATTTATATTTTATACCATGCCCTTATTCTTTTGAAATTAATTCCTTTTGTTTATATAATTTTATCCAGATTCTGATGGCACTTATCTAATGGCCAAGAAGTCATTGTCCCCCCATTATTAAGGAGATCAGAGCCTGAATAACAGTATCCCTCTAAAACCAACCTCCTATCCTCTTATAGGGGGATTTAAATGCTCTTGCTGGTGTCCATAAAATATTTCTCTTTCCCCTTATACAATAGATATTCCAGTGAAACTACTAAGTTTCCTGTTCCCTTTACTCAACATTACATCTCTCACCTCTATCCACCATGTCTAGAAGGTTCTTCATATTGACCTTGGCCTTTTTGAAGGCCACAGCCCTCCAGAGTTCTGTTAAATACCACTTCTTATATCAGACCTTTTCTGATTATACTATGTTTATTAAATTTTTCCACCATATCTCTACATCTTTATTTTCTCTTTGAGTTTCTTGTTGATTCCCATGCTTGCGCTAATAAATTGATGAGCACAAAATGTCAGCTGATTGATAAAGGATTTTTTTGGGATATTCACAGTGCCAATGGAGGCTATGAGCATGCCAGCACAGTTCTAAATTGCAAAATATAACATACTCTCCACATGGAGGACAGAACCAAAAAATCTATTCAAACCCCTCAAATCCAAATCCCAACAGTAGAAAGCCAAATCCAGCATAGTAATAAAGAATCCATTATAGCAGCCAAAAAGTCTGTACACATTATTAGGCCTTCAAATAAAGAAACACCCTCAAACAAAATGTCCTTCTCTCACCCACAGCCAGCTGCCAGCTTTCTCTCTCTCTTCTACATCTTACTAGTCTAACCAACTTCCTCTCAGCTCTGCTCTAGTTCCACTTCTTGCTGTTCCACTCTTCCTCCTCTACCACTTCTCATTCCAGCCATTCAACAAGCTCCTCCCAACACAGCCTTATGTGACTCAGGCTTCCATGTCACTCAGAAAGGTCACATGGGACTATCAATGGAAGGAAAAGATCTGCTTATTATGCAAAAACACATTAACGATACATTAATACAAGGATGTCCACATTAAAAACCTTTACTGGAGTGAGTTTATGCCAACAGAAAGAAAATTCTTGCAGCTTTACCCAAGTATAGAGATCACCAGGAAATTAGTCAGGTGGTGATTTCTTTACACTCAGCAATATTTGAAACTGAAAAAAACCCAAAAAATGTTTTATCCAAATAAAGTAATGTCATATATACCAAGAACTGCTTTCAAATAATAAAGTTGGAGAACAACTATAAAAATGGAAACAATAACTGATATGATATCACAAATAATTAATCAATCAATACATGACCCAATATCTTAGTACAATTTTGAACTCTTACAGCTTAGAACTGCAGTAAAATGTTTGAAGAATAGTTAGACAACTATATGTGTGTGTATCAAAGACTTTGTGGAGCACAATATATATCTAGTAGTGCAAAGGAGTTTTGATTAATTAATGATAGGAATTGTGAGTTGAGATGTAAAAGAAGAAAAAATGAATAAAATCTATAGAAGGAGTTTAGATAATATGTGGTACAATGGATAGAATACTAGACTTATAGTCAGGTAGACCTTAATTAAATCAGACCTCAGACACTAACTGGTTCTGTGGACCTAGAAAAGTTACTTAAACTCACTCTACTCGAATGTGAAATGGTGATAATAATGACAACCACTTCCCAGAGTTCTTGTGAGGCTGAAATGAGATTAAGATTTCCAAAGTGCTTTGTAACACTTAAATTACACTCTAGTTAAAGTAATACTGTGAAAAACCTGAGGAAGGCCACATGAAAACCGTGTGAAGAAGAAAGTGAAAGAAACTTGAACTGGACCATTGCAGGAAGGACAGAAGCATGGGAGAGAAAGCAACTTAGAATCAAGTATGTCAAATAAAGTTTAATGTAACTGGAAAACACAAATGCAGGATAACATGTTGCAATAGAATGTGTGTGTGTGGGTGTGTGTTCGTCCTTTGTTGCCAAAGAAGACCATACCATCAGAGAAATAATTACATGACTTGCACTTGACTATGTTTTGAGTGAGGGAGTGTTGTATGAGTCACCAGCCTCACTTCACCTCTAGAGTTATCTGAATCCAGCGACCAGATATTCATCAGGATGACTGGAGATGATCCAGGATGAGGTGATTGGGTTTAATTGACTTGCCCAAGGTCACACAGCTAGTGAGTGTCAAGTGTGTGAGGTGAGATTTGAACTCAGATCCTCCTGACTCCTGTACTGGAGCTCTATCCACTGCACCCCCTAGTTGCCCTTGCAATAGAATTTAGGCTAGATTCAAAGGCAATAAACGTAGATTCTTGAATAAATTTTTTCTACTCTTAGAAACTTAATTTCCTTAACGTAAGAGTAATATGGTTAAGCAAGATGATCTTGGAGTTGCCTTCAATATCCAATCTGTGATCCTAAGATAAAAGCACAGTTGGTATGACTTTGAATTTTATATTGTATACTTTATCTTCTTCAATTGGTTGACTATAATACATTTAAAAGGTTCAATTTCTAATTATCCATCTATTAAACTCTACCACCTGCTACAAAATTTATGAATAACAAGTTGTCATTATCATTTACTAGCGAATGAATGTAGTTAATTTATCATATTTCCGTGTCTTTTAGGACTTACATGTGGATAGTGGTGCAATGAATTTGCGATATATGAATTAGAATATTAATCTCTTTATTTTTATGGACTAATGCACGGTAAACTCTACAATGTGCTTCCTCTTTCATATTGAAAAGTATAAATGAATGATTTTGGAGGCAGAGCCAAGATGAAGAACTAAAGGAAGGTACTTCTTAACTTTAATAATAAATCTAAACAAATTCTAGAGGAGCAGAACACACCAAAAGATAGAGTGAAACAATTTTCTAACCCAAGAAAATTCAGAAGGTCAACAGGAAACATGTGTTGCACCAGGGTGAGAGAGGAGCACAGTGCAGTGCAGACCAGGCTCCAGCAAACCAGGAGCTACTGATTCAGTGGCAGTAATTGTGGTTTCCATACCTCTTAGTCGACAGACAGCAAAGACAACTTAGAAGATCAACAAATGTTCTGTAACTTGGGCTGAGTGGAGCAGTGTTTTTCACAAGTGGTGCCAGCACTGCCTTGACTGCAGCAGATAAGAAGCCAGCCT
Organism: Bettongia penicillata ogilbyi; assembly: GCA_023548195.1. Taxonomy (NCBI): domain Eukaryota; kingdom Metazoa; phylum Chordata; class Mammalia; order Diprotodontia; family Potoroidae; genus Bettongia; species Bettongia penicillata. The sequence goes on along the minus strand of JAJHZJ010000293.1, from coordinate 1,153,897 downwards.
TGGGAGCCATTGAATCAGCAGTGGCATAGGTGCTTCCAGTGCACTCAACAGACAGACAGTAAGAGGGTCAAAAAACTGGTCAGAAGGTGATGACAGGGAATTCTTTCTTACCACTGAGGCAAGACTCTTGATTTATCCATACTCAGATCCAGACCACAGTACTGGATGGCAGTCCCAGGGTGAAAAGGGGCTCATCACACCAGAGCTTGTGGTCACAGTGGAATGGGAATTCTTGTCACAGTTACTGTGAAGAAAAGACTGATTGTGGTCAGTTACAGAAAAAGCACAAACCAGGAGAGTAGTAAACATTTCTACTCATAAAACCCAGGAAGAACTGAAAAGCTGCAGGTTTCTAGGATTATCTTTGGATATATCTACATAAAACCCCTCAATTTTTGGACAACACACCCTGCATCCAGGAAACTGAGCCGTACTTTAACAAAGAGTTAATAGGCTAGTAGTAGGCTAGGAATATGAGAAAGCAACAGAAAAAAAATCTAACCATAGAAAGTTAATATAGTGTAATCATAGTTTAAATGGGAAGATCTTTTCCAATCATTAATAGACCCATGTGACCAACCTGGGTCACATGGAAGTCTGAGTCACATGAAGTTTGTGGTAGGGGGAACTTGAGAATGGGAGGAATGGTAGGGGTGGAGTAGGCAGATGCAGAGCTATAGCAGAGTTGAGAGGAAATCTGGTCAGAGAGCAGTCAGAGTTAGGAAGGATGCAAACAATCAGGCAGTTGGCTAGAGTGAGTGAAAGAGCTTGTTTGTGATTTTGTTTAAGGGAATCTGCTTGTGATTTTTTTTAAAGGAGTGCTTTGTGGGAAGCCTAGGACAGGGAAGACTTGGGGACTGTGTTGTCCTCTGCATGGTTATTGTGCATAGATTTTTGTTACTATGATGGATTAGGTTTTCTGGTATCTTAATAAATATTTTGATTCGGTCTTCCATGTGGGGAGTCTGTTGTGTTTCATAATTCAGATTTGTGCCAACATATTCTTGGCTGCTGCAGGTTCAGTGAATACCATATTGGTGCTACATGTTGTGACAAGGGAGATCAAAACATATACTTGGATAAATAAAACAATATCAAAACTCCTATATCTAAAACCTCTAATAAAAATATAAATTGGTCTCAGGCCAGGGAAGAGCTCAAAAAAGATTTTTAAATATTAAATAAGAGAGGTAGAGGAAAAAACCTGAGAAGAGAAATGAAAGTAATGTAAAAAAATGATTTTTAAAAAAGGGTCAATAGTTTGGTAAAGGAAATAAAAAATAAAAAAAAATAAGATCTTAAAAAAACAATATGTAGGGTCAGAGCCAAGATGATGGAGTGAAAGTAGGGATTCACCTGAGATCTCTGACAGATTTCTTTAGATATCTCTAAAGAATGACTCTAAGCAAATTTTAAAGAGAGAGAATCCACAAAGAGACATAATGTGGGAGAATTTCAGCCCAGAACAACCTTGAGGGTGACAGGAGGGATCTGTTGCACCAGGCTGGGAGAGGGACACAGTCTAGTGCACAGGTTACACCAGCCCAGATCTGATCATAACAAAGTAGAGCAGAACTCAGAAGACTTAACTGATGGCAGCAGTGACAACTCCCTGATCTCTCAGTGAAGGAGGGTGGTCTATCAGAGTTGGTTCAGAGAAAGAAATAGTTTTTTTTTTTTTATGGGGTATGTGACTGTGACAGTAGCTACAGCTACTCCTAGGGTTATGAGTCCATAGACTGAATGTTTGGAAGTAATCTATTTAAACTTTCAGGAGTCAATATAATGGAGTAAACAGTAAGTCACTCTTACCTTCTCTGGACCTTGAAAAGTCCAGAGAACATTGCCCTAAGAAAAATTCTGAATACTGAAGCATACAGAAAGGCAAAGCATAGAAGTCATTTAACTCTAGCTAAGAGAACTAGAAGATTAACTGGAAAGCTACTTCTTGCTCTGTCTGAAAGGGATCAAGGCAAGATGAGAGGTGTCCAACCAGGCCAACAGCAGACCTCATCTCAATGAACCAGGAGGTTATCCTCAGCCCCAGAGTGGAGAATCAAGCAAGTGCATACACCAGGCACATTCTGCCCCTAGTTGAACACCTGCTAAATACCAGAGCACTACAACATACAACTGCAAACACCTGAGGCCGTAACACAGAAAACCAGTAGCCAGTTTCCTAGTCCACAGAACAAAACGTCTGAGATAGTGACTCCTGGGTCCCATAAGAAGAAACCAAATTTAAAAGTAAAAAAAAAAAAAAGGAAAGCAACATGAGCAAGAAAAATAAAAATAATCAATGACCTTAGAGAAATATCTTGGTGACAGGGAAGATAAAAACACAAATTTAGGAGAGAACTACATGGTAAATGTGCTCTCATCTGAAACTTTAAGAGGGAATATGAACTGGTCTCATACCCGAAAAATCTTCTTGGAAGAGTTCAAGAAGAATTTTAAAAGTAGAGTAAGAGAGGTAGAAGAAAAATTTGACAATACTATTGAAAAAATGGAAAAGTGCACTGAAGAAAATAACTCCTTAAAAATTACAATTGACCAAAAGGAAAAGGAAATACAAAAACCAACTGAAGAAAGCAACTATATAAAAATTAAAATTGGGTCGAAGGTAATGACTCTATGTGATGTCAAGAATCAGTCAAATAAAAAGATTGAAAAAAAAAAGAAGAAAATTAAAACATCTCATTGGAAAAACAAATAATTTTGAATATAAGTCCAGGAGAGAATGTAACAATTATTGGCCTACCTAAGAACCATCATAAAATAAAAAAAAAGCTTGGAAACTATCTTTCATGAAATCATCAAGATAAACTTCCCTGAGGTCCTCGAACTAGTGGGTTCTCATCGAATTACTCATCAGATTGCTCATCAAAACAATCCATGAATCAGGTCCTGCAAGACATCCCAAACAAAAAATGCCAATAAATCTGGTAGTCAAATTTTAGAATTATCAGATTAAGGAGAAAATAGTACAAGTAAGCAAAAAGAAACAATTCAAATATCATGGAACCACAGTCAGGATTATGCAAGACATTGCAGCCTCTACACTAAAAAATAAGAGGGCTTAGAATATGATATTCCACGAGACAATGAAACTTGGATTACAAGTAAGGATCAACTATCCAGGGAAATTGAGCATGGTCTTTCAGAGAAAGAGATGGGCATTCAATGAAATAGGAAGCTCCCAGACTTTCCTGACCAGGACTGAATGGAAAATTTGATCTTCAAATACAGGATTCAAGAGAGGCATAAAAAGGTAAAAAGTGAAAAACAAGACTTGTTATTCAATATGGGCAAGCTGTTTACATCTGTATATTGGAGGATGATACATGTAAATTTTCAGAAATATATATTTATTATTTCATTTACAAAGGATTTACATAGAAAGAGGATATGAGTATAAATACTATATGATGATAAAATGCCTCACTGAGGGGTGCCAAGGAATTACATTTGGAGAAGAGGAAAGGAAGAGACAGAAAAGGATAAATTACATCACATGAAGAGGCACACAAACATAGTGTAGTAGAGGGAAGGGAGGGAGATGAACATTGTTTGAAATTTACTCTCATTGGATATAGTTCATAGAGGGAATAATGTATTCAGTTAAGTATAGAAATCTAACTTGCTTTACAGGCACTAGAAGGGGGAAGGGGAATGATCAGTAGTGAATGTTTAGAAGGGAGAGAAGCAGTAGTAACAGAAAAGAGAAAGAAAAGGGAGAGGAGGTGATAAAAGGGAGAGAAGACCGAGAGAGATAGTAGTCAAAAGCAACACTCTTTTGTGGAGGTTAAGGGAGAAGGCAGAAATAAAAGGATGAATGGGAGAGGGAGAATAGTATGAAGAGAAAGACACAGAAAGCAGTCATAATCCATAAAGCAGTAGGTAGCAGAATGGATTAAAAATATAATCCTACAATATACTACAACAAAAACTACAATCCCTGAAATCCTACATTTGAAACAGGTTGATTCACACAGGATGAAGGAAAAAGCTGTAGAAGAATATATTATTCTACAGTTGAAGTAATAGGAAAATCAGGGGTAACAATACTTATCTCAGATAAAGCAAAAGCAAAAATAGATCTAATCAAAAGAGATAAGAAGGGAAACTATATCCCACTAAAAGGCATCATAGAAAATAAAGTAATATCATTACTAGATATATATGCATCAAGTGGTATAGCATCTAGATTTTTAGAGGAAAAGTTAAGGGAGTTATAGAAAGACATAGGCAGCAAAACTATGTGGGGGACCTCAACCTTCCCCTCTCTGAACTTGATAAATTGTAATGGCAAGAATAGTAGGATCTTTTGCTGCTTTTGTTTTAGTATAATCAGGTGCCTCTGATTGAATTTTGCAATTATCAACAAAGAGATTTTGCTAGGAGTAAAATACAGAAACAAGAGTTTCTTTAACAAAAAACAGCACATGTATTTGTGTTGTTAATTATTTCAATGTGATTAAGGAAGATTTTTCTCTACCCATTAATGGGCCTTCCCATTAAGGGAAGCTTGATTAGGGTAGTTGTTTTGTAGGAATGCCCCAAGTATCTTCTTTTTCTATTGAGGCGCTGGATCAGAGGGTCAGGCCCTCTGACTCTGAAAAGTGTATAAATATTTTGAGGTGAGGTTTTGTTTTGAGACTCACTGATTGGAAGTAGTTTATTTGGCCATATGAGACTCTGGGTAGCTATTGAGTCTTCCTGCTTTGAAAAAAAAAAAAACAAAAAACAACTTATGTAGGTACTTCCCTCTCTGGAAACTGTGGTCAGACAGTTGAATCTGTCTGTTGATATATGATGTATGTATTACTTGTGGTCAGACAGTTGGAAGCCTGTCTGTTGGTCTTTATTTCTCTTCTTCTATTTTTCGCCATTAGTGACTGATATATGTGCTTGATTAAAGGAGGTTGTTAACCCTTCAAAAGTTGTCTTTCCTTTTAGAAAAGCAGATCAAAGAACCTGTGATAATAGATAGCCTCCTGTGTATGTTGCAGTACTTGCTTTTACATAAATCTAAGCTTGTACTAATCAAGAGAGAAGTTAAGGAGGTGAATATAATTTTAGAGAAAGTAGTTATGGTAGAACTTTGGAGGAAATGGAATAGGGATAGAAAGGAATATACATTTTTCTCAGTGGTACATGGTACACACACAAAAACCTGTCCATGTACTGGGGCATCAAAACCTCACAATCATGTACGCAAATGCAGAAATATTAAGTGCATATTTTCAGATCATGAAGAAATAAAAATTATATGCAATAAAGAACCTTGGAAAGATAGACTTAAAATTAATTGGAAACTTCATAATCTTATAAAGAATGAGTGCATCAAATAACAAAATAGCTTCAGTCAAGAGAAAAATATCTCCTGAGCCACATGAATTTACAAGCAAATTCTATCAAATATTTAAAGAAAAATTAACTATTTGGGAAAATTGGCAAAAAGAGATTTCTATTAAGTTGTTTTTATGATACAAATATAGTACAGATACATAAACCAGGAAGAGTCAAAACAGAGAAAAGTAATTATAGACCAATCTCCCTGAAGAATATAGATACAAAAATATTAAACAAAATATTAACAAAAGGATTATAGGAATTTATCATGAGAATAATACATTTGATCCGGTATGATTTATAGCAGGAATGCAGGGCTTGATTCAATATTATGAAAGCTATCATCATAATTGATCATATCAACAACAAGACTAACAGAAATCATACAATTATCTCAATAAATGCTTAAAATCTTCGGACAAAATATAACACCCATTCCTATTGAAAAGGCTAGAGAGCACAGAAATAAAAGGAGACTTCCATGAAATGATATGTAGCATCTATTTAAATCCATCAGCAAACATTTTATGTAATGGTGATACACTATATGTTTTTCCAATAAGTTCAGAGAGTGAAACAAGTATGTTCGGTTATCACCACTGTTATTCAATATGATACTAGAAATATTAGTTTTAGAAACAGAAGAAGAAAAATTAATTGAAGGAATTAGAACAGGCATAGAAGAAACTAAGTTATCACTCTTTGTAGATAGACATTCAATGAGATAGAAGACTTTCAAGTATTCTTGATGAAAAGGTCAGAACTGAGTAGAAAATTTGATTTTCACATACAAGACTCAGAAGCATAAAAATCATGGAAAGTTATAAGTGACTCTACAAGATTAAAGTGTTTACATTTCTAAATAAGAAGATGATAATTGTAACTCGTGGGAACTTTTTTATTCGCAGGACAGATAAATAGTGTATATATACACAGAAGTCCTAGCTATAAGTTGATTGTGAAGGGACAATATCTAAAAAAGTAAAATTAGTGGGTAAAAGAGGAATGTTCTGGGAGAAATGGCAAGGAAGAGGTATAATGGGATATATTAACTCATGTAATCGAGGCAAGAAAAACTTTTCCAGTGGAAAAAAGAGGAAGATGAGAGTGAATCTATTTTACTCTCATCAGAATTGACTCAAAAAAGGAATAACATCAACACTGAATTGGGTATAGAAATCTGTTATGCTATAGCAAAGTAGAAAGGGAAGGGGATAAGAGAAGATGACAGGTATGATAGAAGGGAGGGGGTATTGAGAGAGGTGGTAGTCAAAGGAAAATAGTTATGAAGGCACACAAGATGAAAGGAGAGAGAGAAGATAATAAACAGGTTGAGGGCAAATAGGGTGGAAAGAAATACAATGAGAGGTAGTAACTGTGGAAAAAATGAAGCATGTTTTTCTGCTAAAGATCTCATTTCTCAACCACGTAGAGAACTGAGTCAAATTTATAAAAAATAAGAGCCATTTCCCAATTGATGAATTGTAAAAATATGTAAATTGGTTTTCAGATGAAGTAATCTAAGCTATCCTTAGCCATATTAAAAAAAAAAATCAACTAACTTTTGATTGGAGAAATGCTAATTAAAATAATTCTGAGGTACTATATTGACTAATAGTACAAACAAAGGAAATTCATAAATGGTGAAGGGAATGTGGGAAAATGGGACATTAATGCACTGCCTTAATTTTATGGAGTTGTGAACTGATCCAGTGCATAAAACAATGTGTATATTTAGAAATAGCAATAACAATAGTAGGTTTTCACCTTAAAAGTAATTAAAAGAAGGAAAAGAACCTATATGTTAAAGAAAAAAAAACAATTTATAGCAGATCTTATTCATGGGAAAGAACTGGAAATTGAAGGGATGCCTATCAGTTGAGGAAGGGCTGAACAAAATGTGGTATGTGATTATAATGGAATGCTATAGTAATATGGGAAATAAAGAATAGGAAACTTTCAGAGAAGACTGGAGACTTCTATGAGCTGATGCAAAGTGAAATGTACTGCATGTACAGTATTTATATGTAACAGCAATATAGTCAGATGATCAGCTGTGAATAACTTTGCTATTCTCAGCAATACAGTGATCCAAGACAGCTCTGAAGGATTTGTAATGAAAAATGCTATTCATCCCCAGAGAAAGAATTGATGATACCTGAAAATAAATTGAAGCTTTTCTTTTTACTTTCTTCGTATTGTTTTTGGTTTATGTTTTCTTTCACAACATGACTCTTAAGGAAATGTTTTGCATGCCTACACATGCATAACCTATATCAAATTTCTTGCTTTCTCAATGAGAGGTTGGATTTGCAGAGAGGAAGGGAGACTTCAAATGCAAAATTTCAAAAATGAATGTTAAAAATGTTTTTATATATAAATGGTGAAAAATAAAATACAGAATTAAACTAGTGGGGGATCTTAATTTACCTCTTTCAGAATTAGATAAATCTAACCATTAAAATAAAAAATAAATCAAAAATTTGAAAAGAATTTTCCAATATTTAGATATGCAAAATCTCAAGAAAATTGAAAGGGAATACACAGAAGGATACATTTTTCTCATCTATATGTAACATCACAGAAATTGACAATGTATTAAGGCATAAAAACCTCACAAAAAAGGAGTACCCCTTTTCGGACCACAATGCAAAAAAGTTACATTTGGTGATGGGCCTTGGTAATATCTAATAATATGCATCTAATAAGGATAATTATTCTTCTAATAATAACAGTCTAATAGGTAATAATCTAATGGTAAAGAATGTGTAGATTAAAGAACAAATTACAGAAATTGTCAGTCATTTCAGTAAACTAGAATATTTAGATAGTCTACTAAAATTTGTGTGAATAGTCAAAGAAATACCCAAAGGTAAATTTGTATCTCTACACATGTACATCAACAGAGGAGAAAAACTGAAGCACAATGAATTGGATATGCCACTAAAAAATAAAAACCTTAGAAAAAGAACCCCAATTAAACTTTAAAATACAAATCTTGAAAATCAAAAGAAATACTAATCATACTGAAAGTAAAAAGAATGCCATCAAACTAATAAAAAATACATTCAAAAACTTATTCTTTGAAAAATAAAATAAAATGTTAGAGACTATATGTTAGTTTGATTTTAAAAATGTGAATAATAAAGAAAAGACAAATCACCAGTACCAAAGTGTGAAAAGGGTAAAAGCACTGCTAATGTAAATTAAATTAATATTTAGGAAATATTTGGTCCAATTATGTGTCAATAAAGCTGACAATCAAAGAGAAATAGATGAATATATATATATATATATATATGATTCATTCCTATTAAAAACAGTGGAAAACATAAGAATCAATGGAGTTTTTCTCAAAATAATAATCAGTTTCTATCTAAAATGTAGAGCAACATCATCTTTAATAGAGATAAGCTAGACTCAATTGAATAAAATCAGGGTTGAAATAGTAGTGCTCATTATCATCACTTTATTCAATACTCTACTAGAAATGCTAGCTATAGCCACAAGAAAAGAAAAAAGAAATTGAAAGAGTAGGAACAGGTGAGTAAGAAACACAACTATCACTCTGTTTCCACCATTTAGAGAATCCTAGAGACTAAATTTAAAAATGTTGAAAGCAATAACTTCAACAAAGTTTCAGTATATAAAATAAACAAATACAAATCATCAATATATCTATATATTTCCACCAAAACCAGAAGGAAGAGATAGAGAGTGAAATTTCATTTCAGTTAACTGCAATCTAACATATTAACTGCTCATGGATAGATCCTAGTTAATGTAAGTATAATAACATTTCTACAGAAATTAATTTGCTTCTTTAGTGCCATACACATTAAAATCCTTAAGACTTCTTTTGAATAGCTAGAAAAAATAATGGAATTTATATGGAGCAATAAAAGTTCAGATGTATCAAGGAAAGCAATATAAAAAGAACATATTAAGGATGGTGACCTATCTGTATCAGCTTTCAAAAGTACATTTATAAAGTAGTAATCATCAAAACAATATGATACTAGATAATAAATAAAGTAATTGATATGTAGAATAGATTAAGTACCCAATATATAGAAGTAATGACCATAATTATCTAATGTTTGATAATAGTTTGTCACTATTGAACAAAAACTGCAGAGATAACTGAAGAACAGTTTGGCAAAAATAATAGTCATAGATGAACATCTCATAGTGTTTAAGAAGATAACGTCAAAATTGGTATATGGTTCAGGTTTTAAGGATCACATCATAAGGAAATTTGGGGAGTAGGGAAAATTACAACTGTCAGTTCTATGGATAATGGAGAGGCTTTTTACTTTGAAAGTGATCATCTATCTATACTTTGAAAAAGTGATTGATTGAAGGAGAAATGTATAATCTGATAGCATGATTTTTTTACGAAAAAGTTTTGTACAAAGACTAATAGTTAGAGAACACAAATTTAACAAACCTCTAAATTATTACCTCACACCTACTGGATTGCATATGAATAGAAAATGTATAGAAAAATACTGAAAGGAGGGTGGAAAATGAGAACACTAATGTGCTATTGTTGAATTTGTGAACTAGTTAAACCATTCTAGGAAATAATTTGGTACTAAGCTAAATAATTCACAAATCTGTGAATATGCTCTATATCAACAGTAGTATTACTAGATCTATATATCACATGAGATCAAAGAAAAATGAAAATGATTTACATGTACAAAATATTTATATCTTCTTTTTCTGTAGTGACAAAGAACTGCTCATTGAGGGAATATTCATACATTGGGAAGTGCTGAATAAGAGTATATTGTAAGATATTTTGCAAGAGGCAGTTTAAAAAATATATTACTGATAGAAAGTGCAGTGAACAGAACCAGGAGAAAATTTTACACAGTACTAGCAAGATAGTTTAGATAGCCAACTGTGAAACTTTTGGTTAACCTATTCGATGCAATTCCAAAGAACTCATGATGAAAAATACTTCTTACTTCCATAGAGAGAGATGATGAACTCTGAGTGCAAATTTCATCATATTTTTTTCATTATTTTCTTGCCTTTTAAATAAGGAAATACGTTTTGCATGACTTCAAGTTTTAAAAGGTGTCATTGCTTGCATCCTCAATATGTGGGTGCAAAGCAATGGAAGGATGGAGAAATTTGAAGTCAACACTCTTGGGGAGGGACAGGATCAAAAGAGAGAATAGAAGCAAAGGGTGGCAGGATAGGATGGAGGGAAGTATGGTTAGTCTTACACAACACGACTATTATGGAAGTCATTTGCAAAACTACACAGATATGGCCTATATTGAGTTGCTTGCCTTCCCAAAGGGAATGGGTGGGGAGAGAGCGAGGAATAGAAGTTGGAACTCAAAGTTTTAGGAATAACTGTTGAGCATTGTTCTTGCAACTAGGAAATAAGAAATATAAGTAATGGGGTGTAGAAAGTTTTCTAACCCTACAGGACAAAAGAGAAGATAGGGATAAGGGAAGGGCAGGATGTTAGAAGGGAGGGCAGATTGGTGAGAAGGGTTAAATTAGAATACTTGGTGTTTTGGGGCGAGTGGAGGGGAGAAATTGGGAGAAAATTTGGAACCAAAATGTTGTGGAAATGAACGTTGAAAACTTAAATAAAAATTATTAAAAAATATTTTTACCATAGATAACTTTAAAATCTGTACTATTGCTTTATTCTGGCAATAATTTTTGGCTAATTTTACTAGTTTCTACTAACAATTACACCTAGAATTAATCAGATACTTTAACATTATTCTCAAATGTTTAAAAAGTTATATTTAAAAGTGTGCACTCAGTGTTCTGCAGGATTTAGCTGCACAATCTGTTTGCCCTTCATCTAATTGCTTCCATATTTGTTGTACTGACTATTGAAAAAAGCTTTTTGGAGATAAAAATAAATTTTATGAGTTCCAAGGAATGTTCTATTTGAAATGACTGAAAGACTCAAAAGAACTTTTCTCTGTATATTTCAGCAGGTGAAACAGTACAATGAAATTTAGATGAACATTTTTTAAGTATGTTTTGTAAATTGTCGTTATAGATCTTGGTGAATGATGCCCATGATTAAGTCTAGCTTGAGTTAGTTGCTTAAAAGATAAGCAGGTCTTTGAACATCAAATATTTTGCCTACTAATCTGGGTGAAGGACGAGTCATCTGATATATGCAATCTAATTGCCAATATCCAGGAAGAGATTAGAACGAAAACTATCTGTAATACATTTTGATGAGGTAGCTGCAAAGATGACCAGCAGAGGACCCTCCTCTTGTGATTTTTTTAAATAAAATAAACAAAGAATACTCAAGATTATTTTTTAAAAATAAAAAATTTCAGGAGATAAAGGGAGCAATAAAAAAGTAAGAAGAAAAGCAAAGAATTGAGATGATGGAGAGCTCAGAAGTCTCAAGAGAGAAATTGATTTTTAAAAGAACTAAACTTTCAGTAGTTTGATTTTTCTTCATAACATTAACCTTCCTGACTTTCATTTTCTAGCTTGTCCAGTTTCTGTTCTTAAAACATGAATCCTCATTTTTAAGATTCTCCTGTTTTCCTTCTCTCAGAATCTTACTTTTAAAGATTTTACGGATTTAACATTTAGGGTCTATAGCTTGGAAATCTCTCCTGAAGTTTAATTAGTCTTACAGTCAATACATTTGTAGTCTGAACAAAGTCGAGCCCGAGGGCAGAAATAAATACTCATACTAACTGCTGCAGGACAAATATATTAACAGCCCATTTAGTTAAAATAAATCTACCACAAAGTAGAAATTATGGAACTAAGAAAAGCCTATATTTCATTATGTTTAAAAACAGCTTCAGATCCCAGGTTAAAAAAACTAACATTGAAATTTTGATTAGGATTCAAACATGGTCTCTTATATATTATATCTGAGTGACAGAGAATAATTATTATACATATTGCAATCTTGAACAGGCCTCTTAGAAAATAAAGTTTAAAGAAGTTTTATAATCCCATGCTTCCTTCAATGGTATAATGTGAAGAAAATTAGCTAAGCAAAGTCATAATTTCTTACTTTCCTTAAAGAGTCAAAACTATTTAAACAGATTCTATAGATAAACCAAGTCAGGTTGCATAATAAACTACAGAAAGACTACAAACAAGCTAAAAGTGGGAGAGGGCATTTACATGATACCAAGGAATCATGTTTAACTGTTTTCCTCTGATTTCTTACATAAAGAGTGCTTAGGACTCCAAGTCAATTTTCACATCTCATTGATCTGTCGGCTCGAAACCCTCTCAACTAGTAGAAATAACCTTCACCTTCCTTTCACATTAATACTTCTTAAATCAGATTTTATTTGGGTGAGATTTGTATTAATAGAAGACAGGCTTTTTAAGTATTCTACAGTTGCAGGAATAATGTCTCTGAGAAAAAAATAATAAGAATCAATGAAGATAGATAAAAATTTCCACAGCACAGATATTTCATAAATTCATGGTATTAAGATTTAGGTCAGTCTAAATATATAATTTCTGAATAAAAGAAAAACACAATCCTACGATCTCAGATTTGGAAAGGACTTCAGAATTTGTCTAGCTCATCCTGTAAAGTATAGCATTCACCCCCACAACACCTTTGACAAATGTTCATGGTACCTTCATGATTTTTGGTTTGAATTATACCTTAATTACCAACTAGATTTTTCATCCTTGGCATGTCACTTAAATTTTCTGGTCCTCACTTTCCTCATCTCTTAGTTAGGGTATTAGACTTGATGATCTTCAATGTTGCTTTCAGTATTTCATCTCTGATACTTTTGCGGTATAGAGATTATACCCTATTTTATATGGGTACAGAGAATTACAATTTTTGACTTACTATTGATGTTGTTTCACTAAAGTGCATTTTGTTATTGTTTTATGTGTCTCTGATATGTCTTACAATAAAGTAATTTCAGCAATTTGAGCTAAGAGTTAGTTATTACCTCAAAATAAAATTAGTGAACCTATGAGTAGCAATAGAAGTATCTTAGCTTTGGAAGGGTTTAGAGAGGATTTATTGACATAACAAAATCGAGATCTTCAAATTTTTATGGTAGGGAAATTTAAAATGTTTCACTTAAAATTTAAAAAAAAAGTGTGCAGATACAGTATTGGCAAGAAGATATTGCTAAACAACATTTCTCATTTCATATTGAGAGATATCATGGCACAAAAGTGAATTATAACTTAACATGAAACAGAATGTGCTGTGATATAAAGAAAAAATTTGACTAGATTTATAGGCTATATTAATAAAAGGTTAGTGCCCAAAGAGGAAATAGGAGCGAATAAGAGTTTTTATTTACAATTATGGATTCCACTTTTTAGTATAAATTTAAGAAATTATAATGTGTTCACAGGAGGATTATGAGCATAGGTAGGGATTTAAACATCTGAATTTGAGAACTCATTTAGGGTTGAATTTGGGATGAAAGGGACTAGGTTTAAATCATGGCTCTTATATTCAATAGTAAGGTGATTTGGGGTTATTCAAACTTAAGAATCTCAGTTTGCTCAGGTATAAAATGAAATGGCTGAACTTGTTGTCCTTTAAAGTTCTTTCAGTCAAAATCTCTAATCCCACGGTCTTATATATTAGGATTGTTTCTATTAAAGAATAAAATATTTAATGGAAACATTATTGCTATGTCCACATATTTGAGGGACTGGAAGAAATTAGTAGATTTATTTGCAAGGTCGAGAAAGCAAAATTGAAGAAGTGGGTGGAAATTTGAATTCTAAATATGTGTGGGGGGAGGGAATTCCTAAGAATTAGATAATAATTGCCTCTAACATTCACATAGTGCTTTAAAAGTTTCAAAGTGCTTTACATATATTTTATTATTTGATCCTCAGAATAGCATTATAAGAAAATTGTTACTACTATCGTCCTTTGGAAAAGAAAAATGGAGGTTGAGTGATGTTAAAAAAAATTGTCCAGGTAATAGCAAATAAGTGTGTGAGATAGGAGTTGAAATCATATCTTCTGATGAGAAGTCTAACACTGCTCATCTGTGGCCGTCTATACAAAACAATAGTAAACTGACTCTTGTGGTATTAAGTTCCTTGTCATTTGCAATTTTCACTTAGAGTTTGAATAATCACTCATTAAGGTTATTTTTGAGTGGATTCATGCTTCAGGCGGTCGCTTGTCTTGACCTAGAGTAAATGACCTGGTTCACATCTCATTTATACAGAATAAATCCTTTTGGCACACGGATGACCTGGGAAGACAATAAGGAAAGTGATTATTGTAAATTTTTGTCCCTATTCCCTTGTATATCTCATTAATTAAAGAATGGGACTGAAAGAATGTTCAGTCACAAAATTAAGTTTTCATTGATTCTCTAGTTCAAATTTAATGACTTCTGGGCAATTTTATGAAGAGATCTAAGACCTCTCCCTTTCTTTGAAGGCAAGTCAGAGACAGGCAGATTCAAAAATTTAACCTTTTAAAACAATTAATAGGAATAAATGATTAATAAGTAGAAAGCTTTGGATATCTGAGCCATTGAAATCATAAAAGCCCTGTATCGTTCCTGCTGTCCTGCACCAACTACAAGAAAACAATAAACTTTAAGACAGAAAATGCTATCCATATACGGAAAAAAGAACTATGGAGTCTGATTGCAGATTGAAGAATAATATTTTGTCTTTTGTATTTTTTTATTTTTCACGGTTTTCCTCTTTTGTTCTGATTCTTTTTTCACAACATGACCAATGTGGAAATATGGTTAATATGATTATACATGTGTAACTCAGATTGCTTGCCATCTTTGAGAGGGGGAGGGAAGAAAAAAATTGGAACTCAAAATCTTTCAAAAATGAATGATCAAAACTTCATTTATATGTAATAGGGAAAAATACGTGTGTGTGTGTGTGTGTGTGTGTGTGTGAAAACAATGTACTTAAACTTCTATTACAATTTCATATATAGATTCAGACAAAAATACAAGACCTGAAGTATTATACTCAGTTTTGCTGGGTAGGTGATTCTTGGTTTTAGTCTTAGTTCCTTTGACTTCTGGAATATCATATTCCACACCCTTCAATAACTTAATGTAGAGGCTGCTAGATCTTGTGTTATTCTGATTGTATTTCTACAATACTTGAATTGTTTCTTTCTAGCTGCTTGCAATATTTTCTCCTTGACCTGGGAACTCTGGAATTTGGCCACAATGTTCCTAGGAGTTTCTCTTTTTGAATCTCTTTCAGGCGGTGATCGATGGATTCTTTCAATACTTATTTTGCCATCTGGTTGTAGAATATCAGGGCAGTTTTCCTCGATAATTTCATGGAAGATGATGTCTAGGCTCTTTTTTTGATCATGGCTTTCAGGTAGTCCCATAATTTTTAAATTGTCTCTCCTGGATCTATTTTCCAGGTCAGTTGTTTTTCCCATGAGATATTTCACATTCTCTTCCATTTCTTCATTCTTTTGGTTTTGTTTTGTGATTTCTTGGTTTCTCAGAAAGTCATTAGACTCCATCTGTTCCATCCTAATTTTGAGAGGACTATTCTCTTCAGTGAGCTTTTGAACCTGTTTTTCCATTTGGCTGATTCTGCTTTTGAAAGCATTCTTCTCTTCATTGGCTTTTTGAACCTCTTTTGCCAATTGAGTTAGCCTATTTTTCAAGGTGTTATTTTCTTCAGCATTTTTTTGGGTCTCCTTTAGCAAGGTGTTGACTTGCTTTTCATGCTTTTCTTGCATCTCATTTCTCTACCCAATTTTTCCTCCACCTCTCTTACTTGATTTTCAAAATACTTTTTGAGACTATTGAATATTTATTTTATATGTTTGGGATACAGAAGTCTTGACTTTTATGTCTTTCCCTGATGGTAAGCATTGTTCTTCCTCATCTGAAAAGATGGGAAAGGATATCTATTCACCAAGAAAGCAACCTTACATAGTCTTGTTTTTTTTTTCCCTTTCTTAGGCATTTTCCCAATCAGTTACTTGACTTTTGGGTCCTTTGTCAAGAGTAGGGTATAGTCTGGGAATCTGTAAGATCTCAGTTCCTCCAAGGTGGCACAATCAAGCATGCACACTGGTCTGGGAGCAGAAAGAGATTTTTTTGCCCGGAATCTTAGCTATTTCCTCTCCACAGCCACATGGCCTCCAGTTCCACCGAGCCAGCACTGGAGGCTGAGATTCAGATAAGCTACATGGGCAGGGCCACCATTCAGTCTGAGATAAAGATCAGCTCCCTCAGGGCCTCTACACAGGGCTGAAGTAATAATCAACTGCTAAGTGCCCCCAGGGGTTTTACAATCCAACAATGGATGCGGGCTGCTGTGGGAACTGCTGCTGCCCACCAATGTGGCCTCTGTGGCCATTGCCTAAAGCTTGAGCTATGGGAAGGCCCTTGTCCCTTCTCAACCAACTGAAAAAACCCTGTCACTGACCTTTGGCTCTTATGAGTTGAGGGATGTGCGAATGGCTGCTACTTCGACTGGAGATTCCACCATCAAGGTGCTGTTCACTACCTACAAGTCACTTGCTGTGAGGCCAAGAATGAAGTGGGCTCCATTTCACTTCTGGTGCAACAGATGTTCCCCGTGGGCCTTTCAGGTCACCCTGGGCTGGAAATATCCTTCAGTCTCTTCTCCACTTCTGCTGCTCCAAAATTTGTTGTGAGTTCCTCTCTGGAGGTATTTTATGGGCTGTGTGTGGAGATCCAGCCTATGTGTGCCTTTCTACTCCACCATCTTGCCTCCATTGACAGAAATTATTGAAGGGATGATTTGCTGAGTGATCTGACAAGTATCAATTTCAAGCAAGAAGAAATAACAACGGGCACATATCTGTATATCTTTAATTATCTAGACACCCATCCATTCATCCGTGAATGTATTTGTATGCATGAGTAGCTAATGGCTCAGTGGATAAAATGCTAGGTATGGAGTCAAGAAACCCTAAGTTCAGTTAGCCTCAGAAACATACTAGTTGTATGACCTGGGGCAAGGCATTGAATTCTTGTTTGCCCTAATCCACTGTAGAAGGAAATGGCAAATTATTCACGTATCTTAGTCACAAAAATCTCATGGACATCATGATCCACATAGTCACAAAGAGCCAGTCATAACTTAGACAGCAATAATATATACCCTTATATATTTATATTTATACACAACATTTATACACAAATATAAATAAGTATACATATATATGTATGTGTATATACATGCATATTTATTCATGTATATAATGCATATTAAATGACTGTCAGTAGCAACATGTATACATGTTTGTGTATATATCTACACATGTGTATATATGTATATACATGTATCTAATAGTATGCTATATATACATATGCATTCATATATACATATACATACATATACGCAATACACATACATGGGCATATATCTGTGTGTACGTAAATTCATTTATACATGTGTATATCTATATAAATGTTTTTGATATATATATGTATATCTACATAAAACACACACAGATATATGCATGTATACATGTTTGCTGGTGTGTATATAGGTACACACATATACTCTCCTGATGTGTTTGGCAGCGTCAGAGATGCTTTCATTAAGAATGCAAATAGGATTCCTCATTCAAGCCTCAGGTGCTGAAGTTATAAAAATAAAATTAAAATACCTTTTCCTCAAATAGCTTACATTCTTGCATTCTACAGGTGAGTAAGTTTCTCAAAATAATTGTATTTTGCAATGATTTTGTGCCAGTATGACATCTTTTCAGAGAAATACATACTTGAAAGAGCTTAGTTTAACTGCTGAGACTAAAAAAAGATAAATGACAAATTCATATTATCCATATTATAACGTTCTCCTGTACAAAGATGCATAATAATTTAATTCACTCAAACAGTTAAAATGAACAAACATACAAATGGACAGTTAAATGAGCACAGGCTGTAATAATTTCTTGAGATCAATAGAGGTTGCATTTATCAAACCATATAGTAGTTTAAATCTATTTAGCACCAATATTCTCTCAGTGATATTGTATTGTTTAAAACCAAGAAACACTGCAACCTCAGAGTAATCAAAGTGTGTGTGTGTGTGTGTGTGTGTATAAAACAGAAGGACTATATACATATATATATATATATATATATATATATATATATATATATATATATAACAGAACAGAAGGGCAACAGAAGAGATATATGGTAGTTATAAGTAAGTTGCAACTGCTTACTAGCAATGATTTTATGAAGGAATATTTTACTTTACCCCAGTTGCATGTAAGAACAATTTTTAACATTAATATTTTTTTAAATTTTGATTTCCAAGTTCTCTCTTCTTTCCTCACCTCTTGTCTCCCTGAGATATAACCAATTTGATGTAGGTTATACATGTGCAATCATATAAAACATGTTTCCATATTAATCATGTTATAAAAGAAAACACAAACAAAGGAAAAAAAGGAAGTAAAAAAAAATGTAGGCTTTTATCTGCATTCAGACTGTACCAGTTCTTCCTCTAGAGGTGAAAATATTTTTCATCATAAATCCTTTAGAATTTTTTTAGATCATGAAATTGCTGAGAATAGCTAAGTCATTCACAGTGGATCACTATAATATTGCTGTTCCCATGTAAGTGTTTCTAGGTTTTACTGAAACCATCCTACTCATCATTTCTTAAAGAGCAATAGTATTGCATTACAATCTCTTGTCACAACTTGTTCAACCATTCCCCAATTTGTGGGCATCAACTCAATTCTTTGCCAACACAAAAAGAATTGTTGTAAATATTTTTGTTTATGTAGGTACTTTCCCCTATTTTTAATGCGATATTTTTCTTTTTCTAAATTAAATTATTTTGTGCTTGCTTTGGCAGCACATATACTAAAATTGGAATGATAGAGAGAAAATTAGCATGGCCCCTGCCCAAGGAAGACATGCAAATTCATGAAGCGTTCCATATTTTTATTAAAGACACTGGAGAACATAAGAATAAAGGGAACTTTCCATAAAATAATAAGCAGTATCTACCTAAAACCATCAGCAAGCATTATATGCAATGGGGACAAGCTAGATGCATTTCCAGTAAGGTTAGGGGTGAAACAAGGATGTCCATTATCACCACTATTATTCAATATGGTACTAGAATTGTTAGCTGTAGCAATTAGACAAGATAAAGAAATTGAAAGGATAAGAATAGCCAAAGAAGAAACTAAGTTATCACTCTTTGCAGATGATACGATGATATACTTAGGGAATCCCGGAGATTCAAGAAAAAAACTACTCGAGGTACTAAAAAACTTTGGTCAGGTCACAGGTTACAAAATAAACCCACACAAATCTTCTGCATCCCTACATGTTAGCAACAAAGTCCAACAGCAAGAGATAGAAAGAGAAATCCCATTTAAAACTAGGGTAGACACTACAAAATACTTAGGAGTTTACCAGCCAAAACAAACCCAGGGATTATATGAACACAATTCCAAGACACTTTCTGCACAAATAAACTCAGATTTAAGTAAGTGGAAAATCATCAGTTGTTCATGGGTAGACTGAGCTAATATAATAAAATGAGAATTCTACCTAAATTAATTTGCTTGTTTTGTTCCATACCAATTAAACTATCAGATAATTATTTCCTAGATCTAGATAAAATAATACCAAAATTCATTTGGAAGAATAAAAGGTCCAGAATATCAAAGGGACTAATGAAAAGAAATGCTTGGGAAGGTGGTCTAGCGCTACTACACCTCAAATTGTACTATAAAGCAGCAATTATCAAAACCACTTGGTATTGGCTAAGAAACAGAGGGGTAAACAAGTGTAATACACGTGGCACTCAAGACATAGTAGACAAAAAATATAGCAACCTCCTGTTTGATAAACCCAAGGACTCCAGCTTCTGGGATAAGAATTCACTGTTCAACAAAAATTGCTGGGAAAACTGGGAAACTAGGTGTGGTGGAAACTAGGCATAGACCCGTGCCTGACACCTTACACAAGAGTAAAGTCCAAATGAGTACATGATTTGGGTATAAAGATTGATACCATGAATAAACTGGAGGAACAAGGAATAGTGTGTTTATCAGATTTATGGAGAAGGGAAAAATTTTTTCTAAAGAAGAGATACAAAGCATTATGAAATGCAACATGGATAATTTTGATTACATTAAACTGAAAAGATTTTGCACAACCAAACCCAATGCAACCAAAATTTGGAGAGTTGTAGTAAATTGGAAAAGAATTTTTATGGCTAAGACTGGGGTTAAAGGCCTCATTTCTAGAATATATAGAGAACTGACTAAAATGTATAACTACACAAGTCATTCCCCAATTGGTAAATGGTCAAAGGATATGAACAGGCAATTTTCAGAGGAAGAAATTAACTATATCTATAATCATATGAAAAAATGCTCTAAATAACTATTGATTAGAGGGATGCAAATCAAAAAAACTCTGAGGTACCACATCACACCTGTAAGATTGGCAAACATGACAGAAGAAGAAAATGATAAATGCTGGAGAGGATGTGGGAGAGTTGAGAGAGAGAGAGAGAGAGAGAGAGAGAGAGAGAGAGAGAGAGAGAGAGATCAGGAAATACTCAAACAAATATAGAGATAGTTGATAGACACCATAGTCTCTTCCCCAAGCATTGTAATCTTCTGATCCTTTAGTGCTATTGCAAAAAATTTTCTATGTAGACATATCTACAATGGGGAAATAATACTAGCAAGCAGCAGAGTCGGTAAATTCTCTCAAATTCACCTAAAAACAGAAAGTCTGACAAAAATCAAAGCATTGGAACATGCTATAACAGACACTGATTCATGGCTCAGCTCTTCTATACCAGGGTTGTTGCTGTGTTGTTGTTTTACATGGATGATTTTCAAGGTCAGCTATTGCAATATCTCTGGTTGTTGATGGCTTTAACAGAGGCTGGATCCAGAAGACCAACATTTTATGCTGAAGAGATGCTTCAGTAAATAAGAAATCATTGATAGCACTTTCGGTGTGTATCCACTATGAAAAGAATAATACTGATGAATATGTTGAATGCTGATGGAGAGGAAATAATATGCATTTCCACAGAAATGTCTTCTAATTTGGCATTAATGTCCAATTATTGTAAGCTGTTACAAATAAATTTTAAAAGTCTAAAATAAAAATTAAATTATTTTATTTCTATTCAGTGTTCGACAATCACATCTATATATCTTAGATTTTTCCACTCCCTCCCTCTTTATGGCCTCCTCCCTCCCCACTTCCTAACTGAGACAGTGTACAATTTATATAGGCTGTACACATACATTCCTAATGGATATATGTTGCATAGAAGAATTAAAATAAATGGGAAAAACCATAAAACAAAACATAATACAAAAGAAAATGGTCTGCTTCTATCTGAGATCCTGTTTCATAGTTCTTTCTCTGGATATGGAAGCCATCTTACCTGAAGAGTCCATTGGGAATATTTAGGTCCTTGAATTGCAATGAAGCACTAATCGTACCAGAAAAATTCCAAACTGTGCTTACACCCTTTGACACAACCATAATAGATCTGTATCCTAAAGAGATAATAAAAAAGTGGAAAGGATGCGTATGTATAAAAATATTTGTAGCATCTCTTTTTGTGGTCACAAAGAATTGGAAATTGAAGTGCTACCCATAATTCAGGAATGACTGAAAAACTTGTGATATATGGATGTAATGGAATTCTATAGAAATGATGAGCAGGTAGATTTCAGAAGAAACAAAACATTTGGAAAAACTGTAACTAATGATGAGTGAAGTAGGCAAAACCAGAACACTGTACATAGTAACAATAACATTGTATGATGATCAACTGTGATTGATATTATCAGCAATACAATTATCCACGACAATTACAAAAGACACATGGAAAATTCTTAGAAAGAGTTGTGGAATCTTGATGCAGATCAAAACATGCCATTTCAACTTTTTTGAGGCTTTTCTCTTTTGTTCTGTTTCTTATATGATTTTTGTGAAAATGTTTAGATGATTGCACGTATATAACCTAAATCAGATTGCTTGCCCTCTTGGGGAAGGGGAATAGAAAGGAGAGGGAGACAAAAATTTGAAAATCAAAATCTTATATATCAGGGTCTGCTACCCTGACCGTCGCCTGGATACTTACCTTACCCGGTCTTCGGACGTCTCCGGCCCCTCGGATGAGGGAGGGGAAATGACTAGACAGAGCACCCGAGTAGAAGCACAGCGTTTATTGCTTACATGTTGAAGCAGGGAGAGAAGAGAGAGAACAAGCCCCAGACCCCAAATTTAATACCCGCCCTAGCTCCTCCCATGTTCCTCCCCGTGGGTGGAGCCCGCGCTGTTACTGAGGCGTTCCCAGTACCCTAGGGGTAGGTTAGCACCTCCAGGCGTCTCTACTACCCTCACAGGAGGCCACGGTCCAGAGCTGGGCCCTAACAACTCCCCCTTTTTATTTTAAACAGGGGTTATATCTGGGTAATTGGGGCTTTTGGGTTTTGAACAAATTTAGGGAGCTCTGCTTTAGTATCAAGTACAACCCGTCTTATCAAGCTACAGGCACAATGCAACATGGGAGAAGGAGGCAAAGAAGAATAAAAAAGGGTAGCAATTCTACCTTAAACCAGGACTGCCCAGGGCAGACACATAACCCCAAGAAAGAAAAACATTTTTTGGCTTTCTTGATCTCAGAAAAGCCCGGGAAAATAGCCTTGAGCAAAACAGGGGCAGAACCCTTCCTCCCAGCACCATCTTGTTCATGCCTTGCCAGTCTCCCCTCAGTTTACCTGAGTCGTGACCAGTGAATGCCGTCCAAGAGTCTGGGGGTTGGCAATTCCCTTACAATTCCCCCTTTTTGTTTTGACTCAATCTTTCCCTCAAGACGATGATGTTCTGCCTACTGAATATCAGGGAGTCCTGGACACTACGCAAAGCAAATTTGATACATATTGGCACAAGCAGCAATATCAGCAGTACTATAAGAAACCTATCAGTAAAGGCAAAAACCAGGTCTTTACATGACCCTATGAGCTTAAACTATTTCATAAGAGCGTGCAATTCAGAAGCTTGAACTACAGTATTTTGTGCATTAGAGATAGATACAGCTAATGCAATGGATGCTAAAATAGCTTCTACTAATAAAGTGATTCCTAACACAACACAGGAAACACCTACGCACCCTAGTAGTAATAGGGGTTAAATGCTTGTCTATAATAAGTAGAACTTCATCACTAGGTGTTCTGTACCACCCATTAGCCTTAATCACTGTCATGGCATATTGAGGTCTTGTTAGAATAAACACTCTCCCTACTGTCTTTGGTCCTATACATGCTTGTACAGAACAATTCTGGCATGTAAAATTGAAAATTCCTGTCATGTTCTGATATGCCTCTAGTTTAGATCTGTAGTCTCTATCCCATAGAAATATATGTGTGTTCCCTAGACATACTTCACCCATTAAAGTAATGTTGTTAGCTTTCTTTGGTGATGCTGCAGCAGGCATCCCTTGCACTGTTTGTCCTCCCATAGCTAGAATAACTTTGTCTAGTCCCTGAACAGGTCTTTCAACCTCAGGAGATCCTTTATAATTGATATACATTTGTCTAGGAAAGTTTGATGCATATTTTTCCTCAAGTATGTAAGATTGTGACATGAATATAACATTTCTGTGTAGTTTCCTATAATCAATTCTTTCTCCTGACAAGTATGTGTGTGACTGTTCTCAAATGGTAAAAACCCCATATACAGATGCCAAAGGGTTACATTTCTCTTCTTTTGTAAGTTACAAAATGGCCTAAATTTCATCCCACGAACAAATCCCACAAAGTCCTTGTCTGACCAAACTACTATTGTCCCATTTATCCTCCAGGTGAATAGATTATAAGCGTGTCATGTATCTTTCTCATCCAATGTCTCTTGTCCGTCCACAATAGTGGCACACCAGGGATACCCCTCTGTTCCATTCACCTGTGTGTATTTAAAACCAAACCCATTCCAATTCCTAGAAATACCCTTCTATAGACAAAGTGGGAAACCTGCGACTAGTCCTGAAAAGTTAGTGTCTCTGAAAGAGAGTCCCATTATTATCATAGTCTAGTCCATCATCTTTAAACATGTGAGAAATATTGCCTTGAATGATAAACTTAGGCATTGTCTCACTCCATGACATCACCCTTAACCATGGTGGATTCGTGAGGAATGCCCATCTCTGTTGTTCTTTCGGTGCTGGGTCGATGGACGCAGTGTTCTTGAGTGTCATGATAAGTACGAGAAAAATGAAAGGAGTCATCGTGACCTAGTTGATTAAGCTTCTCCAGAAGTTTTTTATCCGCCGCTGATAGCACCTCCTCACTCCCTGTGACCGCTTCACCTTGGCGGTTGTCCTCTATCACTCTTATCCTTTTCACTGGAACCCAAACTTCTTTATTATCATCTGTTAAAACACAAACATACCCTTTTCCCCACGTTAACACTGTATGAGGACCAAACCAATTTTTATTCTCATCATTACTTTACTGGCTGCTTTCAGGGAACTTGTTATTGCTGATTCATTCTTTGCAGACTCCTTATTAGGAAATGTTAAGAATTTCATAGCAGCCAATAAGCCATCATTATCGAATCTTAAATAATTTAGAGTATAACAGCCAAACAGCCAATTGTAATTTATCATCAATTTAGAGTATAAACAGCCAATTGTGAATTTATCATCAACTCCTGGTCCAACTACTCCCCTTTTTTGTTTTTGCAAGTAAGTTTTCAGGGAGAGATTTGCTCATTCCACTATAGCTTGACCAGTGGGATTATGAGGAATTCCAGTGACACGTAAAATGGAAAATTCCACCATGAACTGTTCAATGGCTTTACTGACATAAGCTGGACCATTGTCTGGTTTAATGCTTTTTGGTACTCCATGATTTAGAATGTGACCGAGTGTGTGATATAAAATATTGTTGTTTTGGCCCTTATTGCTAGTTGAACTTTCATAGTCATCTGTTTAATACTATCTGCCCTATCAGGAATATAGGCTGACTCTAATCTAGGTATCAATGGTACTGTATACTTTCTGTCTGTGATGATATTGCAAGGTTCTTTCACATATAATAATGCTTGCAATACTGCATATAATTCATTTTGTTGTGTAGAAATAACTGTTATTTTAAATTTATGCATCTCCTTTTTAGATGGAATATACATAGATGCCCTAAAATTTTTTGTTGCATCTGTAAAAACATTAACTCCCTCTACCGGTGAGGAAGAGCATTTGTCGGCCCAAGACCATGGCCACATGTCAAATTCCTGCTCAAAAGGAATTGGGAGCCCGTGTTGGAAATTCTGATTAATCAATATCTGCCATTCCACAAACTCTTGTATGCAGTTCTCTATTTGTTGACTTGTATACATAGTATATATTGTGTGAGGTTCCTGTCCTATTAACATCCTTACTCTCTTCACTGCCTTATGTATGACTTGGGCTACCAGCACAGCTTAAGTCACACAAGCTCTGTTCTTTATCTGAGCCAAATGTATCCACTTCAGACACTTGACACTCACTAGCCGTGTGACTTTGGGCAAGTCAGTTAACCTCAGTTATTTCATCCTGGGTCATCTCAAGTCATCTTGATGAATATCTAATCACTGGATTGAGATGGCTGTGGAGGAGAAGTAAGGATGGTGACCTGCACAGCCCTCCCTCATTCAAAACAAAGTCAAGTGCAAGTCATATCATTATTTCTCTGATGGCATGGTCTTCTTCGACAATAAAGAAATAACACACACAATCTTTTCTTAGACAATCTATGATGTTGTGTTATTCAACTTTTAAAGTTCTAACAAAGCTAGGAATTATCACTACAAGTAAGGCACTTTTTTCATAATGTCTCCTTCCCATCACTCACATAAATGTAAAAGGAAACCCAGAATAATACTTTATTGTTCTTCTTTATTGGGGAAAATAATAACTCACATTTATATAATGCTTTAATGTTTATATAATCCTTTTTCTTGATTATTTTTAGAGTAGACATTATGCATTTTTTTCTTTTTATTTTGCTTATAATGAAACTCAGAGAGATTTACAGAGCTTCAGAGACATGAAACATTTTTCTCAGGACCACAGGACTGAAATTTAAGTCTTCTGATGCCAGAGAGTGTAGTACCTAAATGAGAGCTAATATTACTATATTAACATAGAAATACACAGTTGAACCACCGTGTTTATGTTATGCGTTTTCCAAAATATATAAAAGTCAGAAGACAACTTGATAATTACAAAAATATTTAGATCAGTGAATTTCACAAAATTTCAATATGTCTTATTATTGGGAAATCAAGCATTGGCAATTCTACAGATGTTTATCTCTTGATCTGATTCATTCATTGGCAGCTAGATGGGCCACTGATAGAAAAAAATCTTTTTTTCCTTAAGTTAAATGGAATTAACAGAGTTGCACCTGACTGGATCAATCCTATTTTACTTGGCTATTCATATTCCACAATTTTTCAAGTATCACATAAACATTTCATTTTCTATGAACAACAATAAACCAAAAAAGGAAATTATGTTAGAATTTTTGGTTGAAACAGATTGTATTTGGTGTTCTTGGTAGCCAGCAACAGATGTGAAAATAATATTGGCAACTGATCATTATTCTTTACATATTTCTGATTTCCTTTGTTCCCTTGAATCTCACTGTTTGTTGCCTTCTATTAAAATGCATAAACTTTCTGATTAATTTATCACAATGTGGAACCAAACTCCAGGATATGACAGAATTAAATTTTGTTGCAGATGAGCCAGTCCCTTCATGGCCAAGATCATCCAATCAAAATCTGAGCAAAGGTTGGAAAATATATCACAATGTGCATGTCAGAAAACATTTCATGGAAATATGAGTAACGTTATCCTCTTCATCACTTGAAAATGGAGAAAAAAGAGAGAAACAGTTGCCTTGCTCTAAGTATCAAAGTTACATGCAACAAAACTTTGTCCTCATTTTTTGGCTCTAGTGCCCTTCAGTTATGAACTCTTCTAATGGAGGACAACCTCCAAAGAAAAGGAAGTGCAATATTTAAAAATATTTTAGTATTTTCAGATTAAGAATATCTTGTCCAGTTTTTCCCTCAGCCCCAGTGGGAAGTGGCAGACAACAAATATTAACATAAATATCCTCTTTCTCTGACTCAAATTAGTGGTGAATAAGAAACAGAGGATGTATACTAGACTTCCTGTTGGTAATATAATTTTGTAAGTATCATCTTTTGTCCCATATGTTTTTACATCTAGAGGTGTGAAGGTAAAAGAAATTGATCAAAAGGGAAGCAACATAAACCATGGAAAAACAACTGGATAACACTAAATTATAATCAACATGTTTTCTACTTACAACTACTGATAAGTCTGCATACATCTGAAAACCCCATGGAAAATCATTTGGAGATTCTGTATTTTTTGAGGTTTAGAAAAGTGATGACAGTCGCCTATGATAAAGGTTTTTGGAGACACTGCGTTTGGGTCTGGTTCAGAGTCCATCATGAAAATGAAAATCAGGTGAAAAAAAATACAAGAGAAAAAGAAAATGTGTCTTGTCAACCAAGAAACATAATTGAAGGTATAAGGGATTTGGTGGATCAACAGCATAATAATACCAGTATAAAGTAGATGGGTAAGTATAGGTATCTTAAGAACATTAAGTTGTGTACTATTTTACAAGTAAGCTACTAACCTGACCTGTTTCCTCTTATGTAGACATTAGATGATGAATCTATTTGTAGAAATGTCTCCCTAAGTGCTATGACTGCAAAGCATTGTAGGACTCCTTTATTCAAAGGGGACACTTCAGTGGAACATTTTTTGTAGAAAACAATACTTTGTTCTCTTGTTTAGTCTCGGCAGTGTGAATTCCCATTGTCTTATTGACAAGTGTGAACACTTTGTCATTCCACTAAGAGTTCTCTGCTTTCTACAGAATTTAACCTTAAAGCAGAGAGGTTAACTGAATTACTTACAATCTAATAACTAGTAAGTAGCAAAGTCTGGATTAAACCTGTCTCCTGACTGCAAGTCCACTGAAAATTATAAGAGCACTTAATTGAAATGTTATATGTGCTATTTTATTGCTAGAATGCAGCAAACCCAGATCAACAAGGTGATATTATTATTGACAAGTGTCTGGGATGTATAAATAGACTTGTGATATAGGAAATTGATTTTCTAATGCTATCCATTAAAACAGCACCCTGACTGTAATTTTATTTCTATACTGTGCCTTTCAATCAAGTAAAATTAAAAGTAGTTTATGAGTAGTCAGTCTATAAAGTGGAAAATTACACAATTATTTATTGAAACTTGGACTTTTCACATAGTAAATCTTGGGATAATTTTTATTGAACTCTTGTATAAAGTGTCATTATGGTGACTTCCCACATTAACTAGGAAAAAAGAATCAGCTTCTTAGAAAACTAACTGAAGAGTTTCACATTCACTGCGTATTTAATAAAATTTTATTGAAATGAATTTAATCAAAAAATCTCAAGATCAAAGTTACCTCCCCCCCACTCTCACATCACTGATACTGCCAATGTTCCATGCTTCTCAGAATATAAGAAATGATTCAGAGAGAATTTTTAAAACAAAACAAGATACTGACATATTTAATTTTGTACCAAAATCAACCACCCTGAAGAATCACTATGATAAAAAACTTAAAAAAGAAGAAAATTTCAATAAAATTATCTGACACGTTATATATAATAATGTTCCACAATCTCCTCTTTAAGGAATGAAGGAATTTACCTTTTTGTGCCTCTTCTTTGAGGTGAATCTAGATGATTATTTCTTTCACCACATTAAATTCTGATTTTTTATTGTTTTGTTTTAAATTTACATTATTTTAATTAACATTGTTCTTGGTTCTTTGAACTTTAGATATGTTCTAAATATATAATACTCATCCTTTCTCACCACATAGAAATATTATATAGTATTCTTGCATTGTAGCTTATTTTTAATTCCTCAATGGCTGGAAAATATACTTTGATTGAAGTTCTTTGCTAGGAAAAAAGTTTCACGTATGTATGCATGTATGTATCCATGTATTTAATGTGCATTATTTTTAGTTTACCTCCAAGGGTTGCTTTAGCTTTATCTCATACATTTTAATTGCTTCACTCATCATTATTATTCCTTAGAGATCTTATTTTTTTTTCTAATTTGTTCCTTTGCTTACTTGCTTTCAGCATATTTTACTTACTCTTCATTTAGGCTTATTTACTGTCATTTACTTATACAAAAAAATACATAATTTTTTTTTCTGTAAGAGGTGTAAAAGATATATTTTATTTTTTATTTTTATATTCATTTATCTTTTCTCTTCCTTAGCATGTAATCTCTCTGTAAAGATATAATGTACTGATAAGTGTAATTTTTCAAAACAAAAATTCTATACTGGAAAAAACAAAAATTTCATGTCATCAGAATCTCCAAAATTTTTTCATTTGTTTTTCCTGTATGCCTATATTGAGAAAGGAACATGTAATTATGAAAAATCAAACAGAAATTTAAAAAAATAAAAATTATGGAATAAGACCCTTTTTGATTTGGGAAAAGACTATCATCTATAAAGACTGAGAGAATGTAGATATATGACTTAAGTTCTATCATTCTGCCCTTAATAACAATGAGAGGAAAAGTCAAAAATACACTTTAATTAAAGTAAAACTTTAGCATGAAGGAAACCAAATAATATTGAATGAGAAGAAAAACTATAGAATTGGAAAATATTTGCATGAGATGTAACCAATAAAGTTTCATTTTCAAGATATATAGGAAACTGTCATAAATCACCATGTATCATTTCCCTAATGTCATTCAATATATGATCAAAGAATAGGTGTATTAAAAAAAAAAACTTTAAGTTATGAATGTCTATTTGAAAACATTCCCAACATTTTTATGTCAGGTGGAAATTTTAAAAATTCTGAGGTTTTATTTACCACTTTGAAAAATCTTAAACATGGCCCTTTCTCCCTTAAAAATGCAGTATCTAATTTTTAATGGTGATGAGTGAAAATAGACACACTAATACAACGTCATTGGCTCTGTGAACTGTTTAATTCACTTGAAGCACTATTTTGGAATTATTTAAAGAAAATGAATAGATTGTCACATTTAACATGTTAGACTTCCTTTGTCACAATGCTCCTTTTAAAGTTTGTTTAGCCCTAGAAAGTAAAAGGTAATAAAACAAATAGCTAAATGTGTAAGAAAAATCATGGAAGAACTCTTGGTAGCAAAGAACTAGGGAAAAAAAAAAAAAGGAGTATTACCGGTATTGGAGAATGGTTGAAAAACGGTAGGCTATACAATGGTGATGGGATATTCTTGTGTGTTAAGAAGTAACAAATACAAGGAATTCAAGTACCACACTGGACCAGATTTGTGAAACTTTGTGCACTTTCAGAGTAATCACAAAAATGCCAATGTTTTCTCAAGAATTGATATGGTATTGCTCTGACAACAGGAGGAGAAGTAAGTTTGATAACCTGCACAGCCCTCCCTCACTCAAAACCAAGTCAAGAGCAAGTCATGTCGTCATTTCTCTGATGGCATGGTCTTCTTCAGCAATGAAGAATGAACACAATTGCTACCCCTGCATTTTTTTTCTTTACTTAAACTGAAGCCTTACATATTCTGCTGAAGCATTTTACCTTTATTCTGTGTATATCTCTCTGCTTGAAATATGTTTTGGAAAAATTTTATTGTAGGATTATAATTTTTATTCTACTATAATACCTGTTTTCATGTTATGTGAGAGTTCATCCTATTAAACATTCATAGTTTGGATGTCTTTCCATCCTATTCTCCACAACTTTTTAAAGTTTTCCCCTCTACTTTCTCTCTATTTCTTTTCATTAGTGCTTTGCTTTTAATCACCACCTCCTTCAATCACCTCTGTTCTGTCAACCCCCATTTTTCTTCCTTCTTTCTCTTCTTACTTCCTGTAGGGTAAGATTGATTTCTATACCCAACTGAGTTAGCATGTTATTCCCTCTTTGAGCCAAAACAAATGAGAGTTAGGTTCAAACAATGATCACCTCCCTCCCTTCCTTCCCTCTTCTGTAATATATCTTTGTGCCATTTCATATTTTAAAATTTACCTTTTTCTGTCTCCTCCTTTCTTCTTCCCCTACTACAATCTTTTTTCACACCTTAATTATTACTTTATCATCACATGAAAGTCAACTTTTACTCACACCTTCTGTCCATGAATACTCCTTCTAAATGTCATAATAGACATCCAGTTCTCAAGAGTATCATCTTTGTCTGTATGGATGTAAACCGTTTAATCTTATTGAAAAAATGTGCTTTTTTTATTTTTTTTCCTGTTTACCTTTGTATACTTCTCTTGAATTTTGTATTTGAAGATGAAAATTACTGTTCACCTCTGGATTTTTCTTTATGGAAATTTGGAAGCTTGCTGTTTGATTGAATCTTGGTATCCTCCCCTGAAAGATTAAGCTCAATTTTGCTGATTAGCTGATCCTTGATTTTAATCCAAGTTACTGTGCCATACAGAATGTCATATTCTAAGCCATCTGATGATTTGTTGTAGATTTTGTGAAGTCCTGTATAATCCTGACTGTGGTTCTATGACATTTAAATTATTTCTGGCTGCTGGCATTATTTTCTCCTTCACCTGATAATTCTGGAATTTGGTTATGATATTTCTCGGTGTTTTCAATTGCGATCTCTTTCATGAAGTTATTGGTGGCTTGATTCAATGATTATTTTATTCTCTGATTCTCTCACCTCAGGGTAGTTTTCCTTGCTAATTTATTGATATATACTGTAAAGTCTCTTTTTCATTATCATGGCTTTCAGGTTGCCCAATAATTCTTAAATTATCTCTCCTGAATCTCTTTTATAGGTCAGTTCTTTGTCCATTGAGGTATTTTATATATTCGTCTCTTTTTTTCTTTTTATTTTATTTGACTGATTCTTGATATCTCATGGAGTCATTAGCTTTCACTTACCCTATTCTAATTGTTAACAGATTGATTTCTCCAGTTAGCTTTTTTTTTTGCCTCCTTTTCCATTTTTCCATTTCTTCTTAAGGAGTTTCACTCTTCAGTGAATTTTTGTCTCCTTTTCCATTTGAATAATTCTATTTTTTAAGGAATTATTTTTGTAACTGGATCTCCCTCCAAATTGGCCCATTTTTTTAAAGGAATTTTGTTCTGCAGTCAATTTTCGTCCTTTCTTTTCCAAGCTGCTGACTCTCTCTTGCATGCCTCTCCTTTCTTTCCAAAAGTTTTCCTCTACCTCTCTTACTCAAATTTCAATATCCTTCTTGAGCTCTTCCAAGGAAGCTTCTTGGGCCCAAGACCAGTTTATATTCCCCTTTGAGGTTCTGGATATAGGCCATATTGACAATGTTGTCCTCTTCTGATTTATATTTTTATCTTCCCTATCCCATAGAAAGAATATATGATGAGTGTCTATTTCTGATTTTGCTTTGGATATTTTTGTATTTCCTGGCTTTTAAGGTTGGGCTCTCTTGTTCAAGCAAAAGGGACACTGTCCCAAGATTCTTATGCAGTAGGCCAATAAACTGGTCACTGTCTTTTTGTGCTGGGGCCTCAGGTTCTGGCAGCTGGAGGCTAATTGGAACTGGCAGCTTACCTTATGTTGAACAGTAATCCTAGTGGTAGTGGCTGGCATGTGCTGAGACCAGGTGAGGATTTTCTTGATTTCCATGGGATTCATTGAAATTCACAGACAGTATCAGCATGGTAGGAGGGGTGAGGAATGGTTGCTAGAAGATGCTTGCCTACTTGGAAGCACAAAGAGACTTGACTTCTAGGGAATGCCTACTCACCTGAGGCTGTGCTGAAGCTGGGAAGGTTAAGCTGGAGGATTTGCTGATAAACTTGGTGATTTTTTGAGGTGAAGTCGGCCAGTTCCCCTTGTTTTGCTAAGGCATTGCAAGGGGGTCTTGGTCTTGGTACTTCCCTGCTCCACACCCTGAGGTTTGATATCTCTAGCTGGTTTTCTGAGATAGGGCTTGCCACTGGCTTGTCAGGACAAAATCCATCCTGTCCTGTGCTCCCCTTCCATTAGAAAGGGATGGAGCTTTCGTGTTAATCTGCCAAGACTCCCAAGTTAAATGACTCTCGTGTCGCATCTTTCAGCTTTCTGCATTGATCCAGCATTTTCCTGCTGCAATATTCTCTGGGATTTAAAGGTCAATAATGAAGAATGAGAATGACTTACTTGTCTATCTTGACTGGAAGTTTTCCTTTTAGGATATCTTTCAGGAAGTGATTGGTACATTTTTTCAATTTTTACTTGACCCTTTGCTTCTAGATTACCAGGGAAGTTTTGCTTGATAATTTCTTGAAAAATGATGTGTCATTCAGATCAAGTCACCATCTTAAAAAGCTTATTAGGTCATTCTAATCAAGCGTGACTTTCCTAGCAAAATTCTGAATGAGAATAGTAGGGAAATACTTACAGAAACATGATGAATGAAATAATGCCTGATGCATAGAGTGGAGTGACCCAAATATGAACCCTGGCTTCCCCATCCATACTTACTATCAAAGTGACCCTGGACACCAATGATAAGTCTCAGTTTCCTCCTCTGTAGGATAGGGAAAACATTGCCTGAAACCCAGGTTTCCCAGTGTTCTTGTGTCCAGTGAGATAATGGAAACCTACAATGCTAATCATTCTACTTGGTAACAAGAACTCACAGGGAAAGAAGAAAGAGAGGGAAACAAAGTCTAATACTCTCCATCAAACTTGCTCAATCTAAGATGGTGGAAGAGAGTCCTACTCCCAGATAAGTGGGGACAGGAAGAGGGAAGCAGAAGAATATGTGTGTTTATGCATATACAAAGTGTTAAGAGTGAGGAAAGGATGAAACATGATACAAGATCTATGTTAACAGATAGCACCACAAACAGAAGAAATGCTGTATTCCGATCAGCTGGCACTGGAAGGAAGCCCCCTAGCACCCAGAGTAAGCATCAAATCTGGGGGAGGTGGGAAAGAGAGAGAAGGACACGGGGAATTCTAGCACACAGACTAAGAAAGCAACAGAAAATTTTTGTTTGTTTTTGGGGGGAATGGAAGGAGCCTTTCTCACGCATCAAAGTTGGAGGCATTCTTAGTATGTGGATCAGGAAAGCAATCAGAGCTTTTTTATCTAGTGGGGAGTTGGAGGAGGACAGGAGGGACCCTTAGTATATGGAAGAAGAAAGCATCATGGACCTGGTGGCAGTACAGTGTCAGGGAGTTCTTAGGACGTGGACCAAGAAAGGATGAGAGCTTTGGAGTTGGAGTGGGAGGTGACCAAGAGAGGATGTAGACCTCAGCTTCCTGTCCAGCTATCAGTACTTTGAGGAAACTCAATCCAAGAAAGCTTCAGATTTAAGTGGAAATGTTTGTGGGAGGAGTAACTTAAGCAAGCTTCATAGGTTGTGTAGGGTACACTGAGCAAGCAGCAAAGCCAGGAAGAGTTTAGCATGTGGAATGAGGAGCAAATCGGGAAAGAAGGGAGCCCTCAGTGCAAGTTGATTGGGTGAACGTTTAGCACACAGAGCCAGAAGCATAGCTGGGTGGAGCAGGGCTTAGTACATGAAGCAAGCAACAAAGCTGGGGGCAGGGGAGAAGCCCTTATCACACAGAGCAAGAAGCAAAGCTGGGGGAAGGCTTAGCATCTAGAACAAAGAGCAAAAGTGGTGAGGGAGTTCTTAGCACGTGGAGCAAGAAGAAAAGTTGGGTGGGGGGAGTGAGCCCTTAGCACCTGGAGCAAAGAGCAAAGCTATTTTCTTCAGTGAGTTTTTGGACCTCTTTTTCCATTTGACCAACTCTGATTTTCAAGGCATTCTTCTCCTCATTGACTTTTTGAACCTTTTTTGC
Organism: Bettongia penicillata ogilbyi; assembly: GCA_023548195.1. Lineage (NCBI taxonomy): Eukaryota > Metazoa > Chordata > Mammalia > Diprotodontia > Potoroidae > Bettongia > Bettongia penicillata. The sequence goes on along the minus strand of JAJHZJ010000293.1, from coordinate 1,118,653 downwards.
CATTTGGTTTAGCCTATTTTTAACGTGTTATTTTCTTCAGCATTTTGTCTTTTTCGGGTGGTCTCCTTTAGCAAGGAGTTGACGTCTTTTTCATGATTTCTTTGCATCACTCTCATTTCTCTTCCCAATTTCCTCCACCTCTATTACTTGATTTTCAAAATTCTGTTTGAGCTCTTCCAGGACCTGAGGCCATTGTATTTTTTTTTTTTTTTGAGGATTTGAATGTAGAAGTCTTGACTTTGCTGCCTTCCTCCAGTTGTATGTTTGGTCTTCTTTTGATTGTATTCTTTGCTCTTCCTTGACCACAAAGATGGAAGAAAATACCTTTTTACAAAGAAAGTAACCTTCTGTAGTCTCATTTTTCCCCTTTTGGGTCATTTTTCCACTCAATTACTTGAATTTGAGTCCTTTGTCAATTGGAGTGTATACTACCCCTGACTTTGGAGGGTTTTTTGCAGTTCTTCTCTGAGATATCTCTAGATACCTGTAAGTTTTCAGTTCCTTCAAAGTGGCATAGTTATGGGATACGTGTTTATTCCTCTCCTGGCCTGTGTTCTCATCTGTGAGCATTTGCTCTTTTCTGCCTTGTAACTGCAAGTAGGATTTCCTCTCTACTGCCGCTACCAGCTCCATCATGTCAGCACTCCTCCCCAGCACCACCACTCAGGACTGAGTTCCAAGTTGGGCACTTGATTATAAGCCAAGAGCTGCAGAAACAATGGTTATGATAGCAGAGGCTGTAGACTCCCTGGGGTTGGGGCTGGGGTCAGACCACTCTCCCCTCTCACCCACATGAAAGAGCTTCCACACACACCTTTTAAGTTATCTTTGGAATTTGTGGTTTGAGAAAATTGGAAACTGTAGCAGCTTCCCATGATTCCAGTCCTGTCTTAGGTGTCATTTTCTTCAACATTTTGGGGGTTGGCATTTAGCAAACCATTGACTCATTTTTCTTGGTTTTCTTGCATCCTTATCATTCCTCTTCCTGTTTTTCCTCTACTACTCTTACTTGATTTTCAAAATGATTTTTAAGCTCTTCCATGGTCTGAGACCAATTCATATTTTCTTGGAGGCTTTGGATGTAGGAACTTTGACTTTGTTGTCTTCTTCTGGTTGTATGATTTGAACTTCCCTGTGACCAAAGTTAGGTTCTATAGTTTGATTTTTTTTTTTCCCAGTTTACTCATTTTTTCCAGCCTATTATGTGACTTTTGAGTCCTTTGTCAAGGTAGTTCTCTTCTTCCACTGGTGGTGGGGTTGTGTACTGACTTAAACTTTAGGGTTTTTCGTGCACCTCTTTTCAGAAATACTTGTAGGGACTTGCAAATTTTCAGTCCTTCTAAGACTATATGATCAAAGAATAGTTGTTTACTCCTCTCCTCTCCTGGTCTGTGCTCTGGGCTGTGAGCAACCCAAGTACTCCTTTGTGCCTTAAAACCTTGGGGAGGATTCCTTCTTCACCACTTCCAGAATTTCCACCATTCCAGCACTCCTCCTCTCCCCAGGACTGCCACCTAGGACTATGACCCACATCCAAGCAGGACAAAGCAATCACATTATTCCTCGGCACTGACAAAGAGATCCTGGCATTGCCCTTCCTATCAGCTGTTCAATCCCCTCTAGAATTCTAGAATCAACAGGCATTTGCGCTACTACTGCAACCACTGGGGACTGCAGCCCCCCCATGGCCCCAAGGCTGGGTTAGACAGCTACTCTTTCACACACGTCTGACAGTCTCTTTCCACTAACCTTCCAAGTTGTTCTCAGAATTTGGGGGTCAAGAAATCTGGAAACTGCTGCAGCTGCTGGTGATTCAGTCCTGCAAGGCCTGCTCAGGCCCTGTCTGTGCCAGTGACCCACACTGGAGCTCTTGGCAGGGGGTTATACCCAGATATCTTTCAGGATGTTACTAATGTTTTCTCTGCTTTTTTACTTTGTCCTTTATGTATAAATGATTTGGACAGTGTCCATTTATGATTTCCTAAAATGTGATGTCTAAGGTTTTTCTATAACCCTGGGGTCCAGAGATTCTAATGATTCTTAAATTACCTCTTGTTGACGTATTTTCCATATTACTTGCTTTTTTCACAGGTAACTTTCATTTCCTCCTATTTTTTGTTTGTTTTGCTTTTTCCTATGGTCTCTATTATTTTAATTCCATTCTAATTTTTAGGATAGATGTCTCCTCCTCTCCTCGTCTGTGCTCTGGTTTGTGAGCAACCCAAGAACTCCTTTCTGCCCTGCTCCCATTTAACTTAATTATGCCTTTAAATATCAGGATTCCTGCCCCTCCTTATATCAGGTCAAAATATACCTCTTTGGAATTATAAAACATTGATTACTTCTACCACTGTACTCTGGGTCCAAGTAGAACAAGTCTATCTCTCCATTATGTGAGAGTGTGGGAAATAGTTGAAAACAGCTATTGTGTTTCCCCTGAACCTTTTCTTCTTGGTTAAAATATAACCATCTTTTTAAATAGATAATCATCTTTCATAGACATGGAGTGTTTCACCATTCTGTCAGTCAATTCTGGATGATTTAGAGCTTATTAATATTCCTGTTAATTGGATGATCAAAGTTGAACCTGATAGTCCTGATGTTATCTGATGAAGCAGAGAACATGAGGATTATCACCTTTATTTTTCAGAAGCTATGTCTTTAAGAATGTCAAGATGATGTGAGTTTTCTGGGCTGTCACATCATATACTGATTGATGTAGTCATTATACTTAAAAATTCCAGATCTTTGCTTCCACAGAAATGTCAACTTGTAGATTTTTCTTTTAATCCACTATGTGATTTTATTTTAAGAAAGAAGACAACATTTAAAAAGACTTCACAGAGGAGATGATATTGAGATTGTCTTTACAGAATGGGTATGATTTAGATAGTCTTAGATAAAAGGGAAGAATCCACCAATCATAAGGAGGAGAATAAACATAAGCAGGGGAAACTTGTCTGAGGAGTGAAGAGGGCATGAGTTAGTAATGAATGGTTTTGAAAAAAATATTGTGAGAAAGCAGACTATGGACTCCTTTAGTGCTTTCCATGGCAGACACATTAAGGATTGATCCAAAAGACCAGTTGTGTCAATGTGCAATCTAGAAATTCATGGGGCTTCTCAGATCCCCTATAATTCCCTTATATCTAAAGCGTTCATCTCCTGACTGCTTTTAAAGACGTCTATTCACTAAACGGGCATTACCTCACTTTAAGTGAATACCTGAAAAGTCCTTATTATCCTAAAAGACCAAGGCCTCCCATTGCATTCTGGGCCATCTTCAGTCATCTTCATAAGTATCTGGTCACTGGATCCAGATGCCTCAGAAGAAGAAAGTGAGACTGTTGACCTTGCACAGTCCTCCCTCACTCAAAAAAAGTCAAGTGCAACCCATGTCATCATTTATTTGATATCATGGTCCTCCTCGAAAATGAAGTATGAATGCAAACTGTGAGTAGATGAGAATGCCTGAATGGAAATCCAGCTAGCTGGCTAACTCAGTTCATCTTCTCTCTCAGACTCTAGCTCTACCCTTCCTTCTTCTCTACAAAAGAAGATAAATTTTGATGGTGAGAAGCTGACCAGTTAACAGGTTTTACTGGCTAGATTTATTTCTTTCAGTGTTTATTTTTCTTTCCTTCTTTTTTCTTTCCTTCTTTCCTCTTTCCTTCTTTCCTTCTTTCCTTCTTTCCTTCCTTCTTTCCTTCTTTCCTTCTTTCCTTCTTTCTTTCTTTCTTTCTTTTCTTTCTTTCTTTCCTTCTTTCTTTCCTTCTTTCTTTCTTCTTTCTTTTTCCTTCTTTCTTTCCTTCTTTCTTTCTTTCTTTCTTTCCTTCTTTCTTTCCTTCTTTCTTTCTTTCTTTCTTTCTTTCTTTCTTTCTTTCTTTCTTTCTTTCTTTCTTTCTTTCTTTCTTTCTTTCTTTCTTTCTTTCTTTCTTTCTTTCTTTCTTTCTTTCTTTCTTTCTTTCTTTCTTTCTTTCTTTCTTTCTTTCTTTCTTTCTTTCTTTCTTCCTTCCTTCCTTCCTTCTTTTTCATCCCTAAAACCTTAGAGTCAGTGAGTGTACTCTGAAACCCATGGATTGAATAACAATGGGTCCCTGCCCAAGCTCCAATCAATGGCTTTTTATGGACCCTCTTAGCTTAGAATGAATGTCAATATTTGCCCTCTCTCTTCAAACAATAACCCTGTGGCTCCTGTCCCTCCCAGCTTGATTTTTTTTTTCTTTTCTATTTAAAGGGGCCAACTCCTGTCTACTTTTAAAGTGGCCCATTCACTGAATGGGTATTACCTACTTTAAGCGAGTACTTGAAAAGGCCTCAATGTAAAAGGCCAAGATCTCCCATTGCGTCCTGGGCTGTCTCCTGTCATCCTGATGAATATCTTGTCACTGGATCCAAATGGCTCAAGAGGAGAAAGTAAGGCTGGTGACCTTGCACAGCACTCCTTCACTCAAAACAAAGTCAACTGCAATTCATGTCGTCATTTCTCTGATGTCATCATCCTCTTCGAAAGGGAAGGACAAACACAACAACAATATAGGAATTTACAAGATCAAAACTATTTTCCTAATAATACTAAAATATTTTAATTTCTCATGTGGCAATATCAATAGCTATAACCCAGATAAATAGAAACGATTTGGGTGCTCAAAAAGATTTGAGTGTAAAGTAGTACAGAGATGAAAATGTTTGAGAATCATTGCACTAGATTTTGGAGAAACAATATAGGTTTTTGAAAATGGTAGTGGCATAATGAATGAAATATTAAGGAAGATAAATGGAGCAGGGAAACAGAGAATTGATCAGAGAGGACAAGACGTGATGCAGGAAAACCATGTCATTTGACATGCTGGGAAATAATAAATGTTCATGGCTATGAGGTTTTAGCCAAGTAAACTAAAACCTCCCACAGAATCAATGTTATGCCGTACCAAGAAGAAGTTCTCAGCCTAAATATTCATCAAACTACTGTTTCTTTAGTAGCTGCTTTATGATAGACAATTGGTCAGTAACAAAAACAACTAGACAATGTAAAAATATGGACTGAAAGCAAATCCTATATTACTTAATCACTTTCATTAATTCCCAATTTATCATGCTATGTATTTGGCACCTCTATCCCCTCACACCTTTATATTAAAGGTAAACAAATGTAAATTTTATGTACCTTTGCTGTAGGATAAAAGTAATAGAAGGAGCCTTCCCTTCTACTTCAGAGCTTATAAATATTTCCTATCTGGTTTTAATGCAACATGAGGAGTCTTGGTAAGTCTTCTTCCAGCCATGAGTAACTGAGCAGCTGATATAAAAAATTAATGAGAGTTTTTTAGCTGGCTGAGGAGCCTGATGAAATAGGGAACGTTGAGCTAGAGTCGAATTCCATAAAAAGACTCAAGCAAATTAACTCTGGCTCTCTTCCCTAGTGACTTTTGAATAAGAAAATCTGATATGAGCTGCCAGATTGAACCATGGAAGCAGAAAAGCTGCATTTATCTACAAAACCACAGTGTCCCTAAGTGTGTGGCAACTCTCTTCTTTCCATACCATAGAAATTATGCATTATTCTTTAGCAGGAGTGCCTAAGTGACTGAGTAAAAGACCTAAATCGTACTGAGAACCTACTGTCCTATTTGCAGCCCAAGTCCAGGGGGCTGGGAGCAATAGCAGCTCAAACTAATGCGGGGCTTACATACTGAAGGTCGCATCCAAACCCTTTGTTTCTTAATCTCTAACCCTTTGCTTATCCTCTCAGTTACATATTCTAGTTGGTTCCTTTCTAAATTGTTCCTAGTTAGCAAAATGCGCTGGTAAGCATGGGACCTGACTTCATTGTCTTCAACAAATCATTTGTAAGTTCTCTGGTAACCTTGCATGAAATGAATTTCTAAGTTTCAGTGCAGTTCCAAGTGAAAGAAGATCCAGATGACAGTAACTACCAGAACAACTGGCACTTAAAGCCATTTAAGTGGCCATGCTCACCTAGCAAATTGAATGGGGCATGCAAAGCAAAGTCTCCTTTTGCAGATTATGCTAGTTTTTCAGTATTGGTGGGCCAAGGTTACAGGTTTCTGCCCATGGTAATCGTTGTTTCTAAGGAAGAATCAAATGTTTCATCTTCAGGTATGGATTTTTGGCATCTTCAATAAAAACTAAATTTAAACAAAACAATGCAAGAAAAAAGAACAAGGACTGTGGATATGAGCCAAACTGATAGGGTTACAGCTTAAATGTTCATATAATGGAACAGGTGGCAGAGCCAAGAACAAAACTCATGTATGTCTTTTGAGGACAATTTTTTTCCCCACTACAGCAGGTTTCTTTTCCTGAAGTGGTCTTGGATTTTATGACAGGAGAAGGAAAATAATAACAAAACTATGGGCTTGGGGAGAATATCACCATATTTTCTTTCCCTCTCTTTTTTCTTTTTTTTTTTAATTAGGGACCTATAATTTCATCTGTGTAGGGGGTTCTTGGTGAGAAAACTCCCTTTTATAAAGCAAGTTAATGACCGCTCTGTCTGAACTGTTAGCTGAAGGCACTGAAAAAAACAACTAATATGCTTAGTGTCACATAAGCATTACAAGTCAAGCAGAGACTTGAATATAAATAGTACTAATTAAGAGAAAGGTCATTAGAGCACTAGGCCAAAGTAGATCTGACTAATTTTCATTGTTTGATTTTAATCCTGAATGCTTACAGATTTTTAGTATAATGAAAATAGCCTGTGGCTAACTGTGTTGTGTTTATTCTTACTTTTTGAAGAGTACTATGATGTCAGGGAGATGAAGATATAACTTGTACATGACTTTGAAAGTGTAGCCTCACTTTCTCCTCCAGTGGTTCCAGTGTCCAAATATTCATCAGAATGACAGGAGATGGCCCAGGATATAATGTGAGACCCTGGATGCCCTGGTCCTTTTGGGCTAAGGGCTTTTAAGGCTCTCACTTTGAGTGAGGTAATGCTGTAAGAAGTGAGTCAAGAGATGGCTCTTTAAAATAAAATCAAACCATGAGGGGAAGATCCTCATAGCTGCTGGACAAAAAGGAATCAGTTACTATTGACATTCACTCTCAGCCAGCAGGGCCCAAAATACAGCCAGTAAATGGAGTTTGGGCAGGGACATATTGTGATCCAATATAGAAGCTCCAGAGTGATATGAGTTTAAGGATTGGACTTTAAAAAGGAAGGAAGGAAGGGAGGGAGGGAGAAAGGGAAGAAAGAAGGAAAGGAAGGAGGGAGGGAGGAAGGAGGGGGGAACCTAGGCAGTAATCCCCAAGTTCACTGGACAGCTTCTGGCCATCAAAATTTACCTCCTTTGGAGAATAGAGCGAGAAGGAGAGGATGAGCAGAGTTACCCAACTGGCAGTTTGGCCTACTCACAGGTTGTGTTTAGCTCAGTTAGATAGGAATTTATACCATTTTTTCTTTCTTCTCTTACCTTCCTCCATATCTTGTTTCCTTTTTTTTTTTTATTAAAACCATTAAAAGTAAAACAAAACCAAAAAACTCAAACTTTTTTATAGGTATCTTTTCCATTGTCTTATTCTATTGGAATGTAAATGGCTTCTCTAACCTTAATTCTCATCCCTGGAAACTATTTCCCTAAACTCATGTATTTTCTTCCCATTGAAATTGTCCCTTTAGAATAGGCACTGCCTCACTCCAATTGATATTATTAGTCATTCATAAATAAATACTTTTAAATTTTTAATTGCTTCATTTTTTTACCCATGAAATATGACACATATAATACCAATATATGTTTTTCTAAGTCAAGATGTGACCCACAGGGATTCTTATCTTGTGCTTAGTGGGGCCACATTTGTATTTGAGTTTGCCACCACAGACCTAACTCTTAAAAGCTAGTTGTCATATTGCATTTTTTTATTATGTTGGTTTATATAAAATTCAATGTGGAATGCTAAAGTAGAAGAAATCTCAGGTGCAAAAGAGGAACCTGGAATTAACCAAAGTCTGATCTCACTTTCCAAAGAATATAACTGTATTTATTACCTGAGAACAAGAAGCTTACCAGCTGAAGAAGTGAGACAATATTCTCACCTGCTCAAAGGGGAGTGCAAATAGTGTGAGGTGTTCATACATATTTTAGTTATTTTGAATTTTTTGAAATATTTATGGCTAATTCAGTGTTAAGGGAGAAATAATAAATTGGGAAGTCATGGAGGAAGTGAGAATCTATGGAGAAGATATTTGTAAGCACAATAAATCACATTTAATTGGTCAATACCATCATTACAGAGAACATATTCACATATTAAATATTTCCTAAATGCATATTAATCCTGTTCCTGCAACTATTGGAGAGTCATGGCCTTAATAAGGCCCTATGGACACCTTTGCTCTAGGAGAACAGAAATTGGATCCAATGCATTATTATCTTATATAGAATTGACACTAAACTATTTGTAAGAGTTAATGAATATATAGTAGTTGGTTGAATGAATGAAAGTGCTTGATTAACATCTCAATTTCCTTCTAGTTTTGATGTAGCTACATAGAAAGGCAGTGTAGTATAGTAGAATCTGAGGACCTGCCTCTGTCAGGCCTCTGTTACTATCTTTGTTGCTTTGGGTAGTTTACTTTGTCAGTATGGTGCTCAATTTACTAATGCATCAAAAGAAAAACAGATTTAAGTAGACAATCTCTAAGGTCCCCTCTGACTCTGGTTCTAGATGTCAGATTCTATAAATATGTGTCCAGATAGGTAAAGAAACAAAAAAGTAACAACAAAATAAAAAGAATTGGCCAAACAGGATTTCTTTTGGATTTGGATCATATATGTTCTACAATTAAATATATATTTACCAAAAAATGTTTCAATTTTACGTCTGTATTCTTTCAACAACCAATCTCTAGTTAACTTTGAAGGGCTGAAAATAAAACAGGTCCCATAAAGTAAATGTACAATTCTTTCTTTCATTTCTGGATAACCCAATACATTTCTCATACTCTCAAGGTGACAGATAAGACACATTCCCTCTGACCATTCTTATATTCTTCAAACTAGCTATGAGGCTAACCTCATTGAGGCTGATCAGCTGGACTAGGAATTCACCAAATCAACCAATTCATTTTACATTAAGCCTTCTCTCTTTTCTGAATGTTACTTCAGGCAAAGTCTAGATCCAGGTTGTCACAGACTCTACAATGGAAAAGATTCAAGATCACCATAGCAACTGGTTCTCTGCTTGGATCCACCTTTACCTATGACTACAGGCATTATCACCTCTGTTTTACTCTCTAGACCCATGAATATCTTTTAAGAAAAAAGTTGTGGAATGAAAATATGATGATCTCCCACCCAAAAAAGGGAAGGAGTATTAGGACAGTGATTCCTATCAATGTGCATTGCATTAGTGAGCCATTCTTGTTATTAGAAGCTTGTTATTTGGGGAAGGGTGAATTATGCATTTGTTAATTTTAGTGTCATCAAAAATTAGTCTCCAGGACTATGTTGGGGATTTGAGGGTGGGGAAAGAGTAATTTTTATGTTCAAATAATTGGGCTGCAGAGAAACTTTACCTAGCTTAGTATCCCACAGAACAATAGGCAAAAAGAGGAAGAATTTTTGTCCAACTACTTAGTCCAAAACACAATTCTGAAAAACAAAATGTTCTTAAAGGGTTACAGCAGTTACCCATGGCAAGACTTTGCTAAATTGATCTAAATGTCTCTTGAATCTTGTGAGAGAAAACCTTTTAGATCTATCCTGAATTCCTCCTAAGGGCAAGGCATATTTTTAGTAGAAAAGACATTCCAGGGATCTTATCCCTTTTGTATTGGTTTGGTCCCATATCAAAAGCATTTATCAAAGTTTGGCAAAATTATATTTTTAATGAATCCTTAGGAAACTTTGTCATAGTTTGATATGTTTTTTAATACCAATTTTTACAAGAAAAATTAAAAGAAAACGTTTTTCAAAAGAGCTTCAGGGATTCACAGAACATAAAAATTATAATTGTTAATTATGTACAAATAACATAAACTTAATTCAAACTTCATAGCTTACATATGACTACATCTGTATTCATTTAGTAAGGGCCAAATATTATCTTTCCTTCACCAATATTTATTAAAGAAAAACAGACAATGTATCTTTGAAAGAAAAACAGCTAAAGGAGAAGTTAACCCAAATAAAAAAAAGGTGGGGAGGAAGGTTAAGACAGTGGATGCTACCAAAAAGCATAGAATTAGTGCACTCTTCCAGCTGTTAGAGCCTGATTATTTGGGGAAGGATGGATTACTTATTTGTTAATTTTCACACTGTCAAAATTTGGGTTCAAGGAGTTTATTGAGGGTTGAGCTTAAGGCAGCAGTAATTCTTAGGTTCAAAGGAACTGGATTCCAGAGAAAAGCTTCCCTGCTAAGTTTCTTTGCAACCAAAAGTACATGAGGATGGGAATGTAAAATTGAAAAAAAAAAATAACAACTTTCAAATTGTGGAAAGTTGAGGGTTCAGTTTTTAGGTTATGTTACATATATTTTCTGCTTTTTAAAATCAATATTCCTGTATATTCTTATGCTGGTGATCTCTTAGAAATCTTCATTGTTCTTCTCCATTTCTATCTGTTTTAATCCTACCTTGTAAACATTTCATCAAAACACTAGTTCCATTTCCCTTTGATAAACTGCAAGTATTCACATGTTTACATACATGCATATATAGATACCTTGTTATGTACATATACAATTGCAACATCTGTTTTGTTTATAACTTTTATTTTTGTATTACCTTGATTTCCAAAATATATCTATCCTATTTCCTCTGCCAAATAAATCATTCATAGTAGCAAAGAATACAAAAGAACAGAAAAAAAACTAATTCAGCAAAACTGGTAATTGTATTAATTTAATGACTATATACAGTACACATTGTTTCACATAAATGGTCCCTCACACCAGTAAATAAAAGAGAGAAGCTTGTTTTCTCTTCCGTAGTCATTATATGTGGATGTATCATTGCCCCAAATAAAACTTGCACTTGTAGTTTGGTAGCCCAGATTTGACTGCGACCAAGTGTTACTTTGGAAGCCTACGTCTATAGCTGTAATGCATGAGTCTTCACTTACATGTTTCTCATTCATAGACATTATAAACAATTTTCTCTTTTTTATATTGAATTTCATTTTATTTTCTCAATTTACACTTTATAACATTTTTGCAGTTACACATAAAGATAGTCTTCAATATTCATATTTATAAGATTTTGAGCTCCAAATTTATATCGCTGCCTTCCATGTCCCCTTTCTAAGATAGCAAGGAATCTTTTATGTTATAAATATATAATCATGTTAAAGATACACAATTATCTTTTAGCAAAGATATTTAGTGTAAGCCCTCATCACCTTACATCTTGATTATTGCAGTAGACTGCCTGCCTCATGTCTCATCCATTCCCCATTTAAAAACTAAGGTCAATTTCCTAAACTTCAGATCTGATCATGTCACCCCACACCTCTACTCTCTTCTCTCAATTACCTCCTGGAGCAAACACAAAATGCTCTACTGGGCACTCCAAATCCTTTAGAACCTAGCACTTTCCTACTATTCCAGTCTTCTTATACCTTACTCCCATCCGTGTACTCTTTATTCCAGTGCCACTGGTCTCTTGATTGTTCCATGAACAAGACACTCTATCTCTCTGGTATGAGAATTCTCTCGTGCTATTCTACATACCTGAAATGTTTTCCCTCTTCTTTTCCAGATACTGACTTCTGTGACTTCCTTGAAGTCTCACCTAAAATCTCGATTTACAGAGGAAGCCTTCCAAAACCAAACCCTCTTAATTTCAGTGTCTTGCTTCTGTTAATCACTTCCTGTTTATCCTGCTTTCCTTACATTTATTTGCGAGGTGTCTCTGTCATTAGATGGGAAGTTTTCAAAGGGCAAACGTTATCATTTGCTACCATTTATGTCCTTCTCCTTAGCATAGTGCTTAGCACACACGTAGTAGGTACTTAATAAATATTTATTGAGAGTAAATAATATATATTTACTACAAAATATTTTCTCCAATAAATTTGGGGCACATTCTGTGACAGTATCCTTTGAGAGAGTGAGCTCAAATATCAAGTATAATGGGAACAAGGCCCATAAATATCATATACTTATGAAGCAATTCATCTATTGGGAGCCTGTGCTCTCTTTTTAGAGTACTCATGCAGTCCCTCTTAGTTGAAGAGAAAATCTCTTGGGTAGGTTATCTATTTGGATTTCCAGGAGTTTTCTTTCACATAGCATGATTTTTTTATTCTGCTTCAAAGGATGTTAGCCCTTAAAACTACCTTCATTTTTGTTGTTTATCTCTCTTTCTGTGTCTTTTGTCCGTACGTATTACTGCTTCCCACTTCATACTATGTTTCCCACTGGACTAATGACTCCCTTCAAAAGTTAAATAGCCTATTTTAAGGGATTAAAAACTGAGAAATTTCATCTTCTCCCCCTTCTGGGATGACTTCAACGGACAGTTCCTGCCTTGTAATCTCTGTAGATCTTTCCACAACAGAGTTAGCTATATAATTCATCAGGCATATGCTTATTTTGCTTATTTAAGCAATAGATTGAAACTCCTCAGCTCAATCAGAAAGAAAAAAAAAACATATTCACATCTCATAAAATGATCAGAAAATTGGCTATTTATTGCTATATTTAATGTCTCAAATAAGTTATGATTATATCACAGTCTTTTTGGGCTCTGTGTAGGAGTAATGGGATGAACATCAAATTCCTTCATATGTTGTCCAGTTTAATCTTTTTTAATCTATCCATTTTTATTGTTATAAGAGTTTATGATTTGTTTAATTGAATTTGGGGTTATTCACAGTTTTTTCCTCTTCTTTTTTATTTGAATTCCTGACATTCAATTTTTCCTTATAGTATAATATTATTCAATTGAATTAGTATATCAGAATTTGTGTATCCATTTCCGAACTAACAGGCAAAATGATAAAGCATATTTTTGGATAGGTACATTAGGGTGGAGAAGGAAAGAGAATAAGGAAAAGAAAGGAGCAGATTATTCTATGTATGCTTAAACAGGTTTCTTTATAAGAGGATTATTTATCTCATGATGTTATATCTTTTTATCATTTTGCTCTACATTGCAAACCAAGTTTTAATCTTATCCATAGAAAGAAATGAAATCGTAGGTTGAACAAATTTATGTAAAGTATTGTGTGAATACTCAATACTCTCCCATCTATACAATAATGCAATAATAAAAGAAAAAGGTAGTGGCACTTTTACATACTCAAATGATTGAAATCACATAGGAATCCATGTAGAATTTCAAAATATTTGTAGTCTTAAAATACCTCAGACATAATAATGTCTACTTTTAAATTTATTTCAGACATAGGCAGATTAAATGACTGAACCAAACAAATGAAACTTTAAAAAAAATGATAGAACTAGTAGTAGAATTCAGATCTTCTGAATACTTGACTTTACTTATATTGGCAATACAAGCACTGATTATGAGAGAATTTAACTGGGAAATCTTTAGAAGATATCCAGTTTAATTTCTCAGCAAGTGAAAAGATTCCTTCTACAAAGGACAATTCAATGTAAAGTAACAATCAAAAGCAACCATCTTGAGAAACTGAGAATTGAAATGCTGGTTTAAATAGGATGATTTTGTAAGTGTCCATTTCACTGGCATCTAAGAATAAGGAAGAATGTTTCTTGGTTTATTTGTTTCAAATGACATGCATTTATAATCTTTCTCTTTTATATTCTTTCTGCACTTTTTAAGTGCGAAAAAGCGGTGAGGGAGGAGAGAGAAAGAGAGAGAGAGACAGACAGACAGAGACAGAGAGAGACAGACAGACAGAGAGAGACAGAGACAGAGAGACAGAGACAGAGACATAGAGAAACCCTTTGAAGCTATGTATATTCAAGCATTTAGGGTAATTTTCCTGAACAAGGTCTGATTGTATCACTCACAAATCCACTCAGTACCCTCTAGTAGCTCTACTGACACTAGAATCAGGTAAAAAGTACTCTGCCATTCAAAACTAACCATAGCTATGCTAACCTAACCTATTCTTAACTACCCTTTTCTTTATAAGTTACTCTCCAACATATACCTTTCATCCAGTGACTTCTGTTGTGTAAAACTAACTATATTTCCCTCCATCCTATCCTGACCCCAATTGCTTTTGTTCTCTCATTGGATCCTGTCCCTCCCCAACAGTGTTGACTTCAAATTGCTCCCTTCTCCCACTGCCCTCCATTCCATCATCCCCCCCTACCCTGCTTATCCCCTTCTCTCCCACTTTCCTGTATTGTAAGATAGTTTTTCATGCCAAAATGAGTGTGCATTTTATTCCTTCCTTTAGTCGAATGTGATGAGAGTAAGCTTCATGTTTTTCTCTGACCTCTCCTCCTTTTCCCCCCCGAAAAGTCTTTTGCGTGCCTCTTTTATGAGAGATAATCTGCCCCATTCCATTTCTCCCTTTCTCCTCCCAATCTCTTTCTCTCATCGCTTAATTTCAATTTTTTTAAGATATAGTCCTGCCCTATTCAATTCATTCTGTGCTCTGTGTGTGTGTGTGTCTGTGTGTATGTGAGAGAGAGAGAGAGAGTGAGAGAGAGAGAGAGAGAGAGAGAGAGAGAGAGAGAGAGAGAGAGAGAGAGAGAGAGAGAGAAATCCAACCAACTACCCAGATACTGAAAAGTTTCAAGAGTTACAAATATTGTTTTTCCATGTAGGAGTGTAAACAGTTCAATTTTAGTAAGCCCCTTATGACTTCTCTTTACGGTTTACCTTTTCATGCTTCTCTTCATTCTTGTGTTTGAAGGTCAAATTTTCTTTTCAGCTCTTGTCTTTTCATCAAGAATGCTTGAAAGTCCTAAATTTCCTTGAAAAACTATTTTTTTTTCTGATGAAGTATTATACTCAGTTTTGCTGGGTAGGTAATTCTTGGTTTTAGTCTTAGTTCTTTGACTTCTGGGGTATCATATTCTACGTCCCTCTATCCCTTAACGTAGACGATGCTAGATCTTGTGTTATCCTGATTATATTTCCACAATTCTTGAATTGTTTCTTTCTAGTTGCTTGCAATATTTTCTCCTTGATCAGGGAACTCTGGCATTTGGCCACAATGTTCCTAGGAGTTTCTCTTTTTGGATCTCTTTCTGGTGGTGATTGGTGTATTCACTCAATATTTATTTTGCCCTCTTGTTCTAGAATATCAGAGCAGTTTTCCTCAATAATTTCATGAAAGATGATGTCTAGGCTCTCTTTTTGATCATGGCTTTCAGGTAGTCCCATAATATTTAAATTGTCTCTCCTGGATCTATTTTCCAGGTCAGTTGTTTTTCCAATGAGATATTTCACATTATCTTCCATTTTGTCATTTTCTTGGTTTTGTTTTGTGATTTCTTGTTTCAGTGAGCTTTTGAACCTCCTTTACCATTTGGCTAATTCTTCTTTGTAAAGCATTCTTCTCTTCATTGCCTTTTTGAACGTCTTTTACCAAATGAGCTAGCCTATTTTTCAAGGTGTTATTTTCTTCAGTATTTTTTTGAGTCTCCTTTAGGAAGGTGTTGACTTGTTTTTTCATGCTTTTCTTGCATCTCTCTCATTTCTCTTCCCAGTTTTTCTTCCACCTCTAACTTGATTTTCAAAATCCTTTTTAAGCTCTTCCATGTCCTAAGCCCATTGAATATTTATTTTGAATTCTTGGGATACAGAAGCCTTGACTTCTATGTCTTTCCCTGATGGTAAGCATTGTTCTTCCTCATCTGAAAGGATGGGAGGAGATATCTGTTCACCAAGAAAGTAACGTTCTATGGTCTTTTTTCCCCCCTTTTGGGGCATTTTCCCAACCAATTACTAGACTTTTCTGTCCTTTACCAAAAGTAGGGTATACTCTGGGAATTTGTGAGATCTCAGTTCTTCCAAGGTGGCCCAATCAAGCATGTACTGGTCTAGACACAGGGAGGGATTTTTGTGCCCAGAATCTTAGCAGATACCTCTCCACAGACACTTGGCCTCCAGTTCTACAAAGTAAGCGCTGGAGGCTGATTTTCAGATAAGCTGTATGGGCAGGGCCGCCATTCAGTTTGAGACAAAGACCAGTTTGGCCAGGGCCTCCACCCAGGGCTGAGTTAAGACTCAGCTCTTCATTGCCCCCAGAGCTTTTTACACTCTATCATGGACCTTCTGTTTGGGCTGCTGTGCAGGTTCTGTGTCCATTGCCTGCTGCCGGAGCTGTGCGAAGGCCCTTCTACCTTCCTGGCCAGCTGATAAAACCCTGTCATGACCTTTGGTGTGCTGTGGGCCAAGGGATCTGAGGACCTGCTACTGTGACTGGAGATTCGGACCTGACTTGTCCTCCTCCCAGAGTCTCGTCATGCTGAACCACGCTGCCAAAGCTGGTCTGGGCTCCATACTCGGCTCCACATCTGGCGCAACCTACGTTTCCGTGGCCCTTTCAGGTCGTTGTGGGCTGGAAATCTCCTCCACTCTGTTTCTCTCCACTTCTGCTGCTCCAAAATTTATTGATAGTCCCCCTCTACAGGCATTTTATGGGCTGTGGGGAGGACCCTGCGTAGGTGTGTCTTTCTGGACCTCATCTTGGTTCCCCACCCGCCCCCCCATCCAGTGACTCCTGGATGTTTGACAAAAAAGATAGGGATATCGCTGGACAGTGTGTTCTCTCTGGCTATCTCTCATGGCCAAAGTGCTCTTTCTCCTCTGTTCCAACTACTGACTTCCCAGACTTCCTTTAAGTGTCAACTAAAAGTTCCTTTTTTAAAGGATGCCTTGTATATGCCCTATTAATATTAGTGACTTCCCTTGTTAACTACCTCCAATTTGTCCTATACTGCTTGCTTAGCAGATATTTTTTGGAATGTTTTTTCTTCTTCCCACTTGCCTGTAGGCTCTTTAAGAGCAGGGGCTCTCTTTTGTCTCTTTGAATCTTTAGCACTTAGCAGAGTGCTTAAAACCTAGTAGTCCTTTAGTAAATGTTTATAGATACGGTGATTTCAGAATTATTAACCATTATTTCATTATAGTATGACCTGTGCCCCTGATTTTCTTCACTTTACCTGTTTTTTCTAATGCATCACTCATTAAATTTATCTTGTATTGGTAAGGAGTATGAGCTGTTGTTTTATAAATCACTTCTGGCAGAATAATATCTTGTTTTCCCAGCAATTTTGGTAAAAAGTAAGCAGTTAGTGCAGTGGTTGGGATTTGGGAGTTTATCAAGCACCAAGTTAATAAGGTTATGATTTTTTGTATAGTTCATATAATGTATTACACTAATCAACTTCTATACTTGTTAACCAGTACCAAATCATTTTGATGATTGCTGCTTTGTAGTATAGTTTGATATTTGGTATTGTGAAGTCCACATTCTTTTTTTTTAATATAAATTTCTTTATTTAACTTTTTAAATTCATTTTCACAAAATTTTGGTTTCCAAATTTTCTCCCCATTTATCCCCTCCCTACACCCCAATACACTGAGCATTCTAATTTTCCCTATCACCAATCTGCCCCTCTCTTCTATCATCCCTCCCTTCTCTTGTCCCCATCTTCTCTTTTGTCCTGTAGGGTCAGATGGCTTTCTATTCCCCAGTGATTGTATTTCTTATTTCCCAGTAGCAACAACAATACTAAATAGTTGTTCCTAAAACTTTGAGTTCCAAATTCTCCCCATCCCTCCCTCCCCACCCATTCCCTTTGGGAAGACAGGCAATTCAACATAGGCCCTATCTGTGTAGTTTGGCAAATGACTTCCATAATAGTCGTGTTGTGTAAGACTAACTGAATTACCCTCCATCCTACCCTGCCCCTCATTGTTTCTATTCTGTCTTTTGATCCTGTCCCTCCCCGAGTGTTGACTTCAAATTGCTCCCTCCTCCCATTGCCCTCCCTTCCATCATCCCCCCCCTTGCTTATCTCCTCCCCCACTTTCCTGCATTGTAAGATAGGTTTTCATACCAAATGAGTGTGCATTTTATTCCTTCCTTTAGTCGAATGTGATGAGGGTAAACTTCTTGTTTTGTTTTGTTTTGTTTTTCTCAGCTCTCCTCTTTTTCCCTCCACTAAAAAGTGTCCTGCTTGCCTCTTGAATGAGACATAATTTACCCCATTCCATTTCACCCTCTTTCCTCCCACTACATTTCTCTCTCACCATTTACCTTAATTTCTTTTAAGATATGGTCCCATCCTATTCAATTCACTCTGTGCTCTCTGTCTCTCTGTGTGTGCGTGCATGTGTGTATGGGTCTGTGTGTGCATGCATGTACATGTGTGTGTGTGTTTATGTCTTTGTGTGGTCCCACCAACTACCCAGATACTGAAATGTTTTAAGAGTTACAAATATTGTCTTTCCATGTAGGAATGTAAACAGTTCAACTTTGGTAAGTCCCTTATGACTTCTCTTTGCTGTTTACTTTTTCATGCTTTTTCTCATTCTTGTGTTTGAAAGTCAAATTTTCTTTTCAGCTCTGGTCTTTTCATCAAGAATACTTGAAAGTCCTCTGTTTCATTGAAAGACCATATTTTCCCCTGAAGTATTATACTCAGTTTTGCTGGGTAGGTGATTCTTGGTTTTAGTCCTAGTTCCTTTGACTTCTGGAATATCCTATTCCATGCCCTTCGATCCCTTAATGTAGAAGCTGCTAGATCTTGTGTTATCCTGATTGTATTTCCACAATACTGGAATTGTTTCTTTCTAGCTGCTTGCAATATTTGCTCCTTCACCTGGGAACTCTGGAATTTGGCCACAATGTTTCTAGGAGTTTCTCTTTTTGGATCTCTTTCAGGTGGTGATGGATGGATTCCTTCAATACTTATTTTGCACTCTGGTTCTAGAATATCAGGGCAGTTTTCCTTGATAATTTCATGAAAGATGATGTGTAGGCTCGTTTTTTGATCATGGCTTTCAGGTAGTCCCATAATTTTTAAATTGTCTCTCCTGGATCTATTTTCCAGGTCAGTTGTTTTTCCACTGAAATATTTCACATTCTCTTCCATTTTTTCATTCTTTTGGTTTTGTTTTATGATTTCTTGGTTTCTCGTAAAGTCATTAGACTCCCTCTGTTCCATTCTAATATTGAGAGAACTATTTTCTTCAGTGAGCTTTTGAACCTCTTTTTCCATTTGGCTAATTTTGCTTTTGAAAGCACTCTTCTCCTTATTGGCTTTTTGAACCTCTTTTGCCAATTGAGTGAGCTTATTTTTCAAGGTGTTATTTTCTTCAGCATTTTTTTGGGGTCTCCTTTACCAAGGTATTGACCCGTTTTTCATGCTTTTCTAGCATCTCTTTCATTTCTCTTCCCAGTTTCTCCTCCACCTGTCTAACTTGATTTTCAAAATCCTTTTTGAGCTTTTCCATGGCCTGAGCCCACCGGACATCCACCTGGGATGTCTGGGATAGAGAGGTCCTGACCTCCACGTCTTTCCCTGATGGCAAGCATTGTACTTCCTCATCAGAAATGAAGGGAGGAAGGAACATCTCTTCCCCTAGAAAGTAGCTCTCTATGGTCTTATTTTGCTTCCTTTTTATGGGCATTTTCCCAGCCAGTTACTTGACTTCTGCAATTCCCCTTCACCCCCTCCTAGATCCGCCCAGCTGGTGCTTGGGGTCTGAGATTCAAATGCTGCTTCCCAGACTCAGGGCTTTCTGTGTCGGGAGTGGCTGCTATTCAATGTGCGCTTAAGTTCTGGTGCTTGGGTGGGGACAGGGCTGCCTCCCAGGCTCAGTTCCCTCAGGGGGTTTATGTAGAGACCTTCAGTAATGGCCCTGAGCTCCTGTGGCTGCTCCAGGAGTACTGGCCGCCTGCTGCCACTGCTGCCTCTGCCACTGCCTCTGACGCTGCCTCCTGAGGGGAACCAAGTCACAAAGACACCCCACTCCCCTCTCAGCCAGCCTAGACGTCTCTCTCACTGACCTTTAGCGCTTGTGGGCTGAGGGACCTTCTCGGCAGCCGGAGATTCCGTCTCTGAAGCCTGCTCCAATCTGCTCCTCTGGGGCCGCATGGCCATGGCAGGTCAGGGGTGCGCTCTGCTGTCCGGAGTGTGATGGACCCCTGGGGACAGCTTTCCAGAGCTCTCTGTAATGGAAATCTCTTCCACTTTGTTTCTGCATGGCTTTCAGTGCTCCACAATTTATGGGGAGTTCTTTTTACAGGAAATTTATGGGCTGTGGATTCGGAGATAGCATACGTGAGTCTTTCTCCTCTGCCATTTTGGCTCCTCCCCCAGTCCACTTTCTTCTTGTTCTTTTTTTCATTATTTTTATTGTGATTCTTTTTATCACTTTACTTGTAGTTACAACATTCACTTTCAAAATATTTTGATCTCCAAATTTTCTCCCCATCTCTCCACTCCACCCGTACTAAGACAGCGTGCATTTGAAGTACCACTTCTTCCAATCTTACCTCCTTTCTAACACCCCCCACCTTCTCTTGTCCTCGAAACTTACATTTTCTTATAGAGGTAGATGTATTTCTATACCCCCTTGCCTTTATGTCTTATTTCCCAGTTTTAGGTACAAGAAGTGTGGGAAGGGTATCCTGTGCTACAGACACAGGGATCTACTTTAAAAGCCAGGAAAAGCATTACTTCCATTAGTAAGAAGCAAAGCAGAAAAGAAAAGATCATAGAATCTTTCTATGAGAACAAGGACCAAAACACATATACCAAAGAGGTTACCATTGAGACTGTGCTCTCATCTGAAATGTCAGAAGGGAATATAAACTGTTCTGAAGCGCAAAGAGCCTTTTTGGAAGAGCTGTGGAAGAATTTTAAAACTCCAATTACAGAAATAAAAGAATCTTAGAAGATCAGTGGGTTAAACAACAAGTTATAGAAACTATTAACAACTTCATTCGAGAGAATGAAAATAATGAGAAAACTTATCAAATTTTATGGGATACTGCAAAAAAGTTCTTAGGGGTAAGTTTTATATCTTTGAATGCCTACATGAATAAAATAGAGGAAGAAGTGATCAATGAATTGGGCATACAGCTGAAAAAGCTTCAAAAAGAACAAATCAAAAATCTCCACTTAAATACCAAATTAGAAATACTGAAAATCAAAGGAGAGATAAATAAAATTGCAATTAAAAAGACTGGTGAACTAATAAATAAAATTAGGATTTGGTTTTCTGAAAAAAAAAAAACAATAAAATTTATAAACATTTTGTCAATTTGAATACAAAAAAAAAAAGAAAGAAGAAAACCAAATTACCAATATCAAAATTGAAAAGGGTAAACTTACCCCCAATGAGGAGGAAATGAAAACAATAATAAGAAATTACTTTGCCTAACTGTATGTCCATATATTCCAAAATAGGAATGAAATGGATGATTATTTTAAAAGATACAAATTGCCCAGATTAACAGAAGAGGAAGTAAAATACTTAAATAACCCCATCTCAGAAAAAGAAATTGAACAAACCATCAATGAACTCCTTAATAAAAAATTTCTAGGGTCAGATGAATTCACAAACTTATTCTATCTAACATTTAAAGAACGTTAATTGCAATACTGTATAGACTATTTAGGAAAATTTGAGAAGATGTCCTCCCAAATTCTTTTTAGGATACAAATATGGTTTTGATACCTAAACCAGGAGGAGAAAAAATATAGAAAGAAAACTATAGACCAATTTCTCCAATGAATATAGATGCAAAAGTTTTAAATAAAATTTTAGCAAAAAGAATACAGCAACATATTACAAGAGGAGGATTCATACCAGAAATGTAAGGCTGGTTCAGTATTGTTAAAACTATTTTTATCATTGATCATATCAATAACAAAACTCACAGAAAGCACAGGATTATCTCCATAGATGCAGAAAAAGCTTTGACAATATACAACACGCATTCCTATTGAAAACATTGGAGAACATAGGACTAAACGGAACTTTCCATAAAATAATAAGCAGTATCTACCTAAAACCTTGAGCAAGCATTGTATGCAATAGAGATAAGCTAGATGCATTCCCCATAACATCAGGAGTGAAAGAAGGATGTCCTTTATCACCACTATTATTCAATATGGTAGTAGAAATTTTAGCTATAGCATTAAGAAAAGAAAAAAGAAATTGAGGGAAATAGAATAGGCAAAGAAGAATCTAAGTTATCATTTTTTGCAGATAATATGATGATATACTTAGAGAATCCCAGAGAATCAAGTAAAAAACTATTTGAAATAATAAACAGCTTTGGCAATGTTGCAGGTTACAAAATTAATTCACATTAATCATCTGCATTTCTATATGTTACAAACAAAGTCCAACAGGATGAGATAGAAAGAGAAATCCCATTTAAAGTTATGGCAGATGCCATATAATATCTGGGAGTATAACTGCCAGAACAACTTCAGGGACTACATGAACAAAATTACAAAACAATTTTCATGCAAATAAAGTCAGATCTAAGTAAGTGGAAAAACATCAGTTGCTTGTGGGTGGGCCAAGCCAATAAAATAAAATTGTCAATTCAACCTAAATTAGTTTACTTATTCAGTGCCATACCAATCAAACTACTAGATAATTATTTTGGAAAGCTAGAAAAAATAATATGGAAATTCATCTGGAAGAAAAAATGTCCAGAATATCAAGGGAACTAATGGAAAAAAAAAATTAGGGAAGGTGGCCTAGATATACCAGATCTCAAATTATGTTATAAAGCAACAATTATCAAAACCACTTTGTATGGGCTAAGAAACATAAGGTTAGACCAGTGGAATAGGCTAGGTACTCAAGAAACAGTAGTCAATGAATACAGCAATCTACTGTTTGATAAAACCAAGGACCCCAGCTTCAGGGATAAGAATTCATCATTCGACACAAATTGTTGGGAAAACTGGATAACAGTGTGATTAAAACTAGTCATAGACCAATGTCTGATACCATGCACAAGAATAAAGTCCAAATAGGTATATGATCTAGTCATAAGGTTTTATACTATAAACAAATTAGAGGAGCAAGGACGGGTATATTTATCAGATTTATGGAGAAGGGATGAATTTTTGACTAAACAAGAGATAGAAAACATCATGAAGTGTGAAATGGATCATTTTTGTTACATGAAATTGAAAAGACTTTGTACAAACAAACCCAAAGCAACCAAGATTAGGAGGGAAGCAGAAAACTGGGAAAGAATTTTTTGCAGCTAGTGTCCGTGATAAAGGTCTCATTTCTGACTTAGAGAACTGAGTCAAATGTACAAAAATATTAGTCATTCCCCAATTGATAAATGGTCAAAACATAGGAACTGGTGGTTTTCAGGGGAAGAAATCAAAGCTATCTACAGTCATATGGAAAAATACTCTAAATTACTATTGATTAGAGAGAAAACACCTCTGAAGCATCACATCTCACCTATCAGATTGACTATCATGACGAAACAGAATGATGATTAATGTTGGAGTAGATGTGGGAGTGTTGGAACACTAATTCATTGTTGATGAAGCTGTGAGCTGATCCAGCAATTCTGGAGAACAATTTGAAACTATGCCCAAAGGGCTACAAAAATGTGCATACTCTTTGATCCAACAATATTGCTTGTAAGACTGTATCCCCAAAAGATCATAAAAATGGGAAACAGTCCACATGTGCAAAAAATTTATAGCAGCACTCTTTGTGATAGCCAAAACCTGGAAATCAAGGGCTCAATAAATTGTGGTATATGAGTATAATGTGATACTATTGTGCTATAAGAAATGATGAACAGGAAGACTTTAGAGAGGCCTGGAGAGACTTATATAAACTGATGCTGAGCGAAAGCAGCATCTTTATACACTTTATACACTGCAACAACCACAGTAATGAGGATTTTTTCTGGTAGCCTTAGAACTTCAGTGCAATGTAAATATTTTAAAAATTCCCCGCAGTCTCTTAAGAAAAAATGGCTTCCAATTCCATAGAAAGAACTGTGGAATTTGATCACAGAACATACCAGATCATTTTCTTTTGCATTACGTTTTGGTTTGCTTTATGATTTCTCCCATTCATTTTAATTCTTCTTTGCAACATGAATGAGGTGAATAAGAAAGTATATGTAGAACCTATATAAAATTGTATGCCATCTCAGGGAGAGAGGAGGAAAGGAGAGGAAAAGGAGGAGGAAGAAGAAGGGGGGAAATCTAAGTTATAAATAAAATGAAAAATGTCCTAATTTTGTTTTTTGTTGCCTATTCTTATTCCTTCAGTTCTTGATTATTGTGAGATGATCAAGTATGATAGACTTAGCTCTTCTTAGCAATATCTAAGACAACGATCTAAGACAATTCCAAAAGACTCATGATGTAAAATCTTCTCTACATCCAGAGAAAGATTTAGAGAGTGTGAAAGCAGATTAAAGCAAAATATTCTCATTTTTTTCCTCAGGTTTAGTTTACCTTTTGCTCTTATTATCCTTTCACAACATGAGTATTGTGGAAATATGTTTAATATGATTGTATATGTATAAACTATGTCAGATTTCATACTGTCATGGGGACTGGGAAGAAAGGGAGAGAGGGAGAAACATTTAGACCTCAAAGTCTTATAAAATTTAGGTTGAAAATTATCTTTTTATGCAATTGGAAAAAAAATAGAAAAAGAAATAGTTCATTTGGATATTGCACCATTATAATTGTTAGGAAATTCACTTATTCTGAATCACTTAAGTCAAAATCTGTTACTACTGTTCAACACTGGCTTAGATTCTTCCCTTTGAATGACAGCAGAATAATTCTGTTGACTCTTCTACAGGAGAGTAACTCTAATATTTAGACAGTTTCCATAACCTCTGTTTCATGTTATGTTTTACAGCTAAAAAAAATTCTTTCCTCCATCTATTTTCTTATAGGGCCCAGTTACCAGACCCAACATTTCCCTGGTTTTCCCTATGTTTTTTATTCCCCAAATGTGAAATAATAGTCTCAATGTTACTGACAGTATGGCACAATGTGTAGAGCACTGGTCTTTAAATTGTGGAGACCGCTGTTTAAATTTGATATCTATCCCATTACTTTAGTGAGACACTAAGTAAGTCATAGTCTCTCGAGCAGTTCTCTAAAATTGCAAGCTAAATCGCATTGGACAAGTGATTTTCATTATATGGGAAGTCTATATAGCAATGAAATCACAGAATGAATCTCTAGCCATGAAACATTCGTTTATGCTCCAATCCTAAAAGAGGGAAATTCCTAAAAATGTTCGAATTCCCAAACAATTGAGCTTATTTCACATGAGAGAAAGGTTATGCTTAGAATTATACAAACTATGCTTCAGAAGTATTTGAAATAAAAATAACTGGAACTGAAGAGTGCCTGTTTGAAGGGATTGAGGAATTAGAGGCCAATTACCAACATTTGGTGGATATGAAGAAATCAAGTGATTCCCAAAAAATAAATAAATAAATAAATAAATAAATAAATAAATAAATGAATGAATGAATGAATGAATGAATGAATGAATGAATGAATGAATGAATGAATGAATAAACAAAAAGAAAATCTACTCCTCTCCCTTGACTGAGACACCTTGGAGGAACTGAGAACCTACACATACCTAGAGTATATCCTCCACTTGACAAAGTACTCAACAAAGATGTGAAAGTCAAGGCTTCTATATCCAAAACTTCCAACGAAAACATGCAGTTCTCTCAGGTCATGGAAGAGCTCAAGAAGGATTTTGAAAATCAAGTAAGAGAGGTGAAAAAAAAATTGGGAAGAGAAATGAGAGAGATGCAAGAAAATCATGAAAAATGAGTCAACAGCTTACTAAAGAAGATCCAAAAAAATGCTGAAGAAAATAACACCTTTAAAAATAGAAAAATATCTGCTTCTGCTTTGTCAGATATATTATATAGCCTTTGACTGTGGCAAGTCCTTAAAAAAATGGGAGTACAGGATCATCTTACTTATCTCTTGAGGAACCTTGTATGTGCCTCCAGAAACAACTTAGAATTACACACTGAACAACAAATTGGTTTAAGAATGGGAAAGGGCAACATATTGTCGCCTTATTTTATTCAGAAAACATTGTGCAAAATGCTAGTCTGGGTGAATCAAAAGCAGAAATTAAGTTTGTCAGGAGAAATATCAAAAATTGCTGATATTTAGATGATTCTACTCTGATGGTAGAAAGTGAAAAAGAATTAAGAAGCCTCTTGATGAGCATAGAAGATATTGACAACTTGTCCCATCACTTCCAGGGAAATAAAAGGAGGAGAAATGGAAGCAGTATCAGAATTTATATTCTTGGACTCAAATATTGCTGCACAAAATTGCTTCAGCCATGAAATTAAAAGACGCTTGTCCTTCGGAAGGAAAGCTTTGACAAATATAGACCATATACTAAAAAGCAGAGATATCACCTTGTCGACAAAAGTCAAGTAGTTAAAGTTATGGTTTTTCTTTTAGTCATATATGGCTATGAGAACTGCACTAGAAAGAAAGCTGAACACTGCAGAACAAATTCTTTCAAGTTGTGATATTGGAGAAAACTTTCTGAGAATAATTTGGGCAGTAAGGAAGCAAAACCACTGAATACTTAATTCAGACAATTTATTGAAAGGACAAACACTAAAGCTGGACTTTGAATATTTTTTCTACATACTGAGAAGGCAAGAGACATTGTGAAAGACCCTGATGTTGGGAAAGACTGAAGGCAAATGGAAAAGGTATGGCACCTGATGAGTTTGATAGATAGTTCCAGGGAAGTAATTAAAGTGAAGTTGAGATAGACATCAGGAGACTGTGAAAGATAGAAGTGCCTGGTGTACTATGGTCTGTAAGATCCTGAAGAGTCAGATTTAACAATGACTAAGCATGAACCACAACCTTCATGTCAATAAAAATATATGCAGTTAATAGATTCTGAGTTAATCTTCATACTGTTGCATGTATTAATAATTAATAATGACTTATGAAATGACTTATAAAATACTTTACATAATACCTTAGATGGCCCTAGCTATTAATTAACTAGAAATGTAATTACTGAATTACAGTTTGATTTCTATGGAAGGAAATGAAAGAGTGTATAAATGATTTCTTCCATGAAGTGAAAATTTCTAATTTTGGAAGCTGGAAAGAAGGCTGTATCTACAAAAATTTGATTTAATCATATGGAAGCCAAAGAATGTGTACTGTATACAACACCTAAGTCTCCTTTCTGTTTTCCTTATAGCATTGTGCTTGACATTGCTTTATCAGGTATTCATTTAGGTTTAAAGAGTCTTAAATTGCTTTCTGAAGGAGCAATGCTGCTTGTTTTCCTTGTGAGTGCCAGAAATATTATAAAGCAGACATCATGAATAATGCATGAGTCCCGATTTAACACCAGGATTATTAATGGCACTTAGTGTCTGTGAATAGCATATTAATAGCATGTACTATTTTTTGCTGATTGAATGAGGAAAACAACAAACTGGCTTTTGGCTTTTGTTAGTGCTAGATAAAATGGAATCTTTGTAAATCTAATACTTTTAGGCATATGGAATTAAATGGCTTGACCAAGAAAACTCCAATTTCTACCTTTTACATTCCTAATTTTATACCTAAGAATCAAAATTATATTTCCCTCTCTTCCTTTCCCTTCCCTTTCTTTCTCTTCCCTTCTCTTCCCTTCCTTTCCTTTCTTTCCCTCTCCTTTTTTCTTGCTGTAGTAGTATCTACAGAAGGCACATGACTGAAAAAGTGATGCTTAAAAGAGTATTGATACTGCTTAAGTATCTTCAAAAATGAAGTTAATTTGACATAACTTTCAATAGAGTTGTCATTAAAACTAGTAAATTTTTATCATAAGATATGCTTTTTCCCCGAAAAACATTATTTGCACACCTAGGAAATATGTTGGCAGGGATATATTGACTTGAACCCAAAATTAACAGTACACACTCTGATATCTACATAATTCATTTTTATTGCGTGTATTAAAATATTATATATTGGAGAAGACTGGAAACGTACATCTGAAATTCAAAACAATAAAATACTAGACATGGAAATAGTAGCTTTCTTCAAGCTACCATCCCAAAACGGAGTCTTATCTATATTATAGTGAGAGGTACTCACCCAGTCTGTCTTTGAATACCTCTACTGATTATTGCCCGCTTTAGTTTTGATTAGTTGTAATTTTTAGTAACTTCGTATATATATAATTTATTTTTAGTGTTCTACAATCACTACCACATAATAATTTTAATATATACCATATATTTAATTTATAATCACTACCATATAACTTAGATACCCCCCACCTCCTCCCTCCCAGAGACAGCATATAATTCTACATAGGATCTACACATACATTCCTATTAAATACATTTTCATTGTAGTGATGCTATGTAGAACTAAAATGAATGGGAGAAATCATATAACAAACCAAAACATAATAAACATGTACAAAAAATTATTTACTACATTCTATGATTGAATTCCATAGTTCTTTCTCTGGGAGTGGAAGGTATTTTGCCTTTGACGACAATTGGGAATTTTTTTTAAGTCCTTACATTGTTACAAGGTTCCAAGTCTACCAGAAAAAAAAAACTCACACACTGTAGTTGTTGCTGTGCACAAAGTTCTCCTGGTTCTGCTCCTTTTGGTCAGCATCAGATCATATAAGTCTTTCCACGCCTCTCTGAAGTCTTCTTGTTTATCATTTAGTAACTTCTTCCAAACATTACTTCATGTAACTTTTCTTCATTTTTTCTAGTTCATCTTCAAGACACATATTATTTTTCCCCCCGTATGAAAGTCCTTCAGTTACTTGATGTCAGGAACTATATGCCTCTTTAGTTCTCTCTTCTCCAAACCAAACATTTCTTCATGTGATATTTCAATTAATTGGTTATATTTAATCATAATTTCTTTCTGGGAATGAGGCTGCTCTCAGAACTCTGTTTGGACATGAAACTATAAAACTTGGGCAGAGCAGGGCAGGGTCAGGGCTGGGACTGGAGTGGGTATACAGATATATACCATGGTGGAGGGTACCATGTTCTGGTATAGTGGCAACTGCTGTAAAGATACCCAGAGCTCCATGCAGCAGGTTCATCAGTGCATTGAATGCTGCCATGCTCCCTAGGTCCAAGCACAGACTCTTGTGACCGGTGAACTGGAAAAATTCTAGGATTGCCTGACTTGATGCACTGTGCACTGCAATGACAATACTAAAGACTTGATGGATGCTGGGAGCAAGGAGCAGCAGGGGGAGAGACAGCTAGAGTCCTGTGTGACCAAATGTGTTGATGACAACAGGCATGGCATTCCCACCATCACCAAGAAGATGAAGGATTCCCTGGCAACTATTGCAAAACACAGTCATTGTCAGTAGTCATTTGGGGTGGGAGAATTGGTCTACTGTAAAAATGTATGGAAATTTTTACCTTTAAGTAAAAATTTAAGAATGAAGAAACTAGATTAGTAGCAAGTTTAAGAATTCCTTTTGGGAATTTCATATCTGCCTCAGGACTCTGTTGGTTCCATTATGTCTTTTAGCCCATAGGTGAAATTGGTGTTTGGATCTAGATTAAAGTAGCATGGGGAGTTAATAATACCCAGGCCCATCCCTTCAGTGGAGATGACCCTTATTCTATCTGTTGGAGCCCTTAACAGCTTTCAACTTTCTCATAGAAACTGAAATAAAACTTTGGATTTATAGGTATTTGCCTTTATCCTCCCCAACCTACCACCTATCTGGTATGAATCCCTGAAGCAACAATCCACTTTTGGTTGATGCCAGCTTCATATCCACCTGACTGAATCACTTCCCATAGACCAGAAGGCAACATCCATGAGTTCAGTACTGATTGGAAAAGAGAAACACAATTGTGCTTTTCTCTCCAGTAAAAGAACTGGCATTCAGAAAGAAGTCTGGGGAAAAGAGGGTTATCTGGATTAGAGCACTGAGAAGATCCAAGGTGATCTTTCCTTTGATGAAGACTACTCATGGCACTTTTCAGCTGGAACATCAAGCATGACCATAAATGGGAAATCTCCCACCAGGCATGTGAAGCTTAGGTTCCTTCACTTTGGCTTTTCTACGACTTCTGCTCAGGTTACTTTTTCTTACTCTTCTGGAAGGCACTACAGAGGCAACATATTTGAGACTAGCATAAAACAGCTTTTAATTTAGGCAAAAGAATGCTTCTCTTGACTTACAGAACAATCTTACATCTTTTCCTTAATGGAACAGTAGATGACTGGTTTGAGAGAAGGTTATTTTTCCCCAAAGCAGAAAAAGATATAATATCTGACCCTTGCCCTGCTCATTTGCCATCTTCAACAGAAACAACTTTGTTGAGAGGATCTTCTTAGGACAGGAAAGGCTAGGAAAACTTAAACTTCTAAGTAGGTTGTAAGGGAGAGCTTCTTTCTACCCAGAATACAAGAGGCAGCTAGCATCAATTATACAATTATCACTGTTGGTTAAAACTTCAAACAACATGCTACTACCAGGCATTGTGTTGGAAAAGATCTTGTTCTCTTTATGCCAACTTGTTGCTGAATGCAATTAATATAGTCTGCCTGCTTAGTGTTTCAAGGCTATGTCATATTTTTCTAGTGGTTTGATGAAAAATAAATACTTTGATTTAAAAGAAAATAATCATTCCTTTCAATGGAAGTTTCCTACAGATCAACACTCACAGTTCCAAACATAGCTCCTGGAAGGAGAGGGAAAAGCTAGCCTCTTTGTGTCATTTTCACAATCTTACAAAAGAAATAGAAAGGTAATTACTGTTAGCTACTGGTTTAACTGCTGTGAGAGCAAGATTTCTTTCAAGAGTGGAGCACACGTAAATAGGTATATTAGAAACAAGGATATTTCAAGTCATAGATTATAATAATTGGCAAGTCCACTTGACTGTGGACTGTGGCACCTAGTATCCTATTACAGTTTATTTTCTTTGAAAATGGTTAACCATATAGTGAAGTTCAAGTACAGAATCACACCTCTTTACTGGAATAAATGCAAAAGTTGGCACAAACTGCCAGCAAAAATAGACAGAGAGTAATCCAATTTAAGCTCAACCTTTCTCCAACTTCAAAACACCTTTTTAGCCTTTTCTGAAGTTGAGTAACAAGTGGAAGATGCTGCTGACATGAATTGCACTGGGGTTCTGCCTGTAGTTTCAGGTTGGGGGTGCTCAGAGACCCTTTTGGTAACAGATGTGTAGATCCCTGGCCACTGCCAACTTGCTGAGGGTGAGGGCTTAACCAGATGGTATGACACACTGTCAGAGAGGAAGCATCTGCCAATGTGGACAGTAAAAGCCATGATTTCATCTACCCTCCATCACCACCATCATCTGTAATCCTTTCTTCAAACCAATTTGAATTTTTCCCAAAGTTTCTTCTCCCTGCTCCAAAAATACCATGTTCCCTGCAGCACCATCTTCAAAACCTATCCCCATATGAAATTGTTTAAAGAATTTCACCATCCCATTTTTCTTCCTCTAATTTAATTAGTTTATAATTCCCTCTTAAACTGGTACCTAGAACTGAATTTTGTACTCTATGTGTGCTTTAATCAATGTATGCGATAACTCTATTGCCTTTCCCATTGCAATGACTGTAATGCTATTAAAGAATTTTTCACATAGAAAGCATTTAATACATGCCTATTGATGGATTGTGTGTAGCTCAAGATTGAGTGAATTGTATTTAGTTGTTCTAACATAGATTTCAGTGTGTCCTTGAGGTTGGCAAATGACCTTAATGTCTCCCTGGGTCACAGTTTATAGAACTACCAGTGTCAGGTCTACTTTTCTCTATAGTGCCCTCCCTCTTCACCTAGTTTAAGTACAATGTGGAAAAGGACTGTTTCATTTGCATCTTTTATATCTATCACTTAATTTCCATCACTAAGAAGGTACTTAATTCAAGCATCTATTTGAAAACAATCAAATATAAGGTGGTTTCTTTATCTTATCTTTATCTTTATCTTGTCTTCAGGGTCATGCACATGTAAAGTTGAACTTAGAGAATTGAAACTTCAGGAGTATAATAGATTCATCTTCTCTTCACTTCCAAAAAGCTGTACTCCTCTGGACTTCTCCATCATACCTCAGAGAGCTCTTCATCCTAGAAAATGATCTCAGTCCAAGAACTTGCATTCCATTAGTAGCCTCCAGGCATTTCCCTTCCTCTGATTGGAAACCATGGAGAGTTCTTCTTCTAAAAATTCCATTTAAGAAGAGAGTCCAGGTCAGTTATTTTGGTGTGTCCTACACAGCCCTACCAGTGGACTTCTCCACCATGACTCTGAACTGGATACCTTCCCCCTTCTCATTCCCTCACATCCCTTCCCCTTCTCTATTTCATTTTATATATTGTCTTCCCTCATAAGATTGTAAAATCCTTAAGATAAGGGATTGTTTTTTGCCTTGCTTTGTATTTTCAGCACTTAATACAGTGCCTGGCACACAACACTTACTTAATAAATGTTTATTGACCGACTAATCTATCTACTGGAATAAGAGAAATTCACTTGACACAATGTTTTGTTTTGTTTTTTAAGCAATACTGGGAGCACAATAGGCAAAGGAATAAAAAGCAAGAATAATTAATTCTGACAATGTGAAATCCTAAAACCTTTTCTCTGGGTTGTTGAATTTTTATCAACCTATTTGATATTTCCTTTAATTTCGTTGATATCATCATAGTCTTACCTTGTTGTTGAGTCATGTTTAAATCATATCCAATTCATTGTGACCCCTATTGGGGTTTTCTTGGCAAAGATATCAGAGTGGTTTGCAATTTCCTTCTACAGATAATTTTACAGATGATTACACTCATGCAAATAGGGTTAAGTGACTTGTCCAGAGTTTTACAGCTAGTGTCTGAGGCCATATCTAAATCCAGGAAAAGGAGTCTTCCTGATGCTAGGCATGGTTTTCTATCCACAATGTCATCATACTGTATAATCCTTTAATTGCAACATTATCAAACAGTGACCTATAGTAGTTAATCCCCCTTCTGGAAGCAAGTAGCTACTTTTCATTGTTAAGACAAACTTCACCTAATCACGCTAGGTGTCTTTAAAAATATGATGAATTTGAATCTCACCTCAGACACCGGCTATATGATCCTGGGTAATTCTCTTGATCCAAACCTCAGTTTCATCGTCTGCAAAATGGGGATACTAATATCACCTTCTTCACAGGACTGTTGTCAGAATAATGTTTTTAAAGTACTTTTTACACTTTAAACATCAGACATTAGCTATTTATTTCATTAGTATATCTAATAATGAAGAGCTATTCCTTGAAGCACAGGGATTAAGGTATTGGCAACTAGATGGCCTGGTGGAAAGAGAATTGGTTCTAGAGTCAGGAAAACCTAAGTTGAAATATAATCTCAGATACTAGCTGTGTGACCCTGGACAAGTATGTTCATTTCAGTTTGCTCATATGGAAAATGGAAATCATAATAGCTATCTTTCAGTATTATTGTGAAGATTAAATAAGATACAATGTGTAAGGTACATGGCATGGTACCTGGCACTTGATAGGCACTATGTAAATGCCATTGTTGTTGATACTATTATTATCACACTAACCATTTTCCATAACTAAAGGACTTCATTGCTGTGAAGTAAGATGTGTATTTTCATCAGGTTCAGTTCTGAGGAAGTGTAGCCTCCAATAAGGAAAGGTGGTAAGCTACTTTTCTCCTTCCTCCCATTTTCATTATATTGCAAGCATGTCAGTCTGGGGATGATCTTGCTATACAGGAATTAAAACTAAAAGTCTAGACAGAGAGATTGAAGAGCCACTACAGAAAAATGTGAAGATGAACCATTGATAGAGAGAACTAGATTTTCTTATTCTTAACTTACGTTGTATAATTTTTGTTGCTTTGTGTTTCCTCGTTGAAAATTTATTACTTAGATATGTCAGCATCAAAAGTATGGGGCCACAATGTTTGCTGGGCCCCTATCAGGTGTCATTAAATTTATCTGTAATTAATTACTGCTGTTTACTCCTATAATTGTCGGCTGGTGTTTGAAAGGGCCACTTGCACCACCAAATTAGGGAAAAAGAAGATAAGTACAGGTATAACTACCAGTGTAGGTTTTTTTTTTTTTTGTCAAATAAATTAAGCACAGCCTAATGAAAGTACTTTAACAAATAAACCTTAGATGGTCTATTCAGCATGAAAATGATTATGTTCCTTATTTATATCTTTTTATTCCTATTCAAGTTGACTGCTCATAGGACAGTGTAAACTCATTTTAGCATTCAGTAACTACATAGCTTTCAAAGTATATCATCTGGTCTAAGACACTGCTAAATATATCTGATAATATGATGTTTAGATCACTGCCTGTCTTACTAAAATGGATGCTTCTTTTGAAAAAAATTCTCAAATCATTCCATATTCAAATGTCACTTAAAGTTCTAATTTTTTTCTAATTAAATAACTAATTATTAAATATTGTACTGTGTTGCATGAAAATTTCCTCGTTGTCTATAGTAGAGTATATAATTTTTAGGTAGATTATATAATTCTTATATGAAAGGCATAGTTAAATTTTATCTCTTCTAGTGCTATAATTCTATAAATTGAAAATGTTTGGAATGTTTTCATAATGGCAAATTGCTTGTATTCTCAAAAATTCCTTATTTGGTTTTTAAGGTAAAGTAAGACATATTTGATACATGACTTTAAGGTCTTTATATAACTTACATTCATCCATCTATTCATTGAATAAAAAGATTTAGAAAGCAACATATGAGCAAAGGAAGTATAGTATTACAATGGAAAGAACAGATTTGTCTCCAGAAAAATTCTGTCTCTTCTGTTTGTTATTTTGAGGCCCAGCAAAAGAAGCTACACCTCTCTTTTTCACAATTTCTTCATTTGTTAAAGGTAAAACTGGATATAACTTGTTTCAGCTCTGTTTCTATGATTCTAATGCGTTCCTTCAATTAATCATCCTAGGATTGTGATCTGATGGTACAGATTTAAAGGCTTAAATTTATAGTAATTCTGCTATTGGAAGCATATTTTGTTTTGTTTTTAACAAACATATAGGTTTGTCATTATGGGAACTGGAGTCTCAGCCCTGCACTGGCAAATATCAATCTTCTTTTGTGGTTCCTAGGATCTCTTATGCACTTATGCCACACACAAAAAAGTATATAATGAAATGTTGAGGATATAGTTGTATAATATTTTCACTCCTCATCCCATTCAAGTTATACTCCTTTTGTTTGTTTACCAGAAAATGCATTAAAACTATCCTTGAAAATTTATGAACCTGGTTGGACATAGGATTCTAAACGGGCAGACTATTTACATC
This sequence comes from Bettongia penicillata ogilbyi, assembly GCA_023548195.1. Classification (NCBI taxonomy): domain Eukaryota; kingdom Metazoa; phylum Chordata; class Mammalia; order Diprotodontia; family Potoroidae; genus Bettongia; species Bettongia penicillata. The sequence goes on along the minus strand of JAJHZJ010000293.1, from coordinate 1,083,359 downwards.
ATTTCCTGGTCCCTTCTGTATAAAACAACCATAAAGTAATCTATATATTCTGATGCTAGGTTAGCAGACCACAATGTTCAACTTAAGGAGGGATGTTTCACTAAGTTGAATCAGCTCAAAGTGCCCCCAATGTTTATCTCTATTGAAAGTTCTCTTTCTTGGTATGGTTAAATACTTCTATTTTTTTCCATTTGTAACAGATCTACGAACATGTGAGGGATATGCTCTATGAGTGCTTAAAAATATATTGAATATAAAGTGCAAGGGGACTGGCCTGACCCAGGTTTAGCATAGAACAAAAATTATTAGTTCCAGGTATTTCTGAGAAATCCATTAAATCAGTCATATACAATTTTAGCAGAATAAAATAAGGAACTTTTTAAATAGGTGACCACTGTACCTAACTGAAGCAAGGCAGAAGAAAATAATGACTTTGAATTCTTTCCTGCATTGTTTTTATATGTGTTCTAGGCACCTGAGTGTATACAATTCACACACATACACACATGTACACACACACAGATTCATAAATGACTCACATGTATGTCAGCTTTTATTTCTCCAGTCTCCCAGAAAGCTGTGATGTCAGCAAAATAGAATCTTTTACTGTTTTTGTTTTAATACAGTCTAGTGCCTCTGATGGAATCTTGCCTTTTATCAATCAAGATTCTTTACTAGGAGGAAACAAGTGAAGAAACAGGTAAAGTAATTTACAAGGAGTTAAAAACAAGAGTTTCTTTAACTAGAAACAATATATGTATTTGTATTTTTAATGATTTTAATGTGATTAAAGATCTTCCCCACCCTTTAATGGTCTTGCTCATTAAGGGGAGTTTGATTGGGGAAGATTTGTGGGAAGGCCCATGCCTTTTATTAATAATGCACTGGTTCTCAAGTGTTGGGATGCTCTCTGGCTCTTAAAAAGGTATAAATATTCTGAGTTGAGGTTTTACTTTGGGGCTTACTGGAAGTGTTTGTTTGACCAGATGAGAAATCTGGAAAACTGTTAAAGAACCCTCAACTTTGAAAACCCAGATGCTGTTCCTTTCCTCTGCAGTTACTATGGTCAGACAGTAGAACCTATCTATTAATGGGCAGGCAGAGGAAGCCATATCTGTTGATCTTGGATTTTTCTATATTTTCACGGTGCTGACTCATACATGTTATACACGTGCTTGATTAAAGTGATTGTTAACTCCTCAAAAGTTGCCTTTTGTTTTATCAATGTAGATTGAAGAACCTGCAGTAGTAGTCCCCCTCCCCCCATGTATGTTGGGTGCTTATTGATACAGAAGCATAGAATCGAAAAGGTAAAATACCAGTGATGTCACTATTACTGTCCTAGTTGCACTACTTTTATCAGTAGGAGTGAAAGACTCACTGCACCTCTTTCATTTTTATTTGATATCTCTCCTCCATCCTTTTCTTTTTTTTCCTTCCAGATCATGTGTTACTTTTTTCCTCAGTAGAAGAAAACTCCAAATTTCAGTAGTTTAATGATGACCAGGCTATTCTTGCCCCCTCCAGAAGAGTAATTTCATTATAGTTCTATCATTTCTGATCCCAAAAGACATTATAGTATGTGGGGCAAGAAATAATGAACCAGTTATGATGTCTGCCCTAAAGTATTTTTCTGTCTAATCAGGCAGATAATACATATGTACACATAATGATATAACTGTATATATTGAAACACTGAAGGTATATAGGGAAGGAGATAGGACCTATGATATCATTGGTATGAGATCTAACAGGTGATATAACTCCTGCTAATTAAAATTAGCACTTTCTAATTTTTATCCTAAAAAAAGTTTATTGGGCACTTTGAGGTTAAGTTGATCGACAAGACAACTCAAAAGCATTTAAATACTCACTAAGACCTAAACACTGGGGATACAAAGAAAAATAAAAGCAAAGAGGCAATATCAAGCCTCAAGAAGTTCCCAATATAACAACAAACATGTACAAAGAAGACATAGCCATGGAAAACTGTAAATAATATCATAAGGAAAATATGATGTAACATTAAAGAGGACAGGGAAAGACTTCTTTCAGAAGATAGGATTTTATCTGAGATGTGATGGAAGTTGGTGAAAGGGTGAAATAAAAGTGAAGACGGAGAGAATTCTAGGCATGAGAGTCAGTCAGCCTAAATACATAGACTCAGGAGATGAAGTATATTGTGCTCACTCTCCCAGGGTAACAAAGCTTGAATCCTGGGCTTCCTAACTTAGAGGTTGCATCTCTATTCATTATGCCACCCTGCTAGTACCTAAGATATTCAAAATTCCAGTGATAATGCAATGCATAGAAAGATCACTTTCTTTTGGCAAATGCATGGAAGATTTCATGAAAGAGACTCCCTTTAGGTTAGATTTTGTCAAGCTGATTTGGAGTAGAAATTCTTTTAGGCTTAGTGAGCCGTGTTGGAAAGTATGACGTTTGTCTGGAATCTGGTAAGTATTTGAATTTGGATGTAATTGAAAGCATTTAAGAAGATGAGTTTGGGGAAAACAACTGCTAGAACTGAGAACCATATAGATCTACACCAGAAGAATATATTAATTTGTTTATTGCTCCCTTCTCTTTTTTCATTCAATTTTTATACTTTAAATTTGAAGGAAAGAAAGAAGAGGATGTATAAGAGTCATGGAAGCATCTAAGTCTTGGTTCTACCACCACTCTTGAATTTTTTATTTATTTTTAAAGGTTTCAATCTAACTTATAAAAGAAATAATTCAGAATTATAAAATAATCCAAGGCAAATTTAGTTTGTTGTATTTTTGCGATTTTTAATGGTTCTTATAAGTGAAGGTAAAGTAAAAGACTTCTGTTTTATTCTTTTTTTTTTTTGCACAAAGGAAAAATCATTTCTCTATGTTAAAGGAAGGGTTGAAGAACACTTAAGAATACTCCATAATTTATTTTTTAAAGAAATTTTTTAAGAAATTTAATAAATTTAAGAAATCAGTGATCATATCATTATAAAAACTTGCTCCAAGAGTATAGATATTAAACCATTCTCACCCTCTAATCCTGTATTTTCCTTGCCTATGATTGCCCAAAAATCTTTCATAAAACATTATTCCATGTTCTCTAGAACTTCCTTTAGTATTATAATGCTGTTTGGGTACCAACATACCAACTGAATTTTCCATCTGCTTTTCCTTACTCTCACCAGATGATTCATTATATTTCTCATCATAATTTGGATGCATGACTTAGGTTTTGTTTCTTTTTTTTTTGCATTTTTTACAGTTTTAATGAAACAGTAACAACAGCAATAATGATAATAACAAGGTCTTAGACTTATAATATGTTGCAGTCAGCTTATATTCATGTACACTTATTTTTTTTCTTTGCCCTTTAAAATAACCTAGAATTTATATTCTTCAGATTGTGTGATGATGTTCTATAATTCTCAATTATACAAGCATCACTGGAAGAAATGTTTCATTTAAAAAAAAATTTTTGTTTTTTTTATTTTTGGAAGTAGGGATTATTGAAAGAACCCTACAGTTTCTCTACAAAGATATAGGTCACAGTCTTCCTCTTATTCAATTATCAATGCAGGTCACCACCTTCAATGTTTATGCAAGATATAAATGTCCATCCGGTGTGATGTGATTCTATGTGATATGACATAATGCGATTACAGTGTGATGTAGAGTCATGGTGGGTTGTGCTGTGCTGTTGAGTTACAATTTTATGTGTGAAATAAATAAAATAAAATCAATATATTATGTGCATACACACATTCCAGAAAATATATATATATATATATATATATATATATATATATATATATATATATATATATATATATATATATATATATATTCTTGACATGATCTGGAAAATGTTCATTGCATTTTAATTGGTCAGAATCTTCTTTTGTGGAGTAACAGTTGCAACTTCGGAAAAAAGAACTTCAAAGACAGGCAATGTGGCATTGATTTTTTCCTAAATGCTAACACAATAATAACGCCCAACTTTATGTAGCATCTTAAGGTTTATAAAGTGTTATTTTATTAATTTACTTGTAAGGGAAGTATTATAACTGTTATTATTGCCATTTGATAATTAATTAAGGTGATAAGAGTATAAATGGCCTATCAATGATCACAGAACTAATCAAGGAGGGAGGTAAGATTCAAAGTATTCACTCTGTAGTATACTTTACTTGTTATAGAAAGACAAAAATTGGGAAAACAAGACATGAAAGAAAATTAAAAGGAAATATTTACATTTTTTACTACCAAGTATCAGGTTTGGTTCTGAAACTTCCTTGTTCAAGCTCAGAGGTTTGCTACTTTTCAGGGGGGTTGTTTAATTTGGCCCATGGACTCTTTCAGAAAATATGTCAAATGCAAAAATTATTGAAAAGGAAATAAAAGATATACAAATACATAGATCAATAAATATAGATAGATCAAAAGATGTTGCTTGGTTGGTTGTTGTCCTTCATTTTGACGAGGACCAAAATGACACCATCATTGTAAAGTGAAATTTCAGTGTATCCAACTGTGGCTGATCAGATATGAGCTCGCATTGCTCTGCTGTAAAGGGTAGAGAAAATGCAAAATATTGACAATCCTCTTTTTGCAATGGTATAGTATAAAAGTAATCTTTTAAATCAACAATCCAGATTGGCCAATTTTTTGGTATCATATTAGCAGATAGCAAACTAGGTTGTAAACTACCCATAGATTCCATTCTTTCATTTACTAGTCTCAACTCTGTTAGCATTCTCCATTTTCCATATTTCTTTTTTATAGCAAATATGGGAGAATTCCATGGGCTATGAGATGATTCAATATGCCCTTTCTGTAATTGTTCTTTAATTATTTCCTCAAGAGCCTGTACTTTTTTCTTTAGTAAGGGGCCACTGTTCCACCCATACTGGGGGGCTGGATTTTCAGTGCATGGGTGGCGCTTTTGCTCTGTCTACTTCATCAGTGACCCCTCCCCAAAATTCTGTGAGGGGATATACAAAAGAGCTCCTAATTGTTATAATATGTCCCTTCCCCACAAGTTTACTGGGACCTGTTCTAAAATGTATGACTTAATTTTTCATTTCTTATCTTCATGCTGCCATTTTAACCAGTGTGAACTCTGCTTTGGTCTTTTCACTATACTCTTGTACTGTTAAATCCATCATTAGCAAAGGCCATTCCTCAGGCCACTGATTTCTGGTAATAGCAGTTCTGTCAGTTCCTGTATCTAATAGTCCCCCCCAAAAAACTTAACCTTCAATTTTTATATCAGCCATGGGCCTAGATTATGTTATTATCTGAGTCAGATATGCTTCCCTTGCTGTGCTACCAAATATTAATGCCCCTCATGTTTTATTCTGAAATTTTCTAGTATTTTGATATTTTATTATTATTAATTGTGCTATTCTCTCTCCTTTATTTATAAAAATATCTGAATGTTGTGTGGCCTGTATAAGGAATAATTTCTCCTGTGTGATCCACATGAACCACTCCAGGAATAACTAAAAGGCCTTGGATAGAGATAGCACTCCTCCCAATTATCAATCCAAAATACCCTTGTGGGAGAGGTCCATTAATTCCTATAGGTAAAACCCTCACACCCACATGTGCCGTTAGTCTATATGAATCTTTGGATGGTAGAACAAATTCAGCACTGCCTGGGGTGGCATGAATTAAATCACTTGTTTATTTGGAATGCTGACCTGAGTGATCAAACATGGAGCTACTCATATTGTTTGTTGAGGCTGAGTGGGCCTAATTAAAGTTTTCCGAAATCGGCTTGCTGAAGCAGTGACATTCTGATGCCCAGTGTCTTCCTCTGTGACATTTAGGGCAGGGGGTAGAAGGCTTTGAAGCTTGTTCTTGAGACGTTTCTAATTTTAATAGTCCACATTCTCTTTTCATGTGTCCTAACTGACCACTGTTGTGGTATTGGACTGATTTCTTTTTGCTCTGCAAGGCATTAACATTTGCTGCTGCCATCAGCACTGCCTGATAATGAGTGGTGCCCACCCAATTAGTTCTTTGTATTATTTCTACTATGGTCATGTTAGGGTGTCCACCCTTTAGGGCTGCTTTACAATCTCCTTTCCATAGCCAATTATGGTAATAGTATTTGAGCAGTAAGTGTGTCATTAACACTTCTTTGAATAACTAAGGTAAGTCTATCCAAACAGTTTGTCAATAGTTCTATTGGTTTTGGAAAAATTTTTCTAAATGGCGTGGTACATTCAACCTTTCCAGGGATTTTTAGACAGGCAACACAAGCAGACTGCCCTACTTGGTCATAGGCATAAAGAGGATAATTTAATTAATGACCTATATCTGTATAATCTCCTCTACCGGTTAATTGCTCAAAAGTTAGTTAACATTCCCTTGACAATTTCTTTTTGCCTGATCAGAACATTGCTCATAAAACTCTGATTTCCGTATTATGTAATCTCCTTCTTCTAAAGCAGTTTTTGCTAATGTATACCAATGTGCAGGGGCTAAAGCTGTATATGAAATACTTTCAAGCAGTGACTGAATATATGGACTATTAGGCCTATAATTTATAGAATCCTCTTTTAATTCTTTAAGCAACTTCAGATCAAGTCCCCTATGTTCTCTTATTACTTGCTGGGGATCATTTGGATCTTGTATCCCTATAACTGGTAGTGCTAGTCTCATTTCATGTGAAATCTCTTCCCCTTTTTTCAGCTCCTCTCCTAATGTCTGCCTGCACAATATATTCTTGGTGTTTCTGTGTCTGTCTTTCAAACACTGAAGATTTCAATTGATTTAGAGGGAGAGCAGTGAGAAAACATCCTTTACCTATATGTAGATGTCCTGTTTTTTTCTAAAATCTTTCCCTCCTCATTTCATTCTGGTCCCATCAAAAAGTCTGTTTTAAAAACTTTATTGGAGGGGAGTAGTCACGATGGCAGAGTAGAAAGATTCACATATGCTAGCTCCGAACCCACAGCCCATAAATTACCCATAAAAAGAACTCCCAACTGATTCTGGAGTAGTGGAAGCCATGCAGCAACAGAGTGGAGAAGATTTCTGTTCCAGAGAGCCCTGAAAAACTGACCTCAAAGGTCTGTCGCACACCATACATGGAGCGGAGCCCTGCTGCGGGACCCAAGAGGAGCAGATAAGGGCTGGCTTCAGGGATGGAATCTCCAGCAGCCACGAAGGTCCCTCACCCCACAAGCACTACAGGTCAGTGAGAGAGATGTCTGGGCTGGCAGAGAGGGGAGCAGGGTGTCTCCATAACTCAGGCCCCCTCGGGAGGAAACAGCAGGGGAAGTGGTGGACAGAGCCTCCAGGAGCAGTCAGGATCTCAATCCATTGTTCAAGGTCTCCGCATAAACCACCTGAGGGAACTGAGCCTGGGAGGTGGCCCTGCCCCTACCTGATAACCTGAACTTAATCCCTCACACTGAATAGCAGTGAACCCCCCCACCCCCAACTGGAAGCCCTGAGGCGGGGAGCAGCATTTGAATCTCAGAATCTCAGACCCCAAGCACTAGTGAGGCAAGGGTGGAGAGGAATCTCAGAAGTCAAGTAACTGGCTGGAAAAATGCCCAGAAGAGGGGAAAAAAAATGAGACCATAGAAGTTTACTTTCTTGGTGAACAGATGTTTGCTCCTTTCCTTTCTGATGAGGAGGAACAATGCTTACCATCAGGGAAAGACATAGAAGCCAAGGCCTCTGTATCCCAAACATCTGAAATAGATATCCAATGGGCTCAGGCCATGGAAGAACTCAAAAAGGATTTTGAAAATCAACTTAGACAGGTGGAGGAAAAACTGGGAAGAGAAATGAGAGAGATGCTAGAAAAGCATGAAAATGGGTAAATACCTTGCTAAAGGAGACCCCCCAAAAAATGCTGAAGAAAATAACACCTTGAAAAATAGGCTAACTCAATTGGCAAAAGAGGTTCAAAAAGCCAATGAGAAGAATGCTTTCAAAAAGCAGAATTAGCCAAATTGAAAAAGATGTTGAAAAGCTCGCTGAAGAAAAGAGTTCTTTCAAAATTAGAATGGAACAGATGGAGGCTAATGACTTTCTGAGAAAACAAGAAAGCATAAAAACAAACCAAAAGAATGAAAAAATGGAAGAGAATGTGAAATATCTCATTGGAAAAAAACAACTGATCTGGAAAATAGATCCAGGAGAGACATTTAAAAAATTATGGGACTACTTGAAAGCCATGATCAAAAAAAGAACCTAGAGATCATCATTCATGAAATTATCAAAAAAACTGCCCTGATATTTTAGAACCAGAGGGCAAAATAAGTATTCAGGGAATCCACTGATCACTGCCTGAAAGAGGTCCAAAAAGAGAAACTCCTAGGAACATTGTGGCCAAATTCCAGCATTCCCAGGTCAAGGAGAAAATATTGCAAGCAGCTAGAAAGAAACAATTCCAGTATTGTGGAAATACAATTAGGATAACACAATATCTAGTAGCTTCTACATTAAGGGATCAATGGTTGTAGAATAGGATATTTCAGAAGTCAAAGGAACTAGGACTAAAAACAAGAATCACCTACCCAGCAAAACTGAGTATAATACTTCAGGGGAAAAACTGGTCTTTCAATGAAATAGAGGACTTTCAAGCATTCTTGATGCAAAGATCAGAGCTGAAAAGAAAATTTGACTTTCAAACACAAGAATGAGAAGAAGCATGAAAAAGTAAACAGCAAAGAGAGTCATAAGGGACTTACCAAAGTTGAACTGTTTACATTCCTACATGGAAAGACAATATATGTAACTCTTGAAACTTTTTAGTATCTGGGCAATTGGTGGGATTACACACACACACACACACACACACACACACACATACATACACACACATGCACATGCACACACACATACACAGAGAGCACAGAGTGAATTGAATAAGATGGGATCATATCCTAAAAAAATGAAGCGGTGAGAGACAAATGTATTGGGAGGAGAGAGGGAGAAATGGAATGAAACAAATTATTTCTCTTAGAAGAGGCAGGCAGGAGACTTTTTGGTGGAGGGAAAAAGAGGAGAGCTGAGAGAAAAACACGAAGTTTACTCTCATCACATTCGACTAAAGGAAGGAATAAAATGCCTACTCATTTTGGTATGAAAACCTATCTTACAATTCAGGAAAGTGAGGGAGAAGGGGATAAGGGGGGGTTATGGAAGGGAGGGCAATGGGAGAAGGGAGAAATTTGAAATCAACACTCTTGGGGAGGGACAGGATCAAAAGACAGAATAGAGACAATGGGGGGCAGGATAGGATGGAGGGAAATATAGTCTTACACAACACGACTATTATGGAAGTCATTTGCAAAAGTACATAAATATTGCCTATATTGAATTGCCTGCCTTCCTAAAGGGAATAGGTGGGGAGGGAGGGAGGGAGTGAAGTTGGAACTCAAACTTTTAGGAAGAAGTATCTAGTATTATTCTTGCTACTAGGAAATAAGAAATACAGATAATGGGGAATAGAAAGTTATCTGGCCCTATAGGACAAAAGAGAAGATGAGGTCAAGGGTAAGGAGGGATGATAGAAGAGAGGGCAGATTGGTGATGGGGGAAATTAGAATGCTTGGTGTATTGGGGTGGGGGGAGGGGACAAATGAGGAGAAAATTTGGAACTCAAACTTTTGTGAAAATGAATGAGAAATGTTAAATAAATAAATAAATTTATTTAAAAAAAAATCTTTATTCGTCAAGGGCATCTCTTCAGGTTTTTGTAAACATACCTGGAGAACACTCCAAATAGAAAATGATGTTTCAAGGAAAGCTGAAGGATCTACCTCCTTATAATACTCATTTGCGTACTGACTGCTTTGCATTTTGGGGGTCTATAATCCCTTCTTCTGGGAACCATGGACAAAATTTTTCCACACAGCTGAGAAATTCTTCCAATTGTGATGTTGTTATCAATAAACCTCTCTCTTTGACTATTTTCTTTAGGACCTTTAAATAATATTCTCTATCTTTATCTTTTGGATGTGAATCTCATGTTACTTTCATTTCGCCACCTTTTCCTTTCAAAATTACCTGTTGCTAACTATGTCCTGCTTCTATTTTCTTTCGTGTACCCTAGCACAGTAAGCCTGGTGACTGACTCAAAGAAGCCCTCCCTGATGAGGAGGTGTAGTTTTTGCCCTTACCTTTGTGTTGTCCAGAATACCAATTTTCAAGGGCAATCCCTCAGGTACCTGCCACTGATGGTGATCAGGCACTGGTCACAGTAGTGTAGTCCCTGTTCTGGGTGCCCTTTGCTTTGGTCGGGCCTCGGGGGCTGTCAATTGTGATTGCTGAGAGATTGTGAAAGAAAAGTAGACAAGGGGCAAGGTGAAGAATTGTAAAGGACAGCTCTCACTTGTTAAATGGATAGTCAAGATTTATGTAGGTTATTGCAGACTAGCAAGCAGGATTATTCATTGTGAGAACATTCAAGCAACCATGGTGATTTCCATGAGAACATTTTTAGATTAATTCTTATACTCTCTCATCTAGTTCCTTCCAGCAAGATAGCCTTGGGGAGGCAGGGCCTTGGATGGGACTCTCTCATCCTCCCATATCTGAGAGTGGGGATGGTGAGTCTATTGTCCTGAAAGGTTAGCCGCTCATGTTAGTACAAGTCTAAGATAAAATCTGGACAGTACCTTACATTCTGTACTACATCAGCACTGGCTCTATGCATTCTACCACAGATTGGACACAGATAGTCCGTATGAATATTCAAATTTTCTCATACTGCATTTACTTTGTGCTGTCTCAATTCTGCTTTGCTCAAAGAGCACAGCACTTTTCTTATGTGGGCACATCATGCTGAGCAGTCCTGTGCCAGTGTCTCCCATATTGCATAGTCAAATCCAAAGTTCTTGAGAGAGACAATGAGGGTGTCCCTGTAGTGTTTCTTCTGGTCACCATGTAATTACCTGCCCCATGTGAGTTCTCCATAAAATAGTCTTTCTGGCAAGTGTACATTTTGTATTGGAACAGCATGGCCAGTCCTTTGGCATTGTGCTCTCTGAAGCATTATTTGAATACTTGAATACTTGAAAGTTCAGCTAAAGCAAAGACTTCAGTGTCTGGCACCTTATCCTGCCATGTGATCCTCAAAATCTTCCTAAGACAAGAAATGGAAGTGAATCAGTTTCCTGGCATGGCTGTGGGTACACTGCCCATGTTTCACAAGCCAATAACAATGAGGTCAGCAAAATGGCCCTGTAGACCATCAATTTGGTACTCAGTATAACACGTCTTCTCTCCCAAACCTTTCTTTTCAGGCTCCCAAACACAGAGCTAGCTCTGGCAATGCGTGCACTAACCTCATTTTCAATGTGTACATCCTTGCATGTGAATGTGTAAATATGCATGCATATATGTATGCATGTACATGCGTACCACACATGCATGTATAATATATATATGTGTGTACCTAAATATTGCAAATGTATGTTTGCATATATGCATATTCATGTGCATATACATTTGAGTGTATATAAACACATATTTACATGCACACATATATAATGTCTAAATTAATTTATATATTCCCAACTCAAGTTCAAGAACCCTGGGATTTGGGTTAGTGAAATTTATCCATAGATCCCTTCAGAAGTTTCGGATCTCAGGTTAACTGCCTGTGATCTAGGGGAAAATAGACTAGACATTTACTACAGGCTTAATCTAATGGCACATGACTCCCCACAAGTTTGAAAATGTATAGAGACCATAAAACTCCAAATTACAAACTAAGAGATATCTGGCAATATACAGAATGAATGGTGATAAGATATTGGTATGATGATGTATACTGGCTTCTTTGTCTATTGCCAAAGTCAGAGAGAATTAAACAATTAACTACAATTTTAATTTGATCCTTTTCTGACCTGAATTAGAAGAAAAATAAAAGAATTCTACTAAGAGAAGTCACTATGGATAGTAGAGATAGTTATATAAAGCAAAAAAAAATAGAATTAAAAAAAGTAAGGGTATGCATGGAGAAAGAAATTTTATAGACAATACTGTTTGATTTTCTGTTTGATTTTCTTGCTACACATGTGGAATCACACAGTAGGAAGTACAATAATAAAAATGGTACATCTTTCCTTGTTTTAACAAGAAACTACAGAAGTTTTAGGAAATTATTTCTTCATGCTTCATTAGCTATGAACAACTAGTAAAAAAAAAATTTCAAAATAGTTTAGTAACACTCTCTCCTTTCACCTTACAAAATCCTGGAAGATGGATATCATTATTTTGTAGATGAGGAAACAGAGTTACTCAAGGTGACAATAGCTAATACATAGCTAATATCTGAGAATGGATTTAAATTCAAGTCTTCTTGAGTTCAATGAGTTATCTGAATAATCTAGCTACCTATTTTTTTTAATATTTAGGATCACAGAAATATAGAGCTAGAAGAAACTAAGGAGGGCATTTAATGTCTCCCATTCATTTTACTGTTGTTGAAATTGAGTCCCATAAGATTGAAATTATATATGTATTCTGAACTAGCTCTTTAATTGTGAGAGTGTTGTAATTGGGTCATATTAAGGTAAAAGAAACTTTAGTCCTAATAATTCCCTACATAATACAGTATGGCTACAAAAATGAATGCCTTAACCTCAGAAGAATTTAAAATAAACAAAGGGAGACAACTATGTAGCATAGTAGATACAGCATCCGCCCTGGAGTCAGGAGGACCTGTGTTCACATGTGACCTCTCAGATGCTTGGTAGCCTTACCCTGAGGAAATCACTTAACCCTGATTGCCTGAAAAATAAACCAAAGTGTAAAGGAGAGGCCCTTTTTGGATCTAGGTATTGTGAAATATCATCACCTTCTCATGCAAAATAATATTAAAGAATATCAAAGGGAGGAGGCAAGATGGCAGAGTAGAAAAATACACACATCCTTAGCTCTTACCCCACAGTCCATAAAATACCTATAAAGAAGAACTCTCAACAAATTCTAGAGCAGCAGAAGCCACAGACCAATAGAGTGGAGGAGATTTCTGCTTCAGAGAGACCTGAAAAGCTGACAGAAAAGGTCTCTTATGCATCAGACACAGAGCAGAACCGAGCCCTGCCTTGGCCACGCCCGAGGGGAGCAGATCTGAGCAGGCTTCAGGGACAGAATCTCCAGCAGCAGCACAGATCCCTCAACCCACAGGCGCCAAAGGTCAGTGAGAGGGTCATTTTGGCCGGCCAAGAGGGGAGCTGGGTGTCCCCCTAACTCAGACCCCCTCAGGAAGCAGCAGCAGAGGCAGCAGTGGACAGGAGCTCCCAAAGCAAGCAGGAGCCCAGATTCATTATTGAAGATCTCCGTGTAAACCCCTGGGGGGAACTAAGCCCCGTGATGTGGCCCTGCCCCAAACTGAGCAGCTGAACTTAATCTCACACTGAGTAGCAGCCCACCTCCACCTAAAACCCTGAGGCTTGTGAGAAGCTCTTTGGAATCTTAGCCCCCAGTTATGGCTGGGAAGAACTGGAGGAAGGAGAAGTGGGAGTGGTGAGGAAACTCAGAAGTCAAGTAACTGGCTGGGAAAATGCCCAGAAAAAGGAAAAAAAAGACCATAGAAGGTTGCTTTCTTAGGGAAAAGGTGTCTCCCCTGATCCTTTCAGATGGGGAAGAGCAAGGCATAATGTCAGAGGAAGTCAAGGCCTCTGCCTCCAAGGGGAACTTAAAATGGGCTCAGGACATAGAAGACCTTAAAAAACAAGTTAGCAGCTTACTAAAGGAGAACCAAAAAAAAAAAAATGCTGAGGAAAATAACAACTTTAAAAAGAGGCTAACTCAATTGGAAAAAGAGGTCCAAAAAGTCAACAAGGAGAAGGAGATTTTTAAAAGCAGAATTAGCCAAATGGAGAAGAAATTTCAAAAGTTCACTGAACAAAATAATTTGTTGAAAGAGAGAATTGAGTTCAGGGAGACACATGACTATGAGTTAAACCAAGAAGTTAGTAAATTAAATCAAAAATTTGAAAAAACAGAAGATAGGGTGAAACCGCTCATTGGAAAAACAATTAACCTGGAAAATAGATCCAGGAGAAATAATTTAAAAAAAATATTGGACTACCTGAATGCCATGATCAAAAAAAGAGCCTAGACATTACCTTCCATGAAGTTATCAAGGGAAACTGCCGTGATGTTATAGAATCAGAGGGCAAAGAATTCATTGTTCAACTCCTGAAAGAAGCCCCAACAGAGAAACTCCTAGGAATATTGTGGCCAAATTTCAGAGTTTCCAGATCAAGGAGATAATACTACAAGCAGCTAGAAAGAAACAATTTGACTCCTGTGGAAATACAATCAGGATAACACAGGATCTGGCAGCTTCAACATTAAGGGATTGACGGGCTTGGAGTGGGATATATCGTAAGTCAAAGCAACTGGGACTGACCCCAAGAATCACCTACCCAGTAAATCTGAATATACTACTTCAAGGGAAAAAATGGTCATTCAGTGATATAGTCTAATTTCAAGATTTCATGTTGAGGAAAAGACCATATCTGTATTTAAAAATTTCATCTCCCAAGACAAGAATCAAGAGAAGCATGAAAAGGTAAACAGAAAAAAAAAATCATAAAAGACTCTCTAAACCCGAATTGTTTACATTACTACATGGAAAGAAAATATTTTTAACTCTTGAATCTTTTCTCGGTATTTGGGTAGTTGGAGAGATTGTACATATACATACACAGAGATACACATAGATAGATAGACAGTACAGGGTGTGTTATGTCAGAAGAGATGATATTCACATAAAAAAATAAAATAAAAATTAAGCGGTGTAGGAGGAAAATTCCGGAAAGAGAAAGGGAGTAATGGATTAGGGCAGGCTATAACTCAGAAAAGAGGTAAGAAAAAGCTTATTCAATGGAGGAGATAAGGGAGAAAGGGAGAGGGGGAAGATAAAGCTACTCTCCCCACATGTGACTGAAGGAGGGAATAATATGCTTATTAAATTTGATATGATAATTTATATACACCACCGGAAAGTAGGAGAGGAGACAATAAGAGGAGAAAGAGGAATGCTAGAAGGGAGGGCAAATGGGAGAAGTGAGTCACTAGAAATAAACACTTTAGAGAAGAGACAAGGTCAATTGTAGGGGGGGGAAATAAGGCTGGATAGTGTAGGCCAGAGGGCAATATAATTAGTACTACACAACATAATTACTATGAAAGTCTTTTGCAAAACAAGACATATTTAGTCTGTATTGAATTGCTTGCCTTCTCAGTGGGGTAGGGGAGGGAGGTGGGGAGGGAGAAAAGTTGGAATTCAAAGTATTAGAAACGAATGTTGAGAATTTTTATTCCATATAATTGGGAAATAAGAACTGAAGGGATAGGGTTATGCAAATTTCTCTTGCTCTGCAAGAAATGAGACAAGATGGGGATAGGAGAGGGGTGGGGTGTGATGGAGGGGAGGGTACATTGAGGGAAGAAGTAATCAGAATGCAAGGTATTAGGAAGCGGGGGGAGGGGAGTGATGGGGAGAAAAATTGGGCATGTTACAAAGTAAGGTAAAAGCAATTAATATTAAAACAAAAGACTGAATTGATTACTGAGAATGAATATAAATAAATAAATGAATGAATGAATAAATAAATAAATAAATGAATGAATAAATGAATGAATGAATGAATGAATGAATAAATAAATAAATAAAAGGATAAATAAAGGAAAAAAACATCTTTAGTTTGGAGAAAAGAATTTCAGTCTAAATTTCCTAGGATAAGGTAACCTCGGGTAAAATTTGGCATTGATGGAAAATTCAAGGTTTTAATGGTAAATTTGATTTTATGATTGCTATTTTCTCATGAACTAGAGCACATATAGAAAGGCATGTAAGACCTTAAGACTTGCCTCAAAAAATGTTCCTTAGCCAAAGTAAAACTATAATCATATTTGAAACCTGATTATTGGAACTTGCCATTTTTAGATGCTATGGGACTATTAAGTGACTGTTCTTCTGAGTCTAACTCCAGGAATGGGTAGCAAGAAAGGTGATCCCATGATGCCAGTAAGCTGATGAAATGCTGGTATGTACTGCATAGGTGATCTCAAGGGAAAGGTGGGAGAGTGGCTGTTCAGCATGTGCTGAAGTGGGATTCTCCTGACTCAATTTCCCCACTGACACCTGGAAGACTTTATGCCTGACTGAATGCAAGTGGACGATCTAATCCTGCCTGGAATTGACATGAAGTTGGGGAGATATTGTATCCCTGCAGTGTCCTTACTACAGGTGGCAATTTCCTATAGTCAAAAGGTTTGTAAGCTTAATATCAGATCTATTCAGTTATAGACTTTGAGTAGAGGAATATCCAAGATTGTCTAAAACTAAGCTATTAGGCATAGGACGTTAGACCAACAACACTGAGTTAGAGTCTTTTAATTCTGATGATACTGTGGAGACAATTAGGTCAAGAGTTTGTGAAGTTAACAACATAAATACTATTTGTGTCTCAGTGGGTTAATGTTTAAAAAACATTTCTTTTGTGGTCCATATTGTAAATACTTTAAAAAGAAGTATTACCTGACTGAAAGTTGGAATTGCTTTATTTGTTATAAACATTGTTAAAAATTAAAAAAAAAAAGAATATCAGGTAAATCTGAGAAACTACATATCAAGAGTCCAAGAGCTCCGATGGAAACACTGAGATATTAAAGCTATAAAGTAGTCTCCAGCACATTGGACTAGTTTTCCTTCAAGGAATGACACAAATAGATACTGAAGAAACTGAATGGGAATTGCTGTTTTGAAATCTGTACTAGTCAAGGGAGATATGTAAATCTGAGATTACCAATCCATCTAAGTATGAAGAAATAGTCTTTTTCTGACCTGTCAGGATAAAATTTACTTAATGCTCAATTTTTCATGTCTTTTACCTTCAATATAAGTTACAATGATAAGGTTCATTGCTACTGGTTGGATAATTCTATGTTACAGGGAAGATAACCATGGACTTTGCTTGGAGCCTCATTAATTCTTCTGTGAATGGACATAACAATATATACATGACAACACTCTCGTTTATACAAATCCAATATGGGGTAAAGCTAGGGAGTATGAGACCCTACTCCTCATCATACTTCTTCACTTTTAATGATCCCACATAGGAAATTGTGGAGAAGGCAATTATGGAAATTGCATTAGCTCTCTGAAGCCATTAGAGTACTGTTTAAGGCTCTATGGTAATAATGTACTATAAAATATATTAATAACCTGAACAAGGTAATATAGCTACCTAGTTTACAAACTGCTACATAAATTGAGAGAAAGTTGTTCAGAATATTGCCTCATTTGATGTAACCTAAGCAATAGAAATTTCACTGCAAATTTATTAAGATTCCACAAGACTTCATCTTGTAATGCGAAGAGCAACTCAGGTAAGTACAGGTGTAGGAACAAACAGAAGAATACCCCCTAAAAAGATTGGAATATAAATAGTGAGAAAAGTAGACAGTCTACTTTTTTTTTACTAAACAGCTACTTTACATTTTCCAATTACATTTAAATATAATTTTCACCATTCAATTTTCCTGAGATTTTGAGTTCCACTTTTCCCATCCCTGCCACCCCCATCCACAAACAGTAGGAATTCTGATGTAGGTTATACATGTGCAGTCATTTGAAACGTATTTTCATACTAGTTATGTTGGGAAAGAAGAAACAGAACAAAAATGAAAAGCCATAAAAAATACCCCCAAAGTTTGATTCAATCTGCATTTAGACTATTGAGTTCTTTCCCTGGATGTTGATACTATTTCCATCATGAATATTTTGGAATTGGTAGACAGTCATTTTAAACTAAAAAGAAAGCAAGTCACCACTATTATACTATCATGCAACATAACTATACTGTAGACAGTACAAATAAGTATAAAACACCATCTGATCATTGATATTCAATTAAGGCCTAGAATATATTGAATATATCTTTTTTTCTTTTCTTTTATTGTATTAATTTTACTTATTTTCAATGTTCTACAGTCACTACCATATAACTTAGATTATTTTTCCCCTCCATTCCTCCTCCCTCCCCAAGACAGTATACAATTTTATATAGGTTCTATGTATACATTCCTATTAAATGTATTTTCACTATAGTCATGCTGTGTAGAAGAATTAAAATGAATGGGAGAACTTATATAACAAACCAAAACGTAAAACAAAAGAAAATGATCTGCTACATTTTGCAACTGAATTCCAAAGTTCTTTCTCTGGATATGGAGGGAATTTTGCCTTAAAAGAACACTCCTTCTTTAGGATTAAATTATTTAGTTTCCAATTAATTTTTGGCCTACGTTTCCATGGCCTTTTATTACATATGATTTTTATTGTATTATGATATGAGAAGGATTCATTGATTATCGCTGCCTGCCAGGGACAGCTCTGTTCCTCAGCCACAGTAAGGGGTATATTCCTTTGCTGTTTTCCTAGCATCACGTGCTATGAGACTGTTCCTTTTGCTGAATTCATTGATCCAGGATTTTTCTGGGGAAATAATTTATGGTTCTTTCAAGGTCAACGGGGGAGGGGGAGAGAGCATTTATTGATTATTCTGCCATTTTGGCTCCTGGAAGTTCAAGTAGGTGACTTAAAGACATTTAATTTGCGGGCTGAACATCTTTCTGCAGCTGCTGCAGATACTTGGGCTTCCTTCCACAGCTCTCACTTCCTCGGCTCCACTTTACTCTCACTCTGAGCTGCTATCCGGGTGTGTTGCCAATTCCTCAGACTGCCCCCGGGATTTCCTGCTGGTCCATGGAGCAGTAGGGACGCTGTGCCGTGCTCTGTATGCTCCTCCACCCTCGTCGAAAAATTTCTTCCTGGCAATCTTCCAGTCTGTCCTGGACTGTGAAACTGCCTCAATCTGTCTTCTGTTGGATACTCAACCTCCAAAATTTGGTTATATTCTCTTTGTGGAGGTATCTGATGGAGTTTGTCTAAGGGTTTAGGTGAGTAGTTGCTCTCACTCCACCATCTTGGGACCACCATATTGAATATATCCGTTATGCAGGACTTATTAACTGACCTAACCAATGAGCATACAGAATTACAGGGTGATAATGAATTACAGCCTGTAATTTGAGAGGGAATGTCCACATTAATGAAATCACAGTTTTCTTAAAATAGTGAAATGTGTATGATAATCCTAATTAAATCTTCAGTCAAATCAGGAAGCATTTGCCAAGGGTCTCCTATGTACTAAATATTGCCCTAGGAACTGACCAGTGGTAACAACAAAAAAACAAACACCACTCCATGACCTCAGAGGATTTGCTTTCTGCCTTCTTAATATCTAGGTGGGGAAAGAAGACAAATACATCCTGCATATTTTTATTTTACATACACATCCACACACATATAATTGCTCTGTGATCCCAATGAGTTAGTTTTTTGTGCAACTGTCAGTGATAGAGATGATGACTCAATTATATATGTCTATCTTTGGGACTCTTATCTATGTCCTTGCATATACTGAACACAATAGATTGCAGTGTACTAATATTTCCTTATTTTTTCTTGAGATTATGAAGGTAACAGTGAGGTATATAGATGGTACAAGGAATATTCCACATTCTTGGCAGCTAATAACATGATGCCACTGACACTAAGCAATATAAGATTGCAATCCACTTCAAGCTAAGTTGCATGATAAAGCCAATAAATGTGATTGGAATTGAGGGAAGGGATATATAATCAATGACTTGAAGAATTGTAAAACACATTGGAATGAAGTAGATCTTGAAGGATTGGTATTATTTTCATTAGTATATATGAAGAATAGCCTAAATAACATAACATACATATGTGTCATACATAACTAGACACAATTATTCAAGGGGAAAGGAAAAGGGATTGAACAGAGTTCAAGTCAAACAAGTACCTTTGAATTAAATTGATTTAAAGATGCAACATCCTTCACCTCTGAATATATTTTCTTAAGAGAGGGAGTTTGATCTGCAAGTCTGGTATGGGTTTACTCAGGCATCTAGCAATATTAAAATAAAATGTCAGTGAGTGGTCAGGAAAATAGACTCTGATATGTTCAAATTGTTGACATGATGACTATATAGGATGCCATACTCATGGCTATTTGTTGCAATCCATCTCAATCAATATGACAAAGATGATGATCTCTTTGAAAATCAGATAAGGATCAGAGACTGGAGGCACACTTTTTTTTGGAAAGACAGTTAAGTAAATAGATGAATAAATAAATATCATTGTTTAGTAATTTAGAAGAAAAAACTGTAGTTCAGATTATTTTATTCATTTGGCTCATATGGTTGAAGTATTCTGAAAACTTCATATATTTGCATATTTTCTGAATTAAAAAATCAGTGTATAAAAGTAATTTGGATGATTAAGATTGTTAGATTATATTAGGGCATGATAAAAGCATAGCAAGTGAAGAAGAAACAACTTCTGGCTTGATTTTTCAGAAATACATGCGTAAGAGGTTTGGGAGTTAAGAAGACTTTTAAAAGGGTATTTAATAGCAGATTTTGGGGGACATCAACTTTTCATTTCATCCTCTGACGTTCACTCCTGTAAGGGATTTTTACACACTATTTGATTGAGCAAATCAAATGGTCTCCAAATCTTTAATGCATAAAAGAAAAGTATCATTACTGATTTTTCTATCCCATTGAAAGAAACAGAGAAAATATGTGGGGTAAAATCAATTTCTACTTAGATCTATTGAATTTTTTTTATAAAATTGTATTTTTTGTTGCCAGTGTTCTTCAATCACTTCCATCTACCTTAGGTTTTTTTCCCCTCCCTCCCTCAACACTCTCTCCCTGAGATGGTCTGCAATCTTGTATAGGTTCTACACATATATTCCTATTAAATATATTTTCACGTTACTCATGTTGCATAGAAGAATTAAAATGGATGGGAGAAACCATAAAACAAAACATAATACAAAGGAAAAGAGTCTGCTTTATTCTGTGATCCAATTCTATAGTTCTCTCCCTAGATGTGGAAGCCATTTTACCTCAAGAACCCACTGGGAATTTTTTAAGTCCTTGCATTTCAAGGAAGTACTAAGTCTACCAGAAAAATTCCTCACATACTCTGGTTGCTACTGTGTACAAAGTTCTCCTGGTTCTGCTCCTTTCACTCAACATCAGTTCATATAAGTCTTTCCAGGACTCTCTGAGGTATTCCTGTTCATCCTTAGCATTCCGTTATATTCTATCTTTTGTGACTCCTATCTATGCCCTTCCATATATTGAATAGAGTCGATTGAATTGTACTAATACTTCCTTATTTTTTCTTGAATTTAGGAAGATGGCAGTGAGGTACATAGATGGCACAACTGGTACAACGGGTATTCTCCATTCTTGGCAAATAATAACATGGCACCGCTGATATTAAGCAATACAAGATTTTAATCCACTTCAAGCTAAGTTGCATGATAAAGCTAATAAATGTGATTGGAATTGAGGGAAGACAGATATTATCATTGACTGGAGGAATTGGAAAACACGTCTGAATACCCAATAATATTCCATTACATTCATATACCATAATTTATTCAGCCATTCCTCAATTGATGGACATCCCCTTGATTTCCAGGTTTTGGCCACCACAAAGAGGGCTGCTATAAACATTTTTGTACATGTGGCACCCTTTCCCATTTCTATAATCTCATTGGAATAGTATCCCAGAAGTGATATTGCTGGGTCAAAGGGTATGAATATTTTTGTATAGTTCCAAATTGCTCTCCATAATGGTTGAATCAGCTCACAGCTTCACCAACAATGAAATAGTGTTCCTCCTACATCTTCTCCAATATTTATCATCTTCCTGTTTTGCCATGTTAGTCAATCTGATAGGTGTGATGTGGTATCTCAGAATTTTTTTTATTTGCATCTCTCTAATCAATAGTGATTTAGAGCATTTTTTTTTCAAATGACTATAGATAACTTTAATTTCTTCTTCTGAAAACTGTCTATTCATATCCTTTGACCATTTATCAGTTGGGGAATGACTTGTATTCTTGTACATTTGACTCAGTTCTCTATATATTTTACAAATGAGGCCTTTATCACAGACGTTAATTTCAAAAATTCTTTCCCAGTTTTCTGCTTTCCTCCTAATCCTGGTTGCATTGGGTTTGTTTGTGCAAAAAATTTTCAATTAAATGTAATCAAAATTATGCATTTTACACTTCATAATGTTCTCTTTCTCTTGTTTGGTCAAAAATTTCTCCATTCTGCATACATCTGAAAAATACCCTTTTCCTTGCTCCCCTAATTTGTTTGTAGTATCCATATTTATACCAGGATCATGTTTCCATTAGGATTTCCTTCTTGTACACAGTGTTAGGCATTGGTCTATGCTCAATTGCCGCCACACTGTTAGTCAGTTTTCCAGCAATTTTTTTCAAACAGTGTGTTCTTATCCAGATGCTAAGTTCCTTGGGTTTATGAAGCAGTTGATTGCTATATTCATTGACTACTGTGTCTTGAGTACATAACATATTCTACTGGTCTACTCCTACGTTTCTCAGCAAGCACCAAGTGATTTTGATGATTGCTGCTTTATAATACAATTTGAGATCTAGTAGGGCTAGGACACCTTTCCTAGCATTTATTTTCACTAGTTCCATTGAAATTCTGGACCTTTTTTCTTCCAGATGAATTTTGTTATTATTTTTTCTACCTCTAGAAAACATTTAGCTGGTAGCTTGATTCATATGGCACTGAATAAGTAAATTAATTTAGGTAGAATCGTCATTTTTATTATATTAGTTTGGCCTACCCAAGAGCAATTGATGTTTTTACACATACTTACATCTGACTTTATTTGTTTGAAAAGTCTTTTGTAATTATGTTCATATTGTCCCTGGGTTTGTTTTGGCAGGTAGACTCCCAGATATTTTATAGTGTCTACATCAGCTTTAAATGGATTTTCTCTTTGTATCACTTGGTGTTGGGCTTTGTTAGTAATATAAAAATGCAGATGATTTATGTGGGGTTTTTTGTAACATGTAGCTTTGTCAAAGGTGTTTAGTATTTCAAGCAGTTTTTTACTTGATTTTCTGGGATTCGCTAAATATATTATCATGTCATCTGTAAAGAGTGGTAACTTAGCATCTTCTTTGCCTGTTCTAATTCCTTCAATTTCTTTTTCTTCTCTTATTGTTGCAGCTAGCATTTCTAATACCATACTGCCTAAGAGTGGTTATAATGGAAATCCTTGTTTCACCCCTGATCTTGTTGGAAATGCATCTAACTTATCCCCATGATTCAATGAATTTCTTCACAGTGTGTGGAGACTTCATAATTTAAACGGGAGTTGGTAAAGACATTTTAATTTTCCAGGATACTATATCAAAGAAACCTTCATATTTTATAAATTAAGTGGCCTTAAGAATCAAGTACATTTTGGGGATTCATATTTGCTCATGACATTATAGTAGATAGGACATTTAAATTGATATAAATGATGAAGAATTGAGTCCATATCCAAGCACTTTGGAACACTGGGAAATCACTGTCTCTCAGCCTCTTTTTCCTCATCTATAAAATAGGGAAAATAGATGCACCTCTCTCAAATGCCTAGTGTGATGATCAAAAGATCTCATGTATGTAAAATGCTTTGAAAATTTTGAAGTACTGTGTAAATGTTAACTGTCATTATTCTTGATCCCATCTTGATCTCCCCTCTATGAGGTGGTGAGCAATTTCAATGCAACTGCACAAGAAGAAAAGAAATGAGTAATTATTAAGCACCTATTATGTGTCAAGTACTATGCTCAATTTTCCTGGAGAGTTGATCATTCGTTATAGTCCTAGCTCCTTTGCCTGATGGAAAATAATATTCAAATCCCTCCCGTCTTTTAATGTAGAAGTTGTCAGTTCCTGTGTGATCCTAAGTATAGTTCCTTGATATTTGAATTGATTTTTTCTGGCTGTTTCCAATATTTTCTCCTTGACCTGATAATTCTGTAATTTGGCCACAATATTTCTTTGCATTTTCAATTTGGGATATCTTTTAGGAGGTGATTGGTGGATATTTGTGATGATTAGTTTATCCTCTGGTTCTAGGACCTCAGGATAATTTTCCAAGATGAGTTTTTGGAGATATTGCACAGGCTTTTCTTCATCATAACTTTCAGGTAAACTAATAATTCTTAGATTTTATCTCCTTGGTTTTTTTTTTTCCATGTCAGTTGGTTATCCAGTGAGATATTTTACATTTTTTTTCTATTTCTTCATTTTTCAGATTCTGTTTGACTCATTCCTGATGTCTCATACAGTCATTAGCTTCTACTTGCTCAATTCTAATTCTGTTTTCTTTAGTTACCTTTTGTACTTCCTTTTCCATTTGTCCAATTTTCCCACTTAAGTTTGTAATTCCTTGTCCATCCTTTTTTAAGATGTTCTCTTCAGTTAATTTTTTCTTCCATTTCATCAATTGCATTTTAATATCATTGGACAATGCTTTTTCTACCTGTCTAATTTGACTTTTGAACTTCTTCTTGAGCTTTTCCAAGAATGCTTTTTGGGCATGAGACCAGAGCTATTCCCCTTTGACATGTCAAATTTGCATATATTGTCAGTGCTATTCTCTTCTAAATTTATATTTTCATCTTCCCTGTCCACACAGTAAGATTCTGTGATCTTTGCTTTTCTGGTTTGCTTCATACTCATAGTGATTATATTTCACTGGATTTTGAAATGGATCTCTGCTTCTGGGGCACAAGGTGCTCTGTCCCACATTTATTACACAGGGAGCTATGGTTCTGCTCACTGACTTTGTGTGTTGTGGCCTTTGTTTCTTTCAGATAGAAGCTATATAATGTTGGAGCTAACTGGTGTGTGCCAAGGCCATGGCCTGATGAAATCTTTCTGAGTTTACCTGGGGTTACACTGAAGCTCCTGGGGTTAGGTGTAGGGCAGTGTTGGTCTTCCCTATGGAAGATCTACTCCTCCCCTAGGTCTGTGCTAGAGCATGCCCAGAAGCTGGTTAACTCCATCTGTGCTGTTGTCTTCTCAGTTCTGCTGGCTATGCTGAAACACACATGAATTCCTGGTGTTGGTGCCTATAGGTTCCACCCCCTGTAGCTCAGTCTCTGAGCCTGAGCTCTGTTAATCCACTGAAGTGGTGCTTCCTGGAATACCTCCAGTTCTGCACTAGTCCCCCTCAGTCCCATAAAGAGGGACCCTTTCCAGTGACCTTTCTAGCCTAAGGAGCTAAAAGTGTGCTGTGCTCTTTCTGCTGCCTCCACTATTGCAAGATATTTCCTGGGGCAATGTTCTCTGGATCTTTTGAGGTCAACAAGGGGAAGGTGGGAGCACTTACAGTGTACTCCACCATCTTGGCTCCCTGTCAAACATTATTTTTCAATAACTGAATAAGTTACTCAACACATAAACATAACTAAAGTGTCAATATAATTTAGTGCTGTCAATATTGATTAGATAGTCAATTAAAAAATTACATTGTTTATATACTTTGTAGGAAATGGTGGAGAATCTCTATATGGTCAGTTAAAACATGACCCGTGGAGTACTGTGACTCGGGTCATAAGTGTTTGTTGCAAAGATTCAGACTTAAATTGAAGAAAGTAGAGGAAACCATCAGACAGTATAGGTAGGGCCTAAATAACATTCACTATCAATATAGAGTGGAAGTGATGAACAGATTTAAGGGATTAGAGCTGATAGAAAAATGTCTCAAGAACTATGAACAGAGATGTGCAGTCTTATAAAGGAGACAGAAAAAAAAGCATTCAAAGTAAAATAAGAAGACAAAGTAGCTGTCAGATGTGCATTTACAAATATCTGAGAAAAGAAGAAAAGTGAATGTTAAAAGAGAATGGGAAAGATTCAAATAGATGCAGAGTTTCAGAGACTAGGAAGGAGCCGTTAGGTTTTCTTAAATGAGAAATGCAAAGAAATAGAAGAAAACAATAAAATGGTAAAGAAAATCAATCTCTTGAAAAAAGAATTGAACTTTCAAGATAATATCCCATGAAAAATTGGGCATAATAAAATGTGAAAATTGCAGGGATTTAATAGTTGAAGAGATTAACAAGAGGTGGCAAGTATATACATAACTACACAAGAAAAATCTTAACATTACTCATAATTACAATGGCATAGTATAGTTATTGATCTTGGGTCAGACATTTCGGAGAATGAAGCAAAAGGGATCTTAGAAAGATTTGCCCACAATAAGGCTAGTGGAAGTGATTTAATTTCACTTAAGATATTTAAAAAGATGACACTGTTAAAGTTTTGCTCTGTCAGCAAATTTGATAAACTGCATTAGTCACTAGATCAGATATGATTAGTTTACATTCCAGTCCTAAAGAAGGGCAATGCCAAAGTGTGAATTACTATACAATTATGCTTATTGCCTAAACTAACAAGGTTTTTCTTAAGCTTTTGTAAGCTAGATGTTGGCAGTGTGTTGTGAGAACTACCAGAAAAATAGGCTGGTTTTCAAGGAGGCAGAGTAACTACCGCCCAAATTCGCAGAATTCACTTGAATATGGAGAAAGCAAAGAAGTTCCAGATAAAGAAAAAGCAACAACAACAAAAGCATATCTTATTAACAACACTAAAACCTTTAACTCTTGTAGATCAAAAAAAAATGTGGTAAGTTCTCAGTGATGGGAGCACCAGATCAATCTTAATTGTCTTCTGAAGAACTTGTAGGTGGACCAAAATGCATATCAAACATGGAACAAGCAATTGGTGTTAGATTGGTAAAGAAGTATGACAAGCCATTATTTTGTCAACCTATTTAATTTATGTGCAGAGATATTATGTAAAAAAGTCAGACTAGACTAATCAGTCTCAAACTATCTCAGATATACACATGATACCACTCTGAGGACAGAAATTGAAGAAGTAGTAAGAAGTGTCTTTCTAAGGGTTGGAAAGGAGAGTGTAAAAACTGGTAAGAAGCTTAATTTCAAAAAAATTAAGATCTTGGTAACTGGTCCCATCAGTTCCTGGCAAAAAGAGGGAGAGGAAATGGAAAGAGTGTCAGATTTTATATTCTTAGGCTCAAAGATTACTGAAGACAATGACTGACCTGAAATTAAAAAAAAAAAAAAAAAACAGAACAAACAACAACAACAAAACATTTGCTTCTCAGAAGAAAAGCTGTGACAAATCTAGATAGCATACTAACAATCAAAGACATCACCTTGTCAACAAATATTGAAAAGTCAAAAGCTATGTTTTTTCCAGCAACAATGTTTGACTGTGAAAGTTGAATTATAAAGAAAGCCAAACACCACAGTTTTCGTGCTTTTTTTTTTTTTTTGTGATGCTGGAGAAGACTTTTGAGGGTCCCTTTGACAGCATGGAGATCAAATCAGTCAATATTAAAAAAAATCAAAAAAATGACTTAATTCAGGCTATTCATTGGAAGGTCAAATTTTGAGGCTAAAAATTAAAATACTTTGGTCATATACTGAAAAGACAGGGCTCATTGGAAAACTCACGGAATTTTCAACAAGATAGAAGGTGAAAAAAAGAAAAAGGAGGTGAATAGATAGGGTCATGGAAACAATGACTAAGAGCTTTGACAGATTTCAAGAGAAAGTGAAGGATAAAAAGTCCTTGTTTACTATGGTCCATGGGGTCAAGTATAGTGGTAAACTAAAAATCAAGTTATCTTTGGTAACATATAACATGATTACTAAGTAGAAAATTTGCCTGCGTGAGATCAAAATCACACCCGAAAATGGTATATTTTTGTTTGGAAATATACTCAGCCATGCACATGTAGGACAAATACAATATTTACAGTACCCACAGCACCCATGAATGTCATGGCACAATTCAGAATTGCAAAATAGCACAGACTCTCCACATGGAAGACAAAACCAAAATATTCATTGAGACTCAAATCAATCTCAGCAACAAAAATCTATATATAATAACAATACAGAGGGCAACATGCCCAAGACTTTCCCCTCCTAGGCTTCCCAAAAACCAGGTCCATTACAGTCATCACAAGCAGGCTCTCTTACACAAAATCACAATCACAAAAATCACTCCTGTTCTTCAGGAGCCTGCACACTTCCTAGCTCTGACTGCTCTCAAGACCAACTTCCTCTCCTCTCTGCTCTAACTCTGCCTTTTCCTGCTCCATTTACTCAGCAAACTCCTCTCACCACAGGCTCCATGTGACTTAATGGGCCTATAATAAAAAGGGAAGATTTTTCAATTCAAATTACCATTGTACTAAGCCCCAAGATCTTTCATATTCATTACATAAGTCACTGGGGCAACTGGTCACAGAATTTTACAACAATATCAGAGATCCCACAAAATGAGCACATAAAATAGTATCTTAGGATGAGGTTTGTGCACAGGTACCACATTATTTCCCTTCAACAGATGTGGCTCAAAATCTTGGGGTAAGGGGCAAAGGTCCTTCTTCCATAACTACTTCCTGCTGAGATTGGACATAGAGCTGTCCCTGCCCCAAAAGGTCTCATTTGAGAGATCAGTTCTTTAGCTGGCATCTGGAGTTTGGTTGACATAAGTTCCAGAGAAGACATAGCACATTCATGGATGGGGGTGACATTTGGATTAAGTGATCAGGTATCCACAGGTGGAGGGTATTAAGCCTGCAGAAAACAAATCTGACAAACAAGGTAAACAGACAAAAAGCCAAAAAGAAACAAGGAGACAATAACCAGAAGCAGGGTAGATATAGAGTCAGCCATGCTTCTGGAGTTCATGACCTTATTATCATATGCTCATTCACTATTTACAATTTTTCAGTTTGCAGTCCCAGGGTCATCTGGCTAAAGGTATACCCTCCTTAACCTAAGCTGTGGTCTGGGCAATTTTCCTAGCCCATTCTCCCTATTCAGAATGATCTGCAGGGGCACTTCCTACCTCCCTGCTCAGTCTAAAATCAAGCCTTTTTCCTCAATGTATTTTATATAGTTCATTGGTTGGAATGTTCTTCCAAAATCTACCCCAGCTCTCAACACAGTAGCAAATAACTCTTTTTATGTCAATCCATTTTGATCCTGAATCCACTGGTTATTCATTCTTCTCATTCAAGAAAACCTATCTTTTTTTTACTAATGCTCCCTATCCAAGATACCAACGATTCTCCCATCTTTTGGGTGAACCAACTGAAAATATCTATGCCTTCTTGCTGAGTAAAATCTTCAATTACCTCTCCCAACATTGTAGGGACTCCCTGATTTCCCTGTTCCCTTCTTAGTACTGGTCAAACCTCAGCCTCCTCACTTGTTTCATTCTCCTCCTACACAACCTCCTGGCATGTATTTAGGCCCAATTCAAGCCCAGTCTGTGCAAGGGCTTTATTTACTTTTTTATTGTTAACTTTTTTGTCTCCTGTGAGACAAACCAACAACAGTTCTCTTTTCTACCATCTGAAAGTCTCCAGCTTTCTCTGCCAAAGGGCAGCCCCAACACTGCAGGACAAAAAGACTCTTTTGCAAATGAACCAACTCCCTTTCCATCTGAGTCTTCTCCTCCAGTAGCCTGTCTCCGCATTTGCCACATTTACATACAATTCCATAGCCTATTAGCAGGCCTCTTCTACACACCCCTGGCATTTCTTTCCCTGGTTCCATTGGTATTCACTGAAAACATTTTCTTAGTCTTTGGGCTTTCCCTTCTAAAGCCTTGGTTCCCAGTTTTCACAAAGTCCTGTGCCTTTAGACCATTATCTCACCTCCCACGTTGTAACGTCTATTTTTTCCTCTGTCTCCTCTGCTTTCTGTCTCCAAATTGAGGTCTGATATTTCATGATCCCATGCCCATATGCATTTGTAGCACCAATACAATATTCATAGCACTCACAGCAGCTATGAATATCATGGTGCAACTTAGAATCACGAAATACCAGAAACTCTCCATATGGAAGGCAAAACCAAAACATTTATTCAGACCCATATCCATCACAGCAGCAAAAATCTGTATACAATAACAAAGCAGAGAAAAACACCATTCCCAAGCCTTTCCCTGCTAGGCTTCCCACAAACCAGATCCTTTACACTCATCACAAGCAGGCTCTCTTACACAAAATCACAAACAACCACACAATCACTTACACTACCCTGGAGAATGCATCCTTCCTAACTCTGACTGCTCTCAGGACTAACTTCCTCTCAGCTCTGCCTCTTCCTCCACCCATTCACAAACTCCTCTCACCACAGGCTCTATTTGACTTAATGGGACTATTAATAATAGGAAAGATTTTTCCAATTCAGATTACCATTACAGTCCCATAATTCAGTTTGCTTTTATGCATATAAGCCATTGTCCAAAAAAAAAAAATACTGAGCATAAAAAATACCATTTCAGAAGATGAAAAATAGATGGCTGCAAGTCATATATAGACCCTTATTTTCTACGAATATATATTAAATTAATGTCTCCCAGAGAGTAATGGAGAGTTATATGAGGCATCTTCAACATCTTACAAACAAGAAAATATGAAAGCATGAATGTAGAGGTCATTGTGCAAAAAAACAAAGTGGAGTGTCAAAATTAACACGGATCTGGTCATTCTGTGAGAGGCTGGAAAGGTCTGACTATAAGCTCCATTGTATCCTTTCTGTGTTAAAACATATTCTAATTGTTTGTAGAATTTAGTTTCTTAATTTATTTGTTAAATTGAGCCCCAATATGTCTGAGCTGGAAGCTATTAGTTTTATTTGTTTCTTTTGTACTGGTTTTCTGTGAATTCTTTCAATGGTAATTTATTTTCTATGTTCAAAAGTACTGCACAAATCTTTTCTATTATATCCCTCATTATAGTGTGATAATAAGGATCATGATAAAAAATAACTTTTTTATTTGAAGTTTTAAAGCATTTTAGAATGAGGAACGTCAAAATAATACTACTTATATTAATTACTATTTCTATTCTCTATTATAATTTATTTCTATAACTTCTCTCTGTGTTTCCAATTAACACTAGATTTGTCCAATTTAGATTTGATATTATTACTACTATGACAGCTGCTACTGAAAAGAATTGACAAATATTAATATTTTAACTTTATATATTTTTAATATTAATTAATACCACAGAACATATTTAAAATTAACTACCACACAGGTGAAAAAGGGAAAGGCTTAAAAGACTTAAACATATGTGAAAATATAAATGACCCGTAAGAAAAATGTGAATCACTTGTCAACATATATCAGGTTGTGATCTAAATGTAGAACTTTTGTTAGTAATTTCAATGCTTCTCCTGCCCAGGAACTATATTAGCATTTATAATTTATTATAAATTATAGCCCCCAAATACTTTATTTCCTATCCCTACAAAATAATTTGAAGTTTTTCTATGGATTAATCAGCCAATCAAAAATTATTTGTTATCTATCATATACCAGTTGCTGTGGTAGTAGCTGTAGAGACAAAGACAAAAATAAACTAATACCTGTCCACAAGGAACATATTTGGTATTAATAATGATAGGATATGTGTGTCTATGTTTATAGACACACTCATCCTGTCTTTCATAAATATACCCACACATATAATTTATACATATACATATACACAGACAACATGTATGTGTATGTGCATGTATAAATACACATATAGAGTGAGATACATTGTGAAAATATGTACAATAGTGAATGAATTTACACAAATGTAAGGTATCTTCTCAATTGAATATCCACATATTCATATGTACCTACATATAAACATAGGCATGTTGTCCTTTCTAATGGCATATGCATATAAATAAGTATTTGTGTAGCTAGATAGATTGATGAAACATGCACACAAAGATAAAATGTGTGCCAAAAAAAGGCAAAAAATTCTTATTTCTCTGGAGAGCTATTAGCATTACATATAAGAAACAGGAAAAGCCTCATGTAGAAAGTACCTGGATGATTTTTGAAGAAAGCTAAGGATTATAAGAAGCAGAGGCAAGAAAGAAGTACAGTACAGGTGTGGGAAATGATCTTTGTAAGAGTAGAGAGATGGGAGAAGGAATGCCTTGTGTGAGGAACAGCAAGGGAGACAATTTTCTTGGATGCATATAGAAAATCATGCATAATAGCTTGGCAAGGTGAACAGGGGCTAGAATGTTAATTGTTTTAAATTCCAAAGAAAGGGATTTATAGTTATTCTTATTACGTGCCAGGTAAATTCACTGTTTTATCCAATGTTTAAAGCTACATGACATTTTTTCCCAAGCCATTTTGAACACAGTATCTTGATTTTTTCTTGATTTTTCATAATGTCATTAGCTTCCAACTACTTGATTCTAATTTTGAAAGAAGGAAGAAAGGAAGGAAGGAAGGAAGGAAGGAAAGAAGGAAGGAAGGAAGGAAGGAAGGAAGGAAGGAAGGAAGGAAGGAAGGAAGGAAGGGAAAGGAAAGTAATCTGGTCCATAAACCCCAGGTTAATATGGCATTCAATGAGGGGAAGAATAACTTTAAAAGAAGAATTGGCCAAATGGAAAATGAGATATGAAACCCCACTGAAAAAACTGATTCCTTCAAAATTATATTTGAGTAAAGGGAAGATAATGCCATTATGGAAAATCAAAAAATTACATAACAAATACAAAAGAATGAAAATGGTAGGAGATGATCTAAAATATCTTACTGGAAAAAAATGATATGGAAAAGAAAAAGTTCCAGGAGAGAGAAATTTAAATTTAAAATTATTGGATTACCTGAAAGCTATGACCAAAAAAAGAGCTGAGATAACATATTTCAAGAAATGATCAAGGAGAACTGCCCTGATATTCTAGAATCAGAGGGGAAAATAGATAGTTAAAGAACCTACCGATTGCCTCCTGAAAAGATCCCAAAAGGAAAACTTCTAGGGATATTGCTGCCAAATTCCAGAAATCCTATGTCAAGGAAAAACAATTCAAATACTGTGGAAACATAATCAGGATAACACAAGATCCAACAGCTTCTATATTAAGGGAACAGAGGACTTGGAATTTAATATTCCAGAGGTCAGAGGAACTGGCATTAAAACCAAGAATCACGTAAACAACAAAACTGAGTATAATACTTCAGGGGGAAAATGGTCATTCAATGAAATAGATGACTCGGTCATTCTTGCTGAAAAGATGAGAGTCTCATAGAAAATTTGACTTTCAAACACAAGAACCAAGAGAAGCATGAAAAGGCAAACAGGATGGAGAAATCATAAGGGACCTACTAAAGTTGAACTTTTTACATTCCTACAATGAAAGATAATATTTATAAATCTTGAAACATTTCCCAGTATTAGGGTAGTTGGAGGGCTTATATACATGGACAGGGGCACAGAGTGAGTTGAGTGTTAAGGGATAATTTCTAAAAAAATAAAATTAAAAGATGAGAGAAGAATATATTTGGAAAAGAAAGGGAGCTTTTTCAATGGAGGGAGAAATGGGGGAGGTAAGAGGAAAATACTAAACTTACTGTCATCTGATTTGGCCTAAGGTGGGAATAACATCCACATTCAATTTCATATGAAAATCTTTCATACATTAAAGGAAAGTAGGGAGAGAGGGAATCTGAGTTGATGTCAAGATGATATAAGGGAGGGTAAGTGGGAGGAGGGAGCAATGAGAGGTAAATACTTTGTGGAAGGACAGGGTCAAAAGAGAGAATAGAATATAATGGGGGGGAGGAGTCAAGATGGCGGAAAAGAAAGATTCATATACGCAAGCTCCGAACCCACAGTCCATAAATTACCTCTAAAAAGTACACCCAACAAACTCTGGAGCAGTGGAAGCTATGCAGCAACAGAGTGGAGGAGATTTCTGTTACAGAGAGCCCTGAAAAACCAACCCCAATGGTCCAAAGCACACTAGACCCAGAGTAGAGCCCAGCCCTTCCTTGGCCGCGCAGCCATGAGAGGAGCAGATCTGAGCAGGCTTCAGGGACAGAATCTCCAGCAGCTGCGAAGGTTCCTCAACCCACAGGTGCTACAGGTCTCCCACTGACTCCCACATCTGGTTGGCCGAGAGGGGAGCGGGGTGTCTACATAACTCAGGCTCCCTTGAGAGGCAGCTGCAGAGGCAGCAGCAGACAGGGGCTCCCAAAGCAGACAGGAGCTCAGCTCCATTACTGAAGATCTCCACATAAACCCCCTGAGGGAACTGAGCCCTGTGAGGCAGCCCTGCCCCACCTGAGCACCTGAATATAATCCCACTGAATAGCAGCCTATTCCCCACTGAAAGCCCTGAGGCTGGGGAGCAGCATTTCAATTTCATACACCAAGCACTAGTGAGGCAAGGGTGAGGAATCTCAGCAGTGAAGTAATTGGCTGGGAAAATGCCCAGAAAAGGGAAATAAAGTAAGACCACAGAAGGTTACTTTCTTGGTGAACAGATGTTTCCTCCTTCCCTTTATGATGAGGAAGAACAATGCTTACCATCAGGGAAAGACATAGAAGCCAAGCCTTCTGTATCCCAAACATCCGAAATAAATATCCAATGGGCTCAGGCCATGGAAGAGCTCAAAAAGAATTTTGAAAATCAACTTAGAGAGGTGGAGGAAAAATGGGGGAGAGAAATGAGAGAGATGCAAAAAAAGCATGAAAAATGAGTCAATACCGTGCTAAAGGAGACCCAAAAAAATGCTGAAGAAAATAACACTTTGAAAAATAGGCTAACTCAATTGGTAAAAGAGGTTCAAAAAGCCAGTGAGGAGAGGAATGCTTTAAAAAGCAGAATTAGTCAAATGGAAAAGGAGATTCAAAAGCTCACCGAAGAAAATAGTTCTCTCAAAATTAGAATGGAACAGATGGAGGCTAATGACTTTCTAAGAAACCAAGAAATCACAAAACAAAAGCAAAAAAAATGAAAAAAATGGAAGAGAATGTGAAATATCTCATTGGAAAAACAACTGACCTGGAAAAGACATCCAGGAGAGACAATTTAAAAATTATGGGACTACCTGAAAGCCGTGATCAAGAAAAGAGTCTAGACATTATCTTTCAGGAAATTATCAAGGAAAACTGCCCTGATATTCTACAACCAGAGGGCAAAATAAGTGTTCAAGGAATCCACTGATCACCGCCTAAAAGAGATTCAAAAATAGAAACTACTAGGAACATTGTGGGCAAATTCCAGAACTCCCAGGTGAAGGAGAAAATATTGCAGTTAGAAAGAAACAATTCAAGTATTGTGGAAGTACAATCACGATAACACAAGATCTAGCAGCTTCTACATTAAGGGATTGAAGGGCGTGGAATAGGATATTCCAGAAGTCAAAGGAACTAGGACTAAAACCAAGAATCACCTACCGGGTAAAACTGAGTATAATACTTCAGGGGAAAAACTGGTCTTTCAATGAAACAGAGGACTTTCAAGCATTCTTGATGAAAAGACCAGAGCTGAAAAGAAAATTTGACTTTCAAACACAAGAATGAGAAGAAGCATGAAAAAGTAAACAGCAAAGAGAAGTCATAAGGGACTTACCAAAGGTGAACTCTTTACTTTATTACACGGAAAGACAGTATTTGTAACTCTTGAAACTTTTCAGTATCTGGGTAGATTGTGGGATTACACACACACACACACACACACACACACACACACACACACGTGCACACACACATACACACATGCACACATACAGAGACAGAGCACAGAGTGAAT
Source organism: Bettongia penicillata ogilbyi (assembly GCA_023548195.1). Classification (NCBI taxonomy): domain Eukaryota; kingdom Metazoa; phylum Chordata; class Mammalia; order Diprotodontia; family Potoroidae; genus Bettongia; species Bettongia penicillata. Next base: position 1,047,751 of record JAJHZJ010000293.1, on the reverse strand, counting down.
TGAATAGGATGGGATCATATCTTAAAAAAATTAAGGTAAACGGTGAGAGAGAAATATATTGGGAGGAGAAAGGATGAAATGGAATGGGGCACATTATCTCTCATAAAAGAGGCAATCAGGAGACTTCTTTAGTGGAGGGAAAAGAGGAGAGGTGAGAGAAAAACAGGAAGTTTAATCTCATCACATTCGATTAAAGGAAGGGATAAAATGCACACTCATTTTGGTATGAAAACCTATCTTACAGTACAGGAAAGTGGGGGAGGAGGAGATAAGCAGGGTGGGGGGGATGATGGAAGGGAGAGCAATGGGAGGAGGGAGCAATTTGGAGTCAACACTCTTGGGGAGGGACAAGATCAAAAGAGAAAATAGAAACAATAGGGAGCAGGATAGGATGGAGGGAAATATAGTTAGTCTTACACAATACGACTATTATCGAAGTCATTTGCAAAACTCCGCAGATATGGCCTATATTGAATTGCCTGCCTTCCCAAAGGGAATGGGTGGGGAGGAAGGGATAGGGAGAATTTGGAACTCAAAGTTTTAGGAACAGCTGTTGAGTATTGTTCTTGGTACTAGGAAATAAGAAATACAGGTAATGGGGAAAAGAAATTTATCTGGCCCTACAGGACAAAAGAGAAGATGGGGTCAATGGAAGGGAGGGATAATAGAAGAGAGGGAAGATAGGTGATAGGAGCAATTAGAATGCTTGTTGCATTGGGATGGAAGAGGGGACAAATAGGGAGAATATTTGGGATCCAAAATTTTGTGAAAATGAATGTAAAAGACTAATAAATAAATTTACAAAGAAAGGAATATAATGGGAGGCAGGGTAGGATGGAGAGAAGATATAATCTTTCCCAACATGACTTTTATCAAAGTGTTTTGAATTCATAAAATGAATTTCTTGCTTACTAAATGAGGGTGAGTGGAGAGGGAGGAAGGTAGAGAAGTTGGAATTCAACATTTTAAATTCAAATGTTAAAAATTGTTTTTAATTACAACTGGAAAATAAGACTTGCAGGGAATGGGGTATGGAAAACTATAATCCCCAACAATCAAATAGAGGGGAAAGGGATAAGAAAAGGCAAGTGTGATAGAAGGGAGGGCAGAATGAGGGAATGAGTAATCAGAATTCATATGATCTTTGGATAGAGGAGAGGAGAGATGAGAAAATTTGGAACTCAATATCTTATGGAAGTAAACGTTGAAAAGTAAAACTAAATAAATTATATAATTTCAAAAAGAAAGATTTTAGAGTGGAATATGAGGTAGATTTGGGAAGGAAAAGGACAAAGTAATTTCTGATAAAGATATAGCATGATAAAGTATATAAAATATAAAAAAGATGAGCTTTTTAAGTAAAGTGATAGATTGAATTAGTTGGTGGGTAAATTGGCTATTAAAAAATTTATTTTTATTTTTTTTTAATTTGTAGAATAAAACAAGCATTTCCATAACATAGTGCAAAAGCAAAAATAAAGTGACACATAAAAGCACATATTTGCTATTCACAACTTGCCAATATACAGAATTATCATGTAATTTTTTCTTCCACCAACCTAGAGATGACTATGTTTACACACACACACACACACATATATATGTATATATATTATGTAATATATTATATAAACTATTATACATCTCTTTATCAATTCTTTCTCTAGATGCAGATATTGCCTTTCTTTAAATGTCCTTTTTAGTTAATTCCGGATTTATAATAGACAATATGGCTTATTCACTCAAAGTCATTCTTAAAACAAAAAGTCTGTTACTGCATGCAATGCTCTCTTGCTTCTGCTCATTTCACTTTCTATTATTTCATATAAGTCCTTCCATATTTCTTCTAAAATCATTGAACTAATCATTTCTTGTAGCACAGTAGTATTCCATCACAACCATATACCAAAGCTTGGTTAGCCATTCCCCCACTGATGGGCATCCCTTCAGTTTCCAATTCTTTGCCATCACAAAAAGAGCTGTTATTAGCATTTTACAACTTAAAGGTACTTTCCCTTTTTCCCTAATAATCTTTGGAAACAGATTAAGTAGTGGTATTACTGGGTCAAAAGGTTATTGGTAATAGATTTAACCTTTAAAAGTTAATAATTTGTTACAAACATCTCAACAGGTTATTGGACCCTAGGAAAACCTAAAAGTTTATCAAGTATCTGAGTGAGATGATTAAAGTCATACCTCAGGAATATCATTGCGGCAATTGTGGGTAGAATAGATTAGAAAGAGGAGAGATGGACAACAGAAAACAATTAGGAAGATATTATCACAGAGAAGTGAGAGATGATGAGGGCTTGAAAAGTGGTGCTAGCTTTGTTAAATAAAAAAAAGGTGGCAGGAATGAGAGATATTACAGAAGTAAAAGAGACAAAACTTGAAAAATGGTTTTGTGGAGTAAGTATGAGTGGTACAAGATGACTCTGAAGGATCAACCTCACATCACTAGCAAATAAAAGTAGAAAAGTCCTTTAAAAAAGTGTAAAATTTTAGCAAAAGATAACGTCTCCATTTTTTGGTACATATTTGAGATGTCTAGGGCATCTAGGACAAAATGTAGAGATATACACCAGAAATGAATACACAGAAGTTGAAACCATAATCATAGAGTTAATTTTAAATACACGAGTATACACATGGAGATCAAAAGCTCATTGTACGATATGACCTCAGTTTTTTTATGACACCAACTTCAAATAATGAAAATCACAGTAGTTTATAATTTAATGGTTATGTATTTTTTATATTTTTAATTTATTTATTTCAGTTTTCAACATTCATTTCCACAAAATTTTGAGTTCCCAATTTTCTCCTCATTTCTCCCCTCCCCCACTTCACAACACCAAGCATTCTAATTACCCATTTCACCCATCTACCCTCCCTTCTAACATCCTTCCCTTCCCTTATCCCCATCTTCTCTTTTGTCCTGTAGGGCTAGATAAATTATTATACCCCATTACCTGTATTTCTTATTTCCTAGTTGTATGCAAGAACAGTACTCAATAGTTGTTCCTAAAACTTTGAGCTCCAACTTCTCTTCCTCCCTCCCTCCCCACCCATACCTATTGGGAAGACAGGCAATTCAATATAGGCCACATCTGTATAGTTTTTTAAATTACTTCCATAATAGTCGTGTTGTGTAAGACTAACTACATTTCCCTCCATCTTATCCTGCCCCCCATTTCTTCTATTCTTCCTTTTAACCTTGTCCCTCCCCAACAGTATTGACTTCTAATTGCTACCTCCTCCCAGTGCCCTCCCTTCCATCATCCCTCCCACCCTGCTTATCCCCTTCTCCCCCTCATTCCTGTATTGTAAGATAGGTCTTCATATCAGAATGAGTGTGCATTTTATTCCTTCCTCGAGTTGAATGTGATGAGAGAAAGTTTCATGTTTTCTCTCTCACCTCTCCCCCTTTTTCCTCCACTGAAAAGTCAGAGATAATTTGCCCTATTCCATTTCTCCCTTTCTCCTCCCAATATATTCTTCTCTGATCCCTTAATTTCGTTTTTTTTTTTTTAGATAGGATCCCAACCTATTCAACCCACCATGTGTTCCCTGTCTCTCTCTATTTGTGTGTGTGTGTGTGCATGTGTGTGTGTGTGTGTGTGTGTGTGTGTGTGTAATCCCACCAACTACCCAGATAGTGAGAAAGTTTCAAGAGTTACAAATCTTGTCTTTCCATGCAGGAATGTAAACAGTTCAACTTTATTAAGTCCCTTATGATTTTTCTTTCCTGTTTACCTTCTCATGCTTCTCTTGACTCTTGTGTTTGAAAGTCAAATTTTCTCTTTGGGTCTAGACTTTTCATCAAAAATTCTTGAAAGTTCTCTATTTCGTTGAAAGACCATTTTCCCCCTGAAGTATTATGCTCCATTTTGCTGGGTAGGTGATTCTTGGTTTTAGTCCTAGTTCCTTTGTTTAGTCCTAGTTCATATTCCATGCCTTTGGATCCCTTACCATAGAAGTTGATAGATCTTGTGTTATCCTGATTGTATTTCCACAATACTCAAATTGTTTCTTTCTAGGTGTTTGCAATATTTTCTCCTTCACCTGGGTACTCTGGAATTTGCCTACAATCTTCCTAATAGTTTCTTTTTTTGGATCTCTTTCAGGCGGTGATCAGTTGATTCTTTCAATATTTTCTTTACCCCCTAGTTCTAGAATATCAGGCAGTTTTCCTTGATAATTTCATAAAAACATGTTATCTGGGCTGTTTTTTTTTTTTTTTTTTTTGATCATGGCTTTCAGGTAGTCCCATAATTTTTAAATTGTCTCTCCTGGATCTATTTTCCAAGTCACTTGTTTTTACAATGAGATATTTCACATTCTCTTCCATTTTTTTCATTCTTGTGGTTTTGTTTTGTGATTTCTTGGTTTCTCATAAAGTCATTAGCCTTCATCTTTTCCATTCTATTTTTTAAAGTACTATTTTCTTCAGTAAGCTTCTGAATCTTGCTTTCCATTTGGCTAATTCTGCTTTTTAAAGCATTCTTCTCCTTATTGGCTTCTTGAACCTCTTTGGCCAGTTGAGTCAGCCTATTTTTCAAGGTGGTATTTTCTTCAGTATTTTGGGGGTCTCCTTTAGCAAGGTGTTGATCTGCTTTTCATGATTTTCTTGCATTTCTCTCATTTGTCTTCCCAGGTTTCCTCCACCTCTCTTACTTAATTTTTAAAATCCTTTTTGAGCTCTTCCATGGCCTGAGACCATTGAATATTTATTTTGTATGTTTGGGATACAGACGCCTTGGCTTTCATGTCTTTCCCTAATGGGAAGCATTGTTCTTCCTTATATGAAAGGATGGGATAAGATATCTGTTCACCAAGAAAGTAACCTTTTATAGTCTTATTTTTCCCCCTCTTTTGGACATTTTCCCAAACAGTTACTTGACTTTTCAATCCTTTGTCAAGAGTAGGGTATACTCTAGGGGTCTGTAGCTCTCAGTTCCTCTAAGGTGGAAAAATCAAGTGTGTACACTGGTCTGGGAACAAGAAGAAATTTTTGTGCCTTCAATCTGAGTAATAGAATTTCCTCTTCACAATCACCTTGCCTCCAGTTCCCCCAAGCCAGCAATGAGATTCAGATAAGCTGCAGGAGCAGGGCCACCATTCAGTGTGAGATAAAGTTTAGCTGTTCAAATTCCCCAGGAATATTAGATGGGGGCAGGGCCACTACACAGGACTGAGGTAAGAATCAGCTGCTCAGTGTCCCCAGGGTATTACGAACTAACAGTAGATGCAGGCTGCTGTAGGGGCTGTTGTTGTATCTATTGCTGTCTGCCTGATCCATGAGGCATCTGTGGCCCCCACCTGAGGCCAGAGATATGGGAAAGCCCTTCTCTCTACTCAGCCAGCTGAAAAAAACCTGTCACTGACCTTTGGGGCCCTTGGGTTGAGGGATCTTTGAAGAACTGCTACTGTAACTGGGGATTCCACCCCTGAGGTCTGCTCTTGTCCTCCTCCTAGAGCTATGCTGCACAGCCAAGGCTGGGCAAGGCTCTGTTCCATGTTTGGTGTGATAGACATTTTTGGTCAGCCTTTCAGATCACCCTCGGCTGGAAATCTCCTCCAATCTGTTGTTCTGTGGCTTCTGCTGCTCTAGAATTTGTTGAGAGTCTTTTTTTGTTGTTGTTACAGATATTTTAAGGGCTGTGGGGAAAGACCTAGTGTGCCTTTCTACTCTGCTGTCTTGGCTCCACCACAGTTTATAAGACTTTAAATGCAATGAATACAGATCTAAAATATCTCCTTCACCAAATGTGCTATTTTAATAGATTTTTGTAATTCTTTATGAATCTTCTCTACAAATAATAGTCTAACAGTAATATATTTGGGTTATACCAGTATAAGAGAGGAGAATGTGATTTCCTTCCATTTTTGCATTCACAGAATGCCCAACCATAAGTTGCTAATAAGATGGTAAAGTATGAGGCATGAATGTCTCTCTGATTAAAAAAAGTGCCTACTGAATTTGACTGGGACAAAGAAATATATATTCATGATTCAGCGATATTAATTTCTAAACTCTGAGGAGCACAAAACTGTGAAGAAGATCTCAAGGTGCCTGTGGCAAAGGGGTGGAATTACTTTTTCATTCTCTCTAAATTGTCCATGTAGGATTGAAGGATAATTATAAAACTGGGAATATATATATATATGTCTAGCAGGGACAGAAGAGCAGAAATGCAGAGTCAAATGGAAGAGTGAGATATTCATGTGAGGAAGTTGCTTATAGGTTCATCAGAGCTGTCAGTCAATAGATTAACTTTTATTAAGTGCTGATTATGTGCCAGGTATTTTGCCTATCAAAAATCAGACCATTAAGAGAATATCCTGGGGAGCCAAGATGGCGGAGTAGAAAGACTCACATATGCTAGCTCCGAACCCAAAGCCCATATATTTCCTACAAGAAGAACTCCCCACAAATTCAGGATCACTGCAAGGCACGCAGAAACACAGTGGAAACGATTTCCGTTCCAGAGGGCCCTGGAAAACCATCCCCAGGGTCCATCGTTCCCCGGAAAGTGGATCCCACCACTACCCTGACCTGGCCGAGTGGCCCCAGAGGAGCAGATCCGAGCAGGCTTCAGGGACGGAACCTCAGGCGGCCGGGAAGTTCCCTCCATCCACAGACGCTACAGGTCAGTGACAGAGAAGTCTGGACTGGCCGAGAGGGGAGTGGGGTGTCTCCGTGACTCGGGGCCCCTTGGGAGGCAGAGGCAGCAGCAGAGGCAGCAGCGGCAGCCCCCGGAACTCCCCAAGCAGGCATGATCTTCATTACTGAACGTCTCTGCATAAACCACCTGAAGGAGCTGAGACTGGGAGGTGGCCCTGCCCCCACCGGCTCAATTACTGAGGGTCTCTGCATAAAGCCCTTGAGGGAACTGAACCTGGGAGGCAGCCCTGCCCCCACCCAAGCATGAGAACTTAAGCTCACATTGAATAGCAGCTGCTCCCGCTGCGGATAGCCCTGAGACTGGGAAGCAGCATTTGAATCTCAGACCCCAAGGATTAGCTGGGCGGATCTAGGCGGGGGTGCAGAGGAATCTCAGAGGTCAAGCAACTGGCTTGGAAAATGCCCAGAAAAAGGAAGCAGAATAAGACCATAGAGAGATATTTTGATGGGGTGCAGATGTTCCCGCCTTTCAATTCTGATGACGAGGAAATATTCTTACCATCAGGGAAAGACGTGGAGGACGGGACCTCTGTATCCCAGACACCCCAGGTGGATGTCCGGTGGACTCAGGCCATGGAAGAGCTCAAAAAGGATTTTGAAAATCAAGTTAGAAAGGTGGAGGAAAAACTGGGAAGAGAAATGAGAGAGATGCAAGAAAAGCATGAAAAACGGGTCAATACCTTGCTAAAGGAGACCCCCCCCAAAAAAAAATGCTGAAGAAAATAACACCTTGAAAAACAGGCTCACTCAATTGGCAAAAGAGGTTCAAAAAGCCAATGAGGAGAAGAATGCTTTCAAAAGCAGAATTAGCCAAATGGAAAGAGGTTCAGAAGCTCACTGAAGATAATAGTTCTCTCAAAATTAGAATGGAACAGATGGAGTCTAATGACTTTCTGAGAAAGCAAGAAATCACAAAACAAAACCAAAAGAATGAAAAACTGGAAGAGAATGTGAAATACCTGATGGGAAAAACAACTGACCTGGAAAATAGATCCAGGAGAGACAATTTAAAAATTATGGGACTACCTGAAAGCCATGATCAAAAAAAGAACCTAGACATCATCTTTCATGAAATTATCAAGGAAAACTGCCCTGATATTCTAGCACCATAGGGCAAAGTTAAGTATTGAAAGAATCCATCGATCACCACCTGAAAGAGATCCAAAAAGAGAAACTCCTAGGAACATTGTGGCCAAATTCCAGAATTCCAAGGTCAAGGAGAAAATCCTGCAGGCAGCTAGAAAGAAACAATTCCAGTATTGTGGAAATAAAATCAGGACAACTCAAGATCTAGCAGCTTCTACATTAAGGGATCGAAGGGCATAGGACAGGATATTCCAGAAGTCAAAGGAACTAGGGCTTAAACCAAGAATCACCTACCCAGCAAAACTGAGTATAACACTTCAGGGGAAAATATGGTCTTTCAATGAAACAGAGGACTTTCAATCATTCTTGATGAAAAGATCAGAGCTGAAAAGAAAATTTGACTTTCAAACACAAGAATGAGAAGAAGCATGAAAAAGTGAACAACAAGGAGAACTCATAAGGGACTTACCAAAAGTGAACTGTTTACATTCCTACATGGAAAGACAATATCTGTAACTCTTAAAACTTTTCAGTATCTGGGTAGTTGGTGGGATTATACACACACACATACACACACATGTATACATATGCATGCACACACATACAGAGACAGAGAGCACAGAGTGAATTGAATAGGATGGGACCATATCTTAAAAGAAATTAAGGTAAATGGTGAGAGAGAAATGTAGTGGGAGGAGAGAGGGTGAAAGAGAATGGGGCAAATTATCTCTCATTCAAGAGGCAAGCAGGAGACTTTTTAGTGGAGGGAAAAAGAGGAGAGCTGAGAAAAAAAAAAAAAAAAAAAAGAAGTTTACCCTCAACACATTCAATTAAAGGAAGGAATAAAATGCACACTCATTTTGGTATGAAAACCTATCTTACAATACAGGAAAGTGGGGGAGAAGGAGATAAGCAAGTGAGGAGGATGATGTTAGGGAGGGCAATGGGAGGAGGGAGCAATTTGAAGTCAACACTTGAGGAGGGACAGGATCAAAAGACAGAATACAAACAATGGGGGGCAGGATAGGATGGAGGGAAATAACAGTTAGTCTTACACAACACGACTATTATGGAAGTCATTTGCAAAACTACACAGATATGGCCTGTATTGAATTGCCTGCCTTCCCAAAGGGAATGGGTGGGGAGGGGGGTTTGGGGAGAATTTGGATCTCAAGTTTTAGGAACAACTGTTTAGTATTGTTGTTGTTACTAGGAAGTAAGAAATACAGGTAATGGGAAATCGAAAGTCATCTGGCCCTACAGGACAAAAGAGAAGATGGGGACAAGAGAAGGGAGGGACGATAGAAGAGAGGGCAGATTGGTGAGAGGGAAAATTAGAATGCTTGGTGTATTGGGATGGGGGGAGGGGAGAAAAGGAGAGAAAATTTGGAACCCAAAATTTTGTGAAAATGAATGCAAAAAGTTAAATTAAAAAAAAAAAAAGAGAGAGAATATCCTGGACCCAAATCACTGAAGGCTCTTAAGGAGAAAGTATTTCCAGGTTTGCAATAACAGAATCTAAAAGTTATCTTTGCAATATGTGTATCTTACATCTGTGCCTCACCTTCAGTCTAAGTTTTTTCTTTTCCTCTAATGTGTGCAGTTCATATTTGTGGAATAATATGCTAAATATTTAATATGGAAAAATTTTATAAGTACACTTCTTTCTATATCACCTGAGTAAAATAACTTTTCTGTGAGACAATTCCTCAAATTTGCCAAGTTTAATGGGAAGCAGGAACTTAGCTGTATGAATCCTATGGGTAACTACACATTTTTTCCAAAATTATAACTTGTTTTTGCCATGCAAACCAAAAGTTTGAGTGTAAGTTAGGAAAGTAGCCCAGAAAAGTGATTAAAAGAATATTTAGGAAAAAATTGCACGTGTGGCATTCATTGTGAAAGTTTCATAATGTTACTGTTGAATTGTTCAAAGATTGCACTTTTTTTACAGTGGTCCATTCCACCACATATGTGTGTGTGTGTCTGTATGTATATGTGTATATACACACAAATATACACATACATATATGTATATTTATATGTATATTTTAAATATTCATAAAACATATACAAATATATTTGAATATAGGTATGTGTAACTATATGCATACGTAGGTGTATCTATGTGTGTATGTATATATGTTTATATATACATATGTCTATGCATATATGTATATATACACATATGTATATGTGTATATATAAATGCGATGAAAGGACTGCACCATGTTTGTATGAGTTTAATGCCTAAGGAACTGCTACTGATACAAAAATTTTGTGTAATCTGCCTGATAATAGAAGATGATGGTGCTGGAGGAACATTTATCTCTAGTCAGATTTTCAGGAACCAGAAGTTGATACTTGAAAATAGCAAGAACTGGAAGCTCTTCAGTGTGAAAATGAGTGGAAAAGGGAGGATAGAAAGAGAAGTAAGGGAAGTGTTATATTTTCTATGAGACTAGAGGTTATATTAAATGATTGAATGAATGAAAATTATTGTATTTACTATGTACAGAATCAAAGAAAGGAGATAATCAACTCTTCTAATGATTAAAACTATTTAAAAGAGGAATGAACCACATTGGGAAATAATTTGCTATTGCTCACTGGTGGTGTTCAAGTGAAGGTTATATGACCACTTGTAAGTGTTATTTTAATAAGTGATTCTGCCATATAGACTTAACATCTGGATATATGAAATGACAAATAATACTATGGAACCAGATGAGGAAGTTGGAGTAGAGGAAAACTGGAAGGCCAAATCAGAATACTGGGGAACATTCCATTTTTTTTTTTTTTTTGGCACAAGAGATGAAAGAAAACTAAGTAAAATATGTAAAAAACCAAAAATGTAGAAGAAGCAAGTTAATGTTCCATTGAGGTCAAGAGAGGGGAGGGTTTGAAGAAGAATTATATGGAAAACAATTTTAAATACTATTGGTAAAAATAATGCTGAAAAAAAAGTATATTGAATATGACTATCAAGAGAGTTTTAAAAGTTTTAAAGAAGTAAAGTCAGAAAGAAAAGAATTATGTTAAAATAAATTTAATTTTGAACAGGAGCCAATGAGTTTCTATTTCATCTACCTTTATTCTTCCCCCTGCTTCGTTTTTCAATCTAATTTAAGAGAATCATCTGATTAAGGATGGTTTCATTTTTTTCTGTTACCACGGAGATCATGAAGGACTTTTTGGACACAATGCCCAAAACAAATAGAGAGATGTAGTGTCACAAACACTTAAGAGAAATGAAAAAAGAATTTTCTAACCCTAAGTCAAATAGTTGACTGAAACTAGTGAATCTGTAGGAAGAGAAATACCATAAGAAACTTAGACATAATTGTAACCTGGATCATTAAATTAGTTTTCTTTGACTATGGTAGCAATAAAACTAAATATGGTAGCAATACAACTAAACCAAAGAGCTATATTTCTTCCTGCCAGGGAGAGATTTTCTAGTTATTGGACTTCAATTAATGGAATTACTAGATATCACTAAAAAGGCTAGACAGCTTAAAATCAAATGATAGTTGATATTAAGAAGATAATGGGAACCCAGCAGCTACAAGATTATCAGAGATATCAGGAGAAATGACAAATAAAAGGGAGAAATATCATAGCCGGAGGAGGTGCAACGAAGAAGAAAGTACCATGATGCTTTCAGTAGAGGAGAGGCAGCAGTATATAATCTGAATAGCCTTACAACTTGAGGATGTCCATATCTGGCTCTCTACATATTTACCTTCCTTATGGGTGATGGACACATGAGTTCCTTTTATATTTCCCTTAATAAATGCTTCTTGGTTTCACATATTTTCTGTATGTATGGGACCATGCATACTTCTTGAACATAACACTGGTCTTGCTACATGCATTTCTCTGTGTGTATGTATGTGTGTACTTGTGTATATGTGTGCAGGGCACCTGCCAGTACACTAATAATCAATAATATATGAAAGATTTTGTCCTATATGATCATGAGATGATCCTTTCATTATTTGTCTTGCTGCTTGAGTAAAACTCTTTTGTTTGAATTCATTAGTACTCCCACTGTTTGTTGAAAATAAAGTATATTTGTGAGAATTTATGAGGCGATTATTTTAGTACATACTGAGCCACAAAATACTTGTAATTTAGGGTAGCTTGCTGGGAATGAGGTGTAAGGAGGCCCTTGGTATTTTATGTATACATCCTAAGGCAAAGAAGGAAGTATCAGCGCTAAGGGAAAGATTGATTGAAGACATTAGGATGCAACGGAAGAAAGATTCTGGAGGAAAGAGGATAAAATCAAGATTATAAGCTTGAGCCTTGAGTTTAGAAAGGAAGGATATTTCTTCTGAGGAAAGAGAAAAGAAAAGAACATAGACACTTGGGATAAGTTTTGTAGTGGATCTAGAGAAAGGCTTTCTGTTTAAAACATTTTTCTTTAACTAGTAAGTTAAAACTAGACTGAGTTGTCAAGGACTTTCTCCTCAGAAAGAGAGCTCACACAAAATCAGTACTACAAGGCCAGCACAGAAATCATCTGACTGCTTCTAGTATCATACAGATACATACTTTAAGACGTCCTTCTAGAAGTGGCTCCATTCATTGTCATATCCAAAATGTTTTCCACTTAAGTTCCTTACTATTCGTAAAGAAGTAAAAAATTGCAGTTGATAAAGTTTGACAATTTTTCTCTTTTGAAGTTACACTAAAAAGAGATTTAGATATTTATTTACAAGGAAAATATTTTCATTGATATATGTGTGTATTTGTTTTCATTGTGATACAGGAATAGACAAAGTATCTGTAATCTGGTCACATCAGCGATTTCTCAAAGTGGAAATTACTGGTAACCAAACTAATCTGTTTCTTATTTTAGCCAATATGTGCAAGACAATTGCATGAACATTGAGATTAATTGATTTATTTATGGTCACAGAGCTAGGAGGTATTACGGGAAGGATTTGAATCCAAATCTTCCTGACTAACTCTAATACTGTATTACTCCAGGCTAATGCTGCTGCTATGAGCAGCAGCAGCAAGAGTGGCAGCTAATGTTGTTACTGCCTCTGGTGGTACAAGGTGTGTGTGTGTGTGTGTGTGTGTGTGTGTGTGTGTGTACGCACACACATGCAATACATAAGGATTCAGAGACTGAAGGCTTCTGTACATGTCCACCCCAAATCTCTTAGTGCCCCAGAACAATGGAGGTATGCATTTACTTTCTACTTTAAAGTCCAAGTGAGTTGACTGGGGGCACTGGCAGTCTAAGTGAATTGTCAATGGTCACACAGGTACTAAGGACCAAATGCTAGATTTGTATCCAAGTCTTCTTACTCAAAGGTGAGTACTCTTTCTCCTATGCCACACCTGTTTCTCAAGAATCACAGTAAAATATCTAACTTTAGTCAGCATGTGTGAAAGTTCAAACTCACTATGCATGGGTACACATGTGTATATGTATACATACACACACACATACACACACACACACACACACACACACATATATATATATATATATATATATATGTATATTACTAAGCTGTAGAATGTCTCCAAGAAATGATGTTTGGGATTTGTCATTAGCTTGTAGAATACATTGTATTGTAGAATTCTGCAATTGTAGAATACATACACCATATGCATACAAGTATGCATGTATGCACACTCGTGTATGCACATTATACGTGTGTGCATACATGGGTGCACATATATGTATATATGCATGTAAATGTATACATGCACACCACATATATATTGAACTGTAGATTATTTTCAATATGTGATGTTTGGGATTTGTCATTAACTTGACATTCCTCTTTGATTATTTTTCAACTCATTTTATCCAGTATTTCCTATTCCCCAAGATATATCTTCTTTGTAAAAGGTTCTTTTCCTCTCTTTGTTAACTATTGTTGGCCCTATCTAATTTTCCTTCTTTGCTGTCGTTATCTTTCTTTGTGTGTGCTTTAACTGGCAAAATATAATCTCCAATTACACATGCCACTTCTTTTCTTTATCTGTATCTGCTTTGAGATGTCAATACATCACACACTATAGATTTTTCTTTAAGTGAGATATCAATGCTTCACAAAATTATATTTTACCTCCTTTCTCTGTAGTTTATTTATGTTGCCTACATTGAGTCATAATTTCTGTGTCTCTCATCATTAACCTCCCCTTATTATACTTATTTTTTGGCCAAAATATTTACCCCAACTATACCTAACTGGCTATAAACTCAAATGAATCATCATTTTAAATATCATGTAACCCATGGTACGTCTCCAATCCCCAAGGGAAGTATTTATGGGGGACTTTACTGATGCACATGAGTAAAGTTTTGTTTCTTCAAGTCCCAGTACAAATGTGAGATCCAAGAATTTCCATTGTGAGTTTTCCTTTTCCTTAACTCCACAAAGAAATAATACAGAATTAATTCCATTATATCCAAAGGGTTTTAGGCTTTGCCTGGTTTAGTATTATATATGTGTGTGTACATACATATACACACATACACACACATATATATATATATTTAGGTATGTATACACACATATACACATATATAATGTGTGTATGTATATATGCATGTATGCATATATGTATATTTGTAGGTATGTGTGTATACGTATATATGTATACATGCACCTGATATATATTATATATATACACTTGATATATATGACACATAAATAAACATACATATGAACACATATGTGTGTGCACATATATACATATACGCATATGTGTATATGTATATATCTGTGTGTTTATATATACACACACACTAATACATGTCCAGTGTTACACTAATCTCCAGTATTTTCTGTTGTTATAAGTTGGCCATATAGCAAATTTTTGTTAGTACACTTTAGTACCTGAAGTTTTCTATAATCTCCTTCTCACTGAGTTATGTGCTGCTCTGTTCCTTGCTTATAATTCTTCATCTTTAAACATTGATAAACTTGGAGGATGGAGTTGAAGGCAGAGTGAACGGCCACTTATGGCAAACCTCTCCAAAAAATGGCTACAGAAAACAGAATTATGAACAGGAAAGCCAAGAAAAAGTGAGAGTGAAACCTTTTTCCAGGATGGGACAGCTTTGAAAGACAGTAAAATGGCCCAAGAATACTGCGGTGGCGGATGTGTGTGATACAGATGATTGAGCACCAGGTAACAACAAATGATAGCAGCAATGGTGGCAACAGCAGATAATAATATGCAGGGATGATGGAGAAAAGAAGGGGATTAAACACCTGGTCAGAAAAAAAAAATCCTGGCAGAACCCTATTCTAGCAATTGGTGCAAAATCAGGGGAAATTTGGAGGAGGAAAGATCATAGTAATTAGGAAGCAGAGGGTCTACCTAGACAAGGGACAGAGCACCTGGAAGGCAATACTTTCTCTACCTTCACACCTCTTTGAAGTCAACAAAACAACATTACCACCCCTCCCCCAGAAGTTGAACTGGGAAAATAGAAAGACATAAAAGCAGTTCAGACTAGTCATCTCTCTCATAACTGAGTAGAGCCCAACTCTAACATAAATTGCTGTCAAGAAGTAGGCTGGGAAAGGAGAAAACAGAAATAATAACAAGAAAAATCTGATCATTTCACAATAGAAGAATCAAACAAGCAACAGTAAAAAAATGTACAAAAAAAAATCATCTTTAGGCAATTAGAAGGAGTCTTTTTAGACAATGAATATGAAGCTGTCATGTTTTGATGATCTTAAAATAGGAATAGAAGGGTGAGAAAAGGGATGCACTGAAAGAAAAGGGAAGAAAGAGAAAGAAGGAAAGAAAGTTGTCCCTTTTTATAAACTAATCTTAATTATTTTCAGTGTTCTACAATTACTACCTTATAACTTAGAATTTTTTTACCCTCCCTCTTCACTAACACCCCCCTCCCTCCTTGAGATGGCATACAGTGTTACATAGGCTTCACACATACATTCCTAGTAAATATATTTTCACCATGGCCATGCTATGTAGAAGAATTAAAATGAATGGGAAATATCATATAACAAACCAAAATATAAGACACACACACACACACAAAATGATCTGCTACATTCTGAGATTGAATTCCATAATTTTTTCTCTGGATATGCAAGACATTTTGCCTTAAAAGACTACTGGAAATTTTTTTACATCCTTGCATTGCAATGAAGTTACATGCTTAGCAGAAAAAATCTCTTGCACACTGTGGTCGTTGCTCTGTACAAATTTCTCCTGGATCTTCTTCTTTCACTTAGCATCAGATCATATAAGTCTTTCCAGGCCTTCCTTTTCATCATTTCCTATCGCACAATAGCATCCCATTACCTTTGTATGCCATAACTTATTCAGCCATTCCCCAACTGATGGGCATCCCCTTGATTTCCAATTTATGGTCACCACAAAGAGTGCTGCTATAAATATTTTGTACATGTGGGACCATCTCCCACTTTTATTTTCTCTTGGGGATACAGTCTTAGAAGCAGTATTGTTGGGTCAAAGGTTAGGCACATTTTTGCAGCTCTTTGGGCATACTTCTAAATTGCTCTCTAGAATAGTTGGTTCAGCTCACAACTCCACCAACAATGAATTAGTGTTCCCACTCTCCTGAATCCTCTCCAACATTTATGATCTTCCTGTTCTGTCATGTTTATCAGTCTGATAAATGTGACGTGGTACCTGAGAGTTGTTTTGATTTGCATCTCTCTAATCAATAGTGATTTAGAGCAATTTTTCATATGACTATAGACGTATTTAATTTCTTCCTCTGAAAACTGCCTGTTCATACATATCCTCTGCCCATTTATCTATTGGGCAACGATTTGTATTTTTGTACATTTGACTCAGTTCTCTACAGATTCTAGAAATGAGGCCTTTGTCACAGACATTAGCTGTAAAAATTATTTACCCGTTTTCTGCATCCCTACAAATCTTGGTTATTGGATTAAGTTGTGCAAAAATTGTTCAGTTGAATGTAATCAGAATTATCCATCTTGCACATCATAATGCTCTCTATCTCTTCTTTAGCCAAAAAATTTTCCCTTCTCCATAAATCTGATAAATACACTATTCATTGCTTCACCAATTTGTCCACAGTGTGAATCTTTATATCTAGATACTCTACCTATTTGGACTTTATTCTTGTGTACCCTGTCAGGCATAGGTCTATGCCTATCTTCTGCCACACTGTTGTCCAGTTTTCCCAGCAATTTTTTTTTTCAAACAGTGAGTTCTTATCCTAGAAGCTGGGATCCTTGGGTTTATCAAACAGTAGACTACTACATTCATTGCCTACTGTGTCTTGAGTACCTAGCATATTCCACTTGTCTTCTCCTCTGTTTCTTAGCCAGTACCAAGTGGTTTTGATAATTGCTGTTTTATAATACAATTTGAGATTTGGTAGCTCTAGGCCACCTTTCCAAGCATTTCTTTTTATTAGTTCCCTTGATATTCTGGACTTTTTATTCTTCCAGATGAATTTTGAAATTACTTTTCCAGAGCTGTAGAAAATAATTATCTGACAGTTTAATTGGTATGGTACTAAATAAGTAAATTAATTAGGTAGAGTTGTCATTTTTATTCTATTGACTCAGCCTACACATAAACAACTGATGTTTTTCCACTTACTTAGATCTGACTATATTTGTGTGAAAAGTGTCTTGTAGTTGGTCTCATACAGTCTTTGCATTAGTTTAGGAAGGTAAACTCCCAAATATTTTGAAGTGTCTATCCTTGTTTTAAATGGGACTTATCTTTCAATCTCTTGCTGCTGGGTTTTGTTACTAATATATAGATATGAAGAAGATTTGTGCAGGTTATTTTGTAACCTGCAATTTTACCAAAGTTGTTTATTATTTCAAGTAGGTTTTTACTTGAATCTCTGAGATTCTCTAAGTATATCATCATATCATCTGCAAAGAGTGATAACTTAGTTTCTTCTTGGGCTACTCTTATCCCTTCAATTTCTTTATCTTGTGTAATTGCTACATCTAACATTTCTAGTACCATATTGAATAATAGTGGTGATAATGGATATTTTTGTTTCATCTCTGATCTTATTGAAAATGCATCTAGCTTATACCTATTGCATATAATGCTTGCTGATGGTTTTAGGTAGAACATGCTTATTATTTTATGGAAATTTTCTGCATCTATTGATATAATCATGTGATTTCTCTTAGTTTTCTTGTTGATATTATCTATAGTGCCAATAGTTTCCTAATATTGAACCAGCTCTGCATTCCTGGCATGAATACTACCTGATCATAATGTATTATTCCTGTGATAAGTTGCTGTATTCTTTTTGCTAAAATGTTATTTAAAATTTTAGCATCTATATTCATTAGAGATATTGGCATATAATTTTGTTTCTCTCTTTTGTTTCTTCCTGGTTTAGGTAGCTAAACCATATTTGAATAATAAAAAATATTTGGGAGGACTCTTTCCCAAAGTTTCCCAAATAGTCTATATAGTATTGTAATTAATTGTTCTTTAAATGTTTGATAAAATGTGATTATACATCCATATGACCCTGGAGGTTTTTCCTAGAGAGTTCATTTATGTCTTCTTCAATATCATTTTTGGAGATGGGGTTGTTTAAATATTCAACTTCTTCTGATAATCATTGCAATTTATATTTGTTACAATACTCATTCATCTCATTTACATTCTCGAATTTATAGTCATAAAATTGGACAGAGTAATTTCTAGTTATTGTTTTAATTTCCTCCTCTTTGGAGGTGAGTTTGCCCCTTTCATTTTTGATATTGGTAATTTGGTTTTCTTTCTTTTTTTAAAATCAAATTGTCCAATGGTTTGTCAATTTTATTAGTTTATTTTTTCATAAAACCAACTATTAGCTTTATTTATTTCAATACTTTTCTTAATTTCAATTTTATTAATCTCTCCTTTGATTTCCAGTATTTCTCATTTGATATGTACTTAGGGATTTTCAATTTGTTTTTTTGCTAGCTTTTTCAGCTACATGTCCAAGTCATTGATCTCCTCTTTCTCTACTTTATTGATGTAAACATTTAAAGATATAAAACTTCCCTAAGAACTGCTTTCTCAATATCCCATAAGATTTGGTAGCCTGTCTCATTATTGTCATACTCTTGAATGAAGTTGTTGATTGTTTCTATGATTTGTTGTTTAACCCATTCCTTCTTTAGGATTAGATTATTTAGTTTCAAAATAATTTTTGGTTTATCTTTGCATGGCCTTTTATTGCATATAGTTTTTATTGCATTATGATCTCAGAAGGATGTAGTGAGTATCTCTACCCTTATGCACTGCATTGTGATATTTTTATGCCCTAGAGCATGGTCAATTTTTACATATGTGTCATGTACGTCAGAGAAAAAGGTATATTCCTTTCTATACCTATTCAATTCTCTCCAGAGATGTATCATATCTAACGTATCCAGAGTTTTATTTGCCTCTTTAACTTCCTTCTTGTCCATTTTGAGGTGGAATATATCAAGATCATAGAAGGTGTGGTTGTTTTCTCCAGTTAATTTTTCTACTTCCTTTTCCATTTGTACAATTTTCCAGGTTAGGTTTTGTGCTTCCTTTTCCATTTGTTCAATCTTCCTTTCTAAAGAGCTGTTCTCTTCAGTAAATTCTTTTTTTTTCATATTTTTAAAATCTCTTATAAAAGAAGTGGACAATGAAGGGTCTATACAATGGAGGAATAACTGGGCGAGAGGAGTAGACAAAACTTAAACCTAACTTTTATGTGAACTGGTTGTAGGAGGGAAGGGTATGTACAAAAACACATACACAGTTGGAGAGAAAAGGAGTCAAAGAAAGAGAGAAGACAAAAGGAAAGACATGTTGAGGATGACAGTGGTTACTAGCAAAACAAACTATTGTGGAAGGGTTAGGGTAAAAAAAAAGTATAAACAGAAGAGAACAGGATAGAGTGAAATGCACAGTTAGCAATCATAACTCAGAATGTTATAAGGATGAACTCACTCACCAAATGCAAGAGGTTATCAGCATGGATTAGGAACCAGAATCTAACTATATGTTGTTTACAAGAAACAAACATAAAACGTGAAGACACTCACAGTGTGAAAATAACAGGACAGTGTAAAAACAATCATGTTTCAGGTAGAGTGAGACCATGGAAGCAATGATGATCTCAGAAAAATAAAATGGAAAATTGAAATAATTTAGAAATATTCAGGTAAAAACTCCATTTTCCTAAAATGTAGCATAGATGATGAATCAATATGAATATTCAACATATATCACCATATGATCTGTAATTCTAATTAGTAAAAGAAAAGTTAAATGAGTTACCAAAGGAAACAGAGCAAAACAGTACTGACAAGGACATTCAATTTACTTCCTCCCAGATTTACATAAATCTCAATATTAAAAAAAGAAAAAATACTTAGGGAGAAAAATAGAATTTAAGGCAAGTTAAATATGACGAACTTCTGGAGAATATTGAATGGGACTAGAAAAGGATAAGATATTTTTGGTATTCTCATGGAAAATTAAGAGAAAATGGCCATATATTGGAACATAACCTCACAAGCAAATGAAAAAAAACACAAATATTAATTGCAACTTTTTCAAACCAGAGAGCAATAAAAATCCCACTCAATAAAGGACATGGAAGCATGGATTTAAAAAAAAACTAATCGGATAATTAATTATCTAATTCTAAAGAATGAGTAAAGAACTGTGTACAGAAACCATTAATAAATTCATTAATAAATAATGGCAGCAATTAGACAACATGCAGAAATTTGTGGGATTTAACACAGCAGTATTTGAGGGAATGTTTATGTCTCTAAACACAATCACAGCAATAAAATAAGTAATAGTTATACAGTTCTTTAGTGTTTGAAAAATGCTTTATAAATAGTTCCTAATTTAATCCCAACAATAAGGGGAAGTTGGTCCTATGATTACGCTGCTTTTTAGATAAAGAAACTAAGATCGAAAGAGATTGTGTGACTTGCCCATGAAATATTAATAACTGCCAGAGGCAGATTTAAAACTTAGTCTGGGGAGACAGAGCCAGCATGGTGGAGTAAAAGCAGGAACTTGCTTTAGTTCTTTCCAAACCCTTCCAAATACCTGTAAAAAATTACTCTAAACAAATTCTAGAGCAAAAGAACTCACAAAATGAGAGTGAAACAAGTGTCCAGCCCAAGACAACCTGGAAAGTCAACAAGAAAGGTCTGCTGCACCAGTCTAAAGCAACAGAGCAGTCTAATATTTGCTGAACAAGTAAGACAAGGCTGGAGTCAAACAGAGAGCAGGCCTCAGGAGACTGAGCACATTCAGAAACAGTGGTGGTTTCCACATTTCTCAACCTCTCAAGTGACAAACACAACTTATAAGGTTAGTAGGAAAGGTCTATTGGATCAAGATGAAAGAGAAGCACAGTCTGGTCCCAGCTCCAGAGTGATGGTGGTAGCAGTGGTGGTGGAAGTAGCAATGGCTGTTTCTCCAACAGATCCAACGAAGAGATCTCTTTGTTGGCACTGAGGCAGAATTCTGTTGCTTTGCCCTTAATTATATGTGGTTCTCAGCTCAGGTTGGTGGGCTGCTCAATCCAAGTGTTCAGTCCTGCCATAGTGGAGTTTATGGTAGAAGAGGAGAGGCAATCCTCTTCACAGTTTAAAGGCAGAAAAGAGTGCTTATGGTCACTCACAAATCAGAGCATATGCCAGGAAAGGAGCAAATGCTTCTTTAATCATACAACCTTGGGAGAACTGTAAATTACAGGTGCCTAGAAATATGACATGACTTGCACTTGACTTCGCTTTTTTTTTTTTTTTTGAGTGAGGGCTGTTCAGGTCACCAGCCTCACTTCTCCTCCAGAACCATGTGAAGCCATTGACCAAATACTCATCAAGATGACTGGAGATGACCCAGGATGATGCAATTGTGGTTAAGTGACTTGCCCAAAGCCACACAGCTAGTGAGTGTCAAGTGTCTTAAGTGAGATTTGAACTCAGGTGTTCCTGACTCCAGCACTGGTGCTCTATCCACTGCACCACGTAGTTGCTCCTAGAAAAGTAAGTAGGATATGGGAAAAGAGCAGTAGATTTGGAAGGTAATGTTAGCAAATTGAATGTGATTATGTAAGATCAGGAATAAGAAGCTTTTGGCCAGGGTTAGAAAAATCAGTCAAATATAGCCTCATCTAGATTGGTATGAACACACTTCTTACATCTTTTGATCTTGGTAAATCACTTTAATTTCTCAGCCTCAGTTTTCTTATTTGTAAAATCAGGGAGTTTAAATTATATTATACCTCAGGTCCCTCCAATTCTAAATTCTATGGGGCTACAGGAGAAATACTTAGACCTGTATACATCCCCCCATGTTTGCCATGAGACTCAAATAAGAAAATGTTAGTGAAAGCACAGTGGAATAATATAAAGTATAGTAAAATTTGTTATGTTTAGAAATAGGAAGACAAAATAGAATTCATTGTAAATTGAAGAAAAGGATTTTAAAAGAAATTAGAAAGGTAAATAATCAGGTCAAGTGTTTCCACATTGCAAGGCAAACTCAACTGGAAGAAAATAGCAATTAACTAGAAAGTCTTCAGCATGAGTAAACACAGAAATATATGTCATTGTTTAAATAGAATATTCATTAACTAACATCCAACTAAGTGTTCTGAAACCTCTTCAAGTCAAATATTTTTACCTAGGATTTTAATTGCTGCAAGTAAAGAAACCATAAGATAAATTATATGTTGGCCTCTCATGATTTAAACTTGGTATGATGTTTGCCACAAACAAAAGAAATATTTCTCTGTTGGGTTTCTTTCTGCTTCATTTACTCCCTGCAGTTTATTGCAGATTAATGTGTTCAGAGACTGATTGCAGTAATTACTCTGTCCTGCTGCTACCCTATATTATGCAAACAAATGCACATGATCGAACAACTAAGAGAATGAACCAGTCTGATGCTACTTAAACTGTCCAGATTTTCAATTTATAACATCGTAGACAAGGAAGATGGATCTATGAAACTCTCTGGAGTGAGCTTTCTGAATATCTTCTTTTTCCTACATTCTTTTTGCGTATTGACTCCTTTAAGTGGTAGTAGTCATGGTGGTAGGTTTGTGTGTGTGTGTGTGTGTGTGTGTGTGTGTGTGTATGTGTGTGTGTGTGTGTGTGTGTTTGATTGGGTCATGGATGTTAATGGGAAGTGCTTACCTGCTTCTACTATTAATAAGCCCACATTAAACTCTCTCCTTTGCCATCTCTCTCCCTCACTGTAGCTGTATCCAGTAAGTTCATCACATGGTTATAAAATAAGATATCCCTTAATCAAACTTAGGGATAGCTTTTAAAATTTATCAACCTGTAAACATTTTCATCGTTCCTTTCCACATTTCACAGTGTCACGACAATGATGCATCAGATGTCTGGAATATGGGAGTGAGCAATAATTCATTCACATGATGCAGTGAGGGGATCAAACACTCACATACAAAGCTGATGCCATAAATAATAAACATTTTAATCGTTAAAACAAACCAGTTCCTTTAAATTTTAATTAATTTTCTAAAACTCCCAGCAACAAATTTTTTTTCTAAGTTATTGCTCTGAAAAGACAGGAATCTATAGGACACTGAAATAATTGTTCTATTTACACTGGAAAAGAATCAAGAAAAAAGGGTATTAGGAGTTATGTTAGAGTGAGGTGACAGAACACGGTATCAATGAATAATAACAGTCGGAGGGATAATAGAGATATTGATAATATTGATAATCTTGACCAAATTAATTTAAAGTTAAGGAAACTGATACTGTAGATGTCAAATAGACAGTGTTATATGGATTATATTAGTTCATAACAATTGGGTGATACAAAGAATGATATGAGTAAAAAGCTTTAGCATGAGAATTAGTTTCAAGTTATGACTCTGCTACCTACTGGAAATGTGATGACAGCATATCATTGAAATCCTCTTACTCATAGGTAACTTTCAAGTTTCAGGGAGGGAAATTATTTTTAAAAAATTCTCTCAATACTTATGCTTAGCATACATTAAGTTCTAAATTGTGAACTTTGAAAGAATAGATTTCACTTTCTTCTGAGCAAATAGATTTGCAATTCCTGGCTCAAGATTCTTTAATGAAAGTAAGCATAAAAGGAATGGAATGATCTCAAGTCAAAATGTTTCATGATCCCCTCCCACAAAAAGTGATTCAAATAAAAAAAAAAGGAAAGATTAGATTTACAATTAAAAGCCTCATGTTGCTGCTTAAAGCAATTTATCTCCCAAAGGAGATTTTTATATACAAAAGCTGGAAGCAAAGGCCAATGGCCCTCTGTTTCTCTAACTGTATAGAGATACAGATGCTATGATACAGTTACAATAGAGATATAATGGGTCTCTGTCTCTGTCTTTTACCCACATATTCACAGAAAAAGCATACATTCAATGATATGCACACCTAATCCACACACAAATAGAAGCATACACAATACATACCTTCACATAAGCATACTTATATGCACACATATGTATATGCATATCCCTGTGTGTACTTAATGTTGCCAGAAAAACTTCATGTATTATTATAAAAGACACACACAACACAAATACATAATGTGTATATATGCACAATATTTGTATATATAGTATAATTACAATACATGCATATGCATATACAGCAAATTCACACATGATGTATATATTGTGTTGCATACTGTGTGTATATGTGCATATGCTTACATATATACATCCATTGCATATATATGCACACCTTAGCATTCATATGTATATTCAAATCTATGTATATATGTTTGTCTATTTATGAGAATATTTAGAAATACACACATTTGAATATATATGTATATATATATGTGCATATAGCATATACAGATATATATGTATACCTATGTGCCTGTAATATTCATGGATATATATTGGGTGGCTGTTGTTCTTTGTCTTCAAAGAGGACCAAAATGACATCACCATGATAGAGTGAAATTTCAGTATGTTTGACTGGCTGATCAGAACAATATGAGCTCGGAATGCTCTACCATAGGTTAGCCACAGATCGTCTGTGTGACTATTTGAGGTGGATATCCTAAATCTGCTCATCCTGTGTTTACTGTGTGCTCTCTCAATTCTGCTTTGCTCAAAGAGCTCAGTACCCTTTCTGATGTGGCCACACCTTGCTGAATGGTCCTGTGCCAGTGTCTCTCATGTTGCACACTCAAATCCAAAGTTCTTGAGAGATACCTTGAGGGTGTCCTTGTATCATTTCTTCTGGTCACCATGTGATCATCTGACCCATGTAAGTTCTCCATAAAATAGTCTTTTTGGTAAGTGCGCATTTTGCATTCGAACAACATGAACAGCCCATCAGAGTTGCAGTTTTCTTCGGAGCCTCTCAAACACTGAGCTAGCTCTGGCAATGCATAAAGCAACCTCATTGTCATTGTGTATGTCCCTGGAAAATATACTACCAATGGAAGTACACTTATGCACAGCATTTAAAACTTCTAATTTGTTGTAACTGATGGTTCCACATATGGATGGTGTGGTGGTGGCTGATGGAGCACCTGTGTTTTCTTTATGTTAATTATTAGATGGTAATTAGCACAAGCAGCAGAGAATTGATCCATCCTTTGTTGCATCTCAGCTTCAGAGTCTGCAGTGAGTACGCAATCATCTGCAAACAGAAAATCATGCACCAATCCTCCCTCCACTTTGGTCTTGGCTTGTAGCCTTTTCAAATTGAAGAACTTGTCATCAGTATGGTAGTTGAGCTTGATGTTATCTTCATTCTCACTGAAAGCATTTGTCGACATGACTGAAAACATCATGTTAAAAAGCATGGAGGCAAGCACACAGCTCTGCTTCACTCCATTGGTGACTGGGAAGGCATGAGAGCATTATCCATTTTAGTGAACCAGGGCAAACATGCCATCATGAAATTGACGTACAATTTTGATGAACTTCTCCAGACAAACACATTTTGACATACTTTTCCATAAGCCCTCCTGACTAACAGTGTCAAAGGCCTTGGTGAGATCTACAAACGCTTTGTACAGACCTCTGTTCTGCTCCTGGAATTTCTCCTGGAGTTGTCAGGCAGCAGTCACCATATCTACTGTTCCTTGGCCCTTTCTGAAGCCACACTGGCTGTCAGGTATATGACCATCTCCCAGGTGAAGGATCAGCCTATTAAGGAGGACTCTAGAAAGAATTTTGCCAGCAATGACTAAGAAAGAGATCCTCCTGTGACTGTCGCAGGACAATCTATTCCCTTTACCCTTATAGAGATGGACAATGGATGCATCCTTGAACTCCTGATAAACTTATCTTGCCATATAGCCTAGAAAATTTCAGTCAGCTTTTGTATGAGCCATGGTCACCCTACCTTGTAAATCTTAGCTGAAATAAAATCAGCACCTGGTGCTTTACCACATGAAAGAAGCCTCATGGTCTTCAAAACTTCTTCCTCAGTTGAAAGTTCAGCTAAGAAGGGATTGACTTCAACCTGAGGTAAACAGTGAGTGGTCTCAGCGTTGACTGAACATGGTCTGTTAGGAAAACTATGGAAGTGTTCAGTCTATCTCTCTAGGATCATGTCCTTATCACTAATCAATGTGCCTCCATCATCACTGAGTAGTTGTGATGCACCACAAGTTTTTGGTCCATAAATAGCTTTCAGGGAATTATAAAAGTGCTTTGGATCTTTTGGATTGCTTGAGGTGTAAGATGTGGTCAGGGAGTATCAATATCTTTGGTGTGATTACTGCTGAGCTCTTTTTGGTGCTCTTTCCCACTTTTGGTGTCCAACTGTTCCACTTAGCTCTTTCCTGTGACTCTAAGAACATGCAACATGTACAGGGGCCACACTCTGGTAAAACATTTCAACATATGGACCAAACCAGTTTGAAGGCAACCAAGGGTTCTCAAACACATTGGTGAGTTAGGAGGGTGTCTACCCTAAGCATGTGAAGACTTCATTTGGTGGAATGGGCATATGGGAACAATTTGTTCCAACAATCTTGAAGGCAGATGAAGCAGGTGATGTGGAGTGCTTAGAACTTCATTAGACACCAAAGACGCAAAAGACATCCACTGTATCCTGAGCCATCACCAGCTATATTGACTCTGTTCTGCCACTGGACTATGAGAACTCTGGAGGGGAGAATGAGGCTGATGACTGTGCAACTTTGCCTCACTTAAATACAATTATGCACGAATGAAAAGACATCACCCATACCATTTCACTATTATGCCTCAATGTCCTGTGGTGACAGGCAAGTGATGAAGCAGGAGTTATGGATACACAGGGAGCTGTGGTCACAACCCTGCATGCAGCCTGAACATGTAAGGTCATTTCTCACTAGAAGCAGCAATGGTACTCTGCAGCCCCTTGGGTGTCTGAGCAGTCTTTTAAGGATCGCACTGCTCATCTTCTTGTATGAGGGAGGGACCTAGAAAAGGTGCTCTAAACATTGTCTGCTTATTCATCCCTGTTCTGATTACCCCAATAGGCAGAGAATCCCACTGTGCAGCCAAAACACACACAAAAAATGTATAAAATGTCCAAAAACATCTGCAAATCTGGCACAAGGAACATGCACACAGTAATAGACAACACAAAATCCAGTAGACCTGAAAGAAAAATTGCTCTTGTTGCAAGAGAACTCAACAGATATCACAATCAAATAATAGCCCTGAGTGGAACAAGATTGACAAATGAAGTCCAGCTTACTGAAGTTGGAGCTAGATACACCTTTTTCTGGAGTGGGCACAGTGAAAGCGAGCTCCACGAAACTGGTGAGGATTTTGCAATCAAAACTAATCTAATTAGCAATCTGGCATGTCTGCCAAAAGGAGTGAATGACAGGCTCACGACAACGCAATTGCCACTCACAGGAAAACCCCATGCCACCATCATCAGGGCCTATTCTCCCACCATGACAAACCCTGATGAAGGCAAAGAAAAATTATATGGAGACCTAGAGACCCTTATTGTCAATGTGCCAAAAGAAAACAAGCTTATATTTCTAAGCGATTTTAATGTTAGAGTAGGCTCAAACTACCAGACTTCGCAGGGAGTCCTAAGGAGGAATGGAGTTGGAAACAGAAGCAATGGTCAATTACTGCTGAAGACTTGTGCATCACATGACCTTCTCATTCACCAACACTGTTTCTTTTACCTAAACTCAATAAAACTTCCCTGGACACACCCTCTCAGTGAACATTGGCATCTAATAGACAGTGTGTAAGGAGAAGAGACGGACAAAATGTGATAGTGACAAAGGCAATGTGTGGTGCAGAATGTTGAACCAATCATAGACTTATTCTTTCCAAGCTAAATATTTGCATTCATCCAAAAGCGCTGGCCCCCAGGCAAAATGACCACCAGATGAATTAATGTCAACAAATTCAAACTTTTCTTTGAGTAAGAACAGTTTTTTGCTGACTTGAGGGGAAGGTGGGCCAACACACAATTGGCAAGAGTGGTCAGAAAAGGAGTGAGCAGCTTTCAGAGATTTGGTGTACAGCTCTGCATTTGCTCATCTGACTCAGAACTCTCACGAACACCAAGACTGGTTTGATGAAAATGATGGAGAAATTCAGAAGCTGCTTAATGAAAAATGAGAACTCCAGAGGATTTACCACCAGGATAGTTCATCCACCTCTAAGAAGGCAGCATTTAATTCCATCAAAAGCAAAGTACAAGCAAAGCTTAGAAAGATACAGGATTCCTGGCTCAGTAAGAAGGCTGATGAAAATCAGTTTTATGCTGATAGTAACATTCCAAACCGCTTTTATAACAATGTATATATGTGTGTATGTATATATGTATTTATATATGTATGTATGTATGTATGATGTATATCTATGTATACATATACCATGCATTTATATGGACTTTTATTATACACAAATATAATAATGTGATATGCATATTTAAACAGTATATACAGATATAAAATACATCTGTCTATATACAATAGGTATATATGTCATATACGTATGTACATGTATGTGTCTAATGGTTTGCACTGAATTTTAACTATTCTGTGTCTACTCTAATTCCAGCATCTTTGAGCCACATTCTAAATGCATACTCATAGTCACATATTCTTTTATTCCCCAAATTTATTAATTTATTCGTTTTCAGTTTTCAGCCATCACTTCCATAAGTTTTATATTTTCTCCCCATCTCTCATTACGCCCTCCCCAAGATGGCATGAAATCTTGTATGGGATGTAAATATACATTTCTATTAAACACATTTTCACATTAGTTGAGTTGCATAGAGGAATTAAAAAGAATGGGAGAAACCATGAGAAAAACATAACAAAACAAAACTGAACAAAACAGAAAATTTCTGTTCATCCTGTGTTCTAACTCCATAGTTCTTTCTCTGGATGTGGATGGCATTTTGCATCATGAATCCTTTCAGAGTTACATATATTCTGAAAATAGATTTGCACATTGTGAAAGTGTATGTACATTGAAATATAAATATCGGTGTACACATTTATGCGGGTGAAAAGGTAAATAGACAAATTATATACACACATGCATATATACATGTGTACATGCATGCACATGTATGTGCATATATACATATATAATTGTGTCATTAACATATCACATGTGCATGTTTTGTGGATCTACATGTAATTTTGTTTAGATTCAGTTATAGAAATACTGGATTTTATATGCTAGAGTATAACTAAAATGGGTCTAAATCAATGAAATCTTGGTGACAGTTGCTCTGCTTTCCTGTTCTTGATTCTGAATGTTTGTTTTAATGAATATTCTCTAAAACATATCAGAAAAAGGAATCAGATTACAGAATGTGTGACCTATTCAATGCCTTACTTCATTCATGGGGGTAACATAGGAATGTATGCTATTCTATAAGATTCCCTGGGACTGGACACATCTTATTGGGTCTCAGAAACCAGAATACAGGTTTTTATTGTAGGAAAAGAGGGTATTGGGAGATGAGCAACTATTTCTACAGGAAATTTGGAGAAATTAAGAAGTTCAGCAAGCCAGCATACTGGTCAAAGAATAATCTGGAACTGAGAACTGAAAATGGGATTATGGACTGGGACATCACACTGTGACCCAGTGCTATCACCAAATAGCGTAGGAAGCAGTTACAGTACAATTACCAATCAGGGTGAGAGCACACACATATATATCCCAAATACATGACAAAAAAATATGAATTCACAGATATATGAAATTATACACATACAATTAAATGCAGATGATAGAATGAAATACCAGAATTGCCCTGTTTTTAGGGATATAAGTGACATGCTTATATTTTTAAGTAGCAAGGAAAAAGCCAATTCAGAAAGCAATTGAATAGTAGAAGGGGGATGATTAACAGGCTATGTGTCTGAATAAAAGGGAAAAACAAATAAAACATATAATCAAGATCATAAAGTTGGTTGACTTTGTTAAAGATAAGGCTCAGTTCCTTAGAAATAACGGTAAAGAGAATACAATGAGGGATGACAAAGAGGTGATTCAAGGTATAGAATAATGGGAAAGAAATATCTCTGATCTATTT
This sequence comes from Bettongia penicillata ogilbyi, assembly GCA_023548195.1. Taxonomy (NCBI): domain Eukaryota; kingdom Metazoa; phylum Chordata; class Mammalia; order Diprotodontia; family Potoroidae; genus Bettongia; species Bettongia penicillata. The sequence goes on along the minus strand of JAJHZJ010000293.1, from coordinate 1,017,421 downwards.
ACTTGATTTTCTCTTTAATGCATAAGAACATTTTCAGCTAAGAAGGAAGGTGGAAGAAATTTAGAATATTTTATTTTTTATTTTTTTTTCTACATTTTATATTTTTTTATTTTTTTTTAATGTTTTACAATCATTTCCTTAAAGTTAAGATTTTATTCCCCCCCACCCTTCCCCCAATACCCCCCTCCCTCCCCATGACAGCATACAATTCTGTTTAGGTTCTACATATACTTTCCTATTGAGCACATTTTCGCTATATTCATGCTATGTAGTCGAACTAAAATAAATGGAAGAAATCATATAACAAATCAACATATAATACACTGAACCCCACCCACACACAAACATGATCTGCTACATTCTGCAAGTGACTTCCACATTTCTTTCTCTGAGTGTGGAAGGCATTTTGCCTTAGAAGACCAACATTAGGATTTTTTTTTTTTTCTCAGTAAGTTCTTGTATTATTACAAAGTTCCAAGTCTACCAGAAAAAACTCTCGCACACTGTGGTCGTTGCTGTGCACAAAGTTCTCCTGGTTCTGCTCCTTTCGCTCAGCATCAGATCATATAAGTCCTTCCAGGCCTCCCTGAAGTCTTCTTGTTCATCATTTCTTATGGCACAATAGTACTCCATTACATTCATATACCATAATTTATTCAGCCATTCCCCAATTGATGGGCATCCCCTCGACTTCCAGTTTTTGGCTACCACAAAGAGTGCTGCTATAAATATTTTTGTACATGTGGGGCCCTTTCCCGTTTTTATAATCTCTTGGGGATACAATCCTAGTAGCGATATTTCTGGGTCAAAGGGTATGCACATTTTTGTAGCCCTTTGGGCATAGTTCCAAACCGTTCTCCAGAAGGGTTGGATGATCTCACAGCTCCACCAACAATGAATTAGTGTTCCAACTCTCCCACATCCTCTCCAGCATTTATCATTTTCTTGTTCTGTCATGTTTGCCAATCTTACAGGTGTGATGTGGTACCTCAGAGTTGTTTTGATTTGCATCTCTCTAATCAATAGTGATTTAGAGCACTTTTTCATATGATTATAGATATTTTTGATTTCTTCCCCTGAAAATTGCTTGTTCATATCCTTTGACCATTTATCAATTGGGGAATGACTTGGATGTTTATATATTTGAGTCAGTTCTCTATATATTCTAGAAATGAGGCCTTTATCCCCGAGCTTAGCTGAAAAAATTTTTTCCCAATTTACTACATCCCTCCGAATTTTGGTTGCATTGGGTTTGGTTGTGCAAAAACTTTTCAGTTTAAAGTAATCAAAATTATCCATCTTGCATTTCAAAATGCTTTCTATCGTTTCTTTAGAAAAAAATTCTTCCCCTCTCCATAAATCTGATAAATACACTATACCTTGCTTCTCCAGTTTATTCATGGTATCAATCTTTATACCTAAGTCATGTACCCATTTGGACTTTATTCTTGTGTACGGTGTCAGGCATGGGTCTATGCCTAATTTCCGCCACACAGTTAACCAGTTTTCCCAGCAATTTTTGTCGAACAGTGAGTTCTTATCCCAGAAGCTGGGATCTTTGGGTTTGTCAAACAGGAGGTTGCTATATTCCTTGCCAACTGTGTCTTGAGTGCCAAGCCTATTCCATTTGTCTACCCCTCTGTTTCTTAGCCAATACCAAGTGGTTTTGATAATTGCTGCTTTATAATACAATTTGAGGTCTGGTAGCACTAGGCCACCTTCCCAAGCATTTCTTTTCATTAGTCCCTTTGATATTCTGGACCTTTTGTTTTTCCAAATGAATCTTGATATTATTTTATCCAGCTCTAGAAAATAATTATCTGATAGTTTAATTGGTATGGCACTAAATAAGTAGATTAATTTAGGTAGAATTGTCATTTTTATTATATTAGCTCGGCCTACCCATGAACAACTGATGTTTTTCCACTTACTTAAATCTGACTTTATTTGTGCAAAAAGTGTCTTGTAATTGTGTTCATATAATCCCTGGGTTTGTTTTGGCAGGTAAACTCCTAAGTATTTTATAGTGTCTACTCTAGCTTTAAATGGGATTTCTCTTTCTATCTCTTGGAGTTGGACTTTGTTGCTAATATATAGGAATGCAGAAGATTTGTGTGGGTTTATTTTGTAACCTGCAACTTTGCCAAAGTTGTTTATTATTTCAAGTAGCTTTTTACTTGAATCTCTGGGATTCTCTAAATATATCATCATATCATCTGCAAAGAGTGATAACTTAGTTTCTTCTTTGGCTATTTTTATTCCTTCAATTTCTTTATCTTGTCTAATTGCTACCGCTAACATTTCTAGTACCATATTGAATAATAGTGGTGATAATGGGCATCCTTGTTTCACCCCTGACCTTATTGGAAATGCCTCTAGCTTATCTCCATTGCATATAATGCTTGCTGAAGGTTTTAGGTAGATACTGCTTATTATTTTATGGAAGGTTCCCTTTATTCCTATGTTCTCCAGTGTTTTTAATAGGAATGGGTGTTGTATTTTTCAAAAGCTTTTTCTGCATCAATTGAGATAATCATGTGGTTTTTGTTGGTTTTGTTGTTGATATGATTGATAATGCTAATAGTTTTCCTAATATTGAACCAGCCCTGCATTCCTGGTATGAAACCTACCTGATCATAATGTATTATTCTCTTGATAAGATGCTGTATTCGTTTTGCTAAAATCTTGTTGAAAATTTTTGCATCTATATTCATTAGAGAAATTGGTCTGTAATTTTCTTTTTCTGTTTTATCTCTTCCTGCCTTGGGTATCAAAACCATATTTGTATCATAGAAAGAATTTGGGAGTACTCCTTCTTCCCCAATTTTCAAAAATAGTCTATATAGTATTGGAATTAACTGTTCTTTAAAGGTTTGATAGAATTCACTTGTGAATCCATCTGGTCCTGGAGATTTTTTCCTAGGGAGTTCATTGATGGCTTGTTCAATTTCTTTTTCTGAGATGGGGTTGTTTAAGTATTCTATTTCCTCTTCTGTTAATCTGGGCAATTTGTATTTTTTAAAATATTCATCCATCTCATTTAGATTATCGAATTTGTGGGCATAAAGTTGGGCAAAATAATTTCTAATTATTGTTTTAATTTCCTCCTCATTGGAGGTGAGTTCACCCCTTTCATTTTTAATATTAGTAATATGATTTTCTTCTTTCTTTTTTTTAATCAAATTGACCAAAGGTTTATCAATTTTATTAGTTTTTTCATAAAACCAACTATTGGTTTTATTTATTAATTCAATAGTTTTCTTAATTTCAATTTTATTAATCTCTCCTTTGGTTTTCAGTATTTCTAATTTGGTATTTTCTTGGGGATTTTCAATTTGTTCTTTTTCTAGCTTTTTCAGCTGCATACCCAAGTCATTGATCTCCTCTTTCTCTATTTTATTTATATAGGCATTCAAAGATATAAAACTTCCCCTAAGAACTGCTTTTGCAGTATCCCATAAGATTTGGTAGGTTGTCTCATTATTGTCATTCTCTTGAATGAAGTTGTTAATTGTTTCTATGATTTCTTCTTTAACCCATTCCTTCTTTAGGATTAAATTATTTAGTTTCCAACTGATTTTTGCTTTATCTTTCCATGGCCTTTTATTACATATAATTTTTATTGCATTATGATCTGAGAAGGATGCACCGATTATCTCTGCCTTTCTGCACTGGATTTTGAGATTTTTATGTCCTAGTACATGGTCAATTTTTGTAAATGTTCCATGTACTGCTGAGAAAAAGGTATATTCCTTTCTGTTCCCATTCAATTTTCTCCAAAGATCTATCATATCTACCTTATCTAGAGTTCTATTTACCTCCTTAACCTCTTTCTTGTTTATTTTGAGGTTAGATTTATCAAGTTCAGAAAGAGGGAGGTTGAGGTCCCCCACTAGTATAGTTTTGCTGTCAATTTCTTCCTTCAACTCCCTCAATCTCTCCTCTAAGAATCTGGATGCTATACCACTTGGAGCATACATGTTTAGTAATGATATTGCTTCATTGTCTATGGTGCCTTTTAGCAGGATATAGTTTCCATCCTTATCCCTTTTGATTAGATCTATTTCTGCTTTTGCTTTGTCTGAGATTAGGATTGCTACTCCTGCCTTTCTTACATCAGCTGAAGCACAATATATTCTGCTCCATCCTTTAACCTTTATCCTATGTGTATCCCCCCGTTTCAAGTGTGTTTCTTGTAAGCAGCATATTGTTGGATTATGGCTTTTAATCCATTCTGCTATCCGTCTCCGTTTTATGGGAGAATTCATTCCATTCACATTCACAGTTATGATTACAATCTGTGTATTTCCCTCCATCTTCTTTCCCACCATTTGTGCTTTTAGCTCTGCTGTCTCCCTTCCCCTCCTCACTAGTATTTACTTTTCACCACCTCCTCTTGCCGCCTTCCCCTCTTTCTTTTAGCCCCCCTCCCTTTTACTCCCCTTTACTCTTATTGCTTCTTCCCTCCCTTTTGCCTCCCTCCCCTTTCTTCCCTCTTCCCCTCCCACTGCTTATAGAGCTAGTTAGGATTTTCTACTTAAGTTTATTGATCCGTCCTTTAAACAAATCCGATGAGAGTACCTCTCACACAATGCTCATCTCCCTCCCCTCTTTCCCTCTACTATGGTTTTGTACTTCTTCTTGTGATATAATTTGCCATTTCCTGCTTCTTCCTTTTCACACCTCCTATTACACTCCCTTCTCATACTTAAATCACATTTTTTATCATGATATCATTTACTTTATATCCGTTCCCCCTATGCTTATCCCTTTTATATTTCTTAATAGACGCACAGTTCTTGAGATAAACAGATATCATCTTCCCTTATAGGGAGGTGAACAACTTGCCCTCATTGAGTAGCAAGTTGTTCCCCCCACCCCCACTGTTTACCTTTTTATGATTCTCTTGCGACCTGCATTTGAAGATTGAATTGTCTATTAAGTTCTGGTGTTTTGGTCAGGAAACTCTGGAAGTCCCTTACTTCGTTGAATGACTTTCTCCTTGCCTGAAATGTTATGCTGAACTTTGCTGGGTAGTTGATCCTTGGTTGCAGTCCCAGCTCTTTTGCCTTACGGAATATTGGGTTCCAATTCTTTCGATCTTTTACTGTAGAAGCTGCAAGGTCCTGTGTAATCCTGATTGTATCCCCTTGATATTTAAATTGTTTCTTTCTGGCTGCTTGTAATATTTTCTCCTTCACTTGATAGCTCTGGAATTTGGCAACTATATTTCTTGGGGTTTTGAGTTTGGGGTCCCTTTCAGGAGGGGAACGGTGGATTCTTTCGATGACTATTTTGCCCTCTGAATCTAGTACTTCTGGGCAGTTTTCCTTGATGATTTCCTGGAAGATATTGTCCAGGCTCTTTTCTCCATCCTGGGTTTCTGGCAGGCCAATAATTCTTAAGTTTTCCCTTCTGGATCTATTTTCCAGGTCAGTTGTTTTTCCAATTAGATATTTTACATTTTCTTCTATCTTTTCATTCTTTAGATTTTGTTTGACTGATTCTTGCTGTCTCATTGAGTCGTTAGTTTCTACTTGCCCAATTCTAATCTTCATCACATTGTTTTCTTCTGTTAACTTTTGTATCTCTTTTTCCATCTGCCCAATTTTTCCTTTTAATAAGCTATTTTCTCCAGTTAATTTTTGTACTTCCTTTTCCATTTGGCCTTTCAGGAATTTATTTTCTCCAGTTAATTTTTGAACTTCTTTTTCCATTTGTTCAATTTTCCTTTTCAGGGAGATGTTCTCATCAGTGAATTCTTTCTTAATAATTTTAAAATCATTGGCCAGTTTATCTTCTATTTCCTTTTTCAGCTGTTCCAGGAGAGCTGCTTGTACTTGCGAGTAGTTCATAGTCCCTTCTGAAGTTTCAGATGGAAGTACAGTCTCAGCTGTGACCTCTTTGGGGCTTGTGTCTTGGTCCTTATCCCCATAGAAAGATTCTATGGTTCTTTCGGCCCTCTTCTTTTTCCTATTCATGATTTTGATTGAGTGTTATGGCTTCTGGTTCCTTCAGTCAGAAGCTGGAGAACTTTTTGCTGAGCTGATGTGTGAAAAAGCTAAAAGCAGGTATTTGTTTGGTGTTTCCCTGATCAGCCCTGGGTTTAGCTTGTTAAGTGTGGGGGAGGGGTGCTCTGGTCCCAGGAGATTTCCTTAGCTGAATTGAGGCAAAGGCATGCTCAGGGGCTGGTAATCCCAGCTGCCCTATTGTCTTTCTGATTCCCCTGGACAGCTGAGGCACGCCAAATGCTAATGCGTGTTCCCACCCCTCCTGGGGCTCCTCTCCTGGTGCTGACGCTTGCCTGGGTCCTAGTGCGAATTTTCCCTGCCCTGGGTCCTCTGTTCTTCCGGTTTGCCTCTGCCACCGTATGAGGAATCCCCCTTAGCTATTTTCCTCGTCTCAGGTGTTATGAGACTATTGGTCTCCTTCTTCTAATTCTACTGATCTGGGATTTTTCTGGGGAGATATTTTATGGTTCTTTCACGGTCATCAAGGGGGAAGGAGAGAGCATTAGCTGATTACACCGCCATTCTGGCTCCCGGAAGTTCAAGTAAGTGACTCACTGGAGTTTGATCTTCGGGCTGAAGGTCCCAGGAGCTGCTGCGCTGATATCCGGCGCTCCGAGGCTCTCACTGACTCGGTTGGGCTTGTCTCCCGCCCCGGGTGCCGCTCCTCTGGTTCCCGCCCGCCACTCAGGTTTCTCGGATCTCCTCCGCTCCGCTGCACTGGCCGTGCTGCGCTGGCCACGCTGCGCTGTGCGCTGTGGGCTCACCCCCGCGGATCAGATCCTTCCCGTGGACCTTCCAGTCCCACCTGAGCTCCGAATCTGTCACCGTCTGTCTCCCACTCGATTCCGCACCTCCAAAATTTGGTCAGATTCTCCTTTCAGAGGTACCTGGAGAAATTTGTCTCAGAGCTCAGGTGAGTAGCTGCTCTCACTCCTCCATCTTGGCTCTGCCCCCCAAGAATATTTTAGAAAAGACAATATAAATACAACAAAACTGAAAAAAAGGAGTAATTAGTAGATTATCATACAGTAGTGATAACCCAGTTGAGATTAGATGTCATAAATGTATAAAGAATCAATTTGCCATGCTTGCTGATTTATCTAGTAGGGACACTGTGGATGGCAGTTTGCCTGAGGAGAGTTTTTTATTTCTTCTAGTTTAATGAAATTCAGCTAATCCTTCCAGATCATGCCTACTTCTTCCTATTAGAACTCTTCAAGGGTTTAAACTTTCCTTTTGTCAAGGCTCTCCCTATTTGTCCTCCTCTTTCTTTTGAAGATGGTGATTTTGATCATATTTTGTCAGAGAGCTCTTTCACTTTCTGAAACCTACAAACTCAGACTGATGTTTTTAAATAAAACAATGAGTTCCTGCTTGTAGCCTAAATGCTAAGGGCTTGAATTCAAATGAATAACCTTTCCAATCAACTGTAAATGGTGCAGAAATCAACACAGGTTATTAATAAAATTAAACAGCTGTGCAGAATGACAAAAGCCAAGTATGATCTTTGGGACAGACTTAAATACTGTGACCTATTTTTCTATGTGTTCCTATTTTTTTCAATTCACTCTCACAATTTCCCATTCCTTAGAATAAACATATGTGATATAAAACATCAATAACAAACTATGTGTTTTATGTGACATAAAAAAAGAAATAATTAAAGTACATAACAAGAAAAACATATTGAGGTGTTTATTATAAATAGACTTAGTAATGAATCTGGGAGCTAATTGGTGAAAGTTTTAAAAAACGGAGTTTTCTTTGGACTTTAAAGAGTGTATCACCCAGAATATCATCCAGAGAGTTTTGATACATTGAGTAGATCACATTTCTGAGGCCAATGTGATACGCTTTCTATCCTGTTTTTCTCATTTTCACACCTCCTGTTACTATCGTGTTCTCTTCTTCTGCCACCACCCTTGGTGTGGCTATTCAGTTCCCCTTGAAATTGGATTCAAAACTTGTTTTCAGATATCATGGCTCAGTTCTTTTATGTCTCCACAACACAATCCCATATTCTCTCGCCATCAAAAGGTTCTGCTCAAGATCAGACTTCAAAACGCTTTGATCAGAAGACCACTGACCTTCGTCCTTTCAGCTTTTCTCCACTCTGACTCGATTGTGACTCAAATTTTATCATAATCAAGAATATATATTATTATACACCAGGAAGGAATGACTTCTTTTCAGTCTCTATCTGTCTGTTTCTTTCTCTCTGTCTCTGTCTGTCTGTCTCTCTTTCTCCCAAAATCTCAGAAATCTAGTCAATGAAGGCTTAATTTCTTACTCAGTCTCCAAGGAAATCCAAAAAACTTCGAATTACTTTGTAAGACTAATAAAACTGCTTTGTAATGTCTCAAGTACACAAAAAGGAGTACAGATACTATATGATGGGAATGATCAGGTTTTATGCTTGATGAGACATTATTGCTTTTTGACAAGCTGTCTCCTATCCTTAGTATGCATGTCTTCTCTACTAAAACACTTAAAATCCTTATAGTTCTTCTAGGTTTCGTTCAATCAATAGCCACCTCCCAATGAAAGAATTAGTAGCCTGCTAGATTTTCTCCTATCTTACCTAACATATTATACTTCTTCCCCCTGCCAGTCACTTTCTCTCTCAGATTCTCATTTTTTTCTTTATAATTTTCTCTCCCTTCATCTTTATCCTATCTCAATATCCATCTCCATTTCCAGCTTCATTATGTTACATCATCTCCATGTAGCTAGATTTATATCTAGATATCCACCTATATCTATATTTACATGTATAGATGATGGATATATATATGATATATAAGCAGACAGATATATACATAAGTAGATGCTATATGAAAAGATACATAAATGGATAAATAGAAACTTTACTGTGTCTATGCTTCATTCTACATTTTCTCAGTTATCCCAACAAGTAAAAAGCTCTTTTGTGAGAATATTTCCCTCAGACTTTGTATTTCTACTGGCTAATATTACCTTTATAGAAACTTAACATATTTTGGTTTAATTGAATAGACCAAATCTAAGTTTATTGTAAGAAGAAAAAGTTACATATATGATACAGTGTAATCATGTCTAATGGATTAATATTAACAAAATCCTTTGCACAGTGCTTGGCACAAAGTAAGTGCTACATAAATATTCTTTTTTCTCCTTGCCATTATTAAAGTTAGTAGGTAAATTTCTTATTTTTGTTAACATCTTTCCTTGAATATTCACACTTTTGAAGATTGTGATTTAACATTTCACAAATCATATCCTTAAAGTATTAGCATGATTCTAATTTATAATATTTTGATGTAATTATCTTATTGAAAATAGACTTCCTTGGAAATTAAGTCCATGATTAAAAAAATTCTGTATGAAGTTGGGATAGTAATGATGGTGTTATGAGAGAAGGAAAAGAAAATACTAATAATTTGTTTTGAAATTAATGTTTTAAGAACCATTTCATGTGATTGTGAAAAGCTAGTTTTTGCTTATTTTTCACTTTTAGAAATAGTTATGCATTTTCTTTGATGTTATTTTCAGAATTCAAACTATTGAGGTATTTGACATGCCAGATGTTTTCTTTGCTTATTTTCACCTTTCTTTCTGTCCCCTCGGCTTCTTTGAAAGCAGATGAGAAAATATTCTGGTCATACTCTACAGCTAAATGGCCTCTGGCCTGGAGCTTGTAGTGGATCAATCCTATCTCCACTTAAAAAAAGTGGTATCGAATTTTATTTTGGTGTCTATTAAAAAAAATGTGTGTCCCTATAGACATGATGCAGTTGCAGTCCCTATAGACATGATGCATGATACCAACTGCATTTGCATCATTTGATGCAGAAAATATATTGGTAGAAGAGAACCACAAAATATATTGGGATTTCAATTTATTTTTCTCTATACGTACATGTACACCCAAATATCCTACAGTTATTTCCTTGCTCTTACTCTTTCTCATATTAAAATAACAAAATGAAATGAACAAACTATCTGTCACTAATGCAATGGCATCAGTGTCATACAGTAGTGTGGTGTCATGGTTTATTGGCTTTGTATTTGGTGGACTTGTGTTCAAAGTCCACATTAGGTACTTTCTTTATGTATGAACTTGGCCATGTCACTTAAGCTCCCTGAACATCAGTTTCCTCATCTGAATAATGAGAGAGTTGAATAAAATGTTCTTTGAGATTTCTTCTGTCTCTGTATATAAATACAATCCTTCACCTACATGTATTAAATGAAAAGATAGAAAAAATCTTTTCAAATGAAAACTGCTTCCATTTATTTTTCTGTAACTCAGAGTGGTTTGCAAGTCAGTTAAGATGAAACAAATATCTAAACGTTTGACATTAAATAAACCTTAGAAGTTTTAATTTAAAAAAGTATTCTGTACTCATCAAAAAGTCATAAATTTAATAAGTAATAAAGAAATAGCGTTCTTATCATTTCAGCCTTTGTTCTAAATAGATACTTGAGTGGATCATAATTTTTCGAAAGATTATTTATTTATTTTTAGTTTTCAACATTCATTCCCACAACATTTTGAGTTCCAAATTTTCTCCCCATCTCTCCCATTCCCCAACCCCAAAACGCTGTTTTCTGATTATCTCTTTCCCCAATCTGCCCTTCCTTCTATCTGACCCCTCCTTTCCCTTTCCCCATTTTCTCTCTTTTCTTGTAGGGCAAGATAGATTTCATTTCTATACCCGATTTTCTTATTTCCCAGTAGCATGTAAAAACAATTCTCAACATTCATTCCTAAAACTTTGAGTTCCAACTTCTTTCCCTTCCTCCCTCCCCACCCTTTCCCACTGAGAAGGCAAGCAATTCAATATACACTATACATACATACATACATACATACATATATATATATATATATATATATATATATATATATACATAAAGAGAGAGAGAGAGAGAGAGAGAGAGAGAGAGAGAGAGAGAGAGAGAGAGAGAGAGAGAGAGAGAGGGAGTTTTGCAAAAATCTTCCATAATTGTCATGTTCTGTAAGACTAACTATATTACCCTCCATCCTATCCTGCCCACCCCATTTATTCTAACTTCTTTTGACCATGTCCCTCCCCCAAAATAATTATTCTTCCTCCTCCTGTTTTCCCTGCCTTATATCATCCTCCCCCACTCCACTCATTACTTTCTTCCTTACTTTTCTATAGTGTAAGATAGATTTTCATACTAAATTGAGTGAGCATATTATTTCCCCCTTAAGCCAAATATGATGAGAGTAAGCTTCACTTTTTCCCTCTCTCCTCCTCCCTTTTCTCCTCCATTGAAAAAAGATTTTTCTTGCCTTTTTTGAGAGATTATTTGCCCCATTGTGTTTTTCTCTTTCGCCTCCTGAAATATTCCTCTCTTACCCATTAATTATATGATTTAGATATCATCCCTTCTTATTCAACTCACCCTACACTCTCTGTATACATGTACCTGTATGTATGTATGTGTGTGTGTGTGTGTGTGTGTATGCTGTGTGTGTATAAATCACTCCAACTAAGCCAGGAGAGTCACTCAAGTCACTCAAGTCATCCAGAGCAGACCCCCAGTTCCCTCAGGGTCTTTAAGCAGAATGCTCCACAAATGGATACTGCTACTGTAGTGGATGCTGCTGGCTGGTCCAGACCATATTCCCTTCTCACTCAGGTGAACGAACTTTCTCACTAACTTTTAAAACCCCCTTTAACATTTATGGGTTGGGCAATCTGGAAACTACTGCTGCTGGTCGTGCCCTGAAGCCTATTCTAGTCCTGTCCCTGCCTTTTCCAATGGCCCATACTGGCCAGCGCTCTATTCTGCACTCAGTGTGATAGAACTTTCCTATTGGCCCTCCATGCTGTCTCAGGTTGGTAATCTATTTCATTCTGTCATTTTGTGACTTCTTCTGCTCTAGAATTTGTTTGGAGTCAGTTTTTACAAGTATTTTATGGACTATGGTGGCAGGGCTTCTACAGAGCTGTCTATTCTTCCATCTTGGCTCCACCCCCTGATTACAAGATCATAAATTTTAAATGGATCAAAAAATTTTAAAGTCAATAAAGCATGATTATTTTCATCTCTCTAATCAATTTTTGACAAATCCAAAAATGTCTTATAGAAAAAGGTCATATTACAATATTCTAAATCTCTTTAGGAATTTCTGTATTTTTTAATTAATTATGTATCTCTGTATATCAGTATATTCATCATTTCTTCAAAAAGGACAATGTTTCAAAGACTATTTGGGGGGCAAGGAGGAGTTTGGATGTCTTAACTATCTGATTTTACAATGTTGGGATTTTACTTGTTCACTTTTAGCAAAGATATTCTTTAGTGAAAATGTGAGTGTCAAAAGCAAAATTAGATTTCTTTCCATTCTTTAATACTCCAGTCTTTGTTTCATATAGGGCAATCAGTATTTCCTCAAGGCATTGGTTAACACACTTTAAAAATACTTTCACTGGTCTTCCTCAAGAACTTTAATCATTCAAGAATTCTACTCTTCACTGAAGTGAAATCAGTAACAATGCCTATAGCTGCAAAATCTCTGTAAACACCTTTGCTTCTGATAGTTTTGAAGCAATATAACTTCTTAATATTGTCCACTTTCTATTGCAATTTCTTATGACTAATGCTGTTTCATTGTGGACTTGAATATTGCATTTAATCCTTAATTTTATCCTATCAACACCAAGAGCATTATTTAAATCATTGAAGTGTTCTCTGTAAGAGCTGAAACATTTTCAGGGCTCCTTACAACAATATCCATTTTATAACCACAGAAATTATAGAGAGCAGTAAATATGTGTGTATGAAAAAAAATAAATAAAGTCAACAGTCACCTAGTAGAGAATGAATTAAAGCTGGGAATCCAGTTCAATCCAATTTCCTCTCGTCCAAGTTAGATGTAGTGTGTCAGCCTACTGTGAGTAGAAACACGATCTAATTGCTAGTCCTCCCATAAAAATTGAACTATCATGTCAAAATTTTTGTGTCCTAAGTACTTGGTACAACAGTTTTAGTGTGCAATACCATTCTAGATAATAGGTTTTTAGAGTATATGTTTTCTATTTAGGATGCAATTTACATATCAACCCAATTGGGTCTTAATGTTTTCTCTATATAATTAAATATTTCTCAATTATACTTCCAAAAATTGTAAACATATATTTTATAAAAAAATATTTTGTGCTTTAAATTCTCCCCATTTCTCCCACCCCTTCCTCCACTTTTAAGAATACATGTGGCAATAAAAACACATCGATGGAAAAAAAAGTACACCAAAAAAGGAATATGTTTCAATCTACACTCCGAATTCATCAGTTATCTCCCTCAAGATAGATAACATATTTCTTTATGCTCAGCATTTCGATATATTGCCAACAAATTCAACAGAAAAAGATAGAGAAAATGTTTCTGTCTGTCCTTGAGTGGTTACGTGGAAGTGGGTATACGTAGTATAGTTGCCAAACAATATCCTGTCCTGCATCCAGTGCTAGCTTTAGGGTCTTCCGGTATTTCTGGCTGACTAGTTTTCTAATTCCCTTACCTTCTCCGTCCGGAGAACTCTCAAAGCTGTTTGTTCGACTGCTGTCATTGCCACCAAGTCTTAACACTAGTATTGCATCAGTCTGGGTTTTGGGTCAACCTCCTTCATGTCACAGATATCTCATTTCAACCTTTTAGTTGTCTTGAGCTGGAAAAAACGCCATACCTTGAAGTTTATTTGGCTAAATTTTACTAGAATTTGATTAGAGGAGTTATTTTTAAAGTTATTTGGAGAGTCATGACCAAAGAGCTCAACTGCAGTGCTTCCTCTACTCCACCATCTTGGCCATACCTCTGAGAGTACTATGTTTGCTCTTAAAATTTTGAGATACACAAAAGAAAGTTTAAGAATAATCTTATTAGAAATTAACTTTCTAATGAACACAGGTAAGAATAAGAAGAGCAAAAGATACGGTTTATTTGTTTTGTTCAAAATATATTTTAATGTCTCTGGTTATTGTCACTTTTTAAAAAATCTCCCTCCCACCAAGACTTTAAATAAAAATGGATAATTAAGAATTGTTTAAAACTGCCTTATAAAATAATCCAGCACAGCTATTCTATCTAAATAGATTTCCCTTTCCCAATTGAAAAATTATCAAAGGATATGGACAGGCAGTTTTCAGAGAAAGAAATTAAAACTATTTATAGGCATATGAAAAATGCTCTAAATTACTATTGATTAGAGAGATGCAAATCAAAACAACTATGAGATACCACATCACATCTATCAGATTGGCTAACATGACAAAACAGGATGATGATAAATGTTGCAGAAAGATACGGGAGAGTTGGAACGCTGATTCATTTTTGGTGGAGCTCTGAGCTGATTCAAAGATTCTGGAGAACAATTTGGAATTATGCCCAAAGAGCACAATATATGCATACCCTTTGACCCAGCAATACTGCTTCTAGGGCTGTATCCCCAAGAGATCATAAAAATGGGAATGGATCCCACATGTACAAAAAATATTTATAGCAACCCACTTCGTGGTGGCCAAAACTGGAAATCAAGGGGATGTCCTTTAATTGAGGAAGGGCTGAATAAATTGTGGTATATGAATGTAATGGAATGCTATGGCACTATAAGAAATGATGAAGAGGAAGACTTCAGAGAAGGCTGGAAAGACTTATATGAACTGATGTTGATCAAAGGGAGCAGAACCAGGAGAACTTTGCACAGAACACCAACCACAGTGTACAAGGATATTTTCTGGTAGATTTAGAACTTGGTTGCAACGCAAGGACTTAAAAATTCCCAGTTGTTTCTTAAGGCAAAATGCCTTCCACATCTAGAGAAAAAGCTATGGAATTCAATCCCAGAATGTAGCAGAACAATTTCTTCTGTATTACATTATGGTTTGTCCTACGGTTTCTTCCACTCATTTTAATTCTTCTGTGCAATGTGACTAAGGTGAAAATGTATTGAATAGGAATGTATTTGTAGAACCCATATAAAATTGTATGCCATCTCAGGGAGGGAGGTGGGAAAGAGTAGGAGGAAGGGGAAAAAATCCAAGTTATATGGAAGTGATTGTAGAACACTGAAAACAAATAAAACAATAACAAGCAAATAAATAAATAGATTTCCCCTGAGAAATGAAGTATGTTTCATGAACTCTTTTCCATATTTGGGACTTTTAATTATTTATATTTTACTTTCCTTTTATTTGTGTGCATATGAGTATGTGTGTGTGTGTCTGTGTGTGTTTTACATTGTGATATCATTGTGCATTATTTTATTTTCGCAATTCTCATTACTGTATATGTAAGGTAACTCCTATTTCTCCATGTTACTCTGAATTTGTCTCCATGATTTAGATTCCAAAATAATATTTATTGCAATTATATATCATATATTTTCAGTCACCCCTCTGTTGACAGAAATCTATTTTGTTTCTTTTCTTTTCTTTTTCTTTCTTTTTTTTTTTTTGCTACCACAAAGAGCAATGGTCTCCCAACTTTTAATGCATTTATTGCTGTATTTACCCTTCCTAAGGTATATCCCAATAGTGGAATTTCAGAGTTAAAGATAATGGGCAATTTAGTGACTTTCATCGAACAATTCCAAATGTGTATCCTAAATTATTCAACTGATTCTCAGTTCAGTCAGTGAATGTGCCCCTGCCTTCTTACAACCACTCCAATATTAACTATCTTTTTATCTCTGCTGAGTTACTCCTCCTTATACTCCTACAGCCCTGTCACTTCTGTAAAAAAAACAATAGACTACTTGTTTTTCATTCAATTGCCTCAGTGACCCTTCTTATAAACTGAATTGGATATGAAATAATATCTGGGATGACTGAGGTTTCTTTATAGCACCAAAATTTTAATGCACAAAATGGATGCATAATTGCAGCAATTTGATATATTCTCTAATTGAGCATGTTGGAACTAATGCACATTCTCATTCTATTCAAGTCTTTTCCACATTTTCCCATAAATCCCTTTTCCAAGGTCCTTAAAATTCCTGGTGATCCTCTAGTTCTCTTAACATTATATGTATACAAGTTTGTGAGCTGTTCATTTCTTCCCTTTCATTCTCCTTACATTAATGGTCCACCACCTTTTCTGATCTGGTCATACATCTCTTTCATGATGGCTTTTATGCCTCTTCTTATGCACAATTTGTCATCTTGCTAATATGCTGCTGACTCTTTGTGCCCTCCATCCATCTCTTTCTTACCCTTTGTGTGACCCATACTTTTGATACCTCAGTGCTTATGGCACTCCATGATTCATAACCAAGTACCATCATTACTAGAAGAATACTGATATTAAGAAAGATTGTTTTTCACAGAGCATTGCACACTTTCCAAGACATAATGTTTTTCCTTTGTTTCCTCTTATTTAATACTGGGTGCATTTTATTTTCTGTGTTCATTACTTGTCCAAGATAACATGCACCAATGGGACAGCTTCATGAGATATTTATACAACTGTGAACAATAATCTGAAAAAAAAGGCATTCTTCATTCACTTAAATTTTCTCTTGTGTATTGCTAGGCCAAATTTTTGTGAGTAAGCCATGAGTTTCGTTTAAGAGATATTGCAATGTCTCAGATCTTTGTGCTTTCAGTACAACGTCATCTACAAATGATCATCTGGTACATCTCATTATATAACAGAGAATTCTTATATTTGTACTTTGTGATGTACACTTTCTCTGACAATGACAAATACCTTTGGAAAACATACATTTTGGATGATGATCATAATCAGAAAATAATTGAGCAAAGTTATGTCTTTTGCTTCTTTCAGGGACCTTTGTGTCACTGTAATATGTACGTGTATTGGGAGACACTGTCAAGGCTTCATTTTGCTTTTGTAATTCAAATACTTTTTTTTTAAGTCAACAACAACAATAATACAATGGCATTTTCGTGTTGGTACCTTTTGTGATACAAAGACATGATATATTACAGAATATATTTCTGAAAGTATGCTTCTTCTCTTTCCATAATTTCATCATAGATGATATGAATCTTTATTCATATCTAATATTTATACCTATATCTTCTGTTTTCATTTTTCTATAGATATATAGATCGTTTTAATATTGTTTTTGTAGAGATGAGAAATTAGGGAAATGGATTACTATTAGTGTTTTCATGATTATCTTCAAAAAGAAGGGTTGAATTTTCAGCTACAGTGGTCACTGTTTTAATATGGCTATTAGAACTTCTTTTATGAAACACCTAGTCAGAAAGATACTGAACACTGATACTTCATTATATTGCCTTTCATATAATCTTTATTAAACTTTAATATCCTAATGCAAATGTGAGCTTATTTCCTTCAGTACAAATTATATTTTATTTTCTCATCCTGTAGCTATAAAAATCAAAATCCAGTCCTTCTGAAGTCTACCTTTGGACTTTTTAGGAATATAGAGCCTTCACTTTTCCAAGACAAGGGGAAAAAAGAAAGGAAGTATAGAATGAACCTTCCAGTGAACTAAAAGAAAGTGGGAGGTGGTATCAAATAACCATTTAGGACAATGAATGTGAGCTGGTAAGTAAAGAGTTTCTGCATCCCCAGATTTCTCTAAAGTAAGGTAGCTGACAAAGTAGATATAACATTGATTTTATATTTATGAGAACCTCATTCAAATCCTGCTTCAAAAGTTATTAACTGTATGACCTTGAGTGAATCACTTACCTTCTCTCAAGGCATATTGCCATTCACAGAACTGGTTTTGAATATGAATATGGCAGCATAGTTCTCAGTTGCAAAGTATAAAAGTCTTTCCATATAGAAAGCAGAAGAAAAACATTTATTCAAATACTATACACCTAAATAACAGAACCAGAAAGCTAAATTTTTCATGGTGACCAAGAAGTTAATCAACATGATCACTACAGGGGGCAAAGTCATTCCCAAGCCTCCCACCTTCTGCCAGTGTCTCCTTACAAGGAAGTACTCATGAGACTAAGCTGTGTCCAACTGCCTATGTCCCTTCTCCTCTGACCTGACCTTGTTCGCTTACTTCCTCCTGGTTCTGCTCCACCCTTCCTGTTCTGATTGTTCAGCAAGCTCTTCCCACCACATGTGATTGTAGCAGATCATACAGGCTTATTAATGAATGAGAAAGAACTTTCCACATAAATTATCATTATACAGCCATGGTTTGTTAATCTCTAAATTGAAGTATTTGTTCTGGATGGCTTATAACATCCCTTCCACCTCAAAAATTCTAAGCCTGTAGTTTTAAACATGTCAACTTAATAGAGGCCACCAGCAACTTCCCATTACCTCTATGATCAAATTTCAGACTTTTTCCTTGACACTTAAAGCTATTCAGCATCTTTTTTCTGACTGAAATAATTACATGAAACCATCTGCACTACAATCCATCTCCTAGTCGACATACAATTTCTTGCACACAACACTATCTCCAGTCCTCATGCCTTCACATTGACTGGTCTCCATCCTTAACATAATCACTTTCCAAATTTACAGTTCCTTAGAATCCCTGGGTTTCTTTAAGACTTAGTTCAAGGACTGGGCAGCAAGGTGGTGCAGTGGATAGAGTAACAGTGCAGGAGTCAGAAGAACCTGAGTTCAAATCTCACCTCAGACACTTGACACTCACGAGCTGTGTGACCTTGGGCAAGTCACTTAACCCCAATTGCCTCATCCTGGGTCATTTTCAGTCATCCTGATGATATCTGGTCACTGGATTCAGATGGCTCTGGAGGAGAAGTGAGTCTGGTGACCTGCACAGCCCTCCCTCACTCAAAACAAAGTCAAGTGCAAGTCATGTCATTATTTCTCTGATCACATGGTCTTCTTCGGCAACAAAGGACGAACACACAGTTCAAGCACTAGCTTCAGAGGAGGATTTATTTGTTCTCTCAGCAAGTAATGTCATGTTCTCTATCACTACCTTCCATGTGCCCTATACTTATCATCTTCAGTATGATATATATATATATATATATATATATGGGTGTATGTGTGTGTGTGTGTTTGTGTGTGAGTGTGTATAGGCAGGAAAGGTTATTGCCTTTCTCTTTTTAACTACAAATTTAGATAAGTATTTATCAAAGAGCAAGTTATTAATAAGTGCTTTATGATTTATTTATCTTGAGCTCTCTGAATGGCTCAAAGTAGTGGAATTTTAGCTAGAAAATAAATGCTGGGTAAACTTGACAGAAGAGTATTTTTTCATTTGTCTTCTTCCTGTATTCTGCCACCTGTATAGCATATCTCTATAAGAGGAACCATTTCATTAAAAGTTATTAAACTTTTCAAGAAGAGGGGAAAAGAAAATCAATTCCCCTTCTACTCATGATTAAGTAGCTGAGCTGATGGAAGGGCCAGAGTGGGATTTCTACAGCTTGAATTGTAATCTCTGAGAAAAGACAGAGGATTATAAATAGTGACAGCAAAGATGTCGATTGTGCAGTCAATGGATAAAAAGGATGAATAGATAGCAAAAGAACTCTTAAACTATCATCTTCAGATCACCTGGATTGTCTGAGATTACAGGAAAGATGAATTACAGACCCTATGTGCTGTGATCAACCACCTTAATAAAATGAAGGTTAGGCAGAGCAGTAGACAGAAGGGCTTTAAGAAGTGGCTGAGGCCCACTCTGCGTGTGCAGTGAGCATGGACATTTTATGGAGCAATCTCCAAAGAAAATTATTCCACTGAATGGCTATTTTCAGTCTTTGCTATTTTTTTTCACCTTAAAAATATCAAGGCAAACTGAGACTGAGAAAAGTAACGCTACTGCTATGTTTATCCCAGGGGAAGATCTTTTTGTTTATTCTCCTATGCTCAAGACCTCATGAGTTGTACCTTGATATAGGTCTGCCCTGATGGGACACAATATAATTTTAGATCCTATTAGGATGATCAACATCTGCCCATCATACCTCAAAAGTCACTTCAGAAAGCCACATTTAGAGACATATTCAAAATAAGATCATATGCCCATAAGTCCTTATTACCAGAGATTTAAAGACATATTAGAATTCATTGTGAGACAATGTGGATATATAGGAGACAGAGTTTTCAGCCAACTTTATAATAAAAGAAAAGATGAACATAAGATGAACCTAGTTGTCTAAATTTGGACTGTAGTAATGACTACAGTTTTATTCTAGCCAGCAGTAGTACTTTTTCAGTGACACAGTGAGTGACAGAACTCTCTTATCAATAGTAACTATGTAGGTCCTTATAGGACCCTTTAACTTGATCATATAAGAGTGTTCCTACTCAAAGATGCTATGCTAATAGTCTTGTTGAAGATTGTATCTAAATCAGGCCTGAGTTTTATACAGGTATTATTTTAAGGATTTTACTAGAACCGTCCTTTGGTCACAAAAATGGGAGCACATGTTCTTGTAAACAAAAATGTTCCATACTTCTATAGTAGAGGTCCCATTATTGTCTTGGACTTGCCATTAATCAAAGTTATTATTTTTTGGCAGGAAAAAAGTCTTGAAATATTCAGGTGAGTATCGTATCATCTCATATTTATTATCACTTAACATTCCTTCATTTTGATTTTTGCTCTAACAAATTGATAATCTGATTTTGCAAAGCACGGTAACATGAATTTAATTTACCCATTAATAAAATCAATTCATCCATTAATAGTTTCTTTCTAGACAAAAACAGAGTAACCTGGCATCCTAGTGAATACCTATACACAGATGTCCCCCTACATCTATAAAGAAGTAGGAAGTTTCTTTCCTACTTCTACCTTGGGGAAAGAAATGTCATTTTAATTTCTCAGGATTAAGTTTCAACTATTTTGTTCCTATTGTTCTTTTGATATCTATTGTGTATTTTGTTTTCTCACTCTGCTCAATTCACTTTGCAACAGCTAATCACTTTTAAAGCTTCCTTTTTCAGTGCTGATCATAATTTCTTGTAGGATAATAATACTCCATCACATTCATTATTACAACTTGGTCAGCCATCCGACAATCAAATTTCACCAGCTTTCCTATGCTTTACTACCATAAAGAGTGCTATTATAAA
This sequence comes from Bettongia penicillata ogilbyi, assembly GCA_023548195.1. NCBI lineage: Eukaryota > Metazoa > Chordata > Mammalia > Diprotodontia > Potoroidae > Bettongia > Bettongia penicillata. The sequence continues at coordinate 996,374 of JAJHZJ010000293.1, read as the reverse complement.
TATTTTTGTATATATAGGACCTGTTTTTGTCACTTACTTCCTAGAGTATATGGTTAGTAATCAGATATTTGGGGGAAAACCACAGATGTTTAGTTGGTTTCTATGTATATTTCAAAGTTGCCTTCCAGAATGTTTGTGCCAGTTCCAAGATCAATGAAAAATATATCTTTATCCACCACAAGACACATCTTTATACAACCATTGCAACATAAAATATTTCATTTTCTCATCTTTGAAAACTTTATGGGTGTAAATGGTTGAATAATTTGCAGTATATGAAGGTGATGACTTACCAGTATGTATAAGAAATGAGGAAATAAGTGATTTCGAAGAGATATGGAAAGACTACAAGAACTGATGCAGAGTGAAGTAATATCAGAAAAATAATTTGTAATAATTATACAAAACTGAAAAAAAAATTGAAAACCTGATAATCTGATAAGTGTGAAATGAACAGAGTTGGGGGGACAATTTATTCAATAACATCAGGAATATAAAAATAAAAAGCTTATAAAGCTGTGAAAATATGATCAATATAATTACGATTCATTAGATCAGAGCACTGAAAATAAAACACTTTTTCTCTTTAAAGAAATGTCATAGAATCATAGTAGTAGGGTGCATAATGAAACATGTGTGAATAAATGTGTATCATCATGTGTGTATATACAGATACACATGTATATACAGGTAAACTTATAAAGACATAGAGAGATGTGTATCTTTGAGATGTAGAGATATGTGTATTTTAGATATGAATAAAATATCTTAATATATAAAACAGGCAGATGTTATAAATATATATATGTAAATCTATATCTACATATGTATCTAAAAGCCAATTAAGAAATGTTGACTAGGTATATTTTTTTACATTTTAGCGCCAAAACCATATTCACAGGACCTGCAGCAGCCATGAAAGTGCAATGTAATTCTCATTTGTGAAATTGAATAGACTCTCCACATGGAAGACAAATCCCAGCAACAGAAAGCCAAATCCATCATAGTAACAAAGAAATCTATAATCAACAACATTGCAGAGGGCAACAACAGCCCCAAGCCTTCCTTATGTTAGGCTTTCCACAAACAAGATCACTTAAACAAATCATGAACAACCTCCCTTAAACAAAATGCCCTTCTCTCACTCACAGCCAGATGCCTGCTTGCTTGTCCTTCAGTTCTGACTGCGCTCTGGTTAATTTCCTCTCAGCTATGCTCTATCTAAACCCGTTCTTCTTCCACCCTTCCTGCTCTACCTCTCCAAAAAACTTCTCCCACCACAGGCTTCTTGTGATTCAAACTCATGTGACTTGGGCTTCCATGTGACTTAAGCAGGTCACATGGGCCTATTCGTGAATGGGAAAAATCTTCCCATTTAAATTACCATATATAGCATAAAATTTATTTTTTTCTTTTGTAGCTATTTCCAAAGTGGTATTGGTTTTAAAGGGAGGAAAATGATTTATGTTAATTGATAAAATTAAAATGAATGGGTGGAAGTTTTATTTTTTTTAATAAAAGACTGTGAATATATGAAGGCATGCATGTTAAATTTGTAGATGACAAGAAACCAGAGGAGACTATTAACAAATTAAATCAAAGAATTGCAATTCACAAATATGACAATAGTCTGTATTAGAGTTCCTTATCTTGTAGCCTAAGGACAGAATCCAGCCCACTGTCCATATATTGTAATGAAATGCCCAAATTTAAAGACATCTCTATTCTAAATGTTTATTTATCTCCAACCTCTTCTAGAGCCTTCTTAGCCCTTATTGGTCTGATAACTACAGCTGAACACATTGTACCTTGATCCCAACATAGTGATGCCATTTTAGTCCTCTTTGAGCATGAAGGAAAAGAATTTAAGAGGTTGCCTTTTCAATGCAGTTTTGATTATTGTTAATGTAATTTTGCTTCTTAATAGAAAGATCTTTCTCATCCATTAATAGGCCCATTTAACCTGCTTAAGTCACAAGGAAGACTGAGTCACATGAGTCTAAGTCACATGGAAGAGCAAGGGGTGGATAAGGAGGACTGGAACAGGAAGAGGCAGAACTAGGTTGTAGCTGAGAAGAAATTAGTCAGAGAGTAATTACACCTGGGAAAGGCAGCTGGCTTGCCTGAGTGAGAGAGCTTATTTGAGATTTGTTTAAGGGAGCTGGTTTATGGGAAGCCTAACAAAGGGAAGGCTTAGGGATAGTATTGCCCTTTGTATTGCGTTTGTGTTTAGATTTCTTTGTTATTATGATGGATTTGGCTTTCTGGTGTTGGGATTTGGCTTTCTGGTGTCTGAATAAATGTTTTGACTTTGTCTTCCATATGGAGAGTCTGTTGTGTTTTACAGATCAGAATTGTACCTGCATATTCATGGCCACCATAGATGCTGTGAATATCATATTGGTGCTACAGAGGTCATTCATGTAGTAAGAATGAAACAATGGAGAGCCTGAGACTTAAACTGGTATTATTGGATTTTAGTTTTCTGTTTGTTTATATCTATATCTATCTACCTATCTTTCTATCTATTTATATATCATAGCTATATAGAAATAGAGGTAGATAGATGCTTGGTTTTTTTTTTTTTTTGTGACTAGATCTCCTTATCTCCTCCTATCTGGAAGTACACAGTTATGCTATTTGTAGGCATGGTAGCTCCCTTGCTCTTGCAGTATCATTATATCAATGTTAGATTTAGTGAAGACACCCATTGACTTTAGCCCTAATGTAACTTAGAACCCCTGATATCAATTAAACCATTACCCTCAGTCTTCACCACAGCAGGAATTCCAAGCATGTGTGACCACCTGTGTTATATAAATGAAATTAAAAACCAAGTTTTAAAAGAAGACTGATAGCTTATTTGATGAATCCCTTTTGAAGATTCATGGATGGATCTGAAAAATAACCAAAATGAATAAGTAACAATGAATAGCACTATATTTGTGACCTTATATTTCTATTGAACTACTTAAATATCAAATTTCCAGATTACAAAATAAACTCCCCTTAAGCACTATCATAATGAAGTAATAGATATCTACTTATGGGCATCATTCTAAAAGTCAGATATATGAAGTAATATATATCTACTTATGGGCATCATTCTAAAAGTCAGATATATCAAAGTCAGGACCCACAAGCCACATGTACTCTGTACACAACTATGTGTGCCCCAAAAAAGATTAAAATTTATATAAGAAACATTTGACAAAAATAAATTCTATTTAACCAAAACAAAAATAGAAATATTAGTATAAAACTAAGGCAACACTGCAAGGATATTGTTATATGTATTTGTGATCCCATTCCTATTTCAATTAGACACCACTGCTGAAAATGATAAACTAAATGGTCTTCAGAGAAGGATGTGCAAAATTTTGAGGTATCTGACAACAATGTCATGTACAGAAAAAATGAATTAAATATATTTTTTCTTAGTTTGAAGAAAAAAAAACCCAGAAATAATGCATCCTATATTCAAAAACTGAAGTACTCACCCCAGAAAGGATTAAATACAAACTGTTTTTTCCCCAGATTGTAGAACTAATCCCACCATGTAAAGATTAAAGAAAGACAGCTATTATCTTAATAAGGAGGAGTTTACTGTAAGTGTAGACTGAACAAACAGTTCTAATTAGGAGTTGAGTTTTGTACTTTACCATAGGACAATCTCTACATTTAAGGTAGAACATAGTTATTGAGAATCTTTCCTATGGGAATACAAAAGGATCTCCTTCCAAACCCCAGCCCCTTGTTTCAAACATTATTCCCTTGATAGAAAACAAAACAAAAAAAAACTCCCTCTCTCAATCTCTACTTGCTACCTCTGTTACTTACAGAAACAATGTTTTTGTTGTCAGCCTGATTGTTATGAACACACAAAACAGGATACATATTGAAAGTATTAAATACTGGAAGCATAGAAGAGATGAATTTTTTATCTTTCTCTCTCTTCTTTCGTATTAGACCTGGGCAGAGAAAAGCGTGGGCTGGAAAGAAAAATCTGGTATTGTGGTCAAACCCTCCACTTATCAGTAAGGGGAATTACTTTTCAGATACCAGTTACTATTTGGTTGCTTATCGTCCTTCATCTTTGAAGAGGACCAAAATGTCATCAGCATTGTAATATGAAATTTCAGTGTGCCTGACTGTGACTGAACAGAAGAATACGAGCTTGGAATGCTCTACCACAGGTTGGGCACAGATAATTGGTATGAATATAAAGCAGTCTCAGCTCAGGAGGTTAGGGAGACCAACCGGAAGGGTCCTTTTTGCTGGGACTGAAGGGAATCAGTGCAAGGCCAGAGGTATCCCAGTTAAGTCCCACTTCAGCAGATCAACAAGAGACCCTGAGCCTCAGGGGGTTGAAGCTGGTAAATGCTAACAGCAAGAGCCCAGGGATGTCTTAGCACAGCCAGGGGAGTTGGACAGATGCATGTGGAGATGGTTTTTACCAGTCACTGAGTCTGCCTATGCTCTAGGAAAGCCCTGGATGAGGATGGGAACACCTGTACCCAGGCTACCTCTCCTCACACTTCATGTCATAACATCAGGGAAACTCGGGTTGACTTCACTTAGCTTCAGCCTTGGTCCACAGCAGTCATCTCAGCACCAGATAAGCTGCATTAGCATACAGTTTTTAGTTTAATGAAACAGAGGCTACAACACAAAAAGACCTTAAGCTCCCAGCTCCCAGCACAAGAAAAGTAAGATAGAGCTCTCCATACCCCAGAAGCAAAGATCCCCTCGAAAAGACAGGAAAAAGGAAATCACCATGAGGAAGAAACAATTTTTTCCTTCCATTCTTTCAGATGAAGAGGAACAATTTAGGTCTTCAGAGGAAGATGTAAAAGTCAAGGCTTCTGTAGGCAAAACCTCCAAAATTAATATGCAGTGGATTCAGGATATGGAAGAACTCAAAAACGATTTTGAAAATCAAATAAGACAGGTGGAGAAAATATTGGGAAAACAATTGACAGCAATGCAAGAAAATCATGAAAAGCAAGTCAACAGCTTGCTAAAGGAGACCCAAAAAATCTTGAAGAAATTATACCTAAAAAATAGACTAATTCAAATCGCAAAAGAGACCCAAAAAGCCAATGAGGAGAAGAGTGCTTTAAAGAGCAGAATTAGCTAAATGGAAAAGGAAGGTCAAAAGCTGACTGAAGAAAATACTTCTTTAAAAATTAGAATGGAACAGATAGAAGCTAATGACTTTATGAGAAACCAGGAAATTATAGAACTAAAAGAATAAAAATAGACTATAATGTGAAATATCTCTTTGGAAAAACAACTGACCTGGAAAATAGATCCAGGAGAGACAATTTAAAAATTATGGGACTACCTGAAAGCCATGATCCAAAAAGTAGCCTAGACCTCATCTTTCACGAAATTATCAAGGAAAACTGCCCTGATATTTTGGAATCAGAGGCTAAAATAAATATTGGAAGGATCTACCTATCACCTCCTGAAATAGATCCAAAAAGATAAACTCCTAGAAATATTGTAGCCAAGTTCCAGAGTTCCCAGGTCAAGAAAAAAAATATTGCAAGCACCTAGAAAGAAACAATTTAAGTGCTGTGGAAATAAAATCAAGGTAACACAAGATTCAGCAGCTTTTATATTCTATGATACTCCAGAAGCCAAAGACACAAGGCTTAAAATCAAGAATCACCTACCCAGAAAAACTAAGTATAATATTTCAGGGGAAAAAGTGGTCATTCAATGATGTAGAGGACTTTCAAGCATTCTTGATGAAAATACCAGACCTAAAAAGAAAATTTGACTTTTAAACACAAGAATCAAAAGAAGTATGAAAGGTGAACAGGAATGAGAACTCATAAAGGACTCTCTAAAGTTGAATTGTTTACATTCCTGCATGGGAAGACAATATTTGTAACTCTTGAGACTTTTCTCAGTGTGTGGGTAGTTGGAGGTATTACACACACACAGACACACACACACAAACTATATATACATATATGTATTATATATATAGTACATACATACATGCATATTTGTATGATATATGTGTCTGTGTACATATACATATATATGTATATGTACACACATATACAGAGAACATAGGGTGAGTTGACTAAGAAGGGATGATATCTAAAAAATAAAATTAAGGGGTAATAGAGGAATATATTGGGAAGAGAAAGGGAGAAATGGAATGGTGCAAATTATCTCTCATAAAAAATCCAAGAATAAGTTAATTCAATAGAGGAGAAAAGGGAAAAGATGAGAGAGAAAAAGTGAAGTTTATTCTCTTCACATTTGGCTTAAGGAGCAAATAACATGCTCACTCAATTTGGTATGAAAATCTATATTATACTACAGGAAAGTAGGGGAGAAGGGAACAAGTGGGGTGAGGGTAATGATAGGAGGGAGAGCCAATGTGAAAAGGTAGTAATTAGAAGTAAATACTTATGAGGAGGGACAAGGTCAAAAGAGAGAATAGAATAAATGGGGGGGCAGGATATGAAGGAGGGAGTTACAGTTAATCTTACACGACATGACTATTATGGAAGTCTTTTGCAAAATTACACAAATATAGCCTACAAGTAATTATTTGCCTTCTCAGTGGAGATGAGTGGTGAGGGAGGAGGTGAGAGGAGTTGGAGTTCAAAGTATTAGGGAAGAATGTTGAAAAGACTTTTTGCATACAACTGGGAAATAAGAAATACAAGTAATGAGGTAGAGAAATCTATCTTGCCCTACAAGAAAAGAGAGAAGATGGGGATAAGGGAAGAGAGGGAGGTGATAGAGGGGAGGGCGTATTGATGGAAATAGTAATCAGAATGCAAGACCTTATGAAGTGGGGGACGGGAGAAATGGGGAGAAAATTTGGAACTTAAAATTTTGTAGAAATGATGTTGAAAACTAAAAATTAATAAATAAACATTTTAAATTTAATAAAAATAATAGAAGAAAATAACTATACGAAACCTATATTCATGACACACTGGATAGAGTTCTTGGCCTGGAGTCAGAAAGAGCTGATTTCAAATCCAATCTGAAACCTAAGTAACCCCTCGGTCCTTACCTGAAATTTTCCATCATGAGACACTGTTCAGATGTCCTGCAACACTAAAGATAGAGAATTATCTCAGGGTTTGCTTCCCAGCATCATGTATATGTCAGAGTTTAAAATACAGACTATTCAGCTAGGCTAGTAGAAGGACATTTGAGAATGTGACTGATACTCATTTTTGTCGGTTTTAATTGTTATTCTAATGCTCCTCTTTACCTGAGTAGTTTAGTATAATGGGCAATGAAAAATATAGCTCTGTGAGAATTACGTTTTTATTATTTTATTTGTTTTCAGTATTCTACAATCATTTCCATATAGACTTTCCCCCCTCCCTCCCACTCCTTTCCCCTTCACTCCTTGAAATGGCATACAATTTTATACAGTTTCTACACATATATTCCTATTAAAAATATTTTCACCTTGGTCATGTGGTATAGAAAAATTAAAATGGATATGAGAAATCATAAAAAAAAAGTTATACAAAAGAAAATGGTCTGCTACATTGTGCTATCGAATTCCATAGTTCTTTGTCTGGATGTGGATGGCATTTTGTCTGAAGGTATCACTGGGAATTTTTTAAGTCCTTGCATTGCAATGAAACTCCAAGTCTACCTGAAAAAATCATTGCACACAGTAGTTGTGTATAAAGTTCTCCTGATTCTGCTCGTCTTGCTCAGCATCAGTTCATATAAGTCTTTCGAGGTCTCTCTGATGTCTTCCTGTTCATCCTTTATAAATAGTACAATAATATTCCACGAGATTCATACACCACAATTTATTCAGCCACTCCACAACTGAAGGACATCTCCTTGATTTCCAGTTTTTGACCACCACAAAGAGTGTTATTATAAATATTTTTGTACATGTGTAATCTTTGCCCATTTTTATGATTTCTTGGGGATACCGTCCTAGAAGAATTATTGCGGGGTCAAAGGGTATGCACATTTTTCTGGCTCTGTGGGCATAGTTTCACATTGCTCGCTCTCCAGAATGACTGGATCAGCCCACAACTCTAGCAAAAATGAATTATTGTTCCAACTCTCCCACATTTTCTCCAGTATTTATCATGATCCTGTTTTGTCATGTTATCTAATCTGATAGGTGTGATGTGGAAACTCAGAGTTGTTTTGATTTGCATCTTTCTAATCAATGGTGATAAGAGCATTTTTTCATATGACTAAAGATAGCTTTAATTTCTTCCTCTGAAAACTGCCTGTTCATATTCTTTGGCCATTTATCAATTGGGGAATGACTTGTATTCTTGTAGATTTGACACATTTGTCTATATATTTTAGAAATGGAGCCTTTGTCACAGACACTAGTCGCAAAAATTCTTTCCCACTTTTCTGCTTACCTCCTAATCTTGATCGCATTAGGTTTGTTTGTGCAAAAACTTTTCAATTCAATGTAATCAAAATTATCCATTTTGCATTTCATAATGTTTTCTATCTCCTTTGTAGCCAAAAATTCTTCATTTATCCATAAATATCCACAAATCTGGTACACTACTAACTTCCTCCAAAAATTTGTTTATAGTATCTTTATATCCATATCATGTGTCCATTTCGACTTTATTCTTGTGTACGGTGTCAGTCATTGGTCTATGCCTCGTTTGCACCACACTGTTTCCCACTGTTTCCAGCATTTTTTGTCAAACAGTGAGTTCTTCTCCCAGATGCTGGGGTCCTTGGTCACACAGGTAATTGTTATATTCATTGACTACTGCGTCTTGGGTACCTAATCTATTCAACTGGTCTACCCTTTTGTTTCTTAGCCAATATCAAGTGGTTTTGATAATTGCTGCTTTATGGTAGAGCTAGGCCACCTTCTTTAGAATTTCTTTTCACCAATTCCCTTGATATTCTGGACTGTTAGTTTTTCGAGATGAATTTTGATATTATTTTGTTCTAGCTCAACAAAATAATTATCTGATAGTTTGATAGGTATGACAATGAATAAATAACTTAATTTAGGCAGAATTGTCATTTTTATTTTATTGAGTTGGCCCACCCACAAGCAACTGATATTTTCTGCTTACTTAGATTTCACTTTATTTGTGTGAAAAATGTTTTGTAATTGTGTTCATATAGTCTCTTGGTTTGTTTTGGCAGGTAGACTCTGAAATATTTTATAGTGTCTACTCTAGCTTTAAATGGTATTTCTATTTCTATCTCTTGCTGGTGGGCTTTGTTACTAATATATAGATATACAGACGATTTATATAGGTTTACTTTGGAACTTGCAACATTTCCAAATTTGTTTATTATTTCAAGTAGTTCGTTCCATTATTCTCTGGGATTTTCTAAGTATACCAGCAAAGAGTGATAACTTAGCTTTATCTTTATCTATTCTACTTATTTCAAATTATTTTCTTCTTTATTGCTACAACTAACATTTCTAAAATCATATTAAATAATAGCGGTGATAACGGATATCCTTGTTTCAGCCTTGATCTTATCGAAAATGCATGTCTTATCCCCATTGCATATAATACTTGCTGAAGGTTTAAATTAGATACTTCTTATCACTTTATGGAAGTTCCATTTATTCCTAGGTTCTCCAGTGTTTTCAATAGGAACATGTGTTCCATTTTGTCAAAAGCTTTTTTCTGCATCTGTTGGGATAATCATGTGGTTTCCATTAGTTTTGTTTTTGATATGATCAATAATGTTAAAAGTTTTCCTAATACTGAAACGACCCTGAATCCTGGTATAAATACTAACTGACTATATTATATTATTCTCGTGATAAGTTGCTCTCTTCTTTTTGCTAAAATCTTATTTAAAATTTTCATCTATATTCAATGGAGACATTGATCTATAACTTACTTTCTCTATTTTTTCTCCTCCTGGTTTAGGTATCAAAACCATATTTGTATCGTAAAAATAATTTGGGAGGACTCATTCTTCCCTAATTTTCCCATATAGTCTGTATTGTATTAAAATTAACTCTTTGTTAAATGTTTAATAGAATTCACCTCTAAATCCATCAGGCCCTGTAGATTTTTTCCTAGGGAGTTCATTGACATCTTGTTCACTTTCTTTTTATGAGAAGGGGTTATTTCAGCATACATATTCCTGTTCTGGGCAATCTGTATCTTTTAAAATTATGATCCATCTCATTTAGATTGTCGAATATATGGGCATAAAGTTGGGCACAGTAACTTCTAAATATTGTTTTAATTTCCTCATCTTTGGAGGTGAGTTCAACCTTTTCTTTTTTGATATTGGTAAATTGGTTTTCTTCTTTTTTTATCAAATTAACCAAAGGTTATCAATTTTATTGATTTTTTATAAAACGAACACCTAGGTTTATTTATTAGTTCAACAGCTTTCTTGATTTCAATTTTATTCATCCCTCCTTTGGTTTTCAGTATTTCTAATTTGGTATTCACTTGGGGATTTTCAATTTGTTCTTTTTCGAGTTTTTTCAGCTACACGCCCAATTTATTGATCTCTTCCTTCATTATTTTATTCATGTTGGCACTCAAAGACCTAAAACTTCCCCTAAGAACAAGTTTTGTGCAATCCCATAAGATTTTGTAGATTGTCTCATTATTGCCATTCTCTTGAATGAATTTGTTGATTGTTTCTATGATTTGTTGTTTAGCCCAATCATTCTTTAGGATTAAATCGTTAAGTTTCCAATTAGTTTTTGGTTGATGTTTCCATGGTCTTTGATTGCATATAAGTTTTATTGCATTATGGTCTGAGAAGGATGCATTGACTGTCTTTGCCTTTCTGCACTGGATTGTGAGGTTTTCATGGCCTAATACATTGTCAATGTTTTTATATGTGCCACGTACTGCTAAGAATAAGGAGTATTCCTTTCTATCCCCACTCAATTTTCTCCACATAGCTATCATATCTACCTTATGCAGAGTTCTATTCACCTATTTAACTTCTTTCTTGTTTATTTTGAGCTTAGATGTATCTAGTTTAGAGAGGGGGACAATGAGGTCCCCCACTAGTATAGTTTTGCTGTCTATTTCTTCCTGTCCCTCCCTTAACTTCTCCTCTAAGAATTTGGATGCTATGTAATTGGAGCATATATGCTTAGTAATAAAATTGCTTCATTGTCTATTGTGCCTTTTAGAAGGATATTATTTCCTTTCTTATCTCTTTGGATTAGATTTACTTCTGCTTTTGCCTTGTCTGAGATTATTATTGCTATTCATGCTTTTTTATACCAGCTGAAGCACATAAATTCTGCTCCAAATTTCTACCTTACCCTATGTCTATCTCCCCTTTTCAAATATGTTTCTTGTACACAACATATTGTTGGATTGTGATTTTTAATACATTCTGCTATTCGTCTCCATTTCATAGGAGAGTTGATTCACATTCACAGTTATGATTGATATTTTATGAACATCTTATAATCCCTTTGCGCACTTAAATCACATTTGTTACCACCACATCATTGAATTTATACCCACATTATCTGTCTTTGTATATCCCTTTTACATTTCATAATACATATATAATTCTCAAGATTAATAAGTATCATCTTCCCTTGTATGGATGTAAACAGTTTGCCCATATTATGTAACAATTTTTTCCCCATCTTTACCTTTTTATGCCTCTCTTGAGACCTGCAATTGAATAACAAATTTTCTTTTGAGTTCTATCTTTTTTATCAGCCTGGAAATCCCTTAATTCATTGAATATCTATCTCCTTGCCTAACATATTATGCTCAACTTTGCTAGGTAATTAAATCTTGGTTGTAGTCTCAGCTCCTTTCCCTTATGGGATATTGCACTCCAATTCCTTTGATCATTTAATGTAGAAGCTACAAGGTTCTTTGTGATTTTGACTATAGCTCCTCGATATTTGAATTGTTTCTTTCTGGGTGCCTCCAGTATTTTCTCCTTCACTTGATAGTTCTGGAATTTGGCAACGATATTCCTGGTTGTTTTTAGTTTGGGGTCCCTTTCAGGAGGGGAATGGTGAATTCTTTTGATGATGATTTTGCCCTCTGGGTCTAGAATTTCTGGGCAATTTTCCTTGATGATTTCTTGGATGATATTGTCCAGGCCCTTTTTTTCATCTTGGTTTTCTGGTGGACCAGTAATTCGTAGATTTTCTCTCCTGGCTCTATTTTCCAGGTTATATATTTTTTCAATTAGATATTATACACTTTCCTCTAACTTTTCAGTCCTTAGAGTTCGTTTGACTGATTTTGGATGTTTCATAGATTCATTAGCTTCTATTTAATCAATTCTGTTTTTTTATCAAACTGTTTTCCTCAGGTGACCTTTTCATCTGTTTTTAGATCTGCTTTGTTATTCCTTTTTAGCATTTATTTTCACTACTTATATTTTGTACTTCCTTTTCCATTTGTCTAATTTTCCTTTTTAAGCAGCTGTTCTCTTCAGCAAATTCTTTTCATATTTTTAGAATAATTGGCCAGTTTTTCTTCTATTTCTCTGTTTTTTTTTTTAATCCTTCCAGAGCTCTTCCAAGAAGATGCTTTGTGCTTCAGAGCAGTTCATATTCCCTTCTGAATTTTCAGATGGGAGTACAGTCTTAATTCTAAAGTCTTTGGTATTGGTGTTATGGTCCTTGTCCCCATTGAAAGATTCTACGATCTTTTCTTTTCTGCTTTGATTCTTCCTCATGATAATCACCCTTTTCCTGACTTTTAAATTAGATCTCTGTGTCTGGGGCCCAGGGGCCTCTGTCCCACTGTCCTTGTGTGTAAAATTTGAGGCTTTGTCTGTTGTTGCTTCTGCCTCTCTGCACTACAGTTTCAATGCTGCCTGTTACCTGGTGTTGAGCTGGCTGGTGTTTAAAAGCAGAGTCCCATCGGGTCTTTTGGGTTTCCTGGAGTTAGCCTGGAGGTAACTCTTTAAGTGTGGCAAATGGTCGTCTGGATGCTTGAGGATCCTCTTCTGAGCTACAGCATAAGCAAGCTCAACTTTCTGTGCTAGATTAATCCCGATTCCCGTGTGGTGCTGAGGCACACATGGAGTCCTGGTGTTGGTAGCTGATGGCTTCACCCCACTGGGGTTCAAGATCTTTTCCCAGTTTGTTGAGGTGAGGTTTTCTGGGACAACTCTGATCCTGCATTTGAAGCCTTCGGCCACAGCAAGGGAAACCCTCTTTAGAGATGTTTCTAGCCTCCCGGGCTGAGAGTCTATTTACCCCTTCTACTTCTCGCACTGTTCCAAAGTTTTTTCCGAGGAGATATTCTCTTGGCTGGTCAAGGCCAACAAGGAGAGAGAGATAAGTTACCGATCACTCTGTCATCTTGTCTCCTGGAACTGGAAACCTCTGTGAGAACTTCTTAAGCTTTTAATCTTAGGAATAAATGTTAAAGAGGTCAAAATAGTCAAATTATCATTATAATTCCCAAGGCTTCAAACCCAGACTATGCCAGTATTTAGAGAGTGGGAAGGAGATGTTTGTTGGTGGAGAGAGACCCGTAGGTCTGTACAATAATACATTAGGAATCAAAGCCTTTCTAACTTGACAGATAGATTGCTAAATAAAGACACACTAAGCTAAAAAAATTTGTTTATAGGAAGCACTAGTGTCAGAAGAGAGAAAGTCAAATAGAAAAATTGCTTTAAAATGCCACTTGCAAAGTTGGAACAATGGGAATAGGGATGCTTTCCTGCAAACTGTTGCTCTAAACTGCCATAATCTTGAAAGAATGAGAATATAATTTCACTATATGTGCCAATAGTTCTGAGAAAGCCATCAGGGGAAGAAAGGTGTAGGAAAGACACCTTGCTACTTGAATTTTTCTTTTATTATTGAGGAATACCTCCCTCAATATTTCAGATGGAATTCTACCAATAACATAATTTCCTGATACTCTGGTATATACCTTGTCTCAAATACTCCTCCAGAAATCATCCTTATGCTAGGGAAATTCTCATTCTTTTAACTTCATGTAGATATCAATGAGACCTGTGAACTAAGCTTCACTGTTATGATACAACCAGTTCTTTCCTCCCTCAGTTGTCTGTCTGATGAGATCATTTACAATACTCTATACACATTTCTTCATTGCTAATATGTTACAACTGCACACATTCACCAAGTGCTTCTCTATTTTCATTTGAGTGACCTATGACTTTAATCCCTCAGATACCGACATGACTCACAGCCATACAGTCAAACTAATGAAATGTTCAACCACCAAAGAAATGGAACTTTCTGGGACAGAATTAAAGACAAATTTCCACAATTTGTGGGTATTCTGTAATGGATAGGATAGGATTGATGCTTTAATGATAGAGGAAGAAGAATCACACTCTCATGAAGGGGAATAATATTAATATGAAATATGTAGGTCATATGGTATGATAAGACTAGGTAGAATATCTAGTCTAGGAAAGGTAGAGTACAAGAATTAATAAGGTGAAGTGATTTTTCTATCTATGAATAGATAATAAGTGAGTCATGGTTCAGGTAGTTGTTGAAGCTGATGACCTCTAAAGCCTCTTCTAACTCTGACCTTCTATGAATCGTTGATTTAAGGGGAAAGCCTTCTTAGAATTATAGTTCTACATGGCAGGAAGATGAATATCTTCATAGCATGGAAACAGTAAATCTCTACCCTGTGCCCTCAAGAGTATCAATTTGCACAAATGAGAAGGAATAAATGATTCAGGTGGAAGATAGTTATGCAGTACAATAACTGGATCACAGGGAGAGCATATCTTTATTCTGTCTCTAGATGACTATGACTAAAAATATCACACATCATTCGTCATTATTTGAGACCAAAGTATGATATGGAATAAATAGGACCAGATGGTAAGGTATTTCCTGACTCAGCTGAGATGCCTGGATAAAATTTCTCTGAAATTTTTTCTGAAATTTCAGAAATTAGAGAATGTTGACCTTAAGAAATTATGAGCAGGCAGATTTTACAAAGTCTTGGAAAGATTGACATGAAATGATGCTGAGTGAAGTGAGTAGAACCAGTAGAACACTGCACATAGTAACAACATTGTGTACTGTCCAACATTGGCAAACTTAACTCTTCTCAACAATGCAATGATGTAAGACAATTCCAAAATACTCATGATAGAATATGATGTCTACATCCAGAGAAAGAACTATGGAGTCTCAAGGTATATCAAAGCAACCTATATCTCTTTTTCTGATTTTCTCTGAGTTTTCCCCTTTAGTTCAAATTGTTCTTACACATCAAAATTAATGTGGAAATATATCAATATTATTGTACATACATAGTATATATCAAAGTGTTTGCTATATTGGCTAGAGTAGAAAGACGGAGGCAGGGAGAAAAAAATGTAACTAAAATCACGTATGAGTGAATGTTGAAAATTGTATTTATATGCAACTGGAAAAAAATATGTTCAATAGGGTAAAAAAGAAATAAAAATAAAAAAAAGGCAAACCTGAGTCCTAGTCGTTCCTCTGACACTGAGTGACGATTGGAAAGTATTCTCTTAGATCAAGTGACATGACTTCTGCAATGTGATTTGAAAACCTTAAAATATTTTATAAATGTCAGCTTAAAAAGGTAGCAAAAAAAGGAAAGAATGAGAAAGGAAGAAAAGAAAGAAGGAAAGAAAATTAAGAGAGGGAAAATGGATAGAGGAAGAGAATGCAAGTGAGAAAGAAGAGAGAAGGAAAAATAAAATAAAGAAAATTAGACTTGTAATCAGAATATCTACCTTTGAATATTGAACTGGCACCTAACTTTGGGACCATGCACATATTTAACCTCTCCATTAGTCATTTTCTTCATCTGCAAAATGGCAACACATAACACATTCACACCTGTGCTTTTGATGTAACTTAACAAAAACTATGTACAGGGGCTGCAATCAGTACTGTGTTATGTCACCTTGAATTAGTCAGTACCCACTGAGGTAAATATTAGATGCTCACACCCAATGGACTGAGAAATCAAAGGGGAATGAAAAAAAAACAGCTGCTGGAGAAAGAAAAGACAGCTGCTTTAGTATCAATAAAGCAACTTTGATTTGATCAGAAATTTGATTCTTTATTCAAGGAATCACAGATGTTCCAGTTATAAAGTATTAGTTTAAAATCTAACTTTCTAGCTCTATAGTCCTGTTGTGCCTCAGTTACCTCAACTATTAAATTAGGATTCCAATAATGCCTGTTTCTGAGGGATGTGAAGATTAAATAAAGTAATATTTGTAAACCAATTACCACCATTTGCTACATGCACTTGTCATGTACTTATTTCCTTCTTTTTCTCCTTCCTCATTGATGAAAGTTGTAGGCTACACTAAGTCAAGATTCAGTCATGATTATTATTAACCGAATAATATTAATGAGAGTTAAAGATCTGCACTAGCCCATTAATAGCTTTCAGGTGGAATGCGTTAAGGAAGCTTCATTAGGGGAGGGTTGTTTTGCAGGAAGGCCCACATATTGTAATGAGGGACTGGGTCACAAGGGTTGTGATACTGTCCAGTGCTGAAAAGTGTTTATACACTCTGAGGTAAAGTTTCATTTTGTGGGCTTTGGAAGAAGAATCATGTGCCTGATGCGACAGTGGGTAGATGTTAAGGAGTGCCCCCCCCCTTGCTTTGAAAACCCAGATGTTTGTGATTCTCTCTCCTGTAACGACATATGTAGTGGTCAAACAGTTGGCTCTATCTATTGATCCATGATGTATGTATTGCTTATGGTCAGGCAGTTAGAAGCCCTGTCTGTTGGTGTTTATTTTTCTGCTTGTATTTTCTTGGTTAGCATATGTGATAAAAGAAGATTATTGAGCACTCAAAAGTTGCTTTCAGAAAATAATAGTGAAATTCATGTGGAAGGAAAAAATGCCTAAGTGGGGAGGAGCCAAGATGGAGAGTAAAAGCAGTGACTTCCTTGTGTTCTCCCCCGAACGTCTCCAAACACCTGTAAAAATGACCCGAAATAAATTGCAGAGCAGTAGAGCACACTAAATGACAGTGACACAAATTTCCAGCCCAAGACAACCTGGAAGTTCATTATGAAAGGGTTATTGAATAGGGCTGGGAGAAAAGCATAGTACATCTTGAACCGTACCAGGGCAGATAGGACCTGAGCAAGCCTCAGGGCCCTGAATCCCGGATAACCCTGGTGGATTTCAGGCTACTGAACCCCAAAACACGGAGAACAATTTGGAAGATCAGTAGGAAAAGTCTGTCAGACCTGTGTAAGAGACAAGCATGGTCAAGTCTCCCTCTTTTATTTTCTTTTCTCTTTTACTTGTTATTATTTTATTTGTTTTCAGTGTTCTACAATCACTTACATATCTTTGAATCTCTATTATCTATTGAATCTCTGTTCTCTATTTTATTCATGTAGGCTTTCAAAGATATAAAGCTTCTTCTGAGAGCTGCTTTTTTCATTTTTCCATTTTTTTAAAAAACATTACTTATTTTCAGTGCTCTACAATCACTACCATACACCTTAGATCTTTTTTTCCCTCCCTTGCCCTCCTTACCCCCTACCTACCTCCTCCCTCCCTAAGATGACATACAATTTTATAGAGGTTCTACACATGCATTCCTACTGAATACATTTTCACCATAGTCATGTTGCATAGAAGTGTTAAAATGAATGGGAGAAATCATATAACAAACCAAAGCATAATACAAAAGAGAAAGTTCTGTTACATTCTGCAATTTAATTCCATAGTTCTTTCTCTCGATAAGGAACACATTTTTCCTTAAAAAACCAGTGGGAATTTTTTAATTTATTGTATTGCAATGAAGTTCTAAGTCTACCAGAAAAAAATCCTCTCACACTGTGGTTGTTACTGTGTTCAAAATTCTCCTGGTTCTGCTCCTTTCGCTCAACATCAGATCATATAATTCTTTCCAGGCCTCTCTGAAGTCTTTCTGTTCATCATTTCTTATAGCAAAATAGTACTCCATCACAATCATACACCAAAATTTGTTTAGCCATTCCCAAATCAATGAGCATTGATTTCAAGTTTTTGGCAATTGCAAAGAGTGCTGCTATAAATATTTTTGTACATTTGGAACCCTTACCCATTTTTATGATCTCTTGGGGATACACTTCTAGAAGCAGTAGTGCTGCATCAAAGGGTATGTACATTTTTGTAATCCTTTGGGCATAGTTCCAAATTGCTCTCCAGAATGATTGGATCAGCTCACAACTCCACCAACAATGAATTAGTGTTCCAACTCTCCTACATCCTCTCTAATATTTATCATCTTCCTGTTTTGTCATGTTAAGCAGTCTGATAGCTGTGATGTGATGTGATCTTAGACTTCTTCTAATTTGCATTATCCCTAATCAATAGTGATTTAGAATATTTTTTCATATGACTATAGACATCTTTTTAAATTTTTTTTAATGTTTTACAATCATTTCCTTAAAGTTAAGATTTTATGCCCCTACCCTTCACCCACTAACCCCCTCCCTCCCCGTGACAGCTCCCCGTGACAGCATACAATTCTGTATAGGTTCTACATATACTTTCCTATTGAGCACATTTCCACTATAGTCATGCTATGTAGTCGAACTAAAATAAATGGAAGAAATCATATAACAAATCAAAACATAATACACTGAAACCCACACACACACAAACATGAACTGCTACATTCTGCGAATGACTTCCATAATTATTTCTCTGAGTGTGGAAGGCTTATTGCCTTAGAAGACCGACAATGGGATATTTTTTTTTCTCAGTAAGTTCTTGTGTTATTACAAAGTTCCAAGTCTACCAGAAAAAACTCTCGCACACTGTGGTCGTTGCTGTGCACAAAGTTCTCCTGGTTCTGCTCCTTTCGCTCAACATCAGATCATATAAGTCCTTCCAGGCCTCCCTGGAGTCTTCTTGTTCATCATTTTTTATGGCACAATAGTACTCCATTATATTCATATACCATAATTTATTCAACCATTCCCCAATTGATGGGCATCCCCTTGACTTCCAGTTTTTGGCTACTACAAAGAGTGCTGCTATAAATATTTTTGTACACGTGGGACCCTTTCCCGTTTTTATAATCTCTTGGGGATACAGTCCTAGTAGCGATATTTCTGGGTCAAAGGGTATGCACATTTTTGTAGCCCTTTGGGCATAGTTCCAAACCGTTCTCCAGAATGGTTGGATGATCTCACAGTTCCAACTATAGACATCTTTCATTTCCTCCTCTGAAAACTGCCTGTTAATTTCCTTTGACTCCTTACCAATTAGGGAATGACTTGCACTTGTATATTTGCATCAATTCTCTATGTATTTTAGAAATGAGGCCTTTATCACAGACACTAGCTGCAAAAATTCTTTCCCAGTTTTCTGCTTTCCTCCTAATCTTGGTTGCATTGAGTTTGGTTGTCTAAAACTTTCAGTTTTATGTAATCAAAATTATTCATTTGGCAGTTCATAATGTTTTCTATCTCTTGTTTAGTCGAAAATTCTTTCCTTCTCCATAAATCTGATAAATACAACATTATTTTCTCCAAAAATTTGTTTATAGTATCAATCTTTATACCTAGATCATGCACCCGTTTGGATTTTATTCTTGTGTATGGTGTCAGGCATTGGTCTATGCCTAGTTTCCACCACACTTTCATCCAGTTTCCCAGCATTTTTTGTCAAACAGTGAGTTCTTCTCCCAGATCATGGGGTCCTTGGATTTATCAGACAGTTGATTGCTATAATCATTGACTACTGTGTCTTGAGTACTTAGCATATTCTACTGATCAATCTTTCTGTTTCTTAGCCAGTACAAATTGACTTTGATAATTACTGCTTTTAATATAATTTGAGATCTTGTAGAGTTAGGCAATCTTCCCAAGCATTTCTTTACATTAGTTCCCTTAAAATTCTGAACCTTTTTTTTCTTCCAGATAAATCTTGATATTATTATTTCCAACCGCAGAAAATAATTATCTGACAGTTTCATTGGTATGGCACTAAATAAGTAAATTAGTTGAGGCATAATTGTGATTTTTATTATATTGTCTTGGCCTACCCATGAGCATCTGATGCTTTACCACTTATTTAAATCTGATTTTTTTTGTGGGAAAGGTGTTTTGCAATTGTGTTCATATAATCCATGGATTTGTTTCGGCAGGTAGACTCTCAAATATTTTATAGTGCCTACCCTAGCTTTAAATGGGATTTCTCTTTCTATTTCTTCCTGTTTGGCTCTCATAGAAACATATAGAAATGCTGAACATTTGTGTGAGTTTATTTAGCAACTGTAACTTTGCCTAAGTTATTATTTCAAGTACTTTTTTACTTGAATCTCTGGGATTCTCTAAGTATGTTTTCATATCATCTGCAAAGAGTGATAAGTTGGTTTCTTCTTTGCCTACTCTAATTCCTTCAATTTCTTTTTCTTCTCTTATTGCTACATTTATAGTACCATATTGAATAGTAGTGGTGATAATGGACATTCTTATTTCACCCCTGATCTGAGTGGAACAGCATCTAGTTTATCTCCATTGCCTATAGTGTTGGTGCAGGTTTTTAGATAGATGCTGCATATTATTTTATGGAAAGTTCCATTTAATCCTTTATTCTCCAGGGTTTTGTAATAGGAATGGGTATTGTATTTTGGCAAAAGCTTTTTCTGCATCGATTGAGATAATCAGTAATGCTAATAGTTTTCCTAATATTGAACCAACTGTGATTCGTGGTATGAAACCTTCCTGATCATAATGTATTTTTCTCTTGATAAGTTGCTGTATTCTTTTTGCTTAAATCTTATTTACATTTTTTGCATCTACATTCTGTAGAGAAATTGGTATATATTTTTCTTTCTCTTTTTTGGCTCTTCCTGGTTTAGGTATCAACACCATATTTGTATCATAAAAAGAATTTGGGAGGACTCCTTCTTCCCCAAGTTTCCCAAATTGTCTATATAGTATTGGAATTAACTGTTCTTTACATGTTTAATAGAATTTACTTGTAAATCCATCTGGGCCTGGAGATTTTTTCCTATGGAGTTCAGTGATGGCTTGTTCAATTTCTTTTTATGAGATGTGGTTTTTTAGGTATTCAAATTTCTCTTCTGTTAATCTGGGCCATTTATATTTTTTAAAATAATCATCCATCTCCCTTAGACTGTCGAATTTATGGGCATAGTCAGGTAAAGTAATTTTTAATCATTGTTTCAGTTTCTTCCGTATTGGTGATGAGTTCAACCCTTTCATTTTTGATATTGGCAATTTTGTTTTCTTCTTTTTTTAATCAAATTGACCAAAGATTTATCAATATTATTGGTTTTTTCATAAAACCAACTCTTACTTTTACTTGTTAGATCAAGAATTCTCTTAATTCTAATTTTATTAATCTCTCCTTTGGTTTTTAGTATTTCTAATTTTGTATTTACTTGGGTATTTTTCATTTGATCTTTTCCCAGCTTTTTCAGCTGTATGCCTAATTCATTGATCTCTATTTATTGATCTACTCTTTTTTCTATTCACTTCCATAAAACTCAGGCTTTTCCCCCTCACTGCCCCTCTTTCTCTCCTTCCTCCCACTTTCCTCCAAGAGATAGCGTACAATTTTACATAGATTCTACATATTCATTCCTATTAAATATACTTTCCCCTTAGTCATATTGTACAGAATATTTAAAATGAATGGGAGAAATCATCAGATAAACCCAAATGTATTATTCTTTGATCATATTCCATAGTTCTTTCTCTTACTGCGCAAGGTATTTTGCCTGAAGAGACCATTTGGAATTTTTTTAAGTTCTTGCATTGCAGTGAAGTTCTAAGTCCACCAGAAAAAATCCTCACACACTGTGCTTTTTTCTGTCTGTGAAGTTCTCCTGGTTCTGCTCCTTTCACTCAGCATCAATTCATATAAGTCTTTACAGGCCTCTATGAAGTCTTCTGTTCATCAGTCTTGAGGGGGTGGCAATGGTGGCAGCAGCAGAAGTGGCCACAATTGCAGCTATTTTCAGAACTCTTGGGACAACATATAATTGGGCAATGAATGGCTGAATACAGGGTGATTTCAGGGATCTCTTTGGAGGTGCTGAGCTAGGATTCCTTTTCTTCATACTGTTCAGACATAAGTCACACTCCTGCTTGGTGGTTCTGGGATGAGGAGCAGTGCTTACTTGGTAGAACTTGTGACAGAAGTGGAGAAGGAATCCTTCTCACAGCTCCAAGGTAGGCAAGAGCCCTTGAAGTCACTCATGTACTAGAGCACAGCCTAGGAGAAGAGTAATCATCTCTCCGTTGATGATATGACTTTGGATGTGCTGAAAATTTAGAGAAAATTTAAAGAAAACAGATATATAAATCTGCAGAAGATTGAAATAGTACATGCCACACACCCCCACTGTAAAGAAAGACCTACCTTGACAAAGAACCAAAAACTCATTTGCTGAAAAATAAGAACAAGCAATAACAAAAATCAGGCTGTAGTATCTTATATTTTTTGACAAAGAAGACTAAAATACACAAACAGAAGAAGACCACAGAGTCAGATCTCCTATATACAAAGCATCCAAGAAAAATATGAATTGGTCTCAGGCCAGGAAAAGTTCAAAAAGGATTGTGAAAATCAAGTAAGAGAAGTAGAGACAAAATTGGGAAGAGAAATCAGAATGATGTAAGAAAATCATGTAAATAGAGAAAATGATTTACTAAAGAGGGGACCCTAAAAATAACAGCTTAAAAATAGACTAAAGCAAATGGCAAAAGAGATTTCAAAAACCAATGAGAAGAAAAATACCTTTAAAAGCAAAATTGACCAAATGGAAAAGGCCATCCAAAAGCTCACTGAATAAAATAATTTCTTAACTTTAGAATGGAGCAGATCGAATTAGATCTTATAAAAAATAAATAAATTATAAAATAAAAACCAGAGGAATGAAAAAATGCCAGATAATGTGAAATATCTCATTGAAAAAAACACATTACCTGGAAAAAGATCCTGGAGAAAGAATTTAAAAATTTTTGGACTATATGAAAGCCATGATAAATAAAAAAAAGCCTGGATATAACCTTTGAAGAAATTCCCAATGAAAACTGTGTTGATATTCTAGAACGAGAGGGTAAAGTAGATACTGAAAGAATCCACTAATAATCTCCTGAAAGAGTTTCCAAAAGAAAAACTTCTAGGAAAATTGCAGCCAAATCCCAGAATTTCCAAGTCAAGGAGAAAATATTGCCATCAAGCAGAAAGCAATGATTTGAGTATTATGGAAACACAGTCCAGATTACACAAAATATAGCAGCTTCTACATTGTGGGACTAAAGGGTTTGGAATATGATATTCCAGAGGTCAAAGGAGCTAGGATTAAAATCAAGATTTACCTAGCTAGCAAAGCAGAGGATGATATTTCAGGGGGAAATTGGTCATTCAGTGAAATAGAGGACTTTCAAGTATTCTTGCTGAAAAGAACTGAAGAGATAATTTGACTTTCAAATAATAGAATCAAAAGAAGCATGAAAAGATAAACAGGAAAGAGGAAAATCTCGGTAGTGTTTCTCTGATACTGGTCTCATTTCAAAGAAATGTAAGAAACTGGTTAAGTACACAAGAAAAAGTTCAATTCCCTAACTGATACATGGCCAAAGAATTTGATCAAGCAGTTTTCAAATGATTAATTTCAAGCTATCAATAACTATCTTTAAAAATCTTTCAAATTACTAATAATCTAAGAAATGAAAATAACTGTCATGTTCCAACTCAAGCCCTTAAGCTTGCAAAGTTGACAAAAATTTGGGAGAATCTGTAAATTGAACCAGTTATTCTGGAGAGTGGTGCCGAGTCCCAATAACTATTAAATTCTTTCTACCCACACATCCATTAGTACAGGTATAAAACCTATACCAAAGGAATCAAGGAGGAGGAAAATGACCAATTTAAAATACAGATATTGAAAAATATTGTAATGGTTATTGAATCTCTTTTATCATAAAACTTAAGGAGCCTTATTTGATTCTGATAGCAAATATAGGATCCGGGTTTTATCATCATTTTACACTAGAGAAAAAAGAGACGTTAAGTGATTTGGCCTGGTTTACAAAACTATAATTATCTGAGTGTAAATTTGAACTTAGATCTTTTCCAAGCCCAATACTCCATCCACTGTGCCACCTAGCAACAAAATATGGGAACATATAGTTTACTCATTAGCTTATTACTTCATTTCACTATGTAGATTAGGATTATTTAAAATACATTGGGCACTAAAACATTTTAAGTTGTTCAAATAACAAGACATTAGATTCAGTTAATGGAGGTATACACTCAAATAAAAAATTATCTATAATCAGTAGCATAAATCTGAAGCATGAATACTGAATCAGAGCGTAAGTAGTTAACAGACTTGAGATTTCAATTTTCATATTAACAGTGCAAGTAAGTTCAGTATTAAACCTCAGAGAAACATTTAACCCCATCTTAAAAATAAACAGTTTTTACTCATCCCAATAAATAACAATTATTTTGGTTAATTCGAAAAGAAATCTAATTTGTTTCAGACCTGTAGTAGAGTGATCTTTCTATTTTTTTAATTTTGTGAACATCTTTGAGAATTAAAGAAATTCCATCACAATTATACACCACAACCTGTACAGACATTTACAAATTGATGGGAATCCCTGTGATTTCCAGTTCCTTGTCACCAGAAAGAGCTACTATAAATATCCCATTCTCATTCAAAGTTATAATTACTGAATTATAGTTACCGATATTCAAGTACATAAATTTTCATAATGGATATCTTTTAAAAAAATATGTCGTTCTGTGCCCTAATTACATTATTTCTCTGACAGGAACTGGGTAGATTATTGTATACCGAGATTGTTATATACCCAGATCCTTTAAAATCATCATTGTTTACCGTGCTTACCAGTGTTTTAATATCTGTAAGACTGTTTTAATACTTTGTTGCTATTTTGTACATATTTTCTGTTTTTCTTTATAAGTTCAGTCTGTATAATTTCATGTAAATGTGCCAAATTTTCTCAGAAGCCTTACATGTTATTTCTTAATATTAGTGAAGTTCAACAATTCCTACTCACTCTCCCAAACTATTTTTGTCTCTGCTGTACCAGTGCTTCCTTCTGAGTCTCTTTTATGTACGATAATTATCCTCATTTTCCCTCTCTCTTCCCCCTTCTCCTGGTATATGCCTGCTTTTCACCTATCCATATTTTTATATCTTCTCAACACGATCAACAGAATTATTTTTTCTCTTTCCAATAGAGAATTCTTTTAAGCACCCTAACAATGCTAAAGTTCATGTTACATTAATCATATATATATATATATATATATATATATATATACATGTTTATATACATATATATGTGTGTGTGTGTTTATAAAGTTAGTTGTTTCACTTTGATTCCCTTGTGATTTCATTTAATGTTTACCTTTTTATGTTTCTCTTGAGTCTTATATTTGAAAATCTGTTTTATTTAACTCCATTGTTTTTATCAGAAATTCTTAATAACCTTCTATTTGATCAAATATCCATTTTTCCTCTTGAAGAATTATAATGTTTTGCTGGATAAGTTATTGCAATTCCAAGCTCTTTTGACTTCCAAAATATCATATTGCAAATCTTCTGATCCTTTAATGTTGTATCTACTAAATCCTGCATAATCTTGACTGTAGCACTATTGTATTTGTGTAATTTCTTTCTGGCTGACAGAAGTGTATGCTCTTTGACCTGGGAGTTCTTAAATTTGCTTATAGTATTTTTGAGAGTTTTGAATTTGATATTTCAGGTTTTTTCGTTCAATTTTGTTCAATTTCCATTTTATTCTCTGGTTCTAGGATTTTTTGTATATTTCCTTCCTTTGAAATATGGTGTCTAGAATGTTCTTTAATTGTGAGTTTCAGGTCATCCAAAAATTCTTAGATTATCTCTCCTCAATTTATTTTCCAGATCAATTGTTATTCAGATGAAGTTTTTGATAATTTCTCCTATTTTTAATTCTTTTGGCTTTTTTATTGTATCTTTATGTCTCATTAAGTCATTACTTTCCACTTACCCATTTCCAAATTTTATGGAATTCATTTATACCTTTAGTTTTTGTACCTCTTTTTCCTATTTGACCAATTGTAGGTTTCTATAAGTAGTTATTTCTTCAGTATTTCTGTGTCATTTTTTTAATCACGCTATTGTCTACCCATAATGTTCTCCTTTTGTTCTCATATCTCTACCTAAATTATGCTCTACCACCCTTTGAATTTGAAAATCATTTCCTTAAAACCCTTTCCGCTATTTTTGTTAGGTTTTATCCAATTCACATTTCTGAGAATTTTCTTGTAGCTGTTTTTACTTCATTTTTGTGTTCTGAATTTTCATTTTGATCTTCCCTATCATAATAGCTTTTTATGGTGAAGTTATATTCTATTACTTACTCAATTTTCAATTATTGTTTTAAATTTGAAATGCAGGTTAAATTTGGGCTCTGTTCCTGACATGGGTGAGATAGTAGATGGTCTCAAGCTTCAAACATTTTAGCACTGGGCATCTAGACAACATTTTCCTTCCAAGGTACTTTGTTCTGGGTAGACATGTGCTCACTGCTCTCATGGCTTACAATCTGGTTCTTACAAAGGAAGTGTCCTTGATTCACTGGAATTGCAATCAAGTGATACTCTTCGTAAGGTTCTTAATCCCTTGTGACCAGAAGTACTACTCATGTCTTCTGCTTCCTCTTGACTGATAGTGTTTCCTTGTGTTCTTGAACAATGACTCATAAGTGTGGATAGGCAAAAGAGTTGCCAAATATTGTCGGTTAATTTGTCCAGTGCTGATATAGGAGTCTTGTGATCTCCTTGTAATCTCTTTCTGACCAGTGCGAGGTCCTCTTATCTTCCATGGCTTAGAACCTCCTAAAACTGCTGCTTCTTTTGTTGTCACAACCTACTGTCACCACTGTAATTTCATCCATGTGGGTTTCAGGTCTACCTCCATCCCATGTCCTAAATCTCTCTTTGCAAAGTCCCAAGTTGTCTTGGACTGGTACAGTGTTTCATTTTGACCTTTCTTTGGATCTGTCACTACAGGATTAAATTTGAGGTACTGAAGATTTTGGAGAATCTTGGTAATTATCTTTCTCTATGCCAACATATTGGATCAGCCCCTTGAAGTCTCTTCTTCTTCAAATCCTAAATAAAACAGTGGGCTTCTAGCCACTGAGTACTACAAAAATTAACCATGCATTGCCAGAAATACACTTCTGATCATGACTAACATGTATGCATACAGTTCTTGATGCTATGATATATACAGACAAATTATATGTTTCTTATGTAGCATGGTATTATAAAGAACTATGTGCAAGAAATGTGTATTTACGTACATGAACAGATATGTGGCTATGTATGTGCAGGTAATTTATAGAAATAATTTAGCCATATGACCTTTTCTGATCTTTTATTAATGTGACCATATGAAAGTTTAAAAATCCAGTATCTATCATCAGAGCTAAAGGCAGGGGGAGGCAAGAGAGTCATTGCAAAAGAATAAAACATGAAGAAGAGAGGCTGAAAAATGTAATATTTTATATCCATTTCATTAGTGCATTTAGTTTAATTCCAAACAACTTAACTATCTATGGCACATCACAATGTATTTTGTCCCATGTCTAATCCCTTAGCATGTTCAATGCTTTCTATCGACTACAATGAATAGTGGCTACAATTTCCCAACTTTTCCTAGAGTTTAGAGATATTTTCTAGACTTTGTAAATGAGAGAAAATGTCGACATAATTGAATGTTCAATGACAGGAACACATAAATTGCCTCCTTAAAAGCTAGGTGAGATCCATTTTGTTCTTAGTTAGAAGAATGTTGTCTCTAGATAGAAGGATTCATAATTCACTTAATGTATAAATGTTCTACAATTTATTCTTCAAAAGCTGAATTACAAAAAAGGATTTACTTTATCCAAAAATTATGCTTATACACACACACACATACACACACATACATACACACACACACATACACACACACATCCCATGGCTTAATTAAAATTGCAATCTCATTCAAAGCCACTAGACATATTGTGGGAAAACAGGGATGACAAACTAATATTTTCAAAGCAATTTCATGCATCAAATTCATCAACAGAAAAGAGAAAAATTGAACTAAAGTAGTAATATCTCTCTATGATAATAGCTTGGATAACAAAACCAGCCCAAATAAAATAAAATAAGTACTTAAAGTTTTCAAAAGGAGAATGTTCTATACTCAAATGGATTTTGAATCTTGTCTCATATTCCAAATACATTCCTCCTTATCATGTACACAGATTCATTAAATTTGAGAACCAAGAACCATCTTGAGAGTCATATAGTTCAAAGCATAATTCCAAAGAAACACCATTATAATACACATGAGGAAATAAAATGCTTTGTGTTTCCCCCTGTTCCTTCTTGTTATACCAAATATACTGGTCAGGGCCTGAGGTAAACCAATCCATAACGTCAGAATACAATGAAACACAGATTATAAAATTAAATAAAAGTAAATTCACTAATGAATAATTCAAGGTACAAAAGTTTGCAGTTAAAAAGAATATATAAAAAGATTACTCCCTTTGGCATCCTCAGTTAGTATAGAAACCACTCAACTAAGTCAAAAAGGCATTCCTTGTGAGCTATAAAATTTGATGTAAGACCGAAATGTTATTTAATTCATCGTTGTTGTATATTTAGCTTCAGTCAAGAAAGTATCCAAATTTGTTCTAAGTCCCTTAATAGGCCAGTATACTATGTCTTTGGAGCTTCCATTCATCCATCTGTCATCATCATGATTCCATTATCAACATTTATTTAACATCTACTGTGAAGAAACTCAATAAAGGGAGATCAAAGAAAATGACAATGAATTAAGTGTCTAAAACCAGATTTGAACTGAGGTTTGCTTGCTTCCAAGCCCATTATTCTTTTCAACGTGCCCACGTGTGAGTTAGCTGCATCAAGGGTGAAGCTTCTGGGTAGACAGAAAAAAGTGTGTGTGAAGGTGCAGGTATGAAAGAGAAAGTATAAGGAATCCCTGGCCTCAGCCATAGCAACATTTGGACTGTGGACACACTTGGATGCAACGGGGTAAGCATACTTGACAAGTAGTCTTCTAGTCTCTACTGAAAGATTTCCATATAAGGGAAAAATCATTATATGTATTCCAGGTGCCCTCTGGTTCCCATCCCCATTTTCATTTTCCTTTTGTTTCTTATCTACCTCTTTCAGATTATGAATTCCTTGAGGGCGAGGGCTGAATTTGCATTCTCAGAGTTTAGCAGAGAGCCTGGCACAAAGCAGGTGCTTAAGTAATGAACATTATATGAATATGTATATATTCATACATATCACTTGAGTTCAGGAATTCTGAAGTGCTGTAGGCTAAATAGATCTGATACCTTCATTAAGTCTTTTTTTTCAAATTTTTATATATTTCTTTATTAAACTTTTTACATTCATTTTCACAAAATATCGGGTTGCAAATTTTCTCACCATTTGTCCCCTCCCCCCACCCCCATACACCGAGCATTCTAATTTTTCCTATCACCAATCTGCCCTCTCTTCTATCATCCCTCCCTTCCCTTGACCCCATTTTCTCTTTTGTCCTATAGGGCCAGATAAATTTCTATTCCCCATTACCTGTATGTCTTATTTCCTAGTAGCAAGAAAAATACTGAACAGTTGTTCCTAAAATTTTGAGTTCCAAATTCTCCCCATCCCTCCCTCCCTAACCATTCCCTTTTGGAAGGCAGGCAATTCAATATAGGCCATATCTGTGTAGTTTTCCAAATGACTTCGATAATAGTCGTGTTGTGTAAGACTAACTATATTTCCCTCCATCCTATCCTGCCCCCCATTGTTTCTATTCTCTTTTTAGATATTGTCCCTCCCTCAGTGTTGACTTCAAATTGCTCCCCCCTCCCATTGCCCTACCTTTCATCATCCCCCCCACTCTGCTTATCTCCTTCCCCCACACTTTCCTGTATTGTAAGATAGGTTTTCATACCAAAATGAGTGTGCACTTTATTCCTTCCTTTAGTCAAATGTGATGAGAGTAAACGTCATGTTTTTCTCTCAGCTCTCCTCTTTTTCCCTCCACTAGAAAGTCTCCTGCTTGCCTCTTCTATGAGAGATAATTTGCCCCATTCCATTTCACCCTGTCTCCTCCCACTACATTTCTCTCTCACCGTTTACTTTAATTTTTTTAAGATACGATCCCATCCTATTCAATTCACTCTGTGCTCTCTGTCTCTCTGTGTGTGCATGTGTGTATGTGTGTGTGTGCATGCACATGTGCGTGCATGTGTGTGTGCATGTGTGTGTGTGTGTGTGTGTGTGTGTGTGTAATCCCACCAACTACCCAGATACTGAAAAGTTTCAAGAGTTACAAATATTATCTTTCCATGTAGGAATGTAAACAGTTCAACTTTTTAAAGTCCCTTATGACTTCTCTTTGCTATTTACTTTTTCATACTTCTCATTCTTATGTTTGAAAGTCAGATTTTCTTTTCAGCTCTGCTCTTTTCATCAAGAATGCTTGAAAGTCCTCTATTTCATTGAAAGACCAATTTTCCACCTGAAGTATTACACTCAGTTTTGCTGGGTAGGTGATTCTTGCTTTTAGTCCTAGTTCCTTTGATTTCCGGAATATCCTATCCCCCCCCCCCACCCGCCTTGATCCCTTAATGTAGAAGCTGCTAGATCTTGTGTTATCCTGATTGTATTTCACAATACTGGAATTATTTCTTTCTAGCTGCTTGCAATATTGTCTCCTTGACCTGAGAACTCTGGAATTTGGCCACAATGTTCCTAGGAGTTTTTCTTTTGGGATCTCTTTCAGGGGGTGTTCGGTGGATTGCTTGAATACTTATTTTGCCCTCTGTTTCTAGAATATCAGGGCAGTTTTCCTTGATAATTTTCTGAAAGATGATGTCTAGGCTCTTTTTTTGATCATGGCTTTCAGGTAGTCCCATAATTTTTAAATTGTCTCTCCTGGATCTATTTTCCAGGTCAGTTGTTTTTCCACTGAGATATTTCACATTATCTTCCATTTTTTCATTCTTTTGATTTTGCTTTGTGATTTCTTGGTTTCTCAAAAAGTCATTAGCCTCCATCTTTTCCATTCTAACTTTGAGAGAACTATTTTCTTCAGTGAGCTTTTGAACCTCTTTTTCCATTTGGTTAGTTCTGCTTTTGAAAGCATTCTTCTCCTCATTGGCCTTTTGAACCTCTTTTGCCAATTGAATTAGCCTATTTTTCTAGGTGTTATTTTCTTCAGCATTTTTTTTGGGTCTCCTTTAGCAAGGTGTTTACCCGCTTTTCATGCTTTTCTTACATCTCTCTCATTTCTCTTCCCAGTTTTTCCTCCACCTGTGTAACTTAATTTTCAAAATCCTTTTTGAGCTCTTGCATGGCCTGAGCCCATTGGATATCTATTTCGGATGTTTGGGATACAGAGGCCTTGACTTCTATGTCTTTCCCTGATGGTAAGCATTGTTCTTCCTCATCTGAAAGGAAAGGAATAAATATCTGTTCACCAAGAGAGTTACCTTCTATGGTCTTATTATTTTTTTTCCCTTTTCTGGGCATTTTCCAAACCAGTTATTTGACTTCTGAAATTCCTCTCCACTCCTGCCTCACTAATGTTTGAGGTCTGAGATTCAAATGCTGCTTCCCAGCCTCAGGGCTTTCATGGGGGGGGCTGCTACAGTGGGATTAAGTTCAGGTGCTCAGGTGGAGTCAGGGTGGCCTCACAGGGCTCAGTTCCCTCGGGGGGTTTATATGGAGATCTTCAACAATGGAGCTGAGTTCCTTTCTGCTCCAGGAGCTCCAGTCCACTGCTTTCCAAACCACTTCCTCCTGAGGAGGCCTGAGTTATGGAGACACCCCACTCCCCTCCCGGCTGACCAGATAGGGTCTCTCACTGATCTCCAGGGCCCGTGGTTTGAGGGACATTCGTGGCCACCTGCGATTCCGTTCCTGAAGCCTGCTCGGACCTGTTCCTCTCGGGGCCATGCAGCCAAGGCATGGCTGGGCTCTGCTCCAGGTCTGGTTCCTGACGGACCTTTGCGGTCAATTTTTCAGGGCTCTCTGGTACAGAAGTCTCCTCCACTCTTTTGCTGCATGGCTTCTGCTGCTCCACAATTTGTTGGGAGATTGTTTTACAGGTTATTTATAGGCTGTGGGTTCGGAGATAGCATATGTGAATCTTTCTACACTGCCATCTTGGCTCATTAAGTCTTTCAGAAATATAGTGAATCACTGGGAGCAGGAGGCAGAAATAGGTGATTAGAGTGTGGAAGAAGCAGAATCAGGTTGTGTGAGAAAGTACAAACTGGACCAATTAAGAAACAGGAAGAGTCAAAGCTGCCATTCTGATCAGGAGGAAGATCTGGCTGTGAATGACTATTGTATTACTGGTCTCATTTACATAGGGAAATCCAGTCTCAAAAAAAGGGTAATGAGCATGTTAAGTTTTGCCCTAAAGGATAAAAATGTGAACAACAGATGAAAATTACAGAGAAGCAGATGGGTAGTCAATGTAAGGGAGAAGAGGAATCTCTCATTTACAGAATTATTGCACAGAAAATTCTGATTAATTTGCAAGATTGTCTAGTTCATTTCTGAAGTTCTAGCAGACTTAGAGATTCTGTGGTTCTGAGTTGAATTCCAGGGAGGCCCAGAATGGACCAATACATAACACTTCCATCAGTATATGCTTCCAAGTCTAATAATGATATTTTTTGAAATAGACATCTTTGACTGGGACACAAACCCATCTTCTGCACAACTGCCAAATAAACTTCGTCTAACAGAAATCTTACTCAATACTCCTGTGCTCAAGAATCTTAAGTAGCTGTTCATTGCTTTTATGATGAAATATAGAACTCTTAGCTGGGCATATACACCACTTTACACAATCTGCTTCTAGTGCATTTTTAAAATATAAATTTCTTTATATATTTTTAGTTTTCAACATTTACTTCCATAGATTGTAAATTTTGTACACCTCCCCCCTCTTCTGCCTCCTGAAGATGACATGCAATACAATATAGGCTCTACATATGCATTCTAATCAGACATATTTTCACTTTAATCATGTTGCACAGTAAAATTAGAAAGAGTAGAAGGAACCATGAGAAAGAAAAAAAACACAGTCAAGGCGGGGAGAGACAGAGAGACAGAGAAAGAGAGAGAGACAGGGAACTCATGACATGCCTCTCTCTACATTTAGACTCCATATTTTTTTCTTTATGTGCATAGCATTTTCCATCATCAGTCTTTTGGAGTTGTTTTAGGTCCTTTCATTGCTAAGAAGAGCTAAATCTATCAAAGTCAGTAACTACACACTGCGGCTGTTAACTGTGTACAGTGTTCTCCTGTTTGTGCTCACTTCATTCAGCATCAGTTCATATAAGTCTTTCCAGATTTTTCTGAAGTCTGCCTATTCATCATTTCTTATAACACAATATTATTCCATTATATTCATAATTAAATTAATTATGTTCGTATACCCCAAATTGTTCAGTTATTCCACATTTGATGGGCATCCCCTCCATTTTCAGTTCTTGTGCACCACAAAAAGAGCTGCTATAGATATTTCTGTCCATGTTGATCTTTTTCCCATTGTTATGATCACTTTGGGATGGAGCCTCTAGTGTCCTTTTATATACATTATTTCCATTCACTCAGTATGTTCCTGATAAATTGATGACTTTCATGTTCTTCAAATCTGCTCTTCGCTATCTCTTCTCACAGTTCGTCTCCCACACTTACTTTTACAACTATTCAATAAATCTTATGTAATGAGCACATCGTATGTGCTCACCCTGTGCAAGACTGCATACTTATTTAAGAATACTTGTGCTTTAAGTCCAAATAGTGTGTTGAAGAAGATATACTTTCTGGAGCCAGGAATTCAAGGGAATTCAAAGTGACACTATAAATTACCATGCGGTAAAGTAGTAAGAGTAAATTGTAGATTGTACTTGGAAGCATTCAATAGAAAAGTCAATTGCTACCTATATGGTACTCTGAAGAGTACCAGCAATACTTTCTTTCTACTCTTTTTTTTCTTTTTTAAAACTCTTTTCTGCTTCTATTCTTTCAAAATATAGACCAGGGCATATAGACTAAACTGGTAATAGATATTATTCTTTTAAAAACTGATCTATTTTGTGTCTTTACTCTCTAAGAAGTAGGAATTTCTTGAAATCATTTTGGTCCATTTAAAACCTAACAATATCAAAATATAAACTAGATTACAGCAGCTCAGAAATTGATGAATAATCTACCACGTGGATTTTGACTTCAGAAATGTTTATGCCATTATACCATGAGACTATCCATGGGAGTCTGAATGGTTCTGTGTGACAGCACATGCTTCCAAGAATTTTAATTGTTAACGGTTCAAACAGAACCCTGTGGCCTATATGAAGGCCTTCAATTTTTGTTGAAGTATCATCTTCCATGTGAAGTCCTTCCTAATCTGCACAATGCCTAACTGCTAGCATCACCCCTCCAATAATTGTGTTCATTCTTCCATATGTCATTTTCTCCTCCATTAGAATGTAAGCTTTTTGAAAATAGAAAATAAAAGAAGGGTTAACCTCATCAGATGCCTGTGACCTGCAAAATTCTGAGTATGACTTGAACCATATCAGAATGTAACTAGGAAACATCTAACAAAAAGAGTAAGATATAATAAAAGATACATATTTGCAATATGTGCTTTTATAAGTCAATAGGTATCTTTAAGGAAACAATTTCCTTTTTTTAATTTTTATTTACATTTATTTAACTTTTTACATTCATTTTCACAAAATTTTGGTTTCCAATTTTCTCTTCCCTTTTTCTCCCCTCCTCCCACCCCAATACACCGAGCAATCTAATTTTCCCTATCTCCAATCTGCCCTCTCTTCTCTCATCCCTTCCATCTCTTGTCCCCATCTTCTCTTTTGTCCTATAGGGCCAGATGACTTTCTATTCCTCATTAATTGTATGTCTCATTTCCTAGTAGCAACAACAATACTAAACAGTTGTTCCTAAAACTTGAGTTCCAAATTTTCCCCCATCCCTCCCTCCCCACCCATTCCCATTGGGAAGGCAGGCAATTCAATATAGGCCCTATCTGTGTAGTTTTCAAATGACTTCCATAATAGTCGTATTGTGTAAGACTAACTGAATTACCCTCCATCCAATCCTGCCCCTCATTGTTTCTATTCTGTCTTTTGATCCTGTCCCTCCCTGAGTGTTGACTTCAAATTGCTCCCTTCTCCCATTGCCCTCCCTTCCATCATCCACCCCCCTTGCTTATCTCCTTGTCCCCCACTTTCCTGTACTGTAAGATAGGTTTTCATACTAAAATGAGTGTGCATTTTAGTCCTTCCTTTAGTCAAATGTGAGGAGGGTAATCTTCTTTTTTTTTTTTTTTTTGAATCAGCTCTCTTCTTTGTCCCTCCACTAAAAGGTCTCCTGCTTGCCTCTTAAATGACATATAATTTGCCCCATTCCATTTCACCCTCTTTCCTCCCCCTACGTTTCTCTCTCGCCATTTACGTTAATTTCTTTTAAGATATGGTCCCATCCTATTTAGTTCACTCTGTGCTCTCTGTCTCTGTATGTGCGTGCATGTGTGTATGTGTGTGTGCGTGCACATGTGTACATGTGTGTGTGTGATCCCAGCAACTACCCAGATACTGAAAAGTTTTAAGAGTTAGAAATATTGTCTTTCCATGTAGGAATGTAAACAGTTCAATTTTGGTAAGTCCCTTATGACTTCTCTTTGCTGTTTACTTTTTCATGCTTCTTCTCATTCTTGTGTTTGAAAGTCAAATTTTCTTTTCAGCTGTGGTCTTTTCATCAAAAACGCTTGAAAGTCCTCTGTTTCATTGAACGACCATATTTTCCCCTGAAGTATTATACTCAGTTTTGCTTGGTAGGTGATTCTTGGTTTGAGTCCTAGTTCCTTTGACTTCTGGAATATCCTATTCCATGCCCTTCGATCTCTTAATGTAGAAGCTGCTAGATCTTGAGTTATCCTGATTTTATTTCCACAGTACTGGAATTGTTTCTTTCTAGCTGCTTGCAAGGTTTTCTCCTTGACCTGGGAGTTCTGGAATTTGGCCACAATGTTCCTAGGAGTTTCTCTTTTTGGATCTCTTTCAGGTGGTGATCGATGGATACTTTCAATACTTATTTTGCCCTCTGGTTCTTGAATGTCAGGGAAGTTTTCCTGGATAACTTAATGGAAGATGGTGTCTAGGCTCTTTTTTTTGATCATGACTTTCAGGTAGTCCCATAGATTTTAAATTGTCTCTCCTGGACCTATTTTCCAGGTCAGTTGTTTTTCCCTTGAGATATTTCACATCCTCTTCCACTTTTTCATTCTTTTGGGTTTTTTTTGTGATTTCTTGGTTTCTCAGAAAGTCATTAGACTCCATCTGTTCCATTCAATTTTTGAGAGAACTATTCTCTTCAGTGAGCTTTTGAACCTCTTTTTCCATTTGGCTAATTCTGCTTGTGAAAGCATTCTTCTCCTCATTGGCTTTTTGAACCTCTTTGCCAATTGAGTGAGCCTATTTTTCAAGGTGTTATTTTCTTCAGCATTTTTTTGGGTCTCCTTTACCAAGGTATTGACCCGTTTTTCATACTTTTCTTGCATCTCTCTCATTTCTCTTCCCAGTTTTTCTTCCACCTGTCTAACTTGCTTTTCAAAATCCTTTTTGAGCTCTCCCAAGGCCTGAGCCCACCAGACAACCTCCTGGGATGTCTGGGATACAGAGGCCCCGGCCTCCACGTCTTTCCCTGATGGCAAGAATATTTCGTCATCGTCGTCAGATCCGAAAGTCGGGATCATTTGCATCTGCTCAAGAAAACTCTCTGTAGTCTTATTTTTTTCCCCTTTTCTAGGCATTTTCCCAGGAAGTTATTTGACTTCTGAGATTCCTGTCCAACCCCTCCTAGATCCGCCCAGCTAGTGCTTGAGGTCTGAGATTCAAATGGGCTTTCCGTGGCAGGTGTGGCTGCTATTCAATGTGAGCTTTAGTTCTGGTGCTGGGGTTGGGGCAGGGCCGCCTCCCAGGCTCAGTTCCCTCAGCGGCTTTATGCAGAGACCTTCAGTGATGGAGCGGGTGGGGCAGGGCTGTCTCCCAGGCTCAGCTCCCTCAGGGCCTTTATGCAGAGACCTTCAGTAATTGAGCGGGTGGGGCAGGGCTGTCTCCCAGGCTCAGCTCCTTCAGGTTGTTTATGCAGAAATTTTCAATAATGAAGATTCTGCCTGTCTTCTCGGGGAGTCCCGGGGGCTGCTGCTGCTGCCTCTGCCTCCACCGCTTCCTGCCCCTGCCTCCGCCACTTACTCCCAAGGGGGCCCGAGTCACGGAGACACTTCGCTCCCCTCTCGGCCGGCCCAGACGTGTCTCTCACTGACCTGTAGTGTCTGTGGGCGGAGGGACCTTCGCGGCTGCCAGAGCTTCCGTCCCTGAAGCCTGCTCAGATCAGCTTCTCTGGGGCCACGGCCAGGTCAGCTCTGGGGTGGGGTCCACTTTCCTGGGTGTGACGGACCCTGGGGACCACTCTCCAAGGCTCTCTGGAACGAAAATCTCTTCCACTGTGTTTCTGCACACCCTGGAGTGATCCAGAATTTGTGGGGAGCTCTTCTTACATTAAATGCATGGGCTGTGGGTTTGGAGCTAGCATACAGTGAGTCTTTCTACTCAGCCATCTTGACTCCACCCCGGTGAAAACCAAGGAAACAATTTCTAATTGATTGTAAAATCACTGTTTTAGAGTCTATAAAACAAATATGTAAATCTATTCTTGCCCTCAAGAAGTTTAGCTTCTACTGGGAAGATGACTCATTTAAGCAAATAAAAGAATGAAATCTGATTTGAGAATTGAGAGACCCAAAACAAATAAGGAGGTCAGAAAAGGTTTCCTGTCGAGGTGGTACCTAGGTTAAGGAAGCAAAGAAGTTAACTAAGGAAAATATTTTACATGTATCCTTTTACTGATTCAAATTTGACAGGACATGTATCTTCATGATCCTCTCCACTGTATTATAAATTCTTTCCATGTTATTTTCTCTTATTTGGATGTCTTTGCTTTCTTTTTAAATTAAATTTATTTATATTAATTTTTAACATTCAGTTCCATAAGGTGTTTTTTTCTATATTTTTCATCTCTCTCTCTCCACATATATAGATAGATAGATAAAAAGATATAGATATACAGAGAGATATAGATATATAGATTAAGATATATATAACATATGCATTTATTAAATATATATATATATATTATATATATATATATATACACACATGAGTATAAACAAATAACACGTCTTGGTTGCCCAGTGGATAAAGTGCTTAGTCTGACTTGATAAAATTCATCTTCTTGAGCTCAAATCTGGCCTGACTTAATAGCTGTGTGACTTTGGGCAAGTCATTTAACATTGTTTACCTCTGTATTTCAAAAGTGAATTGAGCTGGAGAAGGAAATAACAAACCTCTCTAATATTTTTACCAAAAAAATCCTAAACAGAGTCACAAAAAGTTGTGCATGACTGAAACAACAGAACAACAGCAGCAGACACAGATAAAGACTCTCTAGCTAGCTAGTTATCTATAGAGATAGATCTATATAGCTATATCTATATAGACACATAGATCTATATATTCTATGAGTGCACGTAAGCCTGTGTGTGCATGCACATGTGTGTGTGTGTGTGCATGTGTGGCAAGCCATTTGTGAAACAAAGGCAAATAAATGAAGCAAAGCACATCCTGCTCAAAAGGAACTTGCATTGAATATATAAAACAATGTTTTATTGGAGTCATTAATACCTTAGAGATAAAGATACAAACTTTCTAACATGATACTAGAATTTGTACTCCTTCAGCTTCAAGGAAAGAAGAGGAATTCTTTAAACTATTTAAACAGGAATAATTGTTTAATCTATGAAGCACTTTACAAGATCTTTAATGACTACATCTCAAGTTTATGTGTCCTTGCTTAAATCCTGCCCCATTTCTGTGCATATATATATATATATATGTATATATGTATATATACATATATACATATATATATGTATATATGTATATATACATATATACACATATATGTATATGTGTGTGTGTGTGTGTGTGTGTCATCTGTGGTTTTTGCCTTCGGCAAATTTTCTAGTTGCAGAAACACTCTGCTTAAAGAGATTCTTCCAAGTCTCTTAAGTCCATTTGGATTCAAAGCTTTTTCTCTTGTTTCACAGATTTATACTCCATAGGATAAACAAGAAATTGGATAAAGATTATTAGGTGACAACTCTCTTGGCTCTAAATTACATAAGGCATAATTCATAATTATTATAATAACTCTAAATTAGTTCCTAAGTTATCCAACTATTTTACTATTCAGATGAAGTTAGTGGGGTGTATTTTTAGTTAAGCTGTCCCCTAATCTAGTATGTGATAACTGTTTACATACATAAAAATATACATACACAAACCTATACATATACACATATGTACATATCATTTCATTCCAAAAATGAAGATTGCATTAGCAACTTACATATTTGCAGTTTACATCAATTCAAATTCAAGATTACTTTCCGTATTTATGTAGCAACATTGAAAGACAGATTTCATTTTTATTGAATCATTTAATCTCTCCTACCCTAACACTGTGCAATAGAAAATATAAGTCAATTTGTGTAAGATATTCTTATTATATTGCTAGTTACAGTAAGAATGAACACATTATTTTAAACTCAGGATATTATGTTGAATTTCTCCTGAAAATTTACTGAATAAAAACACCCCCAACTTTTTTTTGTCATTTTTCATTATCTGTTGATAGTTTTTCCCTATTAAAATAAATAAACTACATCAAATACTGGCATATACAGGCTTCAGGTGACTAAACCTTCCTACAACAGCCTTCTTTTTCTATTTTCAGTTGTGTTAACAAATGGGGGAAAGGACAGTTCA
This sequence comes from Bettongia penicillata ogilbyi, assembly GCA_023548195.1. Taxonomy (NCBI): domain Eukaryota; kingdom Metazoa; phylum Chordata; class Mammalia; order Diprotodontia; family Potoroidae; genus Bettongia; species Bettongia penicillata. Next base: position 956,410 of record JAJHZJ010000293.1, on the reverse strand, counting down.
CTAAGTTTCTATTTTTTAAGAATCTCTGTCTAAAATTGAATACCAAAATTGAGCACATGTTAGCTTAGAGGTATGCTACTAAGCTATTCTGTAATAATGAGTGAAAAATACGTTAAATTTGTATACCCTTTAAAAGTAAAAATAATTATGGGTCTGGTTTGCTGTTATCTTGTGCAGTTGTGTTGCAATGAATGGAGAATTGACTGGAACCAGGAAGATATGAGTTCAAGTTTAGCCATTGAAATAAACTGACTGTGTAATCCTTGTTAAGTCACATCATTTCAGTGTTATAAATTACTCTCAGCGTTACTATGTTGCAAAGAAATTGCTGTCATTCATTGGAAGAGGGAGATTCCTTGTCTGGGAGATTGTTATCTGGAGAAAATTGTAGTCTAGTTCATGTCTATACACTTGGGTCATATAAAACATCTGAGAAAATTTAATAGAAAAACATTGAATGTTGTATTTAATTTCCTTGGACATGTGCATAAATAACTGTATTATGTTGGGGATATCAGCCATATGAATGATACAGACATTACATGCACCACATAGGATGAATAGAGCATATGTAAAGCTAACTTACCTGTTTCTAATAAGCCAGCACTATGCAGTCCTTATATATTAAGGATAATAAGATTATGAAGAATTTTCAACTTTGAGCTTAAAAGATCACTTTTCCCTCAAAAGAAAATTGAAAAGCTTTGAAACTCCATGCTTAAGGGAGGACACTAAACCTTGCTTTTGGGGACATTGTTTTGGCAGATATGTGAAGGATGGATTGAAGAGAACATACTGAAGATGTATTCAGATTAGGATCCTTTTGCAATATTACAACTTAGAAGGAGTGTTCTTTTTTGAGTTTTTCTGTTGAGCTTACTTGTCACCATAGGAACTTTTTATGATTAGTATTTTTGTCCATTTTTTCCAGCCTATTTCTTGACCTTGAATTTTATGCTAAAATGGGCTCTGCTGACACCTAGAGAGATAATTACCATGAGGTTTTTTATTTTATGCTCTTCTGTTGTTTTCACAGAACAGTCTAAAGCCTGCAAGATTTTGTTGGTTCCAACTGTTTACCTCCCTATAAGAGAAAATGATAATTGTTAATTTTGAGAATTGTACATCTATTATGAAATATAGAAGGGATGTATATAGATGGAAGGAGTGGGTATCAAGTAAATTATGTGATGATAATATGATTTAAGGATGTGAAGGGATTGTATCAGGAGATATGAAAAGGAGGAAGTAGAAAAGGCAAATTGCATCACAAAAAGAAGTAAAAATTATATTAAAGTAGAGGGAGAGAAGGAAGGGGGATAAGTATTGTTTGAGAGGTACTCTTATCTGATTTGGTGCAAGGAGGGAATAACAAAATTAAGTATATTAATATAACTAGCTCTGTAGACAATATGAGGGGGAGGGGGAAAGAAAGAGGAAGGGAGTCTAAAGGGGAGCATAAAAGTAGTAAGGGTAAAGGGGATATAAAATAAAAGGGAGGAGGGCTGAAAGAAGCAAGCGAAGACGGAAGAAGTCATTGGTCAAAAATTAAAACTTTATTGTGGAGGGGAAAAGAGAAGGGGGAACTAAAAGCCCAAATAGTGGAAAAGAGGATGGAGGGAAGTATACAGATAATAATCATAACTGTGAATGTGAATGGAATGAACTCTCCCATAAAATGGAGAAGAATAGCAAAATGGATTAAAAGCCATAATCCAATAACATATGGTTTACAAGAAACACAGTTGAAACAGGGGCATACACGCAGGGTAAAAGTAAAAGATTGGAGCAAAATATATTGTGCTTCAGCTGATATAAGAAAAGCAAGGGTAGCAATCTTAATCTCAGACATAGCAATAGAAGAAATATATCTAATCAAAACAGATAAGGAAGGAATCTATATCCTGTTAAAAAGGCATCATAGACAAGGAAGGAAAATCATTACTAAACATGTATGCTCCAAATGGTATAGCATCCAGATCCTTAAAGGAGAGGTTGGAGGAGGTGCAGAAAGAAAGAGACAGCAAAACTATACTAGTGAGGGACCTCAACTTCCCCTTCTCTGAACTTAATAAATCTCATCTTAAAATAAACGAGAAAGAAGTCAAGGAGGTGAATAAAACTCTGGATAAGGTAGATATGATAGAACTCTGGAGAAAACTTAATGGGGATGGAAAGGAATATACCCTTTTCTCAGAGGTACATGGCACATATACAAAATTTTACTGTGTTCTAGGGCATAAACACCTCATAATCCAGTGAAGAAAGGCAAAGATAGTCAAAGCTGGTATTTCAGATAATAATGCAATAAAAATTATATGTAATAAAAGATCATGGAAAGATAAACCAAAAATTAATCTAAAAGAAGGCATGGGTTAAACACCAAACCATCTAAACAATCAACCACTTCATTCAAGAGAATGATAATAATGAGAAAAACTACCAAATCTTATGGGATACTGCAAAAGTAGTTCTTAGGGGAACTATTATATCTTTGAATGCCTACTTGAATAAAATACGGAAAGAGGAGATCAATGATTTGGGCATGCAGCTGGAAAAGCTAGAAAAAAACCAAATTGAAAATCCCCAAATAGGTACCAAATTAGAAATACTGAAAACTAAAGGAGAGATCGATAAAATTGAAATTAAGAAAACTATTGAACTAACCTTCTTTCAAGTTGATTAAAATAAAGAAAGAGGTGGAGCCAAGATGGAGGAGTGAGAGCAGCAACTTACTTAAGTTCTTGGACAGACTCCTTTGGATATCTCTGAAAGGAGAATATGACTAAATTTTGGAGGTGCAGAATCCAGTGGGAGACAGACTGTGGCAGATTCAGAGCCTAGGACAGACTGGAAGGTCCAAGGGAAAGATCTGCTCCACGAGGGTGACCCTACAGTGCACCGCACAGCGCATCCACTGCAGCGGAGCAGAAGGGCTCCAGGAGACATGGGACAGTAGCAGGCAGAACCAGCGGAGCACCAGTTGAGGGTGAGAGACCAACAAAGCTGAATAGGTGGCAGCTACTGGGCACCAAATATCAACACAGCAGCTCCTGAGGCTTTCAACCTGCAGATTAAACATCGGTAAGTCACCTACTTGAACTTCCAGGAGCCAGGATGGCAGAGGGATCAGTTAATGCTCTTGTCTCCTCCCTTGATGATCTTGAAAGAACCATAAAATATTTCTCCGGAAAAATCCTGGATCAGTGGTAACAGCAGAGTGGGCAAATAGTCTCATAAAAGCTAAGGTTAGGAAATTAGCTAAGGGGGATTCCTCCAAATGTGGCAGAAGCAAAGAGGAAGGACAAGAGGACACAGGGCAGGGGAAACTCGCACTAGGACCCAGGCAAGCCTCAGTGCCAGGATAGGAGCCCAGGAGGGGTGGGAACTCATATTAGCATCTAGGTGTGCCTCAGTACTCCAGGGGAAATGGGAAGACAATAGGGAAGCTGGAATTACCATACCCTGAGCTTGCCTTTGCCCCAGTTCAGGTGAGGAGATCTCCTATGACCAGACCACCTCTCCCCCACACTTAACAAGCTAACAAGAGGGCAGATCGGGGAAACATAAAACGAAAACCTGATCATAACTTTTTCGCACAAGTAGGGTTAAAACCATGTTCTGCAGCTTCTAACTGAAAGAACTAGAAACCAGGACACACAATCACCATTATGAACAAGAAAAATCAAAATAAGTGTGAAAAAACCACAGAGTCTTTCTATGGGGATAAGAAAAAAACAAAAATAACGAAGACTTCATTACTGAGACTGTACATCCATCTGAAACTTCAGAAGGGACTATGAACTGCTAGCATGCACAAACACCTCTCCTGGAACAGCTGAAGAGGGAAATAAAAGAAAAACTGGCTAAAGATTTTAAAATTATAAAAAAACTAATTCACTGATGAGAACATCTCTTTGAAAAGGAAACTTGAACAAATGGAAAAGGAAATACAAAACTTAACTGGGAAAACTTGAAAAATGGAAAAGAAAAAACTTAACTGAAAAAACAAAAATTAACTGGAGAAAATAACTACTTAAAAAGAAAAATTGGACAGAAGGAAAAGGAGATTCAAAAATTAACAGAAGAAAATAATTTGATAAAGATTAGAACTGGTCAAGTAGAAACTACTAACTCTATGAGACAGTAACAATAAGTCAAACAAAATCTGAAGAATGAAAAGATAGAAGAAAATGTAAAATACCTAATTGGAGAAACAGCTGATTTGGAAAATAAATGCAGGAGAGGAAATTTGGGATTTTTTTTTCTGTCAGAAAGCCATGATGAATAAAAGAGCTTGGACAATATCTTCCAGGAAATCATCAAGGAAAACTGCCCAGAAGTGCTAGTTCCAGAGGGCAAAATAATCATTGAAAGAATCCACTGCTCACCTCCCGAAAGGCATCCCAAACTCAAAACCCCAAGAAATATTGTTACCAAATTCCAAAACTATCATGTGAAGGAGAAAATACTACAGGCAGCCAGAAAGAAGAAATTCAAATATCAAGCAGCTACAGTCAGGATCACACAGGACCTTGCAGCTTCTACATTAAAAGATCAAAAGACTTGGAATCCAATATTCCATAAGGAAAAGGATTTGGGACTACAACCAAGAATCAACTACCTAGCAAAGTTCTGCGTAACATTCCTGGCAAGTAGATGATCATTCATAGAAGTAAGGGAGTTCCAGACCTTCCAAACCAAAACAGCAGACATTAATAGATAATTTGATCTTCAAATGCAGGTCTCAAGAGAAGCATAAAGAAAGGTAAAGAGGTGGGGAAAAAACACAACAAAACTGGTTACTCAATTTGGGCAAACTGTTTACCTCCCAGAAGGGAAGATGATAACTGTTAATCTTGAGAATTGTGCATCTATTATGAAATATAAAAGGAATATACATAGAGGAAACAGGTATAGACAATGGGGCAATATCATTACTAAACATGTGTGTTCCAAGTGATATAGCATCCAGATTCTTAGAGGAGAGGTTGGGGGAGTTGAAAGAAGAAATTGACAGCAAAACTATACTAGTGGAGGAAAACAACCTCCCCCTGTCTGACCTTGATAAATCTAACCTCAAAATAAACAAGAAACAGGTTAAGGAGGTAAATAAAACTCTGGATAAGGTACATAAGATAGATCTCTGAAGAAAACTGAATGGGAATATAAAGGAATATACCTTTTTCTCAGCGGTACATGGCGTATTTACAAAAATTGACTGTGTACTAGGACATAAAAACCTAAAAATCTAGTGCAGAAAGGCAGAGAAAATCAATGCATCCTTCTGAGAACATAATGCAGTAAAAATTATACGTAAAAAAAGATCATGGAAAGATAAGCCAAAAATCACTTGGAAACTAAATTAGTTAATCCTAAAGAAGGATTGGGTTAAAGAAGAAATCATAGAAACAATCAACAACTTCATTCCAGAGAATGACACTAATGACATAACCTTCCAAATCTTACGAGATACTGCAAAAGCAGTTCTTAGTGGAAGTTTTATATATTGGAATGCCTACACAAATAAAATAGAGAAAGAGGAGGTAAATGACTTGGGAATGCAGCTGAACAAGCTAGATAAGGAACAAATTGAAAATCCCCAAGTAAATACTAAATTAGAAATACCGAAAACCAAAGGAGAGATTTATAAAATTGGAATTAAGAAAGTTATTGAATTAATAAATAAAATCAATAGTTGGTTTTTATAAAAAAAAAAAAACTAATGGTCAATTTGGTTTAAAAAAAGAAAGAAGAAAATCAAATTATTAATATGTAAAATGAATGGGGTGAACTCACCTGCAATGAGGAGGAAATTAAAACAATAACCAGAAATTACTTTGCCCAAATTTATGCCCACAAATTCGATAATCTAAAATAGATGGATGAGTATTTAAAAAAATACAAATTGCCAAGATTAACAGAAGAGGAAGTTGAATACTTAAACAACTCCATCTCAGAAGAATTTGAACAAGCCATCAATGAACTCCCTAGGAAAAAGTCTCCAGGGCCAGATGGATTTACAAGTGAATTCTATTAAACATTTAAAAAATACTTAATTCCAATACTATATAGACTATTTTTGAAAACTGGGGAAGAAGGAGTGCTCCCAAATTATTTCTATGATATAAATATAGTTTTGACACATAAACCAGTAAGAGACAAAACAGAGAAAGAAAATTATAGACCAATTTCTCTAATGAATGCAAATGCAAATATTTAAAATAAGATTTTAGCAAAAAGAATACAGCAACTTATCCCGAGAATAGTACATTATGATCAGGTAGGATTCATAACAGGAATGCAGGGCTGGTTCAATATTAGGCAAACTATTAACATTATCAATCACATCGACAACAAAACCAGCAAAAACAACGTGATTATCTCAACAAAATACAACACACATTTCTATTAAAAACACAGGAGAACATAGAAATAAAGCAAACTTTCCATAAAATAATAAGCAATATCTACCTAAAACCTTCAGCAAGCATTATATGGATTGCAGATAAGGTAAAAGCATTTCCAATAAGAACAGGGATGAAACAATGATGATAATTATCAACACTATTATTCAATATGGTCCTACAAATGTTAGCTGTAGCAATCAGACAAGATAAAGAAATTGAAGGAATAAGAATAGGCAAAGAAGAAACTAAGTTATCGCTCATTGCAGATGATATGATGATATACTTAGAGAATCCCAGAGATTCAAGCAAAAGATTACTTGAAATAATAAAAGAGTACTTGAAATAATAATGTTGCAGGCTACAAAATAAACCTGCACAAATCTCATTCCTATATATTAGCAATGAAATCCAACCACAAGAGAAAGAAGGAGAAATCCCATTTAAAGCTAGGGTAGACACTATGAAATACTTGAGAGTTTACCTGCCAAAAAAACCCAGGGACTATATTAACACAATTACAAGACACTTTCTGCACAAATAAAGTCAGATTTGAGTAAGTGGAAAAACCTCCTGTTTGATAAACCCAAGGACCCCAGCTTCTCAGATATGAACTCAATATTAGACAAAAATTGCTAGGAAAACTGGATAACTGTGTGGTGGAAACTAGACAGAGACTCATTCCTGACACTGTACACAAGAATAAAGTCCAAATGAGTACAAGATCTAAGTATAAAGATTGATACCGTGGACAAAATGGAGGAGCATGAAATAGTGTATTTATCAGATTTATGGAGAAGGGAAGAATTTTTTAGCAAAGAAGAGATAGAAAGCATTATGAAATGCAAGATGGATAATTTTGATTACATTAAACCAAAAACTCTTTGCACAACCAAACCCCATGCAACCAAAATTTGGAGGGATGTAGTAAACTGGGAAATAATTTCTACAGCTAATCTCAAGACCTCATTTCTAGAATATATAGAGAACTGACTCAAATGCACAACTATACAAGCCATTCCCCAATTGATAAATGGTCAGAAGATATGAATAGGCAATTTTCAGAGGATGAAATTAAAGATATCTATAATTATATGAAAAAATGCTCTAAATAACTTTTGATTAGAGAGATGAAAATCAAAACAAATCTGAGGTACAACATCACACCTATAAGATTGGCGAACATGACAGAATTGGAAAATGATAAATGTTGGAGAAGATGTGGGAGAGTTGAAACACTAATTCATTGTTGATGGAGTTGTGAGCTCATTTAACCATTCTGGAGAGTGGTTTATAACTATGACCAAAGGGCTACAAAAATATGCATACCCTTAGACCTAGCAATATCGGTACTAAGACTGTATCCTCAAGAGATATTAAAAATAGGAAAGGGTCCCACATGTACAAAAATATTTATCACCAGCACCCCTTGTAGTTGCCAAACCTGGAAATCAATAGGATGCCCATCATTTGGGGAATGGCTGAATAATTATGGTATATGAATAGAATGCAGTACTATTGTGTCATAAGACATGATGAACAAGAAGACTTCAGAGAGGCCTGGCAGGACTTATATGATCTGATGCTGAGTGAAAGGAGCAGAACCAGGAGAACTTTGTGTACAACAACCACAGTGTGCGAGAGGTTTTTCTGGTAGACTTGGAACTTCGTAATAACACAAGAACATTAAAGAAAAAAAAAATTCCTAATGGTTTTCTAAGGCAAAATGCCTTCCACACTCAGAGAAACAACTATAGAATTCATTCACAGAATGTAGAAGATCATGTTTGTGTGTGTGTGTTATGTTTTGTTTTGTTATATTATTTCTTCCATTTATTTTAGTTAATCTACACAGTATAACTATAGTGAAATCGTATTCAATAACGAAGTATATGTAGATCCTCTATAGAATTGCATGCCATCTTGGGGAGGGTGAGGGGTCATGTGGGGTAGGTGGCAGGGGTAAAAATCTAAGTTTTATGACAATGATTATAGAACATTAAAATAAATTTTAAAAAAAGAAAGAAGAAAATGAAATTGCCAATATCAAAAATGAAAGGGTTGAACTCACTTCCAATGGGGAGGAAATTAAACAATAATTACAAATTACTTTGTCCAACTTTATGCCCATCAATTCAACAATCTAAATGAGATTTATGAGAATTTTAAGAACACGTAAATTGCCCAGATTAACAGAAGGGTAAGTTTAATATTTAAAAGACCCCTTCTCAGAAGAAGAAATTGAAAAAGTCATCAATGAACTCTCTAGAAAAAAATCTCCAGGGTTGGATGAATTGCCTAGTGAACTCTATTGAGCATGTAAAGAACAGTTAAGTCCAATATTCCATAAACTTTTTGGGAAAATTGTGGAAGAAGGAGTACTACCTAATCCTTTATTATGATACAAAAATGGTTTTGATACCTGAACCAGGAAAAGACAAAACAGAGAAAGAAAATCACCTACCAGTTTTTCTAATACATATAGATGCAAAAATTTTAAATAAGATTTTAGCAAAAAGAATACAGCAACTTATCACGAGGATAATACATTATGTTCAGGTAAGATTCATACATGGAATACAGGGCTGGTTTCATATTAGAAAAAAACATTAGTGTTATCGATCATAGCAATAACAAAACTAACAGAAACCACATGATTATCTCAATAGATGCAGACAAAAAAAAACTTTTGACAAAATACAATACTCATTCCTATTAAAAACACTGGAGAGCATAGAAATAAAGCTAACTTTCCATAAAATAGTAAGAAGTATCTACCTAAAATCTTCAGCAAGCAGTATATGCAATGGAGATAAGCTAGATGCATTTCCAATAAGATCAGCAGTGAAACAAGGATGGCCATTAGCACCACTCTTATTCAATATGGTACTAGAAATGTTACTTGTAGAAATTAGAGAAGATAAAGAAATTGAAAAAATTAGAATATACAAAGAAGAAATTAAATTACCAATCTTTGCTGATGATATGATGATATACTTAGAGAATCCCAGAGATTCAAGCCAAAAACTACTTGAAATAACAAAGAAATCTGGCAAAGTTGAAGGTTACAAAATAAACACGCACAAATCTTCTGCATTTCTATATATTAGTAACAAAGTCCAACAGCTAGACATAGAAAGAGAAATCCTATTTAAAGCTATGTCAGACACTATAAAAATTTAGAAATTTACTTGCCAAAACACAACCAGGGAGTATATGAACACAATTACAAGACACTTTTCGCACAAATAAAATCAGATCTAAGAAAATGGGAAAATACCAGTTGGTTGTGGGTAGGGCAAGCCCATACAGTAAAAATAAAAATTTTTTCTAAGTTAATTTACTTATTTACTGCCATACCAATCAAACTATCAGGCAATTATTTTGTAGAGCTGGAAAATGGTATATCAAAATACATCTGGAAGAACAAGTAATCCAGAATATCAAGAAGACTAAAAATATTAGGGAAGGTGGCCTAGCGCTACAAGATCTCAAATTTTTATTATAAAGCTGCACTTATCAAGACCACTTGGTATTTGCTAAGAAGGAGAAGGGTAGAAAAGTAGAATAAGCGAGGAACTGAAGACACAGTAGACAATGAATATAGCTATCTACTGTTTGATAAACCCAAGGACTCCAGCTTCTTGGATAAGAACTCACTGTTTGACAAAAATTGCTGGGAAAGCTGGATAACAGTGTGGCAGGAAGTAGGCATGGAACAATGCCTGACATTGTACAGATGAATAAAGTCCATATTTGTACATGATCTAGGTATAAAGATCCATACTATGGAGAAATTGGTGGAGCAAGGAATAGTGTATTTATCAGATTTATGAAGAAGGGAAAAATTTTTGACTAATGAAAAGACAGAAAGCATTATGAAGTGCAAGATGGATAATTTTGATTACCTTAAACTCAAAAATTTTTGCACAATCAAACCCAATGCAACTGATATTGGGGAGGATGCAGAAAACTTGGGGAAAAAATTTGCAACTTGTGTCTGTGATAAAGGCTTCATTTCTAGAATATATACAGAACTGAGTCAAATGTACAAAAATACAAGTAATTCCCCAATTGACAAATGATCAAAGGATATGAACAGGCAATTTTCAGAGGAAGAAATTAAAGATGTCTATATTCATATGAGAAAAAAGCTCCAAATCACTATTCATTACAGAGATGTAAATCAAAACAACTCAGCGATACTACACTACAGCTGTCAGATTGGCAAACATGACAGAACAGGAGGATGATAAATGTTGGAGAGGATGTGGGAGATTTGGAACACTAATTCATTGTTGATTGAGCTATTGGAACTGTGCCCAAAGAGCTACGAAAATATGTACACCCTTTGACTCAGCAACATTGCTTTTAGGACTATGCCCAAGAGATCATAAAAATGGGAAAGGACTCCACATGTACAAAAATATTTATAGCAGCACTCTTTGTGGTGGTCGAGAACTGGAAATCAGTGGGATGCCCATCAATTAGGGAATGGCTGAATCAGTTAAGATATGTGAATGTAATGGAATACTATTATACTATAAGAAATGATGAACTGGAAGACTTCAGAGAGGCCTAGAAAGACTTATATGATCCGATGCTAAGTGAAAGGAGCAGAATCAGGAGAACTCTGTGCACAGTAACACAGTGTGAGAGAGTTTTGTTTTCTTTTGTTTTGTTTTCTGGTAGACTTGAAACTTTATTGCAATGCATGGACTTAAAAAGAAAAAAAAATTCCCAATGATCTTTTAAGCCAAAATGCCTGCTACATCTAGAGAAAGAACTATGGGATTCAATTGCATAGTATAGCAGATCATTTTCTTTTGTATTACATTTTGGTTTGTTATATGATTTCTCCGATTCATTTCAATTCTTCTATGCATCACGACTGTGGTGAAAATGTATTTAGTAGAAATGTATGTGCAGAACTCATGTAAAATTGTATGCCATCTTGGGGAGGGAGGGGGAAGGTAGAGGAGACGGAGGGAAAAATAATTCTAAGTTATATGGTAGTGATTGTGGAGCACTGAAAATAAATAATATTAATTAAAAACATTCATAAGTTTTGGCAAAAATAAGATACCAAATGACGGTGTTGGATAGTTAGAGAAGACACTGCAATTGGTTACAGGATAGATAACATCATGAAGGTAGGAACAACATGACTGGTAACATCAATAAAATCATACTAGCATCCACATGGTCACCTCTCTGTCAATGGAGTAATGTTAATTATTTTATATGTTCTGTCTGCATTTTACAATCTATACCATTGAATCAAATCTATCAGACTGGCTGTCTCCATGGAAGAGAAAAAAATTCCCTAATTGCATAGGGGCTGGAAAGGACAAATGACATATCTTTGGGGATGGTACCAAGTTAACTTGAGGGGCTTAACTGTAACAAATAGATGTCCTGAAAGTAATTCAGGGGCTACCAGTAAGAGAGATAGCATGCTTCCTTTTAATTATAACTTCTGAACTAACTCAGAGGGAAAGCTAAATGCCTGAGCTCAACTCAAGGATAAAATGACTTCAGAAAGATGAAAAGTCAATCATAAAAATCATTATAGAATAAAATCAGTAACATTGTAGAATCAACACAGCAGAAATCTAAGATAATATTAATTTGATCTTCTGATTATACAAGGCTTTTCCCTACAAATCACTCACAGAATCTCCAGTTTAGAATAGTGTTCTGAAGTTATTGTGCAACACCAGATTAACAAAGAATTTCATTTATTTTGTTCCACCGTAAACACTCATTTAATCAATTCTGAAAGACGGTTTATTAAGAGAACCCTTCACTTTACATAGTAATTTACATTCACTTATCTCATTTTGATGAGAAGATTTTGCTTCCATCAAATTCAATTCTGTCTCTTTTTTCCTCTATATGCAATGCTCCTATTTTTGCAATTATAATCCAGGCAGAACAAGAGTTATTGTCCTATCCCATATGCTTTCAAGTACCTCAAGACAATTGCCATTTTCTTCATCCAAAATCTTTCCTTCGCTAAAATTTCCCACTACTTTCAATTAATCCTGTATTTCATGGTTATAGATCCTAATGATTAATGCTTATTCTCTTTTGAATATTCTCTAGATTGGCAATGAGCTTTCTGAAATGTTGCATTTAGAACTAAGTATACTATTTCATAAATTTGTGACCAGGCAAAATATATGTCATATTTTATTCTCCAGCTTATTTTGCTAATATGGAAACTGAGGCAAATAGGAGCAAGTGACTTGCAAGAGGTCATACAGGTAGAAAGGTATGACTTCACATTTGAACTTAGGTCACCCTAACCATAGTCCAGTGTTCTATCCACTGAGCTAGTTAGCTGATCCTAGCTGACATCGGAAGACCTGGGTTCAAATCGAATTCTGATACTAATAATGCTGGCCTAGACAAGTGACTTATGCTTATAAGCTTCATTTTCCGTATTTGTTGAATGAGGGATATGGATTATTTGACGTTAAGTATACCATTCAGCACTGGACAATAATCGTATGACTTCTACTAAACTAGAGGAATTGAAAGTACAGTGCTTTTGGAAATAATTTGAAATTAAACGGTTTCCCTCATTTGCTCCTGCATTCCTATTTTAAGTACATCATCCTTTTTGTCATTATTACATGTTTACGTGTAATTAATTCAACCAGCTGTTCTAGAGTACAGGAGATATGGAGAATACAACAATGGACACTCAGAACGTTAATCTGAATAGATATGATTGTGAAATAAAGTGTGAATAGTAAAAGGTAGCATGTATGAGTTTTATTGTATAGGAATAATTTCAACAATCAATTTACTTAAGTAAACAAGGAAAACATTTAAATGTATTCTACGATAGATTTGTTCAGTTATTCTGTGAAGTTCTTGTTTAATGTGATAGATGAGGGGAAATATTTTTCATTTGAACTAAAGGTTCTAATAGATCCTTACTCCTGAAAGAATTTCTTTCACCAAACATTATATCTTAGCAACTGTAAATTCTTTATTTTAGCGTGATATGGGCAGAAAATGTAAACATAAACTCATTATGCTACTATGACCCATAGCCATGTATAGAAACAGGAATTGTAGCTGGAATTGAACGGAAAGAACATATAGCTTGAGTTCCAGAGAAAGGAAATAACTTCCTACACAGCTACCCTGTGTAAGGCCCTAGAACTGAACTTTAACTAAGTTTTATATATTCCACAGACAATATCAAGAACGCATAAAGTAAATATAATGTCAATACTCTGGTTAGAGTCAAGAGCTTCATAAGTAAATAATTTTCAGGTCACCATGAGTGAATACTGAGGAGTGGAGCCAAGATGGTGGAGTAGAAGCAGGAACCTTCCTGAGGTCTTCCCCCAAACTCCTCAAAATACCTGTAAAAAATTACTCTAAACAAATTCTAGAGCAGCAAAAGTCACAAAATGAAAGAGTAAAACAGATTGCCAGCCCAAGACAATCTGGAAGGCAGACATTTAGGACTTTTCCACTGGATTAATAGTGTTGCACATCCCAGCTTAAGCCATGTTGGTATAGATGGGAATGTATCAGGTCTCAGGGCACTGAATCATTGGCAGATGTAGCACTTTCCAGATAATTGCCAAAAACAGTTTCTAACGTCAATGGGGAAGCTCTCCCACCTAGGTGAGAGAGAAACCGTGTCTGCCACCAGTTATAGGCCCATCGCCATCCCCATGGCAGTGGCAACCACTAATACAGAAGAAAAAAACAAGGAATTAGAATAGGCAAAGAAGAAACTAAGTTATCAATCCTTGTAGATGATATGACGATATACTTAGAAAATCCCAGGCAAAGTAAAAAAAAAAAAACTACTTGAAATAAAAAGTAACTTTGGCAAAATTGCAGGTTACAATATATACCCATACCAATGTTCTGCATTTCTGTATGTTACTAACAAAGACCAACAGCATGAGATAAAAATAGAAACCTCATTTAAAGCTGTTAGACACTAAAAAATATTTAGGAGTTTACCTGCAAAAATAAACCCAGGAACTTTACTAACACAATTACAAAACACTTTTTGCATGCATAAAGTCAGATATATATATATATAAGTGAAAAAATATCAGTTGTTAGCGGGTAAACTGAGACAATATAATAAAAATGTCAATTCTTTTCTTTTAAGGTATGGTCCCATCCTATTCAGTTCAACCTGTGCTCTCTATCTCTGTATGTGTGTGCATGTGTGTATGTGTGTGCATGCGTGTACATGTGTATGTGTGGTCCCACCAACTACCCAAATACTGAAAAGTTTTAAGAGTTAGAAATATTGTCTTTCCCTGTATGAATGTAAACAGTTCACTTCTGGTAAGTCCCTTGAGACTTCTCTTTGCTGTTTCCTTTTTCATGCTTCTTCTCATTCTTGTGTTTGAAAGTCAAATTTTCTTTTCAGCTCTGGTCTTTTCATTAAGAATGATTGAAAGTCCTCTGTTTCATTGAAAGACCACATTTTCCCTTGAAGTATTATACTCAGTTTAGCTGGGTAGGTGATTCTTGGTTTGAGTCCTAGTTCCTTTGCCTTCTGGAATATCCTATTCCACACCCTTCGATCCCTTAATGTAGAAGCTGCTAGATCTTGAGTTATCCTGATTGTATTTCCACAGTACTGGAATTGTTTCTTTCTAGCTGCTTGCAAGATTTTTTCCTTGAGCTGGGAGTTCTGGAATTTGGCCACAATGTTCCTAGGAGTTTCTCTTTTTGGATCTCTTTCAGGTGGTGATCGATGGATTCTTTCAATACTCATTTTTCCCTCTGGTTCTAGAATGTCAGGGCAGTTTTCCTTGATCATTTCATGGAAGATGATGTCTAGGCTCTTTTTTTGATCATGAGTTTCAGGTAGTCCCATAATTTTTAAATTGTCTCTCCTGGATCTATTTTCCAGGTCAGTTGTTTTTCCCATGAGATATTTCACATTCTCTTCCATTTTTTCGTTCTTTTGGTTTTGTTTAGTGATTTCTTGGTTTCTCATAAAGTCATTAGACTCCATCTGTTCCATTCTAATTTTGAGAGAACTATTAAATTCAGTGAGCTTTTGAGCCTCTTTTTGCATTTGGCTCATTCTGCTTTTGAAAGCATTCTTCTCCTCATTGGCTTTTTGAACCTCTTTTGCCAACTGAATAGGATGGGACCATACCTTAAAAGAAATTAAGGTAAATGGTGAGAGAAAAATGTAGTGGGAGGAAAGAGGGGGAAATGGAAGGGGGTAACTATATGTCATTTAAGAGGCAGGTAGGAGTTTTTTTTAGTGGAGGGAAAAAGAGGAGAGCTGAGAAAAAAAAAAAACAAAACAAGAAGTTTACCCTCATCACATATGACTAAACGAAGGAGTGAAAGGCACACTCATTTTGGTATGAAAACCTATCTTACAGTATAAGAAAGTGGGGGAGAAGGAGAGAGTTCAAGGGGGGGGGATGATGGAAGGGAGGGCAAAGGGAGGAGGGAGCAATTTGAAGTCAACACTTGGGGAGGGACAGGATGAAAAGACAGAAGAGAAACAATGAGGAGCAGGTTAGGAGGGATGGTAATCCAGTTAGTCTTACACAACACGACTATCAGGGAGGTCATTTGCAAAACTACACAGATATGGTCTATATTGAATTGCCTGCCGTCCCAAAGGGAATGGGTGGGGAGGGAGGGATGGGGAGAATTTGGAACTCAAAATTTTAGGAACAACTGTTTAGTATTGTTGTTCCAACTAGGAAAGAAGACATACAGTTAATGAGGAATAGAAAGTCATCTGGCCCTACATGAGAAAGAGAAGATGGAGACAAGAGAAGGGAGGGATTGTCAGGGGCCGTCCCCGGACCTCCTGGGCAGAGAGGTAACGGCCAGGAGTCTATACCCGTTCCCCCCCCGGCAATCACGCGCCTCACCCGTGACTTCCGGGCTAAGGGTGCAGGGAAGGCTCGTGTACAAGGCACGATACCGCCCTCGGGGAGGTACTGAGGGAGCCCCAGTAAGAGTAAAACACACCTGGCCACCTGTGATAGGACCAAGCAGATGGTCCGAATGGGGAGGGAAGGTCCAGAGAGACCCCTGCCCTATCGCCACAGGGCACGGCTGGCTAAGGGGAGGGGGCTGGGGCGACAGTAGGCTGAACTCCCCAATCAGGAATCGGACAGCAAAACCCGGAAAGAATAAGGAATATAAGGCTATGCTCTGAGGGGGTTCGGGGGGACTGGACTGATGTGAACTACTGAATAAACATCTGCATTGCTCTACCACTCTGGCTCGTGCTTGGTTTCCGCCCGAGCTCCAGCCCCCGGGGACGGGTCCAGAGACGTCTGAAGCTGCGTGAAGCAGAGTGAGGGGTTACTACTCACCGGGAGGGTCGATCGGGGACCGTGAGCCCTGGACAACTGGCGCCTCCAACAGGGACGGACGTGGTGAGGTGAGTAACTCGCCTATCCCTTGCAGGCAGGGGGTAGAAGAGCCAAGCACCCGGGGATTGCCTAAGCGGAGCGAAAGTTAAGAATTCGCCCGAGGCTCCCCGAAGGCAGAACTAGAAAATGGGACAAGCACAGTCCATAGGAGAGATTAAGCCAGAGGACAAAGGAATTCTAGCTTGCCAAGTGTACAAACTCTGCAAGCAGAATGGGATAAAAATACACATAAGAATTTGCCGAGATTGGGTCGAGAAAATAATAACCATCAGTCCATGGGTAGAGCATACAGGAATTGATCCGACCCGTTGGCGATTAATAGAGCAGCAGGAAAATAGAGAGGAAGTAGATTGGAAAGGGGCCAACCTATTCCCCGTGTTTATTCAGACAGAACAGGGCGGACAGCCTCAAAGGGTGCATAAACCGCTGCCCTATAAATTCCTAAGAGATCTTAAAGAGGCCGCCGCAAAATACAGCGCCGGCTCTGCTTATGTACAGACGGCCATACAATCTTGGCGGTCTGGGAGCTCAGGAGACAATCATGACCAGATAGGACAGAGAGGAAAGAGAGAGTTGGTGCAGTCAGAAATTCAACCAGGAAATACATCCAGAGTTGGCCCAGGGCCTGGTTTTGTGGCACAGCAAAAAATTTGCCCAGGATTTGTGGCACAGTGGCGAATTCAGCAGCCCGGACACAGTGATAGAAATTAAGCCAGAGTTATAATGTGTACAGAGGATTTCTGACAATTTTTTCTCAGTTTTTTGGATTCTTTTATTGTCTGTATATGTGTTCTGTCTTTACATGTTCTGTGTGCATGTGTTTGTGAGTTATTACGGTCAGCTCCATGGTAGCTGGACCTTGGAATGTTACCTCTTTTCCTCCCCCTCCTTCCTTCTCTCTGATGACTGCAGCATCGGGGAGAAGTATGGGAGAGAGAAAGAGAGGAACTAATCTTATATTATTTTTAGTTTATGTGATTGCAAGGTGTAGTCTTGGATGGGAAATGCAGGGACATAGTGTCTGTGCAGTTTTAAAGGGGGCTTTAATCAAAGCCCATTAGGAAAACAACATGGATATGAAGTTTAAGGAAAGCATAAAAGTTTTGGGAATTATTTGAAAGTTTTTGGTTAAACTCTCTCTCGCTTTACCCTCCAATCCTGGCCAGATTGTCCGGGTGGAGAGAGACGAGATTTGGGGCAGGCTGATCAGCATTTTCACCTAAATCTCACCTAAAAGAAAAGTATTTTGTATAATGAGAAGTAACCAAAAGGTAGTTATTCTGTTCACATTTTAAGTGAAACGTGTCACTCCTAATTGGATGTTTAAAACAGATCAGGATTTGTTATATTATTTGGCACTAGGCAAATTGGAAATATGCATAAATCTTAAAGGGACACCTCAGCAGAGGTAAAGCTTTTGAAACTCTCCAGCAGAATGGAATAGACTTGGCGCCACTGGGCAGTTGTCCAGAAGTCTCCCTCCCTTCAGCTGAGGAATTCAAAAACCCTCTCATTCAAAGAAGTTCTTAAGGAGTGGACACAGAAGTAAAATTTACTTGAGTAAAGGATGGAACCATTAAGATTTTTGCCCTGCAGTCCCAACTCATCATTCAGCTGGGTCTACAGTGAATTGTAACCTTTATCATTCCAGATTAGATCAAGAGAAGAGAACTATTATTTTGAAGGTTTTCAACTAATTTTTTGTAAAAGTTTAGTGACTGTTAACAACAGGACAAATTTTAAACGGTTTTAAATTTTCATTTTCAAGACTATGTATTGGTAAATTAATATGTAATGGTCTATGAAGCAGAAAAGATCTTGCTCTTTTAATCTGAACTTGTAGTCATTCCTTGGCTTAAGCAAAAGTTAAATTTAGTGTTTGAACTTATTAACAACTTAATTTCTAAAAAGTTTCTTTTTCAGAGTAAATGTAATCAGAGAAGGAGAAACTACCCTGTGAAACAATGATGTAAGGTGGTAAGGCTTAAGTTTGAAGTCACCTATCACAGATTCTACAAAGGTTACAACTTTAAATGACTTTCAGAAATTGATAGGAGAAATTCAGTGGTGTAGGCCACAGTTGGGAATTACAACTGATCAAATGAAACCATTATATGATTTATTGAAAGGTCCTTCTCAATTAAACTCATGCAGAGGATGGACAGATGAAGCACTGGAATGTTTGAAATTAGTGCAGAAAAAGATTATGGAGTGTACTACTAGCAGGATATGAGAATCACAGGACTTGAAAGTAACAATTTTATTCACTGAAAAAATACCCACTGGAGTTTTACATCAAAAACAAAGGATTATTGAGTGGGTACATTTGGCTCAGATAAAGAACAGAGCTTGTGTGCCTTATGCTGTGCTGGTAGCCCAAGTCATACATAAGGCAGTGAAGAGAGTAAGGATGTTAATAGGACAGAAACCTCACACAATATATACTATGTATACAAGTCAACAAATAGAGAACTGCATACAAGAGTTTGTGGAATGGCAGATATTGATTAATCAGAATTTCCAACACGGGTTCCCAATTCCTTCTGGGTGGCAATTTGCCACGTGGCCATGGTCTTGGACCGACAAATGCTCTTCCTCACTGGTAGAGGGAGTTAATGTTTTTACAGATGCAACAAAAAATTTTAGGGCATCTATGTATATTCCATCTAAAAAGGAGATGCATAAATTTAAAACAACATTTACTTCTACACAACAAAATGAATTATATGAAGTATTGCAAGCATTATTATGCAGTACCATTGATACCCAGAGTAGAGTCAGCCTATATTCCTGATAGGGTAGATAGTATTAAACAGATAACTATGGAAGTTCAACTAGCAATAAGGGCCAAAACAACAATATTTTATATCACACACACTCGGTCACATTCTAAATCATGGAGTACCAAAAAGCATTAAACCAAACAATAGTCCAGCTTATGTCAGTAAAGCCAATGAACAGTTCATGGTGGAATTTTCCATTTTACATGTCACTGGAATCCCCCATAATCCCACTGGCCAAGCTATAGTGGAACGAGCAAATCGATCCCTGGACACTTACTTGCAAAAAGAAAAAGGAGGAGTTGGACCAGGAGTTGATAAATTCGCAATTGGCTGTTTATACTCTAAACTGATGATAAATTACAATTGGCTGTTTGGCTGTTTATATTCTAAATTATTTAAAATTCTATAATGATGGCTTAATGGCTGCTATGAAATTCTTAACATTTCCTAATAAGGAGTCTGCAAAGAATGAATCAGCAATAACAAGTGCCCTGAAAGCAGCCAGTAAAGTAATGTGGCACGATGAGAATAAAAATTGATTTGGTCCTCATACAGTGTTAACGTGGGGAAAAGGGTATGTTTGTGTTTCAACAGATGATAATAAAGAAGTTTGGGTTCCAGTGAAAAGGATAACAATGATAGAAGACAACCGCCAAGGTGAAGTGGTCACAGGGAGTGAGGAGGTGCTATCAGTGGCAGATGAAAAAACTTCTGGAGAAGCTTAATCAACCAGGTCACAATGACTCCTTTCATTTTTCTCGTACTTATCATGACACTCAAAGAACACTGCGTCCATCGACCCAGCACCGAAAGGAACAACAGAGATGGGCGTTCCTCACGAATCCACCATGGTTAAGGGTGATGTCATGGAGTGAGACAATGCCTAAGTTTATCATCCAAGGCAATATTTCTCACATGTTTAAAGATGATGGACTAGACTATGATAATAATGGGACTCTTTCAGAGACACTAACTTTTCAGGACTAGTCACAGGTTTCCCACTTTGTCTATAGAAGGGTATTTCTGGGAATTGGAATGGGTTTGGTTTTAAATACACACAGGTGAATGGAACAGAGGGGTATCCCTGGTGTGCCACTATTGTGGATGGACAAGAGACATTGGATGAGAAAGATACATTACACGCTTATAATCTATTCACTTGGAGGATAAATGGGACAATAGTAGTTTGGTCAGACAAGGACTTTGTGAGACTTGTTTGTGGGATGAAATTTAGGCCATTTTGTAACTTACAAAAGAAGAGAAATGTAACCCTTTGGCATCTGTATACGGGGTTTTTTACCATTTGAGAACTGTCACAACATACCTGTCAGGAGAAAGAATTGATTATGGGAAACTACACAGAAATGTTATATTCATGTCACAATCTTACATACTTACTTGAGGAAAAATATGCACCAAACTTTCCTAGACAAATGTACATCAATTATAAAGGGTCTCCTGAGGTTGAAAGACCTGTTCAGGGACTAGACAAAGTTATTCTAGTTATGAGAGGACAAACAGTGCAGGGAATGCCTGCTGCAGCATCACCAAAGAAAGCTAACAACATTTCTTTAATGGGTGAAGTATGTCTAGGGAACACAAATATATTTCTATGGGACAGAGACTACAGATCTAAACTAGAGACATATCAGAACATGACAGGAATTTTCAATTTTACATGCCAGAATTGTTCTGTACAAGCATGTATAGGACCAAAGATAGTAGGGAGAGTGTTTATTCAAACAGAACCTCTCCCATGCTGCCAATTTGTCCCTCAAACTATCACAGATGCTCACAGGAAATTGGTCCAACAACTTTGAGCGCACCCTCCACGCCCTCCGGCACCAGGTTGCCAATATTAATGCCACCCGAATTGATCCCGCTGTTACCACCACCTTTAGTTCTATCTTTTCTACTCTATCTACATGGGTGAAAGGCTATGCGGGCTCCGCCTCTTTATTCCTTCTCCTTGCCGTGGGTTTCCTGCTCTGCCTACGCCAGGTTCAGCAGAGGCAGACGCAACAGCGGCAATATACCGCGTGGGCTCTCCGCTCCCTGACAAATCACTCTAATCCACAAGTTTGGATTACAGCTTTAGAGAGACGCTAACCCTCGCCTCAGCACCAAAAGCATCCCTGTGCCCCACTATAATCAATAATGAGCTTTCTACAGGAATATTGTGGCTCCATGACCTGGAGACCCATTGGCTGCAGAGGTACCCAATGACGGGATTATTGTGGGTCCACCTACCAGGAATGTTGGAGGTGGGGGCCACCCACATAGCCTAAGACAGGGGCCCTGCCCACTTTCGGTACCAGACATGGAGAAAGGCCACATGACCTATTCTTCACCTGCCCTTATAAAACAAAAAGGGGGAGTTGTCAGGGGCCGTCCCCGGACCTCCTGGGCAGAGAGGTAACGGCCAGGAGTCTATACCCATTCCCGCCCCCCCCCCCCGGCAATCACGCGCCTCACCCGTGACTTCCGGGCTAAGGGTGCAGGAAAGGCTCGTGTACAAGGCACGATACCGCCCTCGGGGAGGTACTGAGGGAGCCCCAGTAAGAGTAAAACACACCTGGCCACCTGTGATAGGACCAAGCAGATGGTCCGAATGGGGAGGGAAGGTCCAGAGAGACCCCTGCCCTATCGCCACAGGGCACGGCTGGCTAAGGGGAGGGGGCTGGGGCGACAGTAGGCTGAACTCCCCAATCAGGAATCGGACAGCAAAACCCGGAAAGAATAAGGAATATAAGGCTATGCTCTGAGGGGGTTCGGGGGGACTGGACTGATGTGAACTACTGAATAAACATCTGCATTGCTCTACCACTCTGGCTCGTGCTTGGTTTCCGCCCGAGCTCCAGCCCCCGGGGACGGGTCCAGAGACGTCTGAAGCTGCGTGAAGCAGAGTGAGGGGTTACTACTCACCGGGAGGGTCGATCGGGGACCGTGAGCCCTGGACAACTGGCGCCTCCAACAGGGACGGACGTGGTGAGGTGAGTAACTCGCCTATCCCTTGCAGGCAGGGGGTAGAAGAGCCAAGCACCCGGGGATTGCCTAAGCGGAGCGAAAGTTAAGAATTCGCCCGAGGCTCCCCGAAGGCAGAACTAGAAAATGGGACAAGCACAGTCCATAGGAGAGATTAAGCCAGAGGACAAAGGAATTCTAGCTTGCCAAGTGTACAAACTCTGCAAGCAGAATGGGATAAAAATACACATAAGAATTTGCCGAGATTGGGTCGAGAAAATAATAACCATCAGTCCATGGGTAGAGCATACAGGAATTGATCCGACCCGTTGGCGATTAATAGAGCAGCAGGAAAATAGAGAGGAAGTAGATTGGAAAGGGGCCAACCTATTCCCCGTGTTTATTCAGACAGAACAGGGCGGACAGCCTCAAAGGGTGCATAAACCGCTGCCCTATAAATTCCTAAGAGATCTTAAAGAGGCCGCCGCAAAATACAGCGCCGGCTCTGCTTATGTACAGACGGCCATACAATCTTGGCGGTCTGGGAGCTCAGGAGACAATCATGACCAGATAGGACAGAGAGGAAAGAGAGAGTTGGTGCAGTCAGAAATTCAACCAGGAAATACATCCAGAGTTGGCCCAGGGCCTGGTTTTGTGGCACAGCAAAAAATTTGCCCAGGATTTGTGGCACAGTGGCGAATTCAGCAGCCCGGACACAGTGATAGAAATTAAGCCAGAGTTATAATGTGTACAGAGGATTTCTGACAATTTTTTCTCAGTTTTTTGGATTCTTTTATTGTCTGTATATGTGTTCTGTCTTTACATGTTCTGTGTGCATGTGTTTGTGAGTTATTACGGTCAGCTCCATGGTAGCTGGACCTTGGAATGTTACCTCTTTTCCTCCCCCTCCTTCCTTCTCTCTGATGACTGCAGCATCGGGGAGAAGTATGGGAGAGAGAAAGAGAGGAACTAATCTTATATTATTTTTAGTTTATGTGATTGCAAGGTGTAGTCTTGGATGGGAAATGCAGGGACATAGTGTCTGTGCAGTTTTAAAGGGGGCTTTAATCAAAGCCCATTAGGAAAACAACATGGATATGAAGTTTAAGGAAAGCATAAAAGTTTTGGGAATTATTTGAAAGTTTTTGGTTAAACTCTCTCTCGCTTTACCCTCCAATCCTGGCCAGATTGTCCGGGTGGAGAGAGACGAGATTTGGGGCAGGCTGATCAGCATTTTCACCTAAATCTCACCTAAAAGAAAAGTATTTTGTATAATGAGAAGTAACCAAAAGGTAGTTATTCTGTTCACATTTTAAGTGAAACGTGTCACTCCTAATTGGATGTTTAAAACAGATCAGGATTTGTTATATTATTTGGCACTAGGCAAATTGGAAATATGCATAAATCTTAAAGGGACACCTCAGCAGAGGTAAAGCTTTTGAAACTCTCCAGCAGAATGGAATAGACTTGGCGCCACTGGGCAGTTGTCCAGAAGTCTCCCTCCCTTCAGCTGAGGAATTCAAAAACCCTCTCATTCAAAGAAGTTCTTAAGGAGTGGACACAGAAGTAAAATTTACTTGAGTAAAGGATGGAACCATTAAGATTTTTGCCCTGCAGTCCCAACTCATCATTCAGCTGGGTCTACAGTGAATTGTAACCTTTATCATTCCAGATTAGATCAAGAGAAGAGAACTATTATTTTGAAGGTTTTCAACTAATTTTTTGTAAAAGTTTAGTGACTGTTAACAACAGGACAAATTTTAAACGGTTTTAAATTTTCATTTTCAAGACTATGTATTGGTAAATTAATATGTAATGGTCTATGAAGCAGAAAAGATCTTGCTCTTTTAATCTGAACTTGTAGTCATTCCTTGGCTTAAGCAAAAGTTAAATTTAGTGTTTGAACTTATTAACAACTTAATTTCTAAAAAGTTTCTTTTTCAGAGTAAATGTAATCAGAGAAGGAGAAACTACCCTGTGAAACAATGATGTAAGGTGGTAAGGCTTAAGTTTGAAGTCACCTATCACAGATTCTACAAAGGTTACAACTTTAAATGACTTTCAGAAATTGATAGGAGAAATTCAGTGGTGTAGGCCACAGTTGGGAATTACAACTGATCAAATGAAACCATTATATGATTTATTGAAAGGTCCTTCTCAATTAAACTCATGCAGAGGATGGACAGATGAAGCACTGGAATGTTTGAAATTAGTGCAGAAAAAGATTATGGAGTGTACTACTAGCAGGATATGAGAATCACAGGACTTGAAAGTAACAATTTTATTCACTGAAAAAATACCCACTGGAGTTTTACATCAAAAACAAAGGATTATTGAGTGGGTACATTTGGCTCAGATAAAGAACAGAGCTTGTGTGCCTTATGCTGTGCTGGTAGCCCAAGTCATACATAAGGCAGTGAAGAGAGTAAGGATGTTAATAGGACAGAAACCTCACACAATATATACTATGTATACAAGTCAACAAATAGAGAACTGCATACAAGAGTTTGTGGAATGGCAGATATTGATTAATCAGAATTTCCAACACGGGTTCCCAATTCCTTCTGGGTGGCAATTTGCCACGTGGCCATGGTCTTGGACCGACAAATGCTCTTCCTCACTGGTAGAGGGAGTTAATGTTTTTACAGATGCAACAAAAAATTTTAGGGCATCTATGTATATTCCATCTAAAAAGGAGATGCATAAATTTAAAACAACATTTACTTCTACACAACAAAATGAATTATATGAAGTATTGCAAGCATTATTATGCAGTACCATTGATACCCAGAGTAGAGTCAGCCTATATTCCTGATAGGGTAGATAGTATTAAACAGATAACTATGGAAGTTCAACTAGCAATAAGGGCCAAAACAACAATATTTTATATCACACACACTCGGTCACATTCTAAATCATGGAGTACCAAAAAGCATTAAACCAAACAATAGTCCAGCTTATGTCAGTAAAGCCAATGAACAGTTCATGGTGGAATTTTCCATTTTACATGTCACTGGAATCCCCCATAATCCCACTGGCCAAGCTATAGTGGAACGAGCAAATCGATCCCTGGACACTTACTTGCAAAAAGAAAAAGGAGGAGTTGGACCAGGAGTTGATAAATTCGCAATTGGCTGTTTATACTCTAAACTGATGATAAATTACAATTGGCTGTTTGGCTGTTTATATTCTAAATTATTTAAAATTCTATAATGATGGCTTAATGGCTGCTATGAAATTCTTAACATTTCCTAATAAGGAGTCTGCAAAGAATGAATCAGCAATAACAAGTGCCCTGAAAGCAGCCAGTAAAGTAATGTGGCACGATGAGAATAAAAATTGATTTGGTCCTCATACAGTGTTAACGTGGGGAAAAGGGTATGTTTGTGTTTCAACAGATGATAATAAAGAAGTTTGGGTTCCAGTGAAAAGGATAACAATGATAGAAGACAACCGCCAAGGTGAAGTGGTCACAGGGAGTGAGGAGGTGCTATCAGTGGCAGATGAAAAAACTTCTGGAGAAGCTTAATCAACCAGGTCACAATGACTCCTTTCATTTTTCTCGTACTTATCATGACACTCAAAGAACACTGCGTCCATCGACCCAGCACCGAAAGGAACAACAGAGATGGGCGTTCCTCACGAATCCACCATGGTTAAGGGTGATGTCATGGAGTGAGACAATGCCTAAGTTTATCATCCAAGGCAATATTTCTCACATGTTTAAAGATGATGGACTAGACTATGATAATAATGGGACTCTTTCAGAGACACTAACTTTTCAGGACTAGTCACAGGTTTCCCACTTTGTCTATAGAAGGGTATTTCTGGGAATTGGAATGGGTTTGGTTTTAAATACACACAGGTGAATGGAACAGAGGGGTATCCCTGGTGTGCCACTATTGTGGATGGACAAGAGACATTGGATGAGAAAGATACATTACACGCTTATAATCTATTCACTTGGAGGATAAATGGGACAATAGTAGTTTGGTCAGACAAGGACTTTGTGAGACTTGTTTGTGGGATGAAATTTAGGCCATTTTGTAACTTACAAAAGAAGAGAAATGTAACCCTTTGGCATCTGTATACGGGGTTTTTACCATTTGAGAACTGTCACAACATACCTGTCAGGAGAAAGAATTGATTATGGGAAACTACACAGAAATGTTATATTCATGTCACAATCTTACATACTTACTTGAGGAAAAATATGCACCAAACTTTCCTAGACAAATGTACATCAATTATAAAGGGTCTCCTGAGGTTGAAAGACCTGTTCAGGGACTAGACAAAGTTATTCTAGTTATGAGAGGACAAACAGTGCAGGGAATGCCTGCTGCAGCATCACCAAAGAAAGCTAACAACATTTCTTTAATGGGTGAAGTATGTCTAGGGAACACAAATATATTTCTATGGGACAGAGACTACAGATCTAAACTAGAGACATATCAGAACATGACAGGAATTTTCAATTTTACATGCCAGAATTGTTCTGTACAAGCATGTATAGGACCAAAGATAGTAGGGAGAGTGTTTATTCAAACAGAACCTCTCCCATGCTGCCAATTTGTCCCTCAAACTATCACAGATGCTCACAGGAAATTGGTCCAACAACTTTGAGCGCACCCTCCACGCCCTCCGGCACCAGGTTGCCAATATTAATGCCACCCGAATTGATCCCGCTGTTACCACCACCTTTAGTTCTATCTTTTCTACTCTATCTACATGGGTGAAAGGCTATGCGGGCTCCGCCTCTTTATTCCTTCTCCTTGCCGTGGGTTTCCTGCTCTGCCTACGCCAGGTTCAGCAGAGGCAGACGCAACAGCGGCAATATACCGCGTGGGCTCTCCGCTCCCTGACAAATCACTCTAATCCACAAGTTTGGATTACAGCTTTAGAGAGACGCTAACCCTCGCCTCAGCACCAAAAGCATCCCTGTGCCCCACTATAATCAATAATGAGCTTTCTACAGGAATATTGTGGCTCCATGACCTGGAGACCCATTGGCTGCAGAGGTACCCAATGACGGGATTATTGTGGGTCCACCTACCAGGAATGTTGGAGGTGGGGGCCACCCACATAGCCTAAGACAGGGGCCCTGCCCACTTTCGGTACCAGACATGGAGAAAGGCCACATGACCTATTCTTCACCTGCCCTTATAAAACAAAAAGGGGGAGTTGTCAGGGGCCGTCCCCGGACCTCCTGGGCAGAGAGGTAACGGCCAGGAGTCTATACCCATTCCCGCCCCCCCCCCCCGGCAATCACGCGCCTCACCCGTGACTTCCGGGCTAAGGGTGCAGGAAAGGCTCGTGTACAAGGCACGATACCGCCCTCGGGGAGGTACTGAGGGAGCCCCAGTAAGAGTAAAACACACCTGGCCACCTGTGATAGGACCAAGCAGATGGTCCGAATGGGGAGGGAAGGTCCAGAGAGACCCCTGCCCTATCGCCACAGGGCACGGCTGGCTAAGGGGAGGGGGCTGGGGCGACAGTAGGCTGAACTCCCCAATCAGGAATCGGACAGCAAAACCCGGAAAGAATAAGGAATATAAGGCAATGCTCTGAGGGGGTTCGAGGGAACTGGGCTGATGTGAACTGCTGAATAAACACCTGCTTTGCTCTACCACTCTGGCTCGTGCTTGGTTTAGCCTGTGCTCCAGCCTCCGGGGACGGGACCAGAGACGTCTGAAGCTGCGAGAAGCAGAGTGAGGGGTTACTACTCACCGGAAGGGTCGATCGGGGACCGTGAGTCCCGGACAAGAGATGACAGAAGAGAGGGCAGATTGGAGATAGGGAAAATTAGATTGCTTGGGGTATTGGGGTGGGGGGAGGGGATAAAAGGGGAGAAAATTTGGAACCCCAAAATTTGTGAAAATGAATGTGAAAAAGTTAAATAAATAAATAAATTTTAAAAAATGTCAATTCTTTTTTTTTAATATAAATTTATTGATTTAACTTTTTACAGTAATTTTCACAAAATTTTGGGTTTCAAATTTTCTCCCCATTTATCCCCTCCATGCACCCCAATACACCGAGCATTCTAATTTTCCCTATCAACAATCTACCCTTTCTTCTATCATCCCTCCCTTCTCTTGTCCCCATCTTCTCTTTGGTCCTGTAGGGCCAGATGACTTTCTATTCCCCATTAACTGTATGTGTTGTTTCCTAGTACAACAACAATACTCAACAGTTGTTCCTAAAACTTTGAGTTCCAAATTCTTCCCATCCCTCCCTCCCCATCCATTCACTTTGGGAAGGCAGGCAATTCAATATAGGCCATGTCTGTGTAGTTTTGCAAATGACTTCAATAACAGTCGTGTTGTGTAAGACTAACTGTATTTCCCTCCATCCTGTTCCGCCCCCCCATTGTTTCTATTCTGTCTTTTGATCCTGTCCCTCCCCAAGAGTGTTGACTTCCAAGTGCTCCCTTCTCCCATTGCCCTCCCTTACATCATCCCTCCCTCGCTGCTTATCTCCTTCTCCCCCACTTTTCTGTACTGTAAGATAGGTATTCATACCAAAATGAGTGTGCACTCTACTCCTTCCTTTAGTCAAATGTGATGAGGGTAAACTTCATGTTTTTTTCTCAGCTCTCCTCTTTTTCCCTCCACTAAAAAGTCTCCTGTTTACCTCTTGAATGAGAAATAATGTACCCCATTCCATTTCACCCTCTCTCCCCCCACTACATTTCTCTCTCACCGTTTACCTTAATTTCTTTGAAGATATGACCCCATCCTATTCAATTAACTCTGTGCTCTCTGTCTCTGTGTGGGCGTAATGTGTGTATGCGCATGTGTGCATGTGTGTGTATGTGTATGTGTGTGTATGTGTGTGTGTAATCCCACCAACTACCCAGATACTGAAAAGTTTTAAGAGTTACAAATATTGTCTTTTCATGTAGGAATGTAAACAGTTCACCTTTGGTAAGTCCCTTATGACTTCTCTTTGCTGTTTGCTTTTTCATCCTTCTTCACATTCTTGTGTTTGAAAGTCAAATTTTCTTTTCAGTTCTGGTCTTTTCATCAAGAATACTTGAAAGTCCTCAATTTGATTGAAAGGTCATATTATCCCCTGAAGTATTTTACTCAGTTTTGCAGGGCAAGTGATTCTTGGTTTTAGTCCTAGTTCCTTTGACTTCTGGAATATCATATTCCACACCTTTTGATCCCTTAATATAGAACCTGCTAGATCTTGAGTTATCCTGATTTTATTTCCACAATACTGGAATTGTTTCTTTCTAGCTGCTTGCAAGATTTTCTCCTTCGCCTGGGAATTCTGGAATTTGGCCACAATGTTCCTAGGAGTTTCTCTTTTTGGATCTCTTTCAGGTGGTGATCAATGGACTCCTTCAATACTTATTTTGCCCTCTGGTTCTAGAATAGGTGGTCAGTTTTCCTTGAAAATTTCATGAAAGATGATGTCTAGACTCTTTTTTTGATCATGGCTTTCAGGTAGTCCTATAATTTTTAAATTGTCTCTTCTGGATCTATTCTCCAGGTCAGCTGTTTTTCCAACGAGATATGTCACATTATCTTCCGTTTTTTCATTCCTTTGGCCTTGTTCTGTGAACTCTCGGTCTCTCAGAAAGTCATTAGTTTCCATCCGTTCCTCTCTAATTTTGAGTTTAGTATTTTCTTCAGTGAGTCTTTGAACCTCCCCTTCCATTTGGCCAATTTTGCCCTTGATAGCATTCTTCTCCTCATTGGCTTTCAGAACCTCCCTTGCCAATTGAGTTAGCCTATTTTTCAAGGTCTTATGTTCTTCAGCATTTTTTTGGGTTTCCTTTAGCAAGGTATTGACTCACCCTTCATGCTTTTCTTGCATCTCTCTCACCTCTCCTCTCAGTTCCTCCTCCACCTGTCTAACATGACTTTCAAAATCCTTTTTGAGCTCTTCCATGGCCTTTCTTTTTGTCTCCTTGCAATATTTTCTCCTTGACCTGGAAGTGATGGAATTTAGCTACAACATTCTTAGGAGTTTTCCATTCTATAGTCTCTTTTAGGAGGTGATCAGTGGATTCTTTCAAAAGTTATTTTATCCTCTGGCCCTGTAATATCAGGGAAGCTTTCCTTCATAATTCCTTGAATGATGAAGGCTATTATTTTTTTTTATCACAGCTTCCAGGTATTCCAATAATTTTAATCTATCTCCCCTAGATCTATTTTCCAAGTCAGTTGTTTTTCCAATAAGTTATTTCACATTTTCTGCTATTTTTTTCATCCCAGCTTTTTTTTTTTATAATTTCTCGATATTTTATAAAGTCATCAGCTTCCACCTGTTTCATTCTAATCATTAAGGAATTAATTTATTCATCAAGCTTTTGGATCTCCTTTTCCATCCTTTTCCTTTTTCCTTTTCCACCAATTATACTTTTTAGGTCATTCTTCTCCTCATTGTCTTTTTGGATCTCTTTAGTCAATTGGGTTAGTGTATATTTTAAAGTGTCATTTTCTTCAGCATTTTTTGGATCTCCTGTAACAAGCAAATGACTCATTTTTCATGATTTTTTTGCACCATTCTCTTTTCTCTTCACAATTTTGGCTCTTCTTCTCTTCATTTTTATAATCCTTTTTGAGCTCTTACATGGCCTGGGACCAATTAATATTCTTCTTGGAGCCTTTCAAAGTAGAGATTTTGACTTCGTTGTCTTCCATTTGTACACTTTGCTCTTACATGTCAGCAAACTAAGATTCTAACCTCTGATTCTTTTTCTGGTTTTTGCTCATTTTCCTAGTTATTTCCTTGACTTTTGACCTCTTTGTCAAAGTAGTTCTCTGCTTTCAATGGGGGTGTTATGTGCACTGTCAGCTGCTTGATAGCTTCACAGTCTGTGAACCTAGAGCTCCAGGAACAGCCACTGCTGCTGCAGGCTCCATCTCTCTAACTACCCAACCTGCTCTGTCATCTTGTGACTGGAGTCCAACCACTCCAGTCTCCCATACAGGTCCCACAGGTCTCCTCCAGAACTCTTTCAACCTGTTCTTGGAACTCCGGGGATGCGAAGTCTGGAAACTGTCACAGGTACTGAAGACCTAGTACGCCCAAGTTCTTTTCACGTCCATCTGTGCTGGTGTGACTCACACTGGGCTATGCTCTGCTCTCAGTATGGCACCATAGACACTTCCTTACAAACTCCTAGGCCATCCTGAGCTAGAGGTCTGTTTTCCTTTTTCGTTCTGTGGGCTCTGTGGCTCCTGATTTTCTTCAGAATCGATTTTAGAGGTATTTCACTGGGTTTGTCAGGACTGGGCTAGCAAGTCCCTCCTGTTACTCCACCATCTTGGCTCTAGCACTCAGATTATCATTTTTTTTCTCCTGAGGAACCTGTATGCAGACCAAAAAGTGACAGTTAGATTGAATATGGAACACCTGGTTAAGATTGCAAAAGGAATATAAATGTCTTTTTATGTAACCTTTAAAAAAATAACCTCTCTTCAGAGTACATCATGAGAAATGCTAGGGTAAATGTATCAAAAGTCAAAATTGACGTTGCCAGGAGAAATATCAAGAATCTCATATATGCAAACAATATCACTCTGACAGCAGATGGTGAAGAGGAATCTCTTGATGAAAGTAAAATGAAACTTAACCTAAAAACAAAATTAAACAAAAAAATCTAGGCTCGTGCAATTGTTTCTATCACTTAGTAGCCAATACAGAGAACATGAATGAAAGCAGTGTCAGATTGTATATTCTTATACTCAAAGATAACTGCATGTAGAAACTGAAAAATGATGTGGTTTTGTTTTAATCATCCTTTGAAGGCGAAGATAATCACCTTGCTGACAAAGGTCCATATACTCAAAGCTATGGTTTTTGTTTTTTTTTTCCCAGTATCAATGTATAGTTTGATAGCTGGACAATATAAGGAAACCTGAATATCATTCAATAAGCATTTTAGAATTGTGTTGGTGGAGAAGACTTTTGAAAGTCCCTTGCATAGTAGTGATATCAATTCAGAAAATACTTACAGAAATTAATTCAGACTGTTGACTGGATGGTCAAATAATGAATTTAAAAATTAAATACTTTAGCTACATAATGAGAAGACAAGATCATTAGAAAAGGCCCTGATTTGGGGTAAGAATAAAGCAAAAGGACAAGGAAACAGTACAGGATGATATTCTGGGTAGTTGCTAAGAAGCTTCCTGGCTTTGAAAACCCGGATGTTGGTGCTTTTCTCCTCTGGTAACTATGTATTTATGGTCAGACAGTTGCATCTCTGATGTATGTATTGCTTATGGTCAGACAGTTGGTAGCGCTGTCTTTTGACTATAATCTCTTTGCAATTTACTTTTTTAGATAACATCCATTCAGGTTCAGCTCACCCTCTCTGAGTACTCTCTCTCTCTCTCTATATATATATATATATATATGTATATATATATATATAATATACATATATACATATATATGTATATACACACACACGCACGCACGCACACACACATATACATACATATATATGTGTGTGTATGTGTGTGTCTGTAGTCATTTTTATACTATTAACTCATCCTACCCAGGAGGAATAAATGTCTTTCCAAATAATTAGATCTGACTTTATTTGTGTGAAAAGGATTATGTAGGTTGTGTTCACATAGTCATTGAGTTCATTTTGGCAGGGAGACTCCCAAATATTTTACAGTGACTACGGTTACTTTAAATGGGTTTCTCTTTCTATCTCTTGCCATTGGACTTTCTTTGAAATATACAAAAATGCATATGATTTATGAGGGCTAATTTTATGTTCTGCAACTTTGCTAAAGTTGTTTATTATTTCAAGGAGGTTTTAAACTAGATTCCCTATGTGTATCATCTCATTGTCTACAAAGAGTGATGCCTTAGTTTCTTCTTTGCCTATTTTAATTCCTTGTATTTCTTTTGTTTTA
The DNA here is from genome assembly GCA_023548195.1 of Bettongia penicillata ogilbyi. Classification (NCBI taxonomy): domain Eukaryota; kingdom Metazoa; phylum Chordata; class Mammalia; order Diprotodontia; family Potoroidae; genus Bettongia; species Bettongia penicillata. The sequence continues at coordinate 922,952 of JAJHZJ010000293.1, read as the reverse complement.
TTGTAAAGATAACATTCGTAGTACCATACTGAATCACAGTAGTGATAGAAGTCACCCTTGTTTCACTCCTGATCTGATTGAAAATGCTATGACTTGTCCTCATTACATAAAATGCTTGTTGATTGTTTTGGGTAGATGCTACTTATTATTTTAAGGAAGCCTCAAATTTTTCCTATGCTCTCCAGTGTTTTCAGTAGGAATGGATGCTGTATTTTATCAATAGCTTTTCTGCATCTGTTGAGAAAATCATAGAGTTTCTGTTAATTTTGTTATTGACATGATAATTTATGCTGATAGTTTTCCTAATATTGAACAAGCCCTGTGTTCCTGGTCTAAATCCTACTTAATCAAACTGTATTATTCTTATGGTAAGCTGAAGTAATCTTTTTACTAATATCTTATTTAAATTTTCCATCTCTGTATTCATTAGGGAAATTGATCTATAATTTTTTTTTCTATTTTGACTCTTCTGGGTTTGCCTATCAGAACCATATTTGTATCATAGAAATAACTTTGTAAGATGCTTTCTTTTCCAATTTTCCCAAATAATATATACAGTATCGGAATTAACTGGTCTTTGAGTGTTAGATAGAATTTGGTGGTAAATATATCTGGCCCTGGAGACTTTTTTTTTCCTAGAGGGTTCATTGATGGTTTGTTCAACATATTTTTTCTGAGATGAGATTGTTTAAGTATTTAACTTCCTCTTCTGTTAATCTGTTCTAGTTAGATTTTTGTAAATATTCATCGAAATCACTAAGACTGCAAAATTTGGGGGCATACAGTTGGGCTAAAAATTTCTTATTGCAATTTTAATTTCCTCTTCATTGGATGAATACACCCATTTCATTTTTGATAGTGATAGTTTGGTTTTCTTCTTAATCTTTTTTATCAGATATTAATTTTGTTGGGTTTTTATAAAAAGCAGTTCTTAGTTTTATTTATTAGTTCTATAGTTTCCTTAACTTCAATTTTATTAATCTGTCCTTTGATTTTCAGTATTTCTAATTTGGTATTTACTTGAGTATTTTCAATTTGTCTTTTTTTCTAGCTTTTTTTTAGTTTTATACTTCATTCATTCATTTTTTTCTTTCTCTATTTTACTCAGGTAAGCATTCAGAAGAATAAAACTTCTCCTAATAAATACCTTTGCTGTATCTCATTAACTTTGGTACTTAATAATATCATTCTCTTGAATGAAGTTAATGATTATTTCTATGATTTGTTGTTTAATCCACTAAGTATTTAGGAGTAGATTGTATAATTTCCAACTGAGTTTTGGTCTCTCTTTCCATATTCCTTTATTACACAAATTTATATTGCATCATGACCTGAAAAGGATGTATTGACTATCTCTGCCTTTCTGCACTGGATGGTGTGTCTATTACACAGTAATTTTGTGCCTTCATCTCCTCTAGAATTTGTATAGGGTTATTTTTTACAGGTATTTTGAAGAGTTTGGGGATAGAGCACAATGAAGTCTCTGCTTCTGGTCTACTATCTTTGCTTTGCCTCCTCATTGTTGTCACTCTTTTGAATGAAGTTAATGATTGGTTCTATGATTTTTTGTTTAATCCATTCATTCTTTAGAGTTAGATTATTTATTGTCCAATTACTTCCAATTCATTCCAATACATGGTCCTTTACTACATATAGTTTTTTATTCTATCACGATCTGAAAATGACACATTTAATATCTCTACTTTTGTGCACTGGATTGTGACATTTTTATTCCGTACTACATGGTCAGTTTTTGTGTATGTGCCATGTGCTGCTGAGAAAAATGCATATTCCTCTTTCCCTTGTCAGTTTTCTCTACAGATTTCTCATATCTACATTTTCCAGGACACTACTCATCTCCTGAATTTCGTTATTGTTTATTTTGAGGTTAGATTTATCAATTTCAGAGAAGAGAAGTTTGAATTCCACAACTAACATAGATTTGTTGTTTATTTCTTCCTGCAATTCCCTTACCTTCTCCTCTAAGGATTTGGATAATATACCACTTGGTACATATATGTTTAGTAATGGTATTGCTTCTTTGTCTATGCTGACTTTTAGCAGATATAATTTCCTGCTTTACCTCTTTTGATTAGATCTATTTTTTGCTTTTCCTTTTCTTGAGATTAGGATTGCTACCTTTCTTTTTTCACTTGAACCGAAGCATAATATTTTCTTCTCCAGCCTTTTATCATTATCGTGTGTGTATCCCCCTTTTTCAAATGTGTTTCTTGTACACAACATATTGTAGGACTATGGTTTTTAATCCATTCTACTATCTACCTGAGTTTTATGGGAAAGTTCATACCATTCACATTCAAAGTTATGATTACTATGTGTGTCTTTCTCTAATTCCTATTTCCCCTCATGTTTATGCTTTCATTTCTCACCTTTCCCTTCCCTTCCTCCAAAAAAATTTACTTTTGACTACTGCTTTCCTCAGTTTTCTTTCCCTTCTATCAGCTCCCCCTTTCTTTTTTCCTGTTTACATTACTATTTCTCCCTTCCCTTCTAACCACCCCCTTCCTTTTCTTTCCATATTCTGTTTCTACTGCCTGTAGTATGTTATATTTTTTGTATTTAACTGAGTATGTTATTCCCTCCTTGCACCAAATCCAATGAGAATAAATCTCAAACAATGCTCATGTACTTCCTTTCTTTCTCTCTACTCTAATATGATTTTGTGCCTCTTCATGTGATGTAATTCTACTTTTCTTCCTCCTTTCCTCTTTTCCCTCCACATTCCTTAATTAGGTTTTATATCATAAAAATAGTCACTTTATACACACATATTCCATGAATACATATCCTTTTAAAATATTTTGATAAGTATACAATTCTCAAGATTAACAAATATCGGGAGCCAATATAGTGGAGTAGAGAGACACACACATACGGAGGCTGCCTCCGCATAGCCCCTAAAACACCTGTAGAGAGGGGCTCTCAACAAATTTTGGGGCAGCAGAAGTGGAGAACAACAGAATAGAGAAGATTTCCAGCCCAGGGTGACCTGAAAGACCCAGAGGAAACGTCAGTTGCACGAGACATGGAGAGAAGATGAAAGTGCAGAGCCCAGCCCAGCCTTGGCCACATGCACACGGCTCGTGAACAGCCCTCGAGAGCGGTATCTCCAGTTGCAGAATCCCCAATCAAAGCAGCAGAGGGTTCGCAGATCCCTTAACTCACAGGCACCAAATGTCAGTGACGGGGTTTGTTCGGCTGACCAGGAAGGGAGAAGGGTCTTCACGTTGGTCAGGTGGAAGGAGTTCTAAGGGCAGCCCCTACAGCAGCCTGAGACCATAACTGGATCTTAAAAAAAAAAAAAACCTGGGGGCACTGAAGAGCTGAGTCTTACCTGAGTGCTGTGTAGATGCTTTGAGGCAGTTGGTCTTTGTCTTGCAATGAATGGAGACCCTGCCCCTTCCCCAAACTTGACTGAATCCCACCCCCCACCAGTGCTTTCTTGGCAGAACTGGAGGTCAGGTGCCTGTGGAAAGGAAACGTTGCTAAGATTCTGGGCACAAAAATCCTTCCCTGCACCCACAGCAGCACACACTTGATTGTGCCACCTTGGAGGAACTGATATCTTACAGATCCCCAGAGTATACCCTACTCTTGACAAAAGACCCAAAAGTCAAGTAACTAGTTGGGAAAATGGCCAAAAAAGAGGAAAAAAAATAAGACTATAGAAGATTACTTTCTTGGTGAGGAAGAACAATGCTTACCATCAGGGAAAGACATAAAAGTCAAGGCTTCTGTATCCTAAACATCCAAAACAAATATTCAATGGGCTCAGACCCTGGAAGAGCTCAAAAAGGATTTTGAAAATCAAGTTAGACAGGTGCAGGAAAAACTGGGAAGAGAAATGAGAGAGATGCAAGAAAAGCATGAAGAGCAGGTCAACACTTTGTTAAAGGAGACCCAAAAAAGTGTTGAAGAAAATAACACCTTGAAAAATAGGCTCACTCAATTGGCAAAAGAGGTTAAAAAAACCAATGAGGAGAAGAATGCTATAAAAAGCAGATTTACCCAAATAGAAAAGGAGGTCCAAAAGCTCACGGAAGAAAATAGTTCTTTCAAAATTAGAATGGAATAGATGGAGGCTAATGACTTAATGAGGAACCAAGAAATCACAAAACAAAACCAAAACAATGAAAAAAATGGAAGAGAATATAAAATATCTCATTGGAAAAACAACTGACCTGGAAAATCGATGCAGGAGAGACAATTTAAAAATTATGGGACTACCTGAAAGCCATGATCAAAAAAAGAGTTTAGATATCATCTTTCATGAAAGTGTCAGGGAAAACTCTCCTGATATTCTAGAACCCGAAGGAAAAATAAGTATTGAAAGAATCCACCGATCACTGCCTGAAAGAGATCCAAAAAGAGAAACTCCTAGGAACATTGTGGCCAAATTCCAGAGTTCCCAGATCAAGGAGAAAATATTGTAAGCAGCTAGAGAGAAACAATTCCAGTATTGTGGAAATACAATCAAGATAACACAAGATCTAGCAGGTTCTATATTAAGGGATCAAAAGGTGTGGAATATGATATTCCATAAGTCAAAGAACTAGGACTAAAACCAAGAATCACCTATCCAGCAAAACTGTGTATAATACTTCAGGGGAGAAAATGACTTTCAATGAAATAGAGGACTTTCAAGCATTCTTGATGAAAAGACCAGAGCTGAAAAGAAAATTTGACTTTCAAACACATGAATCAAGAAAAGCATGAAAGGGCAAAGAGCAAAGAGAAATAATAAGGGACTTACTAAAGTTGAACTGTCTACATTCCCACGTGGAAAGACAATATTTGCAACCCTTGAAACGTTTTTCAGTATCTGAGTCGTTGAAAAACTTACGCGCGCACACACACACGCACAGACACACACACACACACACACACACAGAAAGAGAAAGAGAAATAGAAAGAGAGAGAGAGAGTGCACAGAGGGTGAACTGAGTAGGATGGAATCGTATCTTCAAAAATGAAATTAAGCAGTGAGAGAGAAATATCTTAAGAGGAACAAGGGAGGAAAAAACAGGGGAGGTGAGCAAAAAAACATGTAGTTTACTCATCACATTCGACTAAAGGAAGGAATAAAATACACTCTCATTTTGGTATGAAAACCTATCTTACAAGAAAAGGAAAGTGGGGAGAAGGGAACCAGTAGGGTTGGGGGGATGATAGAACGGAGGGTAGTGTGAGGAGGGAGCAATTAGCAGTCAACCTTTGGGGAGGGAGAGGATTAAAAGTGAGAATAGAAGCAATGGGGGGCAGGATAGAATCGAGGGAATTATAAAGGCATAATTATAAAATTATACACAACACGACTATTATGGAAGTCATTTGTAAAGCTACACAGATATGGGCTATACTGAATTGCCTGCCTTCCCAAAGGAAATGAGTGAGGAGGGAGGGATAGGGAAAATTGGAACTCAACGTTTTATGAGCAACTGTTGAGTATTGTTCTTGCAACTAGGAAGTAGAAATACAGGGAATGGGGCATAGAAAGTTGTCTTGCCCTACAGGATAAAAGAGAAGATGGGGATAAGGGAAGGTAGAGGTGTTAAAAGGTAGGGAAGATTGGTGATAGGGTGAATTAGAATGCTCGGCATTTTGAGGAGGGGGAGGGGAGAAATTGGAAGAAAATTTGGAACCCAAAATTTTGTGGAAATGAATGGTGAAAAGTTAAATAAATAAATTAATTAATTAATAAAAAAAAGATTAACAAATATCAGTCTCCTTATAGGGATGTAAACAGTGTGCTCATATTAAACAACAAAGATTTTTTCCTCGTTTACCCCTTTATGCTTGTCTTGTGCTTTGTATCTGAAGATCATATTTTCTATTGAGATGTGCCCTTTTCATAACGATGTCTGGAAATCCTTTATTTCTTATAATGTCTATCTCCGTGCCTGAAAAATTATTGCCAATTTTACTGGGCAATTGATGCTTGCTTGTAGTCCAAGCTCCTTTGCCTTACAGAATATCATATTCCAATCCCTCTAATCTATTAATATAGAAGTTGCAAGGTCCTGTGTGATCCTGTCTGTAGTTCCTCAGTAATTGAATTGTTTCTTTTTGGATTGTCGAAGTATTTTCTCCTTAAAATAATAGTTCTAGATTTTTGGCAACAATATTCCTTGTTCTTTTCAATTAGGGATCTCTTTGAAGATGTGATTGGTGAATTCTTTTCATGGTAATTTTGCCCTCTGGACCTGGGAACTCAGGTCAGTTTTCCTTGGAGACTTCCTCAAAGATGTTGTCCAGTTTGTTATTTCCATTATGACTTTCCTGTAGACCAACAATTCTAAAATTTTCTTTTCTGATTCTATTTTCCAGATCAGTTGTGTTTCCAAAGATTTACTTTATACTTTCTTCTATTTTTTCATTCTTTAGATTTGTTTGACTGATTCTTGATGCTTCATAGAGTCCTTAATTTTTACTTGCCAAATACTAATTTTTAACAATTTGTTTTTTTCAGTTGATTTTTGTAATTCCTTTTTTACAGAGTTATTTTCTCTAGTTACTTTTTGTACTTCCTTTTCCATTTGGCCAATTTTATTTTTAAGTAACTGATTGTATTTTTGATATCATTGATCAAACTTTCTTCTACGTCTTTAATTTCGCTATCGAAATCCTTCTTTAGTGCTTCTAAGAATGGTATCTGAGCTTGAGACTTGTTATTATTCCTTTATGGGGGATGCAGAACCAAGATGACAGAGTAACGACAGACTAGTCCGAAATTTTCTCCCAAACCCTCAAAATATCTTCAAATAATGACTATTAACAAATTTTAGAGCAGGGCTTCTTAAACTTTTGATCTTTTTTGTGTTTGGGCAACATTCATTGTCGTTGAAATAGTGCATGTACAGGGCAAAGTGAACATGCTTTATGTTTATCTACAGTGAAGCTGCATGATTCAACAAGGGCAATCACTGCCACAGCCACTTTGGGTTTATTACACATTTGATTTTTTTTTTTTAATTTCATTCAGAAACCTTTTACTGTTGTTAAATTTTTCATGACCCCATATGGGTTCACCAATCACATTTTAAGAAGTCCTGTTCTAGAGTAATATCACCAACAGAAAGACAGCATAAAACAATTTTCCAGTCCAATACAGCATAGAAAGTTGGCAAGAAAGCTCATTTGCACCAGAATGAAGAAGGAGCACAGTCCAACCAACAGAGACCGGGCACCAGAAAACTGGAGCAGTCCTCAGGGCAGCTGAATAAGTGGCAGCAGTATAGGTTTCCAGAACTCTCAGCTCACAGACATCCATGAGAACTCAGAAGGTCAGACGGAAATATCTTTCATGCCTGGGTGAGAGTGGAGCAGTGTTCAGCCTAGACTCATGCCAGCACTGCTCCAGCCCCAAACAAATTATAGGCCTCAGGAATCACTGAATCAGCAGGAGTAACAGCTGTTCACAGGCTTCTCAGCCCACAGAGTGTAAGAGGATAAAATCACTGATCTTAAAGAGATTACAGTGGTCTTTTGTTAGCATTGAGGAAAGACACAGTGGCTTTGTCCATACTCTGATCTGGGTCCCAGTCTCAGTGTGATGAAGAGCACTAGAACACCAGAACTTGCAGTTGCAGTGAGGCAGGGACCCTCATCACAACTGCAAGGCTGAAAAGTGTTTGTTGTTTTTTTTTCCTTTTGATTTTCTTTAAATTTGAGCTCTGCTGCTGGGGTGGAAGAGGAACTATCTCAGGCTTCTTGTGTCAGGAACTTCAGGATCTAGCTATTTCCCTAGTATTTGGGTATTGTTGCCCTGCGTCACATGGGGGTCCCTCCTGTCTGGTGCTGTGCTGACAAGATGTGATGTGGGTTAGACTGAGCTACCCCTTTGCCCAGGACAGACACACATGTCTTTCTGATATTCCATGTTTCATGGGCTAAAAGATTGTTGCACCCCGTCATTTTGCTAGTTTTTCTGTTCCAGGATTTGTTTCGGAGTTCTATTTCATGGTTTCTTGGAGGTGAATATGGGTGAGTTACTGCCATGTACAGCTTACTCCACTATCTTGGCTCTTAGAGGTCTCATTTTGATTGTAAGAGTCCATTTTAAGCTCTTCCATGACCTGATACCAATTCATTTGTTTTTCTTTGATACTTTGGATGTAAAAGTTTTGATTTTATTGTCTTCTTTTGAGTTTGTGTTTTGGTCTTTCTAATGACCTTAGTCACTTTTTATAGTCCGATTTTTTTTTTCTGTTCTTCATTTTTCCAGATTATTTCTTGACTTTTAATTCTATGCTAAAGTGAGTCTCTTTTTCCAGGGTGGAAGGTGCACTTTTCAAAGCTTCAGGGTCTTTTTGTGGCTTTATTCGGTGATAGTTTTGGGATGGTCTGTAAGTTTTCTTCAAAGGTGAAATGATTTAAGGAGACATATTTTTTACTACTTTCCTGACATGTGTTTTGGTCTGTGCGGGAACAGATGTACTATTTCTTCCCTGAAATTCTGTCTAGCACCCCCTACAATTTTGAGTTGTAGTGTTCTAGTGCCTGTAATCCCCACCAAAGCCTGTAAGCTAGATCGAAATGTGGGCTGTGCAAGAGAATCCTGCTTCTGATGCCAGCAAAGAGACTGCTGTAATCACCTTCTGACCAGTTATCTGGCCACCACGTTGTCTGCGAACTGAGAGTGATGACAACCAGGAAAACATTGTACACAGCAACAAAAACATTGCATTATGACTATCTTTGATAGAAATAGCTCTTCTCAGCAATGCAATGAAGTAAGAGAATTCCAAAAGACTCATCATGGAAGATACAGTCCACATCCAGAGAAAGAAATATGGAGTCCGAATGCAAATTGAAGCATATTATGTTTCCTTTTTTTTTTTACTTGTGTTTTTCTCTTTGGTTCTGATTCATTTTTACAACATGACCAATGGGGAGATATGTTTAATATGATTGCACATGTATGCCCTATATCAGATTTCTCACCGTCTTGAGTAGAGGTGAGAAAGGAAGGAGTGAATAGTTGGGACTCAAACTTTATAGAACTGAATGCTAAAAATTAAAAATGGACAAATATTAGAAAGAAATATGAATGTTATGAATTGATTGTCTTTTAATTCAAAGAAAATACAAGAAGGAATTTAAGAAGGAAAGGTAGTAGAACAGGTCAATTTTGAAACCAATTTGCTTCATTTATTATATAGTTTTATAAAACCAAAAGCTATGACATAAGGATAGAAATTTGTTCTTGGAAAGAGAAAGATATTTATTCAAGTCCATTTCTTTTGATATATACTACTGATGTATACTATGGGGCTTTATGCAAGTTACTTAACTTCTAATGCTTCTCAACAAATTCTCTAGGATTATAATTTGCAGAATATTTCACAATAGATGATGACCAAGGTAGTCTCCACAGTGGAAATCTGCACTCACCTTGCAACAACATACCCTATGCCCAAAAAGCACAAGTACATATCCACAGTGACCAAAAGTCACTTTTAAATGAAAATATAGTTAATATCCCATTTTGTAAATTGGACTATCAGCAACGAATAGAATATATGAAGGAGAGATAGAATATAATCGTGTAGAAAGTCATAATTAGGTAAAATTGCTCCCCTGTAAATAGAAGTTACAGAAGAGTATTTAAATTTAATCAGAATTCAGAGGAAACAATGAAATATTCCATTCTTTCATGTATAGTTCTAAGCCCTAGCAGGATCTAATCAGTAAAAGTATATGTAATAAGGGCGGAGCCAAGATGGCGGAGTAGAAAGACGCACATTTACGAGCTCCGGATCCACAGCCCATAGAATAAATGTAAAAAAAGATCCCCATAAGTTCTGGATCACTGAAACGTGGGCAGAAAGAGAGTGGAAGAGATGTCTGTTCCAGAGAGCCCTGGAGAGCCATCCCCAGGGTCCATCAGGCCCCGGAAAGCGGACCCCACCCTAGCGCTGCCCTGGCCGTGGCCCCAGAGAAGCTGATCCGAGTAGGATTCAGGGACGGAAGCTCCGGCAGCCGGGAAAGTCCCTCCGCCTACAGAAGCTACAGGTCAGTGAGAGAGACGGCTGGCTGGCCGAGAGGAGGAGCAGAGTGTCTCCGTGACACAAACCCCCTCGGGAGTAAGCAGCAGAGGCAGAAGCGGGGGCGGTGATGGAGGCAGAGGTGGGGGTGGGGGTGGAGGCAGCAGTGGCGTGGTTGGGCGGCCCGGGACTCCCCCAGCAGCAGGCAGGATCTTCATTACTGAAAGTCTCTGCATAAACACCCTGAGGGAGCTGAGCCTGGGAGATGGCCCTGCCCCACCCCGCTCCATTACTGAAGGTCTCTGCATTAAGGCCCTGAGGGAGCTGATCCTGGGAGGTGGCCCTCCCCCCAACCCAGCACCAGAGCTAAAGCTCACATTGATTAGCAGCCATGCGTGGTGCGGAAAGCTCATTTGAATCTCAGACCCCAAGCACTAGCTGGGCGGATCTAGGTGGGAGTGGACAGGAATCTCAGAAGTCAAGTAACTGGCTGGGAAAATGCCTAGAAAAGGGAAGAAAAGTAAGACTATAGAGAGTTTTTTCCAACAAATGCAAATGATCCCAACCTTCGGATCTGATGACGAGGACATATTCTTGCCATCAGGGAAAGAAGTGGAGGGAGGGGCCTCAGTACCACAGACATCCCAAGGGGATGTCGGGTGGGCTCAGGCCTTTGAAGAGCTCAAAGAGGATTTTGAAAAGCAAGTTAGACAGGTGGAGGAAAAACTGGGAAGAGAAATGAGAGAGATGCAAGAAAAGTATGAAAAACGGGTCAATACCTTGGCAAAGGAGACCCAAAAAAATGCTGAGGAAAATAACACCTTGAAAAATAGGCTCACTCAATTGGCAAAAGAGGTTCAAAAAGCCAATGGGGAGAAGAATGCTTTCAAAAGCAGAATTAGCCAAATGGAAAAAGAGGTTCAAAAGCTCACTGAAGATAATAGTTCTCTCAAAATTAGAATGGAACAGATGGAGTCTAATGACTACAAGAAACCAAGAAATCACCAAACAAAACTAAAAGAATGAAAAAATGGAAGAGAATGTGAAATATCTCATGGGAAAAACAACTGACCTGGAAAATAGATCCAGGAGAGACAACTTAAAAATTATGGGACAACCTGAAAGTCATGATCAAAAAAAGAGCCTAGACATCATCTTCCATAAAATTATCAAGGAAAACTCCCCTGATATTCTAGAACCAGAGGGCAAAATAAGTATTCAAGGAATCCATTGATCACTGCCTGAAAGAGATCCAAAAAGAGAAACTCCTAGGAACATTGTGGCCAAATTCCAGAACTCCCAGCTGAAGGACAAAATCTTGCAAGCAGCTAGAAAGAAACAATTCCAGTACTGTGGAAATACAATCAGTATAACTCAAGATCTAGTAGCTTCTACATTAAGGGATTGAAGGGCGTGGAATAGGATATTCCAGAAATCAAAGAAACTAGGACTCAAACCAAGAATCACCTACCCAGCTAAACTGAGTATAACACTTCAGGGTAAAATATGGTCTTTCAATGAAACAGAAGACTTTCAAGCATTCTTGATGAAAAGACCAGAGCTGAAAAGAAAATTTGACTTTCAAACACAAGAAGGAGAAGAAGCATGAAAAAGGAAACAGCAAAGAGAAGTCTTAAGGGACTTACCAGAAGTGAACTGTTTACATTCCCACATGGAAAGACAATATTTGTAACTCTTAAAACTTTTCAGTATCTGGGTAGTTGGTGGGTCCATACACACACATGTACATGCATGCATGCACACACATACACACATGCACACACATACAGAGACAGAGAGCACAGATTGAATTGAATAGGATGGGACCATATCTTAAAAGAAATTAAGGTAAATGGTGAGAGAGAAAAGTAGTGGGAGGAAAGAGGGTGAAATGGAATGGGGTAATTATATGTCATTTAATAGGCAAGTAGGAGACTTTTTAGTGGAAGGAAAAAGAGGAGACCTGAGGGAAAAAAAAAACAAAAACAATAAACAATAAGCTTACCCTCATCACATTTGACTAAAGGAAGGAATAAAATGCACACTCATTTTGGTATGAAAACCTATCTTACAGTATAGGAAAGTGGGGGAGAAGGAGATAAGCGAGGGGGGGATGATGGAAGGGAGGGCAAAGGGAGGAGGGAGCAATTTGAAGTCAACACTTGGGGAGGGACAGGGTCAAAAGACAGAATAGAAACAATGGAGGGCAGGATAGGATGGAGGGAAATACAGTTAGTCTTACACAACACCAGTATTATGGAAGTCATTTGAAAAACTACACAGATACGGCCTATATTGAATTGCCTGCCTTCCCAAAGTGAATGGGTGGGGAGGGAGGGATGGGGAGAATTTGGAACTCAAAGTTTTAGGAACAGCTGTTTAGTATTGTGTTGCTACTAGGAAAGAAGACACACAGTTAATGAGGAATAGAAAGTCATCTGACCCTACAGGAGAAAAGTTTAGATGGAGACAACAGAAGGGAGGGATGACAGAAGAGAGGGCAGATTGGAGACAGGGAAAATTAGATTGCTTGGGATATTGGGGTGGCGGGAGGGGATAAAAGGGGAGAAAATTTGGAACCCAAAATTTTGTGAAAATGAATGTAAAAAGTTAAATAAATTAAAAAAAATTAAAAATATATGTGATAACTTTATTTTCTCCATTTCACTGGAAATATGAGTTCTCTAAATTAGCATTTTTATTTGTATAACCTTTCATAAAAACTATTTTGGCTGCCACAGAGTGTTTCTTTTTGTACTGTTGCTTTCATGATTTAAACCCAGACACTTGCATATGGCACCCAAATGCAAACTCAGTCTAGAAGAAAGAAGAGGGATGATACTATGAAATACTTCCTACAATAAATATAAGTAATCGAATCAAGAATAAGTAATCTTCTCCCCGGGAAATTTCTATGAATTCAGTTACACAGGAATTCTGATTATAGAAGTCATGACCCCAAAAGAATGAGGAAATTGGAACATATCTTCCCAGGGAATAAAACTGTCCCTCTTCAGAAGGAAGAATCATCTATTCATGTCAGTGCTCAGAGGGAAAGCCTCATTACCTCCATAGCAGTTATCTCACTGACTCTCTGTGTTTATTTATTGAGATGTATTACCTTTGAATTGAAATGAAAGCATGAGAAAGCCAATTTCAATCCAGAGAAGAATGCTATTTTTCAATATGGTAGAGCTCACTTTCTCACTGTTGTGAACATACAAGCTTTTGCTCAGTTGAACAGTCCCTTTGCTTCCTCAAAACCAGCTGACTTCATTGTATTTCCACATTTTAACATAGTTTGAAGGAAAATGAGATAGGCTAATCAGTTGGAAGAGGATCAATAAGATACTCAAAGCAGATTTTTGGAATGAAATTTCAATAAATTGTTTTGGGAGTAGCATTTTTAAAGGTGGAGAAGTGCTTTAAAATCAGGAATAAATAAAGATGTGTTTAGTTTAGTTTTTGAAACCATTCTTGGATATATTAGTCTAATATCTGATCCATTAAAGACAAGTGCAGCTCTACTCATTAGAATTTAGCATGAGAATCTATCACTTTGTTGTATAAGAAAAAATCACTCTGGAAAAACAGTCTCTGTCAAAAAAGTGCAGACCCGATGCATTTTTCCACATTTCAGCATTCTGTCAGCTCGCAATAAATGTAAGGTTTCTTTTATCTTGTATTGCTATAGCCAAAATGCATTATCTAAGTGCAATCTGTACAATTGTTTTCTTTAATTTAGAACAGTACTCTAAGGGCTTCTATTTATGCTTTGAATCTCCAAAATCTTAATCATAGTGGCAATTGGAAGTCATTTGAATTATTTCAATTTCATCTTTTGTTCCAGTTAATTTCATACATAGGAAAAGGTATCACTAGAAACATACAGTCTAAAAGCTACTTAATTTGAGAAAGAATTAGGAATGGCTTAGTGGATAAAGCCCTGGATCAAGAATGAGGAAGACCTGAGTTCAAATTTGGCCTCAGAAGTATATTAACTATGTGATCATGGTCAAGTTACTTAGCTTCTGTTTCCCTTAGTTTCTTCATAGGTAAAATTGGAATAAAAATAATGTCAACACCCTGTATAGTTGTGACTGTCAAATGAGATAAAAATGATAAAATATTTGACCCATAGCATGTAGTATATAAATGTCACCTTTTTATATCAAGTTGGATCAATGTTTCTATACTTATAAAATTAGAGGAATGTAATCATATACTATTAAAGTTTCTTTCTTTTTCCATACAATCTAATTTCTTAAGTTCAGTGTAATATGACCAACTCTTGACCTAATATTGAAAATATGCTCATATTAGTGAAATAACGTTTGGAACGGATATAATTAGGCAAACAATGAGTGGCCATCATATTAAAATGAGTAAAAGAGGAATATACTTGAAGATGTACAAATAACAACATATTTCTGTTATTTCATCATGTCCAACTCTTCATGATATCATGAACTATGCTGTCTGTGAGGTTTTCTTGGCAAAAGTACTTGAGTGGTCTGCGATTTTGTGAAAAGTATTTGATATCTTATTTCATCTTTAACTAACATTCTTGCTAATCTGATATTTAATTTCTGAAGTCACTCCGGATCTTTAGTTGTAATAATCCACACATCTGTGAATCCTTTTTTCAGAAATTCCCCTTAAGAGAAAAAAACCTTTTCTAAGTAGTAAAGAGATAGTTAAAAGACGAGCTTCTGATGAACGACAGTTCCTTATACTGATTTTCATTCTTATTCTTCTTATCTTTCCTTACTACTCCAATCCCTAGAAGATTTAACACTATCTTAAGCAAAATTAGTGGGTCAAAAATCATGACACTTATCTGTAGCTTATTAAATGCTGCCTCCATTAAAATGATAACTTTCTCCCTAACTAGTCAATTCATCACTATTCTACATTCAAAACTCACTTACTAAATGTTAATAATTCATATCCCTCTATTTCTCAAATACATAAGCAAAATTAGACCTTACTTTCCTCATTCTGGAAGGCAAGTTTTTGTGTTTTTTTATCTAAAATCACTAAATAAGAGACAAGGAATATATCATTTGTATTATATTTTGTTTTTACCTTCCTATGCTCCATAATCATTCATTTTGCTACCTATCCCTAACTCAGGCCTGGACGCTTGTGGTCCATAAAATTATCATTATTGACAGCAAATATGAAGAGGGAATATTTTTAAGGATTAAAATGATACTAATTCAAATAAAATGGTTACTTCCCTTTATCTATTATTGACCTATGCAGGCATATTATGGAACAAAAGTAATGCACTACAGTAGTGAAATTTTATCTAACACCTTCAGTACAAACTGAACAATTTTACTTTACATCCTCCTTTCTTTTTTTCTTTCCCCAGTTCATTTTATTTTATCTTTTTTATTTAACTTTTTACATTCATTTTGACAAAATTTTAGGTTCCAAAATTTCTCCCCATTTGTCCCCTTCCCCCACCCCAATACACCAAGCATTCTAATTTTCCCTATCACCAATCTGCCCTCTCTTCTATCATCCCTGCCTTCTCTTGTCCCCATCTTCTCTTTTGTGCTGTAGGGCCAGACGACTTTCTATTCCCTATTACCTGCATTTCTTAATTCCTACTAGCAACAACAATACTCAACAGTTGTTCCTAAACCTTTGAGTTCCAAATTCTCCCCATCCTTCCCTCCCCACCCGTTCACTTCGGGAAGGCAGGCAATTCAATATAGGCCATATATGTGTAGTTTTGCAAATGACTTCAATAACAGTCGTGTTGTATAAGACTGACTGTAGGTGGGTGGAGTCAAGATGGCCAAGTAGAAAGATTCACATATGCTAGCTCTGAACCCACAGCCCATGGATTTAATGTAAGAAAACCTCCCCACAAGTTCTGGATCACTGCAGCGTGTGCAGAAACACAGTGGAAGAGATTTCCGTTCCAGAGAACCCTGGAGAGCCGTCCCCAGGGTCCATTGCGCCCCAGAAAGCGGAGCCCACCTCTGCGCTGCTCTCCAGAGGAGCAGATCCAAGCAGGCTTCAGGGATGGAATCTCCGGCAGCCAGGAAGGTCCCTCCACCCACAGACGCTACAGGTCAGTGAGAGAGACATCTGGGCTGGCCGAGAGGGGAGTGCGGTGTCTCCGTGGCTCAGACCCCTTGCGAGGAAGCGGCAGGGGCAAAGGAAGGGGCAGGAAGCAGCGGAGGCAGAGGCAGGGGCAATGGCAGCATCAGTGGTAGCCCATAACTCCCTGAGCAGGCAGGATATTCGTTACTGAAGGTCTCTGCATAAACCACCTGAAGGAGCTGAGACTGGGAGGTGGCCCTGTCCTCACCCACTCCATTACTGAAGGTCTCTGCATAAAGGCCCTGAGGGAGCTGAGACTGGGAGATGGCCCTGCCACCACCCATTCCTTTACTGAAGGTCTCTACATAAAGCCTCTGAGGTAACCGAGGCTGGGAGGTGGCCCTGCCCCTACCCCAGCACCAGAACTTAAGCTCACATTGAATAGCAGCCGTGCCTGCCACAGAAAGCCCATTTGAATCTCACACCCCAAGCACTAGCTGGGCAGATGTAGGCAGGGGTGGACAGGAATCTCAGAAGTCAAGTAACTGGCTGGGAAAATGCACAGAAAAGGGAAGAAAAATAAGACTATAGAGAGGTTCTTTGAGCAGGTGCAAATATACCCGCCTTTAAATTCTGATGACGAGGAAATATTCTTACCATCAGGGAAAGATGTGGAGGGCAGGGCCTCTCTATCCCAGACATCCCAGGGGAATGTCGGGTGAGCTCAGGGCTTGGAAGAGCTCAAAAAAGATTTTGAAAAGCAAGTTAGACAGGTGGAGGAAAAACTGGGAAGAGAAATGAGAGAGATGCAAGGAAAGTATGAAAAGAAGGTCAACACCTTGGTAAAGGAGACCCAAAAAAATGCTGAAGAAAATAACACCTTGAAAAATAGGCTCACACAATTGGCAAAAGAGGTTCAAAAAGCCAATAAGGAGAAGAATGCTTTTAAAAGCAGAATTAGCGAAATGGAAAAAGAGGTTCAAAAGCTGACTGAATAGAATAGTTCTTTCAAAATTAGAATGGAACAGAGGGAGTCTAATGACTTTCTGAGAAACCAAGAAATCACAAAACAAAAGCAAAAGAATGAAAACATGGAAGAGAATGTGAAATATCTCATTGGAAAAACAACTGACCTGGAAAATAGATCCAGGAGAGACAATTTAAAAATTATGGGACTACCTGAAAGTCATGATCACAAAAAGAGCCTAGATATCATCTTCCATGAAATAATCAAGAGAAACTGCCCTGAGATTCTAGAACCAGATGGCAAAATAAGTATTGAAAGAATTCATTGATCACCACCTGAAAGAGATCCAAAGAGAGAAACTCCTAGGAACATTGTGGCCAAATTCCAGAATTCCCAGGTCAAGGAGAAAATCTTGCAAGCAGCTAGAAAGAAACAAGTTCAGTATCGTGGAAACACAATCAGGATAACTCAAGATCTAGCAGCTTCTACATTAAGGGATCAAAGGGCATGGAATAGCATATTCCAGAAGTCAAAGGAACTAGGACTCAAACCAAGAATCACCTATCCAGGAAAACTGAGTACAATATTTCAGGGTAAAATATGGTCTTTCAATGAAACAGAGGACTTTCAAGCATTCTTGATGAAAAGACCAGAGCTGAAAAGAAAATTTGACTTTCAAACACAAGAATGAGAAGAAGCATGAAAAAGTAAACAGCAAAGAGAAGTCATAAGGGACTTACCAAAAGTGAACAGTTTACATTCCTACATGGAAAGACAATATTTGTAAAACTTTTCAGTATCTGGGTAGTTGGTGGTATCACACACACATGTACATGTGCGCACACACACACATACACACATGCACGCACATACAGAGACAGAAAGCACAGACTGAATTAAATAGGATGAGACCATATCTTAAAAGAAATTAAGGTAAATGGTGAGAGAGAATGGTAGGGGGAGGAAAGAGGGTGAAATGGAATGGGGTAAATTATATGTTATTTAAGAGGCAAGCAGGAGACTTTTTAGTGGAGGGAAAATGAGGAGAGCTGAGAAAAAAAAAAAAAAACAAGAAGTTTACCCTTATCACATTTGACTAAAGGAAGGAATAAAATGCACTCTAATTTTGCTATGAAAACCTATCTTACAGTACAGGAAAGTGGGAGAGAAGGAGATAAGGAATGGGGGGGAATGATGGAAGGGAGGGCAATGGTAGGAAGGAGAAATTTGAAGTCAACACTCGGGGAGGGACATGATCAAAGGACATTATAGAAACAATGATGGACAGGATATGGTGGAGAGTAATTCAGTTAGTCTTAGGCAGCACGACTATTATGGAAGTTATTTCCAAACTACACAGATAGGGCCTATATTGAATTGTCTACCTTCCCAAAGGAATAGGTGGGGAGGGAGGGATGGGGAGAATTTGGAACTCAAAGTTTTAGGAACAACTGTTTAGTTTTGCTGTTGCTACTAGGCAATAAAACATACACTTAATGCGGAATAGAAAGTCATCTGGCCCTACAGGACAAAAGAGAAGATGGGGACAAAAGAAGGGAGGGATGATAGAAGAGAGGGGTAGATTGGAGATAGGGAAAATTAGATTGCTCGGTGTATTGGGGTGGGAGTAGGGGATAAAAGGGAAGAAAATTTGGGACGCAAAATTTTGTGAAAATGAATGTAAAAGTTAAATAAATAAATTTTTATCAAAAAAAAAAAAGACTAACTGTATTTCCCTCCATCCTATTCTGCCCCCCTATTGTTTCTATTCTGTCTTTTGATTCTGTCACTCCCCAAGTGTTGACTTCAAATTGCTCCCTTCTCCCATTGCCCCCCCTTCCATTATCCCTCCCTCCCTGCTTATCTCCTTCTCCCCCACTTTTCTGTACTGTAAGATAAGTTTTCATACCAAAATGAGTGTGCATTTTACTCCTTCCTTTAGTCGAATGTGATGAGGGAAAACTTCATGTTTTTTCTCAGCTCTCCTCTTTTTCCCTCCACTAAATAGTCTCCTGCTTACCTCTTGAATGAGATATAATTTACCCCATTCCATTTCACCCTCTTTCCTCCCTCTACCTTTCTCTCTCACCATTTACCTTAATTTCTTTGAAGATATGATCCCATCCTATTCAATTCACCCTGTGCTCTCTGTCTCTGTGTGTGCGTGCATGTGTTTATGTGTGTGTGCACACATGTACGTGTGTGTGTGTGTGTGTGTGTTTACCTCTCTGTGTGGTCCCACCAATTACCCAGATACTGAGAAATTTTAAGAGTTACAAATATTGTCTTTCCATGTAGGAATGTAACCAGTTCACCTTTGGTAAGTCCCTTATGATTTCTCTTTGCCGTTTACTTTTTCATGCTGCTTCTCATTCTTGAGTTTGAAAGATAAATTTTCTTTTCAGCTCTGGTATTTTCTTTAAGAATGCTTGAAAGTCCTCTGTTTCATTGAAAGACAATATTTTCCCTTGAAGTATTATACTCAGTTTTGCTGGTTAGGTGATTCTTGGTTTGAGTCCTAGTTCCTTTGAATTCTGGAGTATCATATTCCACGACCTTCGATCCCTTAATGTAGAAGCTGCTAGATCTTGTGTTATCTTGATTGTATTTCCACAATACTGGAATTGTTTCTTTCTAGCTGCTTGCAATGTTTTCTCCTTGACCTGGGAACTCTGGAATTTGGCCACAATTTTCCTAGGAGTTTCTCTTTTTGGATCTCTTTTAGGTGGTGATCGATGGATTCTTTCAATACTTATTTTGCCCTCTGGTTCTAGAATGTCAGGGCAGTTTTCCTTTATAATTTCATGGAAGATAATGTCTAGGCTCTTATTTTGATCCTGGCTTTCAGGTAGTCCCATAATTTTTAAACTGTCTCTCCTGGATCCATTTTACAGGTCAGTTGTTTTTCCAATGAGATATTTTACTTTCTCTTCCATTTTTTCGTTCTTTTGGTTTTGTTTTGTGATTTCTTGGTTTCTCAGAAAGTCATCAGACTCCATCTGTTCCATTCTAATCTTGAGAGAACTATTTTCTTTAGTGAGCTTTTGAACCTCTTTTTCCATTTGGCTAATTTGGCTTTTGAAAACGTTCTTCTCCTCATGGGCTTTTTGAACCTCTTTTGCCAATTGAGTGAGCCTATTTTTCAAGGTGTTATTTCCTTCAGCATTTTTTTGGGTCTCCTTTACCAAGGTATTAACCCGTTTTTCATTCTTTTCTTGCGTCTCTCTCACTTCTCTTCCCAGTTTTTCCTCCACCTGTCTAACTTGCTTTTCAATGTCCTTTTTGAGCTCGTCCAAGGCCTGACCCCACTGGACATCCAAGTTCTATGTCTGGGATAGAGAGGCCCCGACCTCCACATTTTTCCCTGATGGTAAGAATTGTTCCTCGTCATCAGAAATGAAAGGTGGGAACATTTGTCCCACAGGAATGTAGCTTTCTATGGTCTTATTTTTCTGCCCTTTTCTGGGTATTTTCCCAGACAGTTTCTTTACTTCTGAGATTTCTCTCCACTCCTGCCTAGATACACCCAGCTAGTGCTTGGGGTCTGAGATTCAAATGCTGCTCCCTAGCCTCAGGTTTTTTCGGGGCGGGAGCAACTGCTATTCAAAGTGAGCTTAAGTTGTGGTGCTTGGGTGGGGGCAGGGCCACCTCCCAGGCTCAGTTCCCTCAGGGGCTTTATGCAGAGACCTTCAGTAATGGAGCGATTAGGGGCAGGGTCGCCTCACAGGCTCAGTTCCCTCAGGAGATTTATGTAGAGATCTTTGGTAATGGACCTCCTGTCTGACTGGGGAGTCCTGGGCCATGGCTGCCTCTGCCGCTGCCTCTGCTGCTGCCTCCTGAGGGCCCTGAGCCACAGAGACACCCCGCTCCCCTCTCAGCCAGCCGAGAAATCTCTCTCACTGTCCTGTAGCGCCTGTGTGTGGAGGGATCTTCGTGGCTGCCGGAGATTCCGTCCCTGAAGCCTGCTCGGATCTGCTCCTCTGGGGCCACGTGGCCAGGGCAGCTCAGGGGTGGACTCTGCTGTCCGGAGTGCGATGGACCCCTGTGGACGTCTTTCCAGGGCTCTCTGGAACGGAAATCTCTTGTGCTGCATTGGTGCGCAGCCTGTAGTACTCCAGAATTTGTGGGGAGTTCTTTTTACAGGAAATTTATGTGCTGTGGATTCGGAGCTAGCATACGTGAGTCTTTCTACTCTGCCATCTTGGCTCCTCCTCACTCCTTTCTATTTTTAATTAATAGCAAGAAAGCTACATATCCTCTCTATTATGTTAAAGGATCAATGTAATCTAAATAAAGTCAGTTACAATTCTACTACAGGGAGACTACGTGCAGTGTAGAATTAATGTCACCAAGTGCTGCAAATGAAATAATTTTATACGAAGCATAATCTTTAAAATAGCTCAAGTATTATTAAATCTTTAAAAATAGAGCAATATTTATAAGTTTTCTTTTCTGTATGTCTTTGAAAATGGCTACAGTTTTGGCTAGAGTCTTAGGTACAGAAAGATGTGCTGCCTTTCTTTTAATCTACTGAGGTCTTATTTATTTTTGAATGTCATTGTTCATATAAAAATAACTCAAGAATATTCGCTAGTTTAGAAGAATATGTATACATTCTGGCTTGTCCTTCTTTCCCAAAGAGAACATCACATCAGGAATGTGATCTATGTGAGTGAAAGTGTGTGTATATATGTGTGTGCATGTATGCATGTATGTGTAGTGTACCTAAGATAATTAATGAGAAAATCAGTCACTTAAGGGAATAATAACTTTCCTTCATTCCATCTCTCTCTTATTCCACTCTCATACAAACTTCTCATCTCTTCATGCCTGGGCTAAAAGAATAGGCTACTATTTTGTTTCCCTGCCTCAAATCTCTTCTCCCTCCATTTTATCCTCAAATTAGATACCAAATTAATTTTAAAGTGCAATACTGACAATTTCACAGCTCTATTCAATAAACTGGAGTGACACTCTATTAACTACAGAATAAAATATAAAATCCTCTATTTGGAGCTTCATAAAATTTCCTTCCAATATTTCCAGATTTTTTTCTGCATTTTACACCACTTCTCATAATTTATGATCCAGGAATTCAGGTCTAACTGCAATATAGAGATATATAGATTTAGATATGGATAGATATAGAGATACATCTGTACCTGCAAGCATACATGTATGCACAAACATATATATATATATATACACACGCACACATATCTATATGTGTCCACACATGTTTATATGTATGTAAATATATGCACATGCTTATATTCACATATATGTCCATTGTATGTATCTATATGTATATGTGTTTATGCTGTGTGTGTGCATGCATGTACGTGTCTATGTCCCGTATATCTGTATTTGTTACATTTTATTTGACCCATGAGATTATGCATTCACACTTTGCAAGATTGTGAGCCCCTCAAAGACTCAAGTTGCTTTTGCTTTTGTTTGAATCTCTAGTGCTTAATATAGTGCCTAGTACATAGCAGGCACTCAAGAAATGGTTGTGGAGTTAGCTTTAACTTAAAGGTCATCAAACCCAATCCCAGCACTGTACTTAGATTCAAGAAGAAAGTATATCTCCCAGGAATATTGTGGTAAATATTTAACACTTATCTCTCTGTGGTTAAAAAAAAAAATAAGTAGATGAGGCACATTTTTTTTTACTTTGCCAAGTTATAAGGGTTAAATTTTCATGCTCAAAATTTAGCAATCATATCAGGTTGAGTATAGCAAATTTTTGTGACCCTTGGATTTCCCATTCGCAAAACAAAAGTGTTAGTAAATCTGTGCGTTTACTTTTCAGCATAGCCAACATAGTAAAGGCTCTAAAGAATATATTGTCGAAAACTTTTCTATGATGTGTGTGATTGTTCTGATGACAAACAGCATTCTTTAAAAAATAGCTTGGTAGTTTTGTTTCTGGACTCATTATTCTAATAAAACAATCCAAAGTTAGACACCTACTGCAGTGAATCAGAAAACAAAACAAAACAAACAAAAAAAAAAAACATCTTTTGCAGTGGACATATTTTCCATTGTTTTTTTTCCACGGTGCAATGTGTTAACTCATATTACATTACTTTTGAAAAATACATTTATTTATTTGTTCTCTCTGATTTCATAATATGAGATTTCATTATTTTTATTTTACCTGTTTCAGACAACTAATTTATTGAAAATATCCAAATGCTACCAGAAAAGAATTGCGATTTAATTCCGTTCCCATTCTCAAATGCTAGATATAATTCCATTCTCGAGTATAATTCTCACTTTCTATTCTTTTTTCTGCCTGAGGAAACGAAGGAAAGAACATCAATTTATAAAGTTAAATCTAGAACATATGAAGCCTTCAAGAACCTATACGTTATGGATGTGTGCTTTTTATATACACCAGCTCTTGCTGAAAATCAAAAGTGAATAATATGGCCCAGATCCATTGACTCAGTGCAAAGTTGGTTGTTGCTTTAGACACAACCTGATACCCTTGGGCAAGTTCATTTGGGTAAATCAATCTTTCAAGGTGACACTGAATTCCCAGTATCCCTAGTCTCAGTATTTTATCCAAACTGCAAAACATGAGAGTGCATTTGTGGCACCAGTAAAAATAAAATAAAAAAAAGTAAAATACCCCGTTTAAAGTTATGGTGAATAGTGAAAAAATGATAAGAATTTAACTTTTTCTTCATTAATAGCATATTCATTTACTTATCTGTTTTATGATACTTAATGTACCAGACCAAACTTTCATGCAAACTATTTTCCTGCCCTCCACACTGATATCTCTTTCCCAAATGTACTATTACGAATCTCTCTTCCATCTGTTAAACCACATCTCTTCTTCCTATAAATTCAATACTTAATGTCGAGCTTTTTCAAGAAACTTTCTCTAAAATTCTCCTTTGATTCAATTCAAATCAATTTAAAACTTTGTTTTGAAGCTTGCCAACAATAGCATCAATCTATTCATTCTAAGTGCTCTCTTAAAAATGAACAAACAATCTATTTATGTAAAAGTGGTGTTCTACTCCCATTCCAATTAATCAATCAATTAAAAGGAAAAACTTGGGGTGAAAACAGTCTTATAGTAATTTTAATATAATAAATTGATTTGATTATTGATAAAGATTGCAATAACACAAAATAAATACCTTGTCCTTAGATAAAAGAGTGAGATTTGCCATTGGTCTTTCATATGAACAAGTAAGAAAGTTCAGTGTTTCATTCTAGAATAATATTGATCTATTCTTAATGGAGCTTTTACAAAGTCCCTGAAAGGGAATCTTTAATGAGGGGTGAGTGAGATAATTTCTGTCATTCTCTGACTGCTTCCCAGTAAAAAAAAAAGGCAAACAAACATGTGATTAGAAAATTCCATGTCTTACCATCAAAGTTTGTATCAGAATCTACTGGAGGTGGTTAGCATTAGCTATCAGAGTCAGGAAGTGATTTAGATAACAATCTTTATATGGAAATGCCCAAGAAGAAACCTTGTAAGAACTGCATGGTCTGGGAAAATTAGATAGTGACAGCTGGCATCTTTCTGTTTCCCTGGCACCTAAACGGAAGTGGGGGGAAAACAGCAGCAGTGAAGAAACATTATGCATTTGAAGAAGTCAGCCTAGCTGAGAAGTGGATTTCTGCTTTCGTTACTGAAGGTATGCTCCACAGCACACTTCATGAGGACTAGAAGATTGGAAAAAAAGGACCTCAAGGGAAAAGAGGCACAGGGTACTGCTTTGGTATATATATTTTCCACATATTAGCATTAAGACTATTTTACTCTCAGTTAAAAATCATTCTCTCCATATTCTCTGTATTTGTGGGAGAGTATACCCCAGCATTTTTTAAGTAGAAACTATTTTAAATTCATTGATTTTACTATATATACTATCTTTTTACTAAACACTCTTGCTAAAAGTCAATTGTAGGAGGCAGAGCCAAGATGGTGGAGTGAGAGCAATGACTCACCTAAGCTCTCAGACAAACTCCTTCAGGTACCTCTGAAAGGAGAATCTGACCAAATTTTGGAGGTGCCGAATCCAGTGGGAGACAGAGTGTGACGGATTCGGAGCTCAGGCTGGACTGGAAGGTCCATGGCAAGGATATGTTCCACGGGGGTGAGCCCACAGCGCACAGCACAGCATGGCCAGCACAGAGGAGCGGAAGGGACCTGAGAAACCTGAGAGCAGCAGGCGGAATCAGCTGAGCTGCACTGAGGGTGGAAAGCAAGCCAAAATGGAGCCAGTGAGAGCCGATGAGTGCCAGATAGCAGCACATCAGCTCCTGAGACCTTCAGCCTGAAGATTAAACTTTGGTAAGTCACCTACTTGAACTTCTGGGAGCCAGGATGTCAGTGTGATCAGTAAATGATCTCTCCTCCCCCTTGATGACTGTGAAAGAACCATAAAATATTTCCCCAGGAAAATCCCAGATCAGTGGGAAGAGCAAAGGGGTCAATAATAGTCTCACAACACGTGAGACTAGGAAAACAGCTAAGGGGAATTCCTCCAACTGTGGTGGAGGCAAACTGGAAGCACAGAGGAGCTGGGGGGAAAACACTTGCACTAGGACCCAGGCAAGTCTCAGCATGAGGAGAGGAGCTCCAAGAGGGGTGGGAACATGCATTAGGATCTAGGCGTGCATCAGCTCTCTAGGGGAATCAGAAAGACAATAGGGCAGCTGGGATCACCAGCCCCTGAGCTTGCCTTTGCCTCAGTTCAGCTGACGAGACCACTGTGACCAGACCACTCCTCTCCCACACTTAACAAGCTAAACTCAAGGCTGATCAGGGAAACACCAAACAAAAACCTGCTTTTAGCTTCTTCGCATATCAGTTCAGCAAAAAGTTCTGCAGCTTCTGACTGAAAGAACCAGAAGCCACAACACTCAATCAACATCATGAGCAAGAAAAAGCAGAGGGGAGAAAGAACCATAGAATCTTTCTATGGGGATAAGGACCAAAACACAAACCCCAAAGAGGTCAGAGCTGAGACTGTACTTCCATCTGAAACTTCAGGAGGGACTATGAAGTGCTTGCAAGCACAAACAGCTCTCCTGGAACAGCTGAAGAAGGAAATAGAAGATAAACTGGCCAATGATTTTAAAATTTTGATAAAAGAATTCACTGATGAGAACATTTCTTTGAAAAGGAAAATTTAACAAATGGAAAAGGAAAATAACTCCCTAAATGGTCAAATGGAAAAGGAAACCCAAAACCTAACTAGGAAAATTGGTCGAATGGAAAAGGAAGTACAAAAATTAACTGGAGAAAATAGCTCCATAAAAGGAAAAATTGGGCAGATGGAAGAGGAGATGCAAAAGTTAATGGAAGAAAACAATTTGATAAAGATTAGAATTGAATCTAATGACTCAATGAGACAGCAAGAATCCATCAAACAAAATCTAACGAATGAAAAGAGAGAAGAAAATGTAAAATATCTAATTGGAAAAACAACTGACCTGGAAAATAGATCCAGAAGAGAAAACTTAAGAATTATTGGCCTGCCAGAAACCTGTGATGGAGAAAAGAGCCTGGACAATATCTTCCAGGAAATCATCAAGGAAAACTGCCCAGAAGTACTAGATTCAGAGGGCAAAATAGTCATCGAAAGAATCCACCATTGCCCTCCTGAAAGGGATCCCAAACTCAAAACCTCAAGAAATATACTTGCCAAATTCCAGAGCTATCAAGTGGAGAAAATATTACAAGCAGCTAGAAAGAAACAATTTAAATATCAAGGGGATACAGTCAGGCTTACACCGGATCTTGCAGCTTCTACATTAAAAGATCGAAAGACTTGGAACCCAATATTCCGTAAGGCAAAGGAGTTGGGATTACAACCAAGGATCCACTACCCAGCAAAGTTCAGCATAACATTTCAGGCAAGGAGAAGTCATTGAACGAAGTAAGGGATTTCCAGAGTTTCCTAACCAAAACGCCAAAACTTAATAGACCATTCGATCTTCAAATGCAGGTCTCAAGAAAATCATAAAAAGGTAAACGGGAGGGGGGGACAACTTGTTACTCAACTGGGGCAAACTGTTTACCTCCCTATAAGAGAAGATGATACCTGTTAATCTTGAGAATTGTGCGGCTATTATGAAACATAAAAGGGATATGCATAGGGGGAACAGGTATAAAGTAAAAGATATCATGATAAAAGTATGATTTAAGTATGAGAAGGGATTGTAATAGGAGGAGTGAAAAGGCGGAAGGAGAAAATGGCAAATTACATCACAAGAAGAAGTACAAAATCATAGTAGAGGGAAAGAGGGCAGGGAATGAGCATTGCGTGAGAGGTACTCTCATCGGATTTGTCTAAAAGACGGAACAATAAATTTAAGGAGATAATCCTAAGTAGCTCTATAGGCAGTAGGAGAGGAAGGGGGGGACAAGGGGAGGGAGGCTAAAAGGGAGGGAAGAAGCAATCAGAGTAAAGGGAAGTAAAAGAGAGGGGGGCTAAAAGAAGGAGGGGAAGGCGGCAGGAAGAGGTGCTGAAAAGTGAATACCATTGAGGAGGGGAAGGGAGACAGCAGAGCTAAAAGCACAAATAGTGGGAAAGAAGATGGAGGGAAATACACAGAATGAATAAAATAGAGAAAAAGGAGATCAGTGAATTGGGTATGCAGCTGAAAAATCTAGAAAAAGTACAAATGGAAAATTCCCAAGAAAATTCCAAATTAGAAATACTGAAAACCGAAGGAGAGATTAATAAAATTGAAATTAAGAAACTATTGAATTAATAAATAAAACCAATAGTTGGTTTTGTGAAAAAACTAATAAAATGGACAAACTTTTGGTCAATTTGATTAAGAAAAAGAAAGAAGAAAATCAAATTACTAATATTCAAAACGAAAGGGGTGAACCCACCACCAATGAGGAGGAAATTAAAACAATAATTAGAAATTACTTTGCCCAACTTTATGCCCACAAATTCAATAATCTAAATGAGATGCATATTTTAAAAAATATAAATTGCCCAGATTAACAGAAGAGGAAATTGAATACTTAAACAACGCCATCTCAGAAAAAGAAATTGAACAAGCCATCAATGAACTCCCTAGGAAAATATCTCCAGGACCAGATAGATTCAAAAGTGAATTCTATCAAACCTTTCAAGAACAGTTAATTCCAATACTATATAGACTGTTTTTGAAAATTGGGGAAGAAGGAGTCCTCCTGAATTCTTTCTATGATTCAAATATGGTTTTGATACCCTAACCAGGAAGAGACAAAACAGAGAAAGAAAATTATAGACCAATTTCTCTAATGAATATAGATGCAAAAATTTTAAACAAGGTTTAGCAAAACGAATACAGCACCTTATCACGAAAATAATACATTATGATGAGATAGGATTCATACCAGTAATGCAGGGCTTGTTCAATATTAGAAAAACTATTAGCATTATTGATCATATCAACAGCAAAACTAAGAAAAACCACATGATTATCTCAATACATGCAGAAAAAGCTTTCAACAAAATCAAACACACAATCCTATTAAAAATACTAGAAAACATAGGAATAAAGGGAACTTTCCATAAAACAATAAACAGTATCTACCTAAAAACTTCAGCAAGCATTATATGCAATGGGGATAACATAGATCCATTTTCAATAAGATCAAGGGTGAAACAAGGATGTCCATTATCACCACTATTATTCAATATGGTATTAAAAATATTAGCTGTAGCAATTAGAGAAGATAAAGAAATTGAAGGAATAAAAATAGCCAAAGAAGAAACTAAGTTATCACTCTTTGCAGATGATATGATGATATACTTAGAGAATCCCGGAGATTCAAGTAAAAACCTACTTGAAATAATAAACAACTTTAGCAAAGTTGCAGGTTACAAAATAAACCTACACAAATCTTCTACATTCCTATATATTAGCAACAAATCCCAACACCAAGTGATAGAAAGAGAAATCCCATTTAAATCTAGGGTAGACACGATAAAATACTTAGGAGTTCACTTGCCAAAACAAACCCAGGGATTATATGAACATAATTACAAGACACTTTTTACACAAATAATGTCAGATTTAGTAAGTGGGAAAACATCAGTTGTTCATGGTAGGCCGAGTTAATATAATAAAAGTGAAAATTCTGCCTACATTAATTTACTTATTTAGTGCCATACCAATTAAACTATCAGATAATTATTTTCTAGAGCTGGATAAAATAATATCGAAATTCATTTGGAGGAATAAAAAATCCAGAATATCAAAAGGACTAATGAAAAGAAATGCCTGGGAAGGTGGCCTAGCCCTACCAGACCTCAAATTGTATTATAAAGCAGCAATTATCAAAACCACTTGGTACTGGCTAAGAAATAGAAGGATAGACAAATGGAATAGACTTGGCACTCAAGACACAGTAGGCAAGGAATATAGCAACCTCCTGTTTGATAAACCCAAAGACCCAAGCTTGTAGGATAAGAACTCACTGTTCGACAAAAATTGCTGGGAAAACTGGTGAACAGTGTGTTGGAAATTAGGTATAGACCCACGCCTGACACTGTACACAAGAATAAAACCCAAATGGGTACATGATTTAGGTATAAAAATTGATTCCATGGATAAACTGGAGAAGCAAGGAATAGTGTATTTATCAGATTTGTGGAGAGGGGAAGAATTTTTCGCTAAAGAAGCAATAGAAAGCATTATGAAATGCACGATGGATAATTTTGATTACATTAAACTGAAAAGTTTTTGCACAACCAAACCCAATGCAGCCAAAATTCGGAGGGATGTATTATATTGAGAAAAAAATTTTATGGCTAAGCTAGGGGAGAAAGGACTCATTTCTAGAATATATAGAGAACTGACTCAAATGTACAGCCATAGAAGTCATTCCCCAATTGATAAGTGGTCAAAGGATATTAACAGGCAATTTTCAGGGGATGAAATTAAAGATATCTCTAATCATATGAAAAAGTGCTTTAAATCACTACTGATTAGAGAGATGTAAATCAAAACAATTCTGAGGCACCACATCACACCTATAAGTTTGGCAAATATGACAGAACAAGAAAATGATAAATGCTGGAGAGGATTTGGGAGATTTGGAATACTAACTCATTGTTGATGTGAGCTCATCCAACCATTCTGGAGAATGCTTTGGAAGTATGCCCAAAGGGCTACAAAAATGTGCATACCCTTTGACCCAGTAATGTCACTACTAGGACTGTATCGTCAAGAGATAATAAAAATGGGAAAGGGTCCCACTTGTACAAAAATATTTATAGCAGCACTCTTTGTGGTTGTCAGGACTGGAAATCAAGGGGATGCCCATCAGTTGGGAAATGGCTGAATAAATTATGGTATATCAATGTAATGGATACTATTGCGCCATAAGAAATGATGAAAAAGAAGACTTTAGGGAGGCCTGGAAGGACCTGTGTGATCTGATGCTGAGCGAAACGAGCAGAACCAGGAGAACCTTGTGCACAGCAACGACCACAGTGTGAGAGAGTTTTTTCTGGTAGACTTGGAACTTTGTAATAACGCAAGAATATTTAAAAAAATATCCCAATGGTAGTATTCTAACACAAAATGTCTTCCACACTCAGAGAAAGAAATATGGAAGTCATTCGCAAAATGTAACAGATCATGATTGTATATGTGTAGGTTTTAGTGTATTATGTTTTGATTTGTTATATGAATTCTTCCATTTATTTTAGTTTGACTACATAACATGACTATTGTGAAAATGTACTGAATAGGAAAGTATACGTAGAACCTATACAGAATTGTATGCTGTCCCAGGTAGGGAGGGGGGTAGTGGGGGAAACGTAGGGTGGGGGAATAAAAATCTTAATTTTAAGGAAGTGATTGTAGAACACCAAAAAAAAAGAAATTAATTAATTAATTATTAAAAAAGTCAATTGTAGGCAGAGGACTGTAATCAGCAAGGGGAAATCATGATTTATAATGGTGGAAAGCTCAGACTGCCAGGTTAACATTCCCACCTTGAGGGGACAAATAATAAGCTACAGTGTGAAGTACAACTTGCCAATATTAGCGATTATTTGGGCTTAGCAATATTTTGTAGACTCAGAATGGGTAGTATGCTTATATAATCATATGTATTTTTATCATATTGATTCATGGGTTGTTTGAGGTCAAGGAACAAGCCTAATTTGTACTTTCAAAAATTTCAGAACAGTCAAAATAGACCTGTAGGCATAATAAGTGTTGACTGACTCAATAGTTGCTACTTTGTCTGTGGTAGTGGAAGGTATTTTTATACTATGAAAAGTATTTAATAAACATAAAAGGAAACATTTCTTTGAAGGGACATTTACCAATGGATTATGATGGGCCATTTAGAGTTTATTCTTTCTTTCCCCAACTTCAAGGCTCTCTATGAGCATTCATAGAATTTTTCTGTAATATTCCATAAACACTCTAGCCTATGGATTAAAAGAAAACCCAATATTTAAGGGGTTAAAGTTACCATTAATCTTTCTTCTAATCATTCTTCTCCCACATGTGTCTATTCACAACTACAAAAATATCCCCTGAAATTCAACCTGTAAGTCAAAATTGCTCACAAAGAGTAGTTGGGATGGCAAGGTCAAGGAGTCACCTCTAACACTCCAACCAACCTAGCACAATATGGTTTGCACAGGGCCTTACCCAAATGTGATGCTTCTTAATTATTTGGTAACTGAACTCTCATGTCTCTCCCATTAAGGAGAACTTTACTGGGTAAAATAAAACAAATCATCCTGCAGTTCAGATGTTTCCCATCATGCCAATGTTAGGATCTTCCCATTGTCTTAGATAAGAGATATATTGTCTCAATATTATCTATCAATCTTTACACTGAACGTTAAAATGTATTTTGAAATAATAATTATCCATTTTCACAAACAAGATATTTGTCATTAAGTATTTCAGTACTATTTACTCTTATTCTTTCCTTTAATGTTTCCCAAAATTCATTTGTCTGTAGAGAGGGTCATAAAACCCTTTTTTTTTTACTTCCAAATTCAATGAGTCCTTTGGATGAGACTATAGCCCCTTCCAATGAAAGAAACGTCTGTGATTTTTATCTCCATTTCTCTATGCATTTGCTTCTCCATTTTTTAAAAATTTGTTTTCTGAAACTATCACACAATGAAAACTTCTCCTTTTAAAGTCTCTATACCTTTTTAATTACAATCTTTTCATAACAATTTTCAATTCTCCTCTTTTTGTCCCTCTATACCCTCTAAATCTTTTTTTTCCTCACTTGTCTTCCATGACACTGCTATCATCACGTTTTTGTCTTTTGTAGTTATTCCTCTATTTCTTTTGCTCAGTTGTTATTTAAATTCTCAAAATTCTGTCATGGTTCTTTTTCTCTTCATCTTCTACATTTTTTCTCTTGCAACTTTTTTTCCCCTCCTTCATCAGTGTAAGTATAATCTGCAGCAGATGCAAATTGATTCATTACCCCTAATCTCTCTTTTGATTTCATAGAAGATTATCAGAGTTTTACTGGATAGGTATAGTCATAGCAGTCTCAACATGTCTTAAACAGAAATCAACATTTTCCCCTTAAAAATTGTCCCTCCTCAAAACTTAATTATTTTTGTGAAAGGTATAACCACAGTCATCCAAGTTCATAGTTTGTAGTCTTCCTTCAGTTTTACTCTTCCTTACATTCTATTTGTAATAAGTTATTTCTCTTGACAATTCTATCTCCACAATAACTTCTAAACCCTTTACATTTTTCCAGCCACATATACATATGTCAAGTATTTTGTTTTTTTTCTCTTTAGTTTTTCAAATAACAAGCATATATTTTCTTCTCTCCCATTGAATTGTAAAAAAATACACTTTTAACAAATATGAAAGTCATTCCAAATCAATTCCATATACAAAAACATATATCTTATTTTGCCTCTTGAATTCATGAATTCTGTCAATAAGTGGGTAGTGTATTTCATTATATTTGATCATATCAAATATCATATATCATATAATCAATGATCATAGATTTTAAGTCTTTCAAAGTTAGTTGCCTTTATACTTCTGTTGTTTTTATGCAAATTGTTGTGACAATTCTCTTCATTACAGTCTGAATCAATTCGCATGTATTTCCCATGTTTCTGTGAAATCATGCCTTTCAATATTTCTTATTATCACAGTGATTACAAAAGTTTACATAACAATGTCTCACTTCATAATATTATTTAATAAACTGATATACCTTCATATTTTTTTCCAAAAGTAGTCTATGGAAAAAGAAATTTTAGCTCTTAGTTTATTCAAATAATCAATTGGTAATGGAAACATATCTTAAATGTACAGGAAAATAAACCAACAAATGTTGCATTGCATTCATCGTAATATGATAAGAAGTTTAGAGATAACAAGATCCCTGAATGTCATGTAATTCATCCCCCTCATTTACATTAGAAAAAACTGGATCAGTAAGAAATTAAGAGATTTTTGTCAGAATCACATAGGTAGTAAATGATCTTACAAACAGGTTAATATGCATTCAAGGATAATACAATCAAATATATTCAAATCACTTAGGATGACCTATTTCAAAAAGTAGTTTTTAAAAGTTTGCTGTTAGTGTGGCAGAAAATGAATGATATGTTCATCAAATCCATAGATGACAAAAAGTTGAGAGTGATAGCTAGTATACCATATGAATCAGGATCAAAAAGGATATTTAGAAGCTAGAGATGAAGGCTTAATTTCAGAAGATGAAATCCAATAAGGAGAAATGTAAAGTCTTGCACTGGAGCTAAAAAAAATCAACTTTTTGAGTAGAATATTTGAGATGCACAGATTAAAAGATTGGTCTGAGAGGGCCATGCAGGTGTTAGTAGATGACAAACTGAATATGAACCTCCAGTCTGATGTTTTAGTCAACACAGAGGTAATGTAATCGTGGTCTGTAATAAGAGGGAACAATGAGGTGATAGTACAATTGTATTCTGTTTCTATTAATGACCATATGGAATACTGAGTTGAATTCTGGACAATATATTTTAAGGATGATATTAAAAAGTTTGTGAGTGTCCAGAGAAGGACCGCTAGGTGGGTGAAGCACTTTGAATCCAGGTGACATGAAGATCAATTAAAATAACTGAATATGTTTATATTGGTGAAGAGAATACAGGGGAGGTATGTTCCCTCAAATGTCTTACCATATTTATCTTTTACTATTTGACAGTTGTACTGTAGGGGATGAAAATACAACTGATATTTTTTTTGTTTTTTAATAAAAATTTATTTAGCTTTTTACACTCATTTTCACAAAATTTTGGGGTCCAAATTTTCTCCCCTTTTATCCCCTCCCCCACCCCAATACACCGAGCATTCTAATTTTCCCTATCTCCAATCTGCCCTCTCTTCTATCATCCCTCCCTTCTCTTGTCCCCATCTTCTCTTTGGTCCTGTAGGGCCAGATGACTTTCTATTGCCCATTAACTGTATGTGTTGTTTCCTAGTAGCAACAACAATACTCAACAGTTGTTCCTAAAACTTTGAGTTCCAAATTCTCCCCATCCCTCCCTCCCCACCCATTCCCTTTGGGAAGGCAGGCAATTCAGTATAGGCCCTATCTGTGTAGCTTTGCAAATGACTTCCATAATAGTGGTGTTGTGTAAGACTAACTCTATTTCCCTCCATCCTATCCTGCCCCTCATTGTTTCTATTCTGTCTTTTGATCCTGTCCCTCCCTGAGTGTTGACTTCAAATTGCTCCCTCCTCCCATTGCCCTCCCTTCCATCATCCCCCCCTTGCTTATCCCCTCCTCCCCCACTTTCCTGTATTATAAGATAGGTTTTCATACCAAAAAGAGTGTGCATTTTACTCCTTCCTTTAGTCGAATGTGATGAGGGTAAACTTCATGTTCTTTTCTCAGCTCTCCTCTTTTTCCCTCCACTAAAAAGTCTCCTGCTTGCCTCTTGAATGACATATAATTTACCCCATTCCATTTCACCCTCTTTCCTCCCCCTACATTTCTCTCTCACCATTTACCTTAATTTCTTTTAAGATATGGTCCCATCCTATTCAATTCACTCTGTGTTTTCTGTCTCTGTATGTGCGTGCATGTGTGTATGTGTGTGTGCGTGCACACATGTACATGTGTGTGTATGTGTGTGTGTGATCCCACCAACTACTCAGATACTGAAAAGTTTTAAGAGTTACAAATATTATTTTTCCATGTAGGAATGTAAACAGTTCACCTTTGATAAGTCCCTTATGACTTCTGTTTGCTGTTTACTTTTTCATGCTTCTTCTCATTCTTGTGTTTGAAAGTCAAATTTTCTTTTCAGCTTTGGTCTTTTGATCAAGAATGCTTGAAAGTCCTCTGCTTCATTGAAAGGCCATATTGTCCCCTGAAGTATTATACTCAGTTTTGCTGGGTAGGTGATTCTTGGTTTGAGTCCTAGTTCCTTTGACTCCTGGAATATCCTATTCCATGCCCTTCGATCCCTTAATGTAGAAGCTGCTAGATCTTGAATTATCCTGATTTTATTTCCACAATACTGGAATTGTTTCTTTCTAACTGCTTGAAACATTTTCTCCTTGACCTGGGAGTTCTGGAATTTGGCCACAATGTTCCTAGGAGTTTCTCTTTTTGGATCTCTTTCAGGTGGTGATTGATGGATTCTTTCAATACTTATTTTGCCCTCTGGTTGTAGAATATCAGGGCAGTTTTTCTCGATAATTTCATGGAAGATGATGTCTAGGCTCTTATTTTTATCATGGCTTTCAGGTAGTCCCATAATTTTTAAATTGTCTCTCCTGGATCTATTTTCCAGGTCAGTTGTTTTTCCCATGAGATATTTCACATTCTCTTCCATTTTTTCATTCTTCAAATTAAGTAAATAAAAATTATTTTTGTAAATGGACATTCTGTCTGATACCATTCAGTATGGCAAACATGACAAAATGTAATGGGAAATTACAAATTTTGGAGAGACTGTAGGTAAAAAAGCTCCATGGTTCACTGTTGGTTAAACTGTGAGTGAATCTAATATGGAAAGCAATTTGGAATTATACACGAAAAGTTACTAACCAATGAATATGAGAATAGAATGAAGAGAAAAATAGGATAATTTTATCCAGTCATGCCACTGCTAGGCTTTTATCAAAAGGCAATGTAAAGAAAAGAAATTTATGCCTAAGAAAAAAATATAAAGTGGTTTTTTTGGTTGTGGCTAAAAAGGAACCCTAAAATCTAAGAGTTTGTTCAACAGTTGAGAAAATACTGGATGACTTAAATTATTCACATGAATGGAATGAAGCATGCTTATGCTGTAAAAAAGGTAAAAAATAGAATTATTTCAGAAACATATGGAAAGATTTATGTATTGATGCAAAGTGAGTTGTGCACAACAGAAAAATTCATGCTCTTATATAATATACAGGACAACTATAGTGGAGAAAAGCCAAGAGAGTTTTTGTTTGCTTGTTTTTTGTGTCTTTCTTTTTTGATTCTGTAGTCTCAAATATGGTCAGAACAACTCTATATCAATTCTGCTGCCAAATAGTTGCGATACAAGGAAGTTGATTGGAAGATGATGGGAGGCTGAGAACCTGGATTGTAGCTGTTTGCTCTGTATTCATTCAACCCTGACTCAAAAAAAAAAAAAAAAGAGTCGCAATATTCTCTTCAAATAAATACAAACTCAAGATGTAGCCATCAGGGGAGGGGAATGATTGACCCAATGCCTAAATGTCTAATTGCTTAGAGTATAGCTTAGATATGGCTCTGTATGGATCTTTGGATGATATAGTGAAAGTATGTAAGTGGAAAGATAAAATGTTTGAGTAGCAGTGGAGTTTGGAAAGACATTAGCTGAGGGAGATTCCTGTGTATTCGAGTTGCATGAGTGCAGTCACTGAATAAAGTTTGCTTTATGCTCACATTCATCATGTTTTGCAAAGTGGCAAAAAATAAAAGATCACTTCTATTAATTCTGTTTATTTGGATTACTGGTAATATTATTTTTTTCACCAGTTTCACATTGTCTTGCTTATAAGAAGCCATGCAAGAATAGTAACATGTTTGCTTTGGACATTGGTGAAAGGAAAATCATTTGTATTTATTCAGACATGTCTGATTCTTTGTGAATTCATTTGGAGTTTTCTTGGCAAAGACACTGGAGTGGTTTGTTATTTCCTTCTCCGGCTCATTTTACAGATGAGGAACCTGAGACAAATAGGTTTAAATAACTTCCTCAGTGTTACATAGCTAGTAAGTGTCTGAGGTCAGATTAGAACTCCGGGACATGAGTTTTCCTCATTCTAAGCCTGATGCTCCATCCACTGTGCCACATAAATTCCCAATGTATAAAAGCAGGAAAGTCATTCTAAGTGATGCATATGGGCCTGAGAGAAAATACATGATTAGTGTAGTAATAGACTAATCATTAATATTTAAATATGTTGAAAGAAAAGCTTCTACAATACAAGAAGGCTATATGATGCCCATCAATTATATTTTCCCCAGATTGTCAGCTACTAACATCAGATGATTGCTACATTAAGGTTAATGACCTTTAGAATATATCACATAGCTGTACTGAAGCACTACAAAATTGTTTATAACATTTCACTGCTATGATGTTTGTATCCCAAAGAAATCAAAGAAAATAAAAAATGATTTATGTACAAAAATATTTGTAGTAGCTCTTTTTGTACTGGCAAAGAATTAGAAATTAAGGTGATATCCATCAAATGGTAATGGATAAAAAAATTAAGATATATGATAGTGATAAAATACTCAAAGAATTTATGAAGAGAACAATTTCTGAAAAAAACCTCGGAATATGAATATGAACGGATGCAAACTAAATTGAAAAGAAATTAGGAAAACATTGTATACAGTAAAAACAATATTGTAATAACAATCAATTATAAAAGACTTAATTATACTCATTGATAAAATAATCCAAGTTCAAAGGGTCTCAAGTTGAAAAATACTATTCACTCAAGAGAGAAATCTGATCAATTCTGAGCACAAATT
This sequence comes from Bettongia penicillata ogilbyi, assembly GCA_023548195.1. Taxonomy (NCBI): domain Eukaryota; kingdom Metazoa; phylum Chordata; class Mammalia; order Diprotodontia; family Potoroidae; genus Bettongia; species Bettongia penicillata. Next base: position 884,908 of record JAJHZJ010000293.1, on the reverse strand, counting down.
GCAGTTTTTTTCACTTTCTTTTTCCTATTTTTTTTTGCAACTTAGCAAATATGGAAATATGTCTTTGCATGTTTAGAATAAAATAAGAATGTCAGCTGGTAGAAAATCTTACCTATGCCTATCATAACATTAAAATTTATTCTCACTACCAAAGTACTTGACACCATCTAATGATTCACCCTTCCAAACTGCTAAAATGTTATCAATGGAAATAGCAGTATAGATGACTCAGTATCAGGTACATACAATTACCATAACATAAGATTATAATTGTAAAGTGCTTAACACAAAGTATGTATGTATTTCATAGATAACACATAGGGGGCCCTGGAGATTTCAGTCTTTAGACTCTAACAATTTTACTTTTGATCTGGTCAGAGAGGCAGACAGCTTCCAAGGCATTAATGATCATCTTTATTCTAGTCTAGTCTTATCAAATGGTTGCTGAGAGAACCAGCTCCTACAGCATTCTCTAATTCCCTTTCTTGAAGGGGCTGGCAAGAAGTGGGAACAACTACATCTACATCCTGATGGGATCAATCGAGACAGGCACACTCGTTCACTTCCCTAAATTCCCTCAAGTCTCAATGGGGGCCAGTTCAGGCAGGTGGGTTCCCTATGTTTCCCCCTGCAGTTACCCCCATGAGTTCCCTGTGGTTTTCCCTTGTCACTGACTAGTGCCCACCTGCTTTATAGGGCCATCAAACAAAGAAAGCATCTTACCAACTATTAAACTCACAAGTTAACTTTAGCAATATCATCATTCTGCACAAGCATAGTAAATATCAATTATATCACTCTTATCTCAAGGCACAGTGTCAGCAGGACTGTCTGTCACTATGATTCTAAGAACTACTATCTAGAACCTTTGAAACTATCCTGGGAGTTATCATCTAACATCTGGAAACAAACATTCCAACGGTCATGGATCCTGAGAAACTAACTCTAAGAAGGATAACAGAATTCTCCTACGTGAACTACGATGGATAGATAGATAGATAGATAGATAGATAGATAGATAGATAGATAGATAGATAGATAGATAGATAGATAGATAGATAGACAGATGTTTATAATCTTCCATTCAAACCACAGTTGAGGGTTGTTACTATGCAAAATGCAGGCTTTAATCTCAGACAGGGCACAACATCTTAGAGTTAAACTCTCTTAATTTAAACTCTATCACTTTAAATTACAGAACATTTGTGGATCTACATTGGTGTAAGGAGTTTTCCGACCTGGACATTCCCTACAATACCCCCTTTAGCAATCAAATTAAAATTTGAGAGGAATTTCACTTCCATTACACAAGTAATTGTGATGAAAGTGTACTAAGTATGCTAAATATGAATTCTAAATATATAAACCTTAAATTGCTTTCCTCTGCATTTACATGAAAATCTATTTTACACTCCTGGTATGAAGACTCTCTCTGTGGTTTGATTTTCTTCATTTTGAGATCATTCCTTCTTCACTCTATAGTTTGCATTTTGTAGACCATTGCGTGTGGATTTAGAAGAGGATTGATAAGATAATTGCTAAAATCTGTATTTAAAGACCAAGTATTGTTCTTTACCACAGAGACTATAAACTCCCTACCATCTGTTTCTTTATAATATCCACTAAGTCCCAAAGAAAATAAAGCAACAGAAAACAGGAAAATGTGATGTGATAATGGTACAGAATTTTCAAATCCAAGTGTTCAAATTGATAAGATTATTCAGGTACAGTTCTACAGTGCTTAATACTTCCTTTTCTTTCCTCTCTATTATATGGAGAATGGACCATATCAGTTTATTTTATGGTTCAAAAACATAAAACAATACAGTTATATCTTCCAAATCTTGGGGGTCAAAGGCATCACTGCAGTCTGGAAAATGTACATACATTTTCTGAATCCCCCTTCATGCAAAAGAAAAGTAATTGCGTGTAGTTATGGCATTAAAAGATAAAATGTTGATATCATACAATACTAGACATATATTTTATGATTTTCTGAGCTTCTAAACTCTTATTGTATTGTCTGCTGTTCTTCACATGTTTGTGACTTTCACAAAGCTCCTTGAAAATCCCCATTGGTTTCTTATGCTGACCCACAATATATTCAAACGATAATGAGGAAAGTTTTATTGTAGAGTGCATAACTGCATATAAGAAAGATATTGAAGTGAGATCTTAAAACAATCTTACCCACTCCATCTATATTTTAGGTGTTAGGTTGTCAACAACTAAAGATGCTTTTAAGTAGCTAATAAGGATTTAATAATCTCCACCAATTTAGCTGCTGGCTATCTTCTGCCTGAGGGACCTAGGCTTCCCTGTGCAGCAGTGAGTAGGAACAATAGTGAGATGTGGTCAAAACCTGTTTTACAGAAAAATGAATTCTACTTAACTTATATGATAAAAATAGGGACACAGGCAATGACAATGATATCTAAAACATAAAGTTAAGGGATGAGCTACATGGAATTTGGAATCATGGAAAGTACAATTTAAAAAGATGTTTGTGTATGTATGCATATACATTTTTGTTTGCATATATGTGTGTATAATATTCAAAAACACATGGGGTATTGTTGAAATTTTTCCATCATGTCCAACTATTTGTGTCTCCATTTATTGTTGTTATTGTTGGCAAAGATACTGGAGTGCTTTGCAGTTTCCTTCTCCAGATCATTTTACAGTTCAGGAAACTGAAACATACAGGTTTAAGTGATTGCCCAGAATCACATAGCTAGTGATTGTCTGAGGCCAGATTTCAATTCAGGAAGATGAGTCTTTCTGACTCCAGGCCATCACTCTATCAACTATTCCACCTAGAAGCTAAACAGAAATATGCATACATAATAGTTACATGCTACATATACATATATAGTATGTGTATGTATGTGCATAATGACATATGTATATAAACTTATGATGATTTATTTGGAACATCACACTCATTTCTTGATAAACACCTCAAAAGAATGTTTTAGTAGCAAGAAAACAGTTAACAAAATTAATTATCTAATCAATTATTACACTTAACAGTATATAAAATATCCCATACCCATAACCTCTATCCTATATACCAAGAGGAAAGAAGTTTGCTTTATCATCTACCTTCTGAAGTCAAATCTGGCCATTGTATTTAATCTAAATTTTTATAGTACTCTTGTGTGTGCATGTTTACATACATACATGCATACATATATATCTGTATATATATACATATATGTACATAGAGAGTTAGAGTTAAAGATGTCATCTATATAATTGTGAATATTCTTTCTTTGCTGTATATCAATTTGTATAACTTACCATGCTTTTCTGAATTCCTCCTATTTCTTATTTTTATAAGTTTAATAACACTCATACTCCACAAATGGTCCAGTACCATTGGCCAAAAAAATGCATTTTCATTTATTCACTATGACATGAAAAAGCATTTTTAAGAATAGGATAAGCAATAATTTTGATAGAGTATCACCTAATGAAAAAACAGATAATTGTGCTTCCACTGATAGCAGTAAGTTGACTCCTAATCCTGAACCTTTAGCAGATAAAGTTGGATTGAGCTGGTTTTCCAACATTTCCTTACCTCTCTGTCACATAAGTGCCGAATTTTGTGCCATTTAGCATCTTTTTAATTGCTTTTTTGTGTTTTTTTTTATTTTTGTAGTTTTGAATAATGTATATTACTCCAAGGAAAAGTTGTAGGTCTTAAAGAGCACGCATCAATGAATCTTATAGATATTCCAGCAGCAAGGGGTATATGGATGGCATACATTTCAAGGTCATTAAAGCTCACAATGAGATAGAATCCTTCTCACAGAAGAAAAAATAAAATTTGGATGTGATGAAAAATAAAACCAAGAGCTGTCAAACTATTGCTATGAAGGAACTTAATTAATCCTCATTAAACAAATACAGATATTCTGAAGGTTCTGCCAGTTGTTATTGATTCCTTTATATTGGCACTTCAGCTACTTCAACATGGTACTACAGTGGGAGGAAAACTAAAATACAAAACATACACAAAACATCTAATTAATCTTTGTGATTATTTTTATAAAGAGCCCCCCTACCCCTGATCTTGCTCCCCTTTTAGAGTAAGGCTCACATCCAACCAGATGGAAGAAATAAACTCAGGAGCGAAAGAAGAATCTTTTATTACAGTCCTTGCAAGTAGAGGATACATTCCCTACTGTGAGAGAAGTGCACTGATACAGAAATGACAGCAAGTTTTATAGTGTTAATTTGTTGTAGCCCCTCCTTCTAGACCCTAAATTAGTCCAAACTCTCTCTAGTTACAGTGTCCCTGAACCACTTATCCCATGTTGTCCCTTGATATCTTCCCATATGTTCCCCCTCCCTCATGCATCCTATGCTCAAAAATGGCAGCTATGCCCACCTTTGGCGTGTAGTAGATAATATGGAATGAATTCATTAAGCAATGGCAATGATGAAAAATTTCCCCCTGCCATTGACCCCAGACTGTTTAGGCTAGTTTCAAGTCTGGTGCCATTTATCAAGAACATTTCAGTTAAGCTAGCTGCTTCTCCTGAATATTGATTGCTTGGTTGCGCTTGCTGTCTTATACCACCTTGAAACTGCAACATTTTGTGGAAACCTAACATTTTAGTGTTTACCACAATAAGCAAAGAGAAAATACTTGTCATGAGCAGAACAAAGTACAGAAGATCACAAAAAGGTAGTTATTTACTAGCAACATTGTCAGAAGTGTAGATACACGTTATGTAATGACTACTAACTGATTAAATATGCTAGAGCTCTTCTTTTTCACAGTGAAACTAAACAATGGGCTACCACAAGTAGCCAATCAGGAGGAACTTTACCATCCAGGGCTACTTGACAGATCAGTTATCCTTCGTGAGTAAACTTTAGCTGAACTTGGAGATGCTTGAAACTGCTGAAACTACTCTTGACCATCTCATAGAAAGAAGCAGAAATCTTTATTGCTAACTATCTGAACAGCAGCAAATATCCAGTTTTCTGATTTGTGGTGTTTGGAAGTGTATACTCCCAGAATCTCCAGTCACCTGACATGCAAATCTATTGTATTTCTCCCTTAATCTTCGATTTAGCCATTCTCAAATAGTCATAAATATCTCATATAAATACTTCACCCTTTTCCCACTCCCTTTGAGCAACTAAGAACTTTGTTTCTCACTTCTGCACGTGCAAGCTTCTTCTCAGGCAATAAATGCTGTTATAATCTTTGTAAATTGTGATTGAACTCTGTCTCATACCAGCTATCCCTTTTGGACCTGAAGTTTCTTTTGTTTTATCAGTTGGCAGTTATGCTTATTTTAATAATAGAAATCTAGGTAAGTTTATTTTATCTGGATATTTTCATCAGACCATAAAATATCTATCCAAAATTTTGGGTGAGATTTTTTAACATTTCCATTGGTTTTCAAATGTTTGTACCCATTTTGAACATAATGAACTCTGATAAATATAGTGTAACACTAAAGATAAAAATTGTACAGATACTCAGTTCCCAAATTTAGATGCAACAGAAATTTACACAATGACACCTGTCATGAAATAAACATGTGTCATTTACATTGTGTCTCTTCTGGGTTAAATGATATTTAAAAAAAAAAAAACCTAATAGTCAGAATATTTGGCAAAGATAAACACAGTACCTAATGCTATATAAGTGTAATTTCATTAAAAATTAAACAACTGGTCAAAATTGTGGAATACAAAATCCAAGTTATGTAAAATAAGTTAATGAATCAAAGGAACACAAATTGTATATTTTTTAATTTAAAGAAATACAAAGTTTGAAAGTTTATTACATAAGCCAATAAATTGAACTTTTTAAATTTTTCTTTATTCACATGCTAATGTATATAGTCTCTGCCAGTGATTCAGCTACTTGTGGTACATGCTTATTAATAAGACATCTAGCTCAAAGGTTATGAAGTGTTAAATTTTATTTGCAAGTTTTGTTTGTCCCTCCATTTTTATTGGATTAAATACAATTTTATAAGCAATATACGAATATGCCAATGTTTTCATTGTCCTTCCTACAATAACTCTTTCTTTTATCATCATTGCAAATTTTTCCACATGAAGTGAAATACCCTAGGTTGTTATTTGTTGTTTTCTTTTATTCTTCTTGTTTATTTATTCTGATTAATAGTGAATTGGAGAATGTTTCAAACAGTTGTTGAGAGTTTCCATGTGTTCATTTGTGAACTGTCTAAATCGATCCATTACACATTTGAACATGGGATAATGTCTCTGAGTCTTTAATATTCGTGTCAATATTTGCATCACTTGTTTTTTATACTTTTTCAGATTTTTGAAACAAAACTATCCCTTACTTGAAACAGCAGCATTTTCTCTTCCTATTTTGATAGTACTAATTCTTCTTATGCAAAACCATTATTTCCCCACATAGTGGATCATCTCATTTTTTGTTATCAAAGAGCTTCCCAAAAATAATAACATCTAACATATCTTATGTTCTCCATCAAAAATATTCCCAATATTTCAAGGTTTCAAAGAACTTGTGAGAGTAAAAAGTGAAACCCACAGACATACTACGTATGTAATGTAAAATACTATTTTTAAAGTGTAAGGATTTTTTTTTTTCATTTTAGTTTTGCAATCCAAAACCAAATTCAATAAATGAAAATAATTCAATAAATTTCACTTAAAATACTTTGGATAGTATTTTTAGAGACTAAAGTCTCTCTGTTAAAAGTAGAATATTCATCGAGAATTAGTAGATCCAAGGATTTTTATTTACATAACCTGGAAAAATTCCATAACTGAAAAGCACTCTTAATACATAGTTGCTTTTGTGCTATTGTTGTGCTACTCTTTGGGGACATTTTTTTTTTTTATCTATTCATGTCTGATCAAGAATTTTGAAGGGAAGTAAATACATGGTATTGCTAAAATAATGAACTAATTTCCATCGAATCTTAATGTGAATGTAGAATTCAGTTCACAGTTAGCCAAAGCAACAACTAATTGCATATTTAATATTTTATATATCTTTCCATGTCAATAAATGTTTACATTTAACCTACTTTTTGTTAAACTTTTTAACTTTCTATGACATATTGCAGTTCTTCAGAAAGTGTCTGTCTTCTTTTAAAAGTCAGGTATGAATCATTCACTCAAAGTCAGTCAGGGAAATTTAATACAGAACAGCTAAGGAATAATGACCTCATGACAGTATTCAGTATAAAAGGGCAAGTAAAAAAATCAGATACATTTTGCTGTAAGAAAGATGTTTTGCTCTAGGATGCTCCAGAAACAAGTGTCATACTTCTCTGAAAACCACGGGAGAATCAGAAGCAGAAAATATTAATTCAAGACACTGTAAATTTTAGAAAATTAGTGAATAGTGAAATCATCTTATTGCATTAATTCACTGACACGGAGTGAAGCAAACACCTGAAAAAAAATGAAATAGGGTCAAGGAATTCACTATAATCAAAGAGGAATATATAATACTTTGTGAGTTATGATCTGCCCTTGATAATATTTTGGTAAATAGTGGTATATCATAGTGGATAGAAAACTGAACATGGACTCATGAAGACCTGGATAAGATTATGATCTTCTTCTTCCCTAAAACTATTTTTTTTTTTTACTTTCCTTGTATCCCAATATTTACATTTGTACAATTACTGGCACACAGTATACACTTAGTCAATTAATATCTGCTTATTGACTTAATCTCTCCATATTTTAGGCAACTTTCTCACATACAGGTTGTAGATGAGGCAGTGCACTGAAGAAATCTCTAGGACTATAGTTACAAAGAAATTTGAGAACTGCATTTATAGAGAAAGTTTGGGTATATATGATTTCCTTATGTCAATCAAATTTCATGCTAACTTTATCTCTATCCAAAGAATTATGAATTATAAGAGCATAAGTAAAAAAGTAAAAGAATATATATCAGTAAATATATTATTTTTGGTTGTAATTCTAACATTTGTGTTCTGGAATATTACATTACAAGTCTTCTAATATTTTAAGCAGAATGTGCTAAATCTTGTGTATTCCTTTCTGTGGCTAGAAAACATTTGAAATATTTCTAGGTGTTCATAATATTTTCTCCTTGATGTAGGAGCTCTGGGATTTGTATATAATATTCCGGAGAGTTTTCTATTTGTAATCTCCTTTAGAAAGTAATTGGTAGAGTTCTTCAACTTAGAATTTGCCCTCTGGTTCTAAATTATCACAGAAGTTTTCCTTGGTATATTTTTAATTTGATTAATTGTTATGTTTTCAGTTTTCAATAATCACTTCCATGTGTTTCAAATTTTCTCCCCTCTGTCTCCATTGACTCTCCAAAATGGCATGAAATCTTATGTGTTTTTTAAATTGTTTAAGATTTATTTTTTTTATTTTTCAACATTCATTTCCACAAAATGTTTAGACCCAAATTTTCTCCACATCTCTCCCCTTCCCCTACACCATAATTCCTTGCATTCTGATTACTCCTTCCCTGAATATACCCTGCCTTGTATCACACCCCTCCCTTCCCTGATCCCCATGTTCTCTCTTTTCTTGTAGAGTAGGATAGATTTCTGCACCACATGACTTGTATTTCTTATTTCCCAGATGTATGCAAAAACACTTATCAACATGCATTCCTAATTTTTTGAGGTCCAGCTTCTTTCCCTTCCTACTTCCCCACACATCCCCATGGAGATGGTGAGCAATTCAAAAGAGGGTATACATATTTAGTTTTGCAAGAGACTTCCATAAGAGTCATGTTGTTCAAGACTAACTGTATTTCCCTCCATTCTATCCCATCCCCCCATTTATTCTATTCTCTCTTTTGACCTTGACCTTCCCCAAAACAGTTTAATTATAATTACTCCCTCCTTCCATTTGCCCTCTCTTCTATGATTCTCCACTCCAGTTGTCCTCTTTCCCCCTACCTTCCTGTAGTGTAAGGTAGATTTTCATACCAAATTGAGTGTACATGTTACACCTTTCTTAAGTCAAATGTTTAGAGAGTGAGTTTCACATTTTTCCTCTCACCTCCTCCCTTTTCTCCTCCATTGACAAAACATTTTCTTTCCTCTTTATGAGAGATGATTTGTCTCATTCTATTTCTCCCTTTCTCCTTCCAATATATTACTCTCTCACCACTTAATTTTATTTTTTATATATTATCCCTCCCCATTTAACTCACCCCATGCTCTCTGTCTATATCTATCTATCTATCTATCTATCTATCTATCTATCTATCTATCTATCATCTATCTATCTATCTATCTATCTATCTATAATATGTATAATGTACACGTAGAGAGATAGATAAAAATACATATACATATGTGTGTGCATGTGTGTGTGTGTGCGTGTGTGTGTGTGTGTGTGTGTGTGTGTGTGTGTAATCCCTACAACTACCCCAATACTGAGAAAATTCTCGAGAGTTACAAATATTATCTTTCCATGTAGGAATGTAAACAGTTCAACTTTAGAAAATCATTAATGATTTCTCTTTCTTGTTTACCTTCTCATGCTTCTCTTGATTCTTGCATTTGAAAGTCAAATTTTCTGTTCAGTTCTGTTCTTTTCATCAACAATATTGAAAGTCCTCTATTTCATTGAGTGATCATTTTCCCCCGAAGTATTACACTCAGTTTTGCTGGGTACGTAATTCTTGGTTTTAATCTTATTTTTTTGGACCTCTGTAATATCATATTCCAAGCCCTTCGATCCCTTAATGTAGAAACAGCTAGATCTTTTATTATCCTGATTGTATTTCCACAACACTTGAATTGTTTCTTTCTAGCTGTTTGCAATATTTTCTCCTTGACCTGGGAGCTCTGGAATTAGGATACAATATTTCTAGGATTTTCTCTTTTCAGATCTCTTTCAAGAGGTGTTCAGTGAATTCTTCCAATGTTTATTTTGACCTCTGGTTGTAGAATACCTGAGCAGTTTTCATTGATAATTCCATGAGAGATGATTCTAGGTTCTTTTTTTGATCATGGTTTTCAGGTAGTGCCATATATTTAAATTGTCTCTCCTGGATCTATTTTCCAGGTCCATTGCTTTTCCAATGAGATATTTCACATTATCTTCTATTTTCTTATTCTTTTGGTTTTGATTTATAATTTCTTTGGTTCTCATGAAGTCATTAGCTTTTGTCTCTTCCACTTTAATTTTTAAAGAGCTATTTTTTCAGTGACCTTTTGAACCTACTTTTCCATTTGACCAATTCTACTTTTTAAATTATTGCTCTCCTCATTGCCTTTTTTTTAACCTGTTTTGCCAGTTGAGTCAGGCTACTTTTAAAATTGTTATTTTCTTCACCATTTTTTGCTAAAAAAATAAAAAAAAAAACATCTTTGCTAAAGCAAGATGTTGATTCACTTTTCATGATTTTCTTGTATCGCTCTCATTTCTCTTCCCAATTTTCCTCCACCTCTCTTACTTTATTTTCAAAATCCTTTTTGAGCTCTTCCATGGCCTAAGACCATTTCATATTTATTTCAGGGATTTTGGTTGGAGAAGCCTTGATTTCCTCTGATGGTATGCATTGTTCTTCCTCATCTGAAATAATGGAGGAAAATACCTGTTCACCAATAAAGTAGGCTTTATAGTATTATTTTCCCTTTTCTTTGTGTATTTTTCCATCCATTTATTAGAATTTTGAGCCCTTTTTCAAGAGGAGGGTATACTCTGTGGACCTGTGTGTTCTTAGTTCCTCGAAGGTGGCACAATCAAGGGAGAGGAGTTTATTCATCTCCTCACCTGTGCGGTGATCTGGGAGCAACGAAAAACTTTTCTACTCTGAACCTGGGAGTAGAATTCCTTCACCAGAACTGCTTCCAGCTCCACCACAACAGTGCTCCTTGTCACCTCAGGTCAAGCTCATGGCTGAGATTCAGATAAACTGCTCAATTCCCCTAGAGGCTTTAGGTGGAGGGCTCCAAAAAGGAATGATTCCGTTGCAGTGGCTGCTGTTGGTGGCTCAGATCATGGTCCTTTCGCCTAGGTAAAGGAATTTCCTCGCAGACTTTTGAAGCTGTCTTTGACATTTTCAGGTTGAGCAATTGGGAACTGCTGCTTCTGGTGGTTCCCTGAAGCATTTTCTGTCCCTGCCACACTGCGTGGCCTACTCTACTCTTCCCTCTGCTCTGTGCCTGGTGCAATACACCTTTTCTGTCACTCTTCCAGGCTCTATAGGGTTGAAATCTCTTTCCCTCTATTGTTTTGTGGCTTCTGCTGCTTTAGAATTTGTTTAATCCTTTTTTTAAAGGTATTTTATGGGCTTTGTGGGGGATCTTTTACAGGTCTATCTTTCCACTCCACAATCTTGGCTCTGCCCCAATATGGGTTCTACACATACAGTCTTATTAAATACATTTTCACATTAGTCAAGTTGCATAGAATAACTAAAACGAATGGGAGAAACCGTTAGAAAAACAAAACTAAACCAAAACATGACACAAGAGAAAAATAGTCTTCCTCATTCTGCATCACATCTACATTCATTAGAGACACTGGCCTATAAGATTCTCTGTTTTGGTTTTTCTTGGTTTAGGTATCATAACCATCTCCTTGCATGAAATATTATGGTTAATTTGGCTGGATAGTTGATCTTTGGCTGTATTCCAAATGCCTTTCTCTTTTGGAATGTCATATTTCAATCCCTTTGATTTTTTAATGTAGAACCTGCAATGACCTGGGTGGTCCAGTTTGTAGTTACTCCATATGTGAATTGTTTCTTTCTGACTGCTTGCAGTATTTTCTCCTTAACTTTATAGTTCTGCAATTTGTACCAATATTCCTTGGTGTTTTCAATTTGGGGTCTTTGTCCAGATGTTATTGGTGGATCCCTTTGACGAATATTTTGCTCTTTTAATCTAGTAATTCAGGGCAGTTTTCCTGGATGATTTCTGGAAAGATATCATAAAGACTGGTTTTTAAATCATTGCTTTCCAATAGACAAATGATTCTTAAATTTTCTCTCCTGTGCATATTTTCCAGGTTAGTTATTTTTCCAATCTGATATTTTATGTTTTCTTCTATTTTTTTCATTCTTTAAATTCTGTTTGCTTGATTCTTGATGTCTCATACAGTTATTAGCTTCTACTTGCCAAATTATTATTTTTAATAAATTGTTTTCTTCAGTTAACTTTTGCACCACCTTTTCCATTTGTAAAGTTGTTCTTTTTAAGAAGTTAGTTTCTCCAATTAGGTTTTGTATGTCTGTATGCATTTGTTCAATTTTCCTTTTTAATTCTTCAATGAATTCTTTTTTTTATAATCATTGATCAGTTTATCTTCTAACCCTCTGATCTGATTTTTAAAATCCTTCTTGAGCACTTACCATAACTTTATGTTGTTGACTAAATGAAAAATACGTAACATTGTACTGCCAGTATAAACAATAGATACTGAGGATGTGATATATATCATTTGAAATGTAGATCTGAGTATTCTTACTTAATCTTTCTAACGGGTAAACAAAAAGAAATTAAATTCAGGTCTGATTTAACTATTATATGTTGTTACTTTTGTATCCTTCTTCTACTGACAGATTCTACAAATCTAATTTTCCCCCTGAAGTAATGTGTTTGCTGTTTGGGTCGAGTCTATAGTTTTAGTTGGAAAATTGAATTAGACAGCTGGGAAATATAAAGCCTAAATGCTAGATGTTAGAGTAGATAAGTTACTTCCAATATTTTCTTTTTTGCCTCCAGAAGTTTTTGAAAGTGTACCTTTCATTTACTGTACTTTCAATGTCTACTTTCTACTGAAATGAATGCATTTATTAAATTCCCACTATGTACAAAGTATTAAAAACTATATGTAAATTTAGATGTATTCGGTTCTTACTTCCTTGTATATGGGAAGGAGTATATTGCATGCACACACAAACACACACCACCAAGTAGGACCAGGAAGAAGTGAAGAAAACCTGGAGTGTTTTGTTATCTAAAGGTGCTATCCGTTATTCTAGTAATCAATAAATGAGTGTGAAGGGTACGTACAAATTTATTTCATGATAATTTTTGCTGATATATGGACAGTCTTTTATAAGCATTAACACTGTTTATTGAAATGACCTCAGGGATAATCTTCCCAATACTCACCTTTTGTTAAGGAAGGAAATCGAAGCTTAAAGAGATAGAGTGACTTTTCAAAGATCACTCAATGTTTCAGTCTTAGAAATCTTCCAATTCCCAGGCAAATATCCTTTCCAGTACATTTTATGTTGACTCGCTATTTATTAGAGAAGCAGAAAAAATATGTAAAGTATTTACAGTGTGATTAAGCAATGGACAAATTTACTCAGCTTCTGATCATAAACAAGAGCAGCATATACTTTCATGATATCGGTAATTTCATGAATGTCAATATTACCTGAAATACTTTACTCTGTTACGGTAGAATGAATATGTGTTTTGTGGGCAGTAAACCTGCATTCAAATACTGACCCTTATATTATCCAGGAAAAAAAATAAACTCTTTGCCTCAAAGTTACTCATCTGTAAATATGAAATTTATGTGCAAGGTCCCTTCTAATTCTCAAATTAGTGTCCTTATGTGGTGACAACCCACTCATATATCATATTATTTGACTCTTTTTAATATCCCCCTGTAATTCAAATGCTCCAACCTAAAAAAAATATTCTATACCTTCTAAAATTACAGAACTTTCATAGTACTTATTATCCCTATATTATCCCTTAATATATGGTTGACATACTACAGATAAAAGTATTTTTATTAATATCTTTCAGTACTACATTTCCTGGACTTCACAATGTATTCTTTCCTCTGTCATGAAGTTGTTCTCTATAAAAAGTAAAGGAAAAAAAAAATTCAGCAGAAATAACCAGCATACCAAAATCTCTGATGTTGCATGAAGTGTTCTATATCCACGTTCTCCCAACATTCTCAAGAAGTTCCTTGTGATATAATTTTTCGGTGCCGAAGTTTGAGTTTATAAGTTATGTGTTATTCAGCTTTGATGTTCTTGATGCTGCTCTTCTTTCCAGTTAAATTGTTTTTCTCATTATATGTATAATTTTCCTTGTTTACTTACTTTCCTTTACATCAGTTTACATGCAATGTCATCCTTCTCTATATTCATTATATTTAAATTTTTATAGTGTAATATTTCAATATGTTAATGACCCAATATTTGTTTCAGCATTAGAGAACTGATAGATGTCTACTTTCTTTCCACTTATTTCCTAAAAAAAATATGGCTATAATTAATTTTAATTCATTGGGACCCTTTCTTTAGTCACCTTCTCTTAATTTATGACTAGGATGGCAATTTTTGAAAAAAAATATATTGATATTTTAGATACTTTTTCACTTAATTCTTTTTAATATTAAATCATTTTAGTTTTTCCAAATTTATTAACTTATTTTCAATTTTCCACAATAATTTCCATAAGTTTTAAATTTTCTCCTCTCCCCACCACCTCTTTCCATAAGATGGCATGAAAATTTACAAGGGCTCTACACCTACATTCTTATTAAATACATTTTCACATCAATCGTGTTACATAGATGAATTAAAACGAATGAGAAAAAATATAAAAATCAAATCAAAACAAAACAAAAAAATTATAAAAGAAAATAGTGTGCTTCATTCTGGGTTCTGACTCCATTGATCTTTCTTGGAAGTGGATGACATTTTACATCATGAATTCTTTGGAAATGTTTTAGATTTTTGCATTGGTCTGAAAGGCTAAAAGTCTATCAAAAACAATCCTTGCATACTGTGGCTGTTGCTATATATAACATTCTTCTGGGTCTCTTAACATCACTCCGCTTCAGTTCATATGAGTCTTATATTTTTCTGAAATCCTTCTGTTCATCATTTCTTAAATCTTTTAAATTTATTCCTTTCTAAAAAAATAATTACTTTTTAGTTTTCAATACTCACTTACCCAACATTTTGAGTTCTGAATTTTCTCCACATTTCTCCACTCTGCCCATCCCAAGACAGCATGTATTCTGATTAACCTCTTTCCCCTATCTACCCTCCCTTCTATCAAAAATTTCTTTTCTCTTATCCTCTTCTTCTCTATTTTCTTGTAGAGCAAGATACATTTCTATATGCCATTGCCCGTATGTGTTATTTCCCACATTTACGTAAAAAAATGGCATTTATTTTTAAAATTTTGAGTTCCAACTTCTCTCCCTTCCTCCCTCCCTGCCCAACCCTCCTTGAAGAGGCAAGCAATTCAAGATAGGCAATACATGTGTAGTTGTGCAAAACTCTTCCTTAACAGTCATGTTGTGAAGGACTAACTATATTTCCCTCCATCCTATCCTGACACAATTTATTCTATTCTTTTTTTTTGACCTGTCCCTCTTCAAAAGTATTTACATCTCATCACCCCCTCCTTCCATTTGCCCTCCCTTGGAAGATCCCCGTCTTATCACCTTCCATCTACTTTCCAGTAAAAAGATAGATTTCCATACCAAATTAAGTATGCATGTTATTCCCTCCTTAAGCCTAATTCAATTACAATAAGGTTTACTCTTATCCTCTCACATCTTCCTCTTTCCCTCCATTAAAAAAATATTTTTAACTCTCTTATGTGAGAAATGGTATTCCCTTTCTCCAACTTTTCCTCTTTCACTCCTTAATTTTATTTTTAATATATCATTGCTTCATATTCAATTCACCTTCTGCCTTCTGTATATATATATATATATATATATATATATATATATATATATATATATATATATATATATATATATATATGAAAAATCTCAAAGGTTACAAATATCATCTTTTCATGTAGAAATGTAAACACTTCAACTTCTGCAAGTTCCTTATGATTTCTCTGTCCTGTTTACCTTTTCATGCTTTTCTTGAGTCTTGTATTTGAATAATAAATTTGCTATTAAGCTTTGGTCTTTTCTTGAAGCAGGCTTAAAAAGTCTTTATTTCATTGAATGACCATTTTCCCTCTGAAGTATTATACTCAGTTTTGTTGGGTAGGTGATTCTTGGTTTTAATCCCACCTTTTTGACCTCTGGAATACCGTATTCCAAACCCTCAGATCCCTTAGTGTAGAAGATGGTAGAGCTTCTGTTATACTCAGTGTGTTTCCACAATACTTAAATTGATTTCCCCCCAGGTGCTTCCAATATTTGCTTCTTGAACTCATAGGGAACTCTAGAATTTGCCTACAATATCCTAGGATTTTTTCTTTTGAGATCTGCTTTAGGAGGTGTCAGTGCATTTTTTCATTATGTTTTCCCCCTCTGGTTCTAGAATATCAAGGAAGATTTCCTGGGCAATTTGTTGAAAGATGATGTCCAGGCTCGTTTGCTGATAATGAGTTTCAGTTAGTTAAATAATTTTTTAATTATATCCCTTGCATCTGTTTTCCAGCTCAATTGTTTTTCCTTTTATTTTCTTTAAAATTATTATTTAACTTTAACATTAATTTTCACAAAATTTTGGGTTCCAAATTGTCTCCCCATTTCTCCCCTCCCCCTACCCCAAAAGGCAGAGTATTCTAATTGCCCCTATCAGCAGTCTGCCCTCCATTCTAATATCCCTCCCTTTCCATGTCCCCATCTTCTCTTTTGTCCTTTAGGGCCAGATAACTTTCTATACCTCATTTCCTGTATTTCTTATATCCTAGTAGCCAGAACAATACTTGACAGTTGTTCCTAAAACTTTGAGTTCCAAATTTTCTTTATCCCTCCCTCCCCACTCATTCCCTTTGGGAAGCAAGCAATTCAATATAGGCCATATCTGTATAGTTTTGCAAATGACTTCCATAATAGTTGTTCTGTGTAAGGCTAACTATATTTCCTTCCATTCTGTCCTGCCCCCCTACTGCTTCTATTCTCTCTTTTGATCCTGTCCCTCCCCGAGTGTTGACTTCAAATTGTTCACTCCTCCCACTGCCCTCCCTTCCATCATCCCCCCTACCCTGCTTATCCCCTTCTCCCAGACCTTCCTGTATTGGAAGATAGGTTTTCATACCAACATGAGTGTGTATTTTATTCCTTCCTTTAGTCGAATGTGATGAGAGGAAGATTCATGATTTTCTCTTACCTCCCCTCTTTTTCCCTCCACTGAAAAGTCCTTTGCTTCCCTCTTTTATGAGAAATAATTTGCCCCATTTCAATTGTCCCTTTCTCCTCCCAATGTATTTCTCTCTCACCACTTAATTTCATTTTTTTAAGATATGATCCCATCCTATTCAACTCACTCTGTGCTATGTGTGCATGTGTGCGTGTGTGCGTGTGTACATGTGTGCATGTCTGCGTGTGTGTGTGGGTGTGGGTGTGCGTGTAATCCCACCAACTACTCAGATACTGAAAAGTTTCAAGAGTTACAAGTATTTTCTTTCCATGTAGAAATGTAAACAGTTCAACTTTGGTAAGTCCCTTATGACTTCTCTTTGTTGTTTACCTTTTCATGCTTCTCTTCATTCTTGTGTTTGAAGGTCAAATTTTCTTTTCAGCTCTGGTCTTTACATCAAGAATGGTTGAAAGTCCTCTATTTCATTGAAAGGCCATTTTTCCCCTGAAGTGTTATACTCAGTTTTTCTGGGTAGGTGATTCTTGGTTTTGGTCCTAGTTTCTTTGACTTCTGGGATGTCATATTACACACCCATTGATCTCTTAATGTAGAAGCTGCTAGATCTCGTGTTATCCTGATTGTATTTCCACAATATTTGAATTGTTTCTTTCTAGCTGCTTGCAAGATTTTCTCCTTGACCTTGGAATTATGGAATTTGGCCACAATGTTCCTAGGAGTTTCTCTTTTTGGATCTCTTTCAGGCGGTGATCAATGGATTCCTTCAATATTTATTTTGCCCTCTGGTTCTAGCATCTCAGGGCAGTTTTCCTTGATAATTTCATGAAAGATGATGTCTAGGCTCTTTTTTGGATCATGACTTTTAGGTAATCCCATAATTTTTAAGTTGTCTCTCCTGGATCTATTTTCCAGGTCAGTTGTTTTTCCCATGAGATATTTCACATTCTCTTCCATTTTTTCATTCTTTTGGTTTTGTTTGGTGATTTCTTGGTTTCTCAGAAAGTCACTAGCCTCCATCTGTTTCATTCAATGTTTGAGAGAACCATTTTCTTCAGTGAACTTTTGAACCTCTTTTTCCATTTGGCTAATTCTTCTGTAAAAGCATTCTTCTCTAGGAGTTATTTTCTTCAGCATTTTTTTGGGTCTCCTTTAGCAAGGTGTTGACCCGTTTTTCATGTTTTTCTTGCATCTCTCTCATTTCTCTTCCCAGTTTTACCTCCACCTGTTTAACTTGATTTTCAAAATCTTTTTTGAGCTATTCCATGGCCTGAGACCATTGAATATCTATTTCAGATTTTGGGGATACCAAAGGCTTGACCTCTATATCTTTCCCTGATGGTAAGCATTCTTTTTTCTCATCAGAAAGGAAAGGAGGAAGTATCTGTTCACCAAGAAAGTAACCTTCTATGGTCTTATTTTTTCCCTTTTCTGGGCGTTTTCTCAGGCAGTTACTTGACTTCTGAGATTCCTCTCCACACCCACCTTGCCTCCAGATCCGCCAGCTAATGCTTGGGGTCTGAGATTCAAATGCTACTTCTCAGACTCTGAGGTTTCAGTGGGGGCAGGGCTGCTATTCAGTGTGAGATTAATTTCAGGTTCTCAGGTAGGGGCAGCCGGCCACACGGGGCTCAGTTTCCTCAGGGGGTTTATGCGGAGATCTTCAACAATCGATCTGAGCTCCTGTCTGCTTGTGGAAGCTCCTGTCCACTGCTTCTCCCCCCCCACCCCGCTGCTGCCTCCCGAAGGGGCTGTAGTTATGGAGACACCCTGCTCCCCTCTCAGCCAGCCATAAAGACTTTCTCACTGACCTGTAGCACCTGTGGGTTGAGGGACCTTCACGGCCGCAGGAGATTCCATCCCTGAAGCCTGCTCGGGTCTGCTCCTCTCGAAGTCGTGCGGCCAAGGGAGCACTGGGTTCTGCTCCAGGTCCGGTGCGTGATGGACCTTTGCTGTTGGTTTCTCCGGGCTCTCTGGAACACAAATCTCCTCCCCTCTGTTGTTATGCGGCTTTCACTGCTCCAGAGTTTGTTGGGAATTCCTCTTTACAGGTAATTTATGGGCTATGTGTTAGGAGCTAGCCTATGTGTTTCTTTCTACTCAGCCATCTTGGTTCCTCCCATCCATCCACATTTACAATAAGGACTGCTAACTATATATTTTTCCTTATCTAATTTTTTTCTCTTTTTTACTCCATCTTTTTTTTCGATCCCTCCTCAAAAAGTATTTTCCCTCCGACCACTATCTCCCTTAATCTACTCTATCTCTTAAAATTCCCTCCTGAACTCCTTATTTTTTCATATCATTACTGCATAGACTGAATGTCTATACCCAACTGAGACACATACAAACTTATATATACACACATATCATCATAAATGGACTTATATGTACACAAACACATATGTGTGCATGTACATGTATATACATATGTGTATACACACAATTGTCCCATCTTTCATTTAGCAGATGAGAGTGAAGTTTGAGCATTGTCTATCCTTTACCATTCCTCTGCTCTGTTATATTGAAAAAAGGCTTTTGTCTATATATATATCTTTTATATAAGTTCTTTTTCCCCATTATTCCACTCCTCTCACATCTTCTCCCAGTCATCTTTTTTCTCATCTTGCCGTCTTCTGCAATCATCTCCACATAGTAGATTTACACTAATGGCCTTCATCTAAGTAAAATTCTTCTAACTGAGCTAATGATGGTATCATTCTTTGTAATTAAATGTACAGTCCTGAAATATAAGAGTGCATACAATTCAAGCTCATTAATTTGCTCATTATTTCTCATTCATGTCTACTTTTTTACCTCTCTCTCAAGTTTTATATCTGAATGCTAATTTTTCTCTTTGCAACAGATCGTTTTATTTTAATAAATGTCCACCCCCACCATAGTTTTATATTCAATTTTGCTAAACAGAACACACATATGTACATATACACATATACATATGTATACACATACCTTTATGTGCATATGTGTATATCTCTCTATATATATGTGTACGCATATGTATATATAGACGTATGCACATAGGTATGTATATATACAATACTACCTCCTGTTCCTTACAGAATAACTTTTTCCAATCTCTCATTTTAATTCAAGGAAAGTAATACATTTTGTGTCATCCTGACTGTAATTTCATGGTATTTGGATTGCTTCTTTCTCACTGCTTGTAATACTCCTTCCATGCCCTGGGAGATCTGTGATTTGAATATAATCCACGTAGTGGTTTTCATTTTTGACTCTATAGATGACTGATGGATTCTTTTATTTTTTCATTTTCTGGCTCTATGATATTGAGGCAGTTTTCATTCATAATTTCTTTAAATGTGATTTCTTAGATAAATCCTGTTATTATCATAGCTTTCAGGTATACATGTAATTTTTATATTATCTCTTCTTGATCTATTTTACAAGTCATTTTTTTCATTGAGATATTTCATATGTTCTTGTATTTTTTCACCCATTTGAAATTGCTTCATTATTTCTTGCTGTGTTGTGGATTCATTATCATCCACTCCACCAGTTCTAATTTTTAAAGTATTACTTTCTTCTTGAGGTCTTTTTCCATTTGTCCAATTCTTCTTCATAAGAAATTATTTTCCTCAGGGAAGCTTTTACTTCTTTTATAATTTGACTGATTTTTATTTTGATTTTGTGACCTTTTACCAAGTTAAAATCCTCTCGGTAATTTTCTTGCATTCTTTGCTTTAATTTCCCACAACTTTTCGTGTGTCACTCTTATCTGATATTTAAATTCATTTTTGCACTAAAAATATTTTTTCTTCAGGTTTTTTTTTTGTTTTTGTTTTTTTAAGAAATTCTCCTTTAGCTTGTGTCCAATCTGCATTTTTGAGTATTTACTTATAGATGATTTCAAATTATTGTTTTCTCCTAACCTTCTCTGTTAGCATAGTTTCTTTTAAGTGTGTTTCAGTTATTTTACATTGTTTGCTCATTTTTCTAACTCATTTTTTGACTTTAAATTTTATGTTAGATATGATCTCTGTTCACCTCTGGTATGGGAGACAGGATCATTGTCCTCAGCTTCAGCCTTTTCTTAACCTTTTGTGTTTTTTTTTTTCCTTCCAGCTGTAGGGGTCTCTGAGGTTTTAGAATTTTTAAGGTTAAGGGGAATGGTGTTTTCAGGGATCTCATATTCTGTGCTCTTCTCTTTACCCAAGTAAAACCCTGCTCTCTCATGATCACAACTACTGTTCTTCCTGGAATTTAGACTTCTGCCCAAGTAGGACTCTTTCTCCCTTTTAGCTACAAGGACATGCACTCTCTGCCTTAGAATTATGACCTAAACCTGGTAAATGGGCAACTGAATTCTCAAAGCATAACAAGTACTGTGCTCAGTGCTAGCATAGGGCACCCCTGTAATCTATTCTAAATTATTACCGAATCTCCTTCTAGGCTTTGATAGCTACCAGAACTGGTGTTACACTACTTCCAAGCCCACAGAAGGTACTGTCACTATGCTGCTCTTAGACAATCCTGACTTCTGTAGAGGACTACAGACCTCTGTTTCTTACCTCCTAAGTTAGGCTGTGATAGATAACAAAAATCTTACTCTGACCTTTTGTAGGTGATATCATTTTAGAATTTGATTCAAAATGCTGTTTTTAAGTTGTATGAGGAGAAATGTTAAGGCAATTTAGTTACTGTACCATGCTTCCTTGACTCCACCATCTTAGCTCTTCCTGATATTTACGATTAAAAATGGAATCTCAATCAGAGATTTTTCTAACTTAATGTCAATCTCTCCTTTTCTTCTACTGACTTGCTATTCTACTTTATTTCTATATCTACAAATTCAAGTGGAGTTTTAAGATCACTTCATTAACATACCATTCACTGGGAAGTCAGATTATTTTTTCAAATATGAGGGAGGTGCAGAATTTGAACTTAAGTCTTGTAAAATATCATATGATCATGTATTATTCATTCTATCAGTCAAATAAGTATCTGGAAATTTAGTGGAATAATGGAAAACTCAACAGACTTATGTAAGCAAACTCAATTAAGTCCAACTTTTTACATGCACTGATTATGCAGATGTAGGCAAGTCATTTATATCTCAGTGCACCCAGACAACTCTCTAAATCCATAAGATACACTTACAGTTTTCTAGAGTAGCATGCGGGTACTGAGATGTGAAATTGATTCATCTGCATGACAGAGTTACTGAAATCACTGAATCAATTTCTTTTTGTTTTAAGTATATGCCTTAGCTCCTCTAATAATAGATTTCATGACACACATGCCTTTCCAAAGATTTTGTTGTTACTGTGGCTAATAACAAATATATAATAGATTATAAACTTTTAAGACTGAGGCTTCATAATGCTTGATAATAATAATAATTAATAATACCAAAAGCTAACCCTACACAGTGGTATAACATTTGTATTATTGTATATAATTTTCCGTTGAAGACAGGATTTGAAGAGAAGGCTTCTAGACTCCACATCTAGTGCTTTCTTTACATCCTGGGTCACATAAAAAAAAATCTACCACAATACCCCTTACACAAGCTTTATTATTTTGCATTTTTATTGTATTTTTCCTCAGTTACATGTAAATACAATTTTTAACATTTTTTTAAAGCTGAGTTTCAGATTCTTTCTCTTCTTTAATCCCCTCCCTTGCCATTGAGAAGTGAAGCATTTCTCTACTAGTCAGACATGTTTAGTCATACAAATCATATCCATAATATTCAGGTTGTTCAAGAAAACAAAGATTTAAAAAACTCAAGAAAAATAAAGTTGAAAATGTACTCTTCAATCTGTATTGACACCATCAATACCTTCTCTGGGGATGAATAACATTTTCATCATAAATCCTTCAGAAGTACGCTGGATCATTGTTTTGCAAATATAGCTGTATTATTTACAGTTGATAACCTCACAATATTGCTGTTACTTCATACACTGCACATTTTATTTAGCATCAGCTCATGCAAGAACTTCCAGATATTTCTGAGTTCCTCATTTGTTACAGTACAATGACATTCCATCACAAACACATATCACAATTTGTTCAGCCATTGCCAAATTGATGGATAGCCATCAATTTCCAATTCTTTACCTTATGTAGAGCTGCAAGAAATATTTTTGTATATATAGGTTGTTTTCCTTTTCGTTTTTTTATTCTTTTGGAATCCAGACTCAGTAGTAGTATTGCTTGGTCAAATGGTTGAACTTAGTTCCAAATTGCTCCCCGGAATGGGTGAATCAGTTCACAATTCCACCAATAATCCATTAATGCCTCATTTTTTCTACTCCCCTCCAACAATTATCATTAACCTTTTCTGTCATATTAGTCAATCTAACAGCTATGAGTCAGTACCTCAAATTTTTTTTTTTGACGTGTGCACTGTTATTTGAACTGGTCTTAAGTCAGTGTGCAGGTAAAGCTCCCCCTCTCCTCCAAGTAGTGGCATCAGTCTCCTAATACTAATTCCTTCTACACTCCCTCCTCCTCATCTGAATTTGGTACTTCTTTGCTCTAGCAGAGGATAGCTTTCATGGAAGCTTGTAACTCTGTAGCAATGCATTATACAATATTTGGAATGACTATCAAAAATAACTAATGTAAAACCAGAGTCTTGAAGACGCACTGTAGAATTTTGGAGATGTTTGCCTCAAACATATTTAGACTGATCATCACCTTCACCATTCCAGTTTTTAAATCCTGAGTCAAGCACAAAAAACACACAAACAAACAAACAAAACTAAAACCATGCCAATCTCAATCTCATCTCTTCCTTTTGGACAATTATCATGTCAATCCCTCTTGAGAAAAAAAACAAAACAAAATATGACCAGTCCATTTAGAAATATTTGATTTGCATCTCTCTAATCAGTAGTGATTTAGAACACTTTTTAATATGATTATAGATATCTTCAATTTCTTCCTCTGAAAATTGCCTGCTCATATCCTTTCACTATTTATCAATTGGGGAATGACTTGTAACGTTATACATTTTGGTTAGTTCTCTATACATTCTCGCAATGAGGTCTTTCTCCCTGAGCTCAGCCATAATTTTTTTTTTTCCCAATTTACCACATCCCTCCGAATTTTGGTTACATTGGGTTTCGTTGTGCAAAACCTTTTCAGTTGAATGTAATCAAAATTATCCATCTTCCATTTCATAATGCTTACTATCACTTCTTTAGGAAAAAAATCTTCCCTTCTCCATAAATCTGATAAATACACTATTCCTTGCTACTCCAGTTTATTCCTGGTATCAATCTTTATACCTAAATCATGTACCCATTTAGACTTTATTCTTGTGTACGGTGTTAAGCATGGGTCTCTGCCTAATTTCCGCCACACTGTTCACCAGTTTTTCCAGCAATTTTTGTCGAACAGTGAGTTCTTATCCCAGAAGCTGGGGTCTTTGGGTTTATCAAACAGGAGGTTGCTATATTCCTTGCGTACTGTGTCTTGAGCACCAAGTCTATTCCATTTGTCCTCTGTTTCTTAGGTAATACCAAGTGGTTTTGATAATTGCTACTTTATAATACAATTGGAGGTCTGGTAGCACTAGGCCACCTTCCCAAGCATTTCTTTTCATTAGTCCCTTTGATATTCTGGACCTTTTCTTCTTCCAAATGAATTTTGATATTATTTTATCCATCTCTAGAAAATAATTATCTGATAGTTTAATTGGTATGGCACTAAATAAGTAAATTAATGTAGGTAGAATTTTCATTTTTATTATATTAACTCGGCCAACCATGAACAACTGATGTTTTCCCACTTACTAAATCTGACATTATTTGTGTAAAAAGTGTCTTGTAATTATGTTCATATAATCCCTGGGTTTGTTTTGGCAAGTAAACTCCTAAGTATTTTATCGTGTCTACCCTAGATTTAAATGGGATTTCTCTTTCTATCTCTGTTGCTAATATATAGGAATGCAGAAGATTTGTGTGGGTTTATTTTGTAACCTGCAACTTTGCCAAAGTTGTTTATTATTTCAAGTAGTTTTTTACTTGAATCTCCAGGATTCTCTAAGTATATCATCATATCGTCTACCAAGAGTGATAACTTAGTTTCTTCTTTGGCTATTTTTATTCCTTCAATTTCTTTATCTTGTCTAATTGCTACAGCTAACATTTCTAGTACTACATTGAATAATAGTGGTGATAATGGACATCCTTGTTTCACCCCTGATCTTACTGGAAATACACCTAGCTTATCTCCATTGAATGTAATGCTGGCTGAAGGTTTTAGGTAGATACTGCTTATTATTTTATGGAAAATTCCCTTTATTCCTATGTTCTCAAGTGTTTCTAATAGGAATGGTTGTTGCATTTTGCCAAAAGCTTTTTCTGCATCTGTTTAGATAATCATGTGGTTTTTGTTAGTTTTATTGTTGATATGATCAATAATGCTAATAGTTTTCCTAATATTGAACCAACCCTGCACTCCTGGTATGAATGCTACCTGGTCATAATGTATTATTTTCGTGATAAGATGCTGCATTCGTTTTCTTTAAATCTTGTTTAAAATTTTTGCATCTGTATTCATTAGGGAAATTGGTCTATAATTTTCTTATTCTGTTTTGTCTCTTCCTGGTTTGGGTATCAAAACCATATTTGTATCATAGAAAGAATTTTGGAGGGCTCCTTCTTCCCCAATTTTCAAAAATAGTCTATATAGTATTGGAATTAACTGTTTTTTAAAGGTTTGAATGAATTCACTTGTGAATCCATCTAGTCCTGGAGATTTTTTCCTAGGGAGTTCATTGATGGCTTGTTAAATTTCTTTTTCAGAGATGGGTTAGGAGCGAGGCATTTTAGCGTTAGGGTTAGGGTTAGAGTGCATTTTTAGGGTTAGGGTTAGGGTTCTAAATCAAAACAACTCTGAGGTACCACATCACACCTATAAGATTGGCAAACATAACAGAACAAGGAAATGATAAATGCTGGAGAAGATGTGGGATAGTTGGAACACTAATTCCTTGTTGGTGGAGCTGTGATCTCATCCAACCATTCTTGAGAATGGTTTGGAACTAAACCCAAAGGGCTACAAAAATGTGCATACCCTTTGACCCAACAATATCGCTACTTGGACTATATCCTGAAGAGATCATAAAAATGGGAAAGGGTCCCACATGTACAAAAATATTTATAGCAGCACTCTTTGTAGTTGGCAAAAAATGGAAATCAAGGGAATGCCCATCATTTGGGGAATGGCTGAATAAATTATGGTATATGAATGTAGTGGACTACTATTGCGCCATAAGAAATGATGAACAAGAAGACTTCAGGGAGGCCTGGAAGGACTTATATGATCTGATGGTGAGTGAAAGGAGCAGAACCAGGAGAACTTTGTGCACATCCTCGACCACAGTGTGTGAGAGTTTTTTTCTGGTAGACTTGGAACTTTGTAATAATGCAAGAACCTACTAAAAAAAAAATCCCTGATGGTGGTTTTCTCAGGCCAAATACCTTGCACACTCAGAGAAAGAAATATGGAAGTCATTAGCAGAATGCAACAGATCATGCTTGTGTCTGTGTGCATGTGTTTTAGTGTATTATGTTTTGATTTGTTATATGATTTCTTCCATTTATTTTAGTGCAGCTACATAGCATGACTATAGTGAAAACGTACTCAATAGGAAAGTATCTGTAAAACCTATACAGAATTATATGCTGTCGTGGGGAGGGTGGTGTGTGTGTGGGGATAACATCTTAATTTTAAGGAAGTAGTTGTAGAACATTTAAAAAACAAAAAAAAGTGAATGGGACAAAATTATAAAGATTAAGTAGAACTTGAAGAAGAGAGATGAGAAGAAACTCCAACTGAGCCCTTTATCGAGGTAGAAGGTACATATTGCACGGTTTTAGACTTCTTCAATGTATCTGTCAATTGTGCTGATTTTTTCTCTTAAAAATACTATTTGTTGTGTCGAATGGTTTCTGGGCAGGAAAAGGGGAGGGGAAGGACACTGGAGTTGATTGTGATACTGTAAGAAACAAAAGATCAATAAAAACTTAAGTGATAAAAAAAAAATGTATTTGAGGTGGAGATTGGAGGGCCTGTAGTCATAATACTCTTCTTGCTGATTCACATTTCCTAGAAGGTGGAAAGAAATGCCAGGATGGAGCCTGTAATCCAGAACAAAGTATTAGTGCCTATGTGAGGAAATGATCTTGACTTTCATTGTGCTGGGAACTAAGACTGTTATCTCCTCCTCATCCTGCCAGCATTGGCCTCATACATAGTCCTGCCACCAGAGTGTGTATACTGGCATACAAATCCTTATAAATGTCAACATCACACTTCATGATTAATTCCATGGAGATTCCGCAGGATTCCATACCTTAAAAAGATGACAGGAAGAGAATTTCTAGGCATTGGAACCTCTCGCTGCCAATGGTGATAATCTGACCATGAAGGAGCTCATAAGTCTTTTCCAGAGAGGAGTTAGATACAACACTGACCATCTCCTCCTGAAAATTTAGGGTGATATAACACTGCTTCTCCTTGATATCATGCGTGATTTCCTTCTCAGCTGTGGTAGTGAAATTGTACCCTGTCTGTCAGGATATTTATGAAGAGACCTATCAGATCACAGACAGACTCAGATGGAGGATGGCACGTAGAACGACATAACCTTTATGGATGGGTACAGTGTGGGTCCCACCATCACAAGAGTCATTCATAATACTAGTGGTACCATCAGAGGCATATAGGGAGAACGTAGCCTGGATGACAACATACATGACTGGGATGTTGAAGATCTAAAACATAATCTACAATTTGTTTAGAGTCATTTTTAAAGATATTCAGAGGCTTTGGGGGGAAAGTTTAGGTACATCTCTGTGTTTACTCTGCCATCTTGACTCCACCTCCCAAAAGTTCTATTTTCTCTTTTTTCTTCATATACTCTTTCCTCTTGGCCATTTCTGCTTCATTGGCCTTACATTTCAGTTTAGCTTTTATGACACTTTGTTCCAAAGCTATGTCTACAGGCCCAATTTCCCCCCCTAAGCCCCGGACAATCATTCTTTTGAGCCTACATGTAACTAATTCATTAAAATCTATGAAGTCTTTATATACATTGCTTCATTGGATCTTTTAAACAACCCTGAGAGGTAAATAATTTAATTTTTGCCCTTTGCAATAATATATGTAAATGTGATATTTAAAACCACTTGTGCTCTTATTTCCTATTCACCTTGTTCACTAGAAACTAAAAAAAAAATCAACAACAACAAAAAAACGAACAAACAAAAAAAAAGTCCCTTCCTTATTTAACTAAACATTGGTAGGTTTGGAGAAGATTATTCACCTTTAAATACTACTCGTATAACACCTTAAATAGCTTAGGTTATTAGTATTTTTTTTTCCACTTACAGTCAAAGGAGTCACTTACCAAATCATTTCTAACAGTATTTATTGAATGCCTACTCTTATTAGGCATTCGTATTTTCACCTTGCCTATTTTAAAAATCGTCTTAAAATGTCTGGTACATGCAAATATGTTTATCATGTAACAGATTTTGTTTTGTATTAACTACAGAAAATATATACATTTTTTGTCTTTATGACTACATATGTTGCTGGAAAATGGGAAAAAAAATACATATTCATGGTCACCAGCCATGAAATAATCATTCCAATTCTTTTGCCAAGAGAAGTTTTATTTAAAGAGATAATCAGATATATTGTATGTCAGGTTGAAATTGTTCATCATTTTAAATGGCACTCTGAAAGTTAGAATAAATTCCATTATTATAACACCATCATCAGATATAAGAAGCTTGTAGAATATGAATGCAATTTGAGTGAAAAATAATCAGAAATCAATAAATTACCCTAAGACTTTAGGTCTCAGTGATGGCTAGAAGATGGAATGATGTAGAAAAGAAATGATTTAAGATAAAACAAATCTCTTGATTATTGGACAGATATTCCAGAGGATTTACTGGAAGTAGAAAGGGACATTGTGGGGCTAGAGTGGAAGGGCATAGGAATAAGGGAGTCAACCAAGGAGGGTGAAGAATGAAGCATGCACAATGACAAAGTGTGGTTCAAAATCATTGGGCAAAGGAGAATTTGAAGAAATGGGAATATTCTCACTATTGAGGAGTAGTACTAATAAGAACATCTTTCATTTTGGAGAGGTCTGTTGAAAAAGACAGATAATTTATTTGTTTAACACCATCCATTAATTCCCAACTTAATTCTGCTGGTGATGTATTCTTTGAAATCCAAGACTAATCTTAAAACAAATATCAAAAATTATAGATATTTCTTGTTGTAGTCTAGACAGGCAGAAAGTGATGGAACTTCAGGGTGTATGTTGTATAGAAGGAATTAAACACTGAAGAAAGCCCTGGCACAAAGTCAAATATTAGGACTAGATCTAAGGCTGAGAAAATTCTCTGGAAAGTCTCTGAAACAAAGATACCAGAGGGAGATGACCTGAATCTGAACTAGGAAAGACTAGGAGCAATGGGTGAAGATTTCAGAGAAGATTGTTGTTTAATATGTTGGAGGGACAGAGAAATAGCATCTTCATAATTAAAGTTACTACAAAATAAAATGGGCCATTCCTCAATCCTATTGCTTTGCACTCAAACACAGAGTACTCAGCCTATTTCCTGGTTCAAGTGGTAAATGCAGTATTGGGCAAATTACTTTGGCCTCTGGTCTGCAAATACATTCATTAAAACATTATATCAGAATTTAGATGTATTTTCTTGAATTGCATGAGCTCCATATCTAGACCACATATATCCCAACTTCTACCTTAACCTCAGGGCCTTTACCATTACTTCAGAAGTCTTTCCTGGATCAGTCAAACCTTGATCTACCAATTCCTTTCTCTTCTTCCAATTCCCCTCAGAGAACACTCTGACATACAATAAATACGTAGCGGATTCTTCATCAAAAGAGATCTTTGGTATAAGGTTGCTTGGAGAATATTTTGTATGGTCTTTTGCTCAGGTATGTCTTGAAACAGATGTCCCATTTATAAATCTTCCAATTCTGAAACTCTCTATGTGTAGTATTTAATGTGTTCAGATAATTTGATGGGATTCTGCAGAAAGTATTTGTAAATCTGAAACTATTTTGTGATTTTTCAGAAGTAAAACATTGAATTAATGATTGTATATGACAGAAGTATATATTTATGTCCTGCAATACAGTGTGAAAAGTTATAAAAATACTATGGAAATCTGAACTGCATTATACTAAAACAAAAAGAGGCAATGATATCTTTTGTGTATCTGGTGTTAAAGAAAACACTCAATTTACACTGAAAATAATTCTTTTATTGGTGCTGTCTCTGATGTGAGTATCATAAATGTTTCATCTGGTATTCTAATCAGAATATGTACATATATAAGATAAATGTACTATATATTAAAATAATTCATAAATTCGTAAATTTTGTAAAGCAATGATAGCATTTGCAAACTAATGATGTTAGCATTCCATTGAGTAGTTCTTGTGTTTCATGCGTATCTGAAAAATAAGAGCCTATATTTTAGATTTTTAGTTTCCATGGAAACAGGGGCTAGTTATTTCTGTTGATGCTATTTGTATTGATTCACCTGTAATATAAGATCAAACAATTTTTTCTCACTTCTCCCCTTCTCAAATGTTTTATTTGCTTTTCAAAAATGATATGAAGTGTAAGAAGAAAATAATGCAAAACTTAATAATTAACTCAAATTATATATGAATTACCTAAAATAGCTTTATTAAATGTTAATGACAGTGACTAGTTTGGCAAAGGGATTCTCTGATCTGGGGGATTATTTTAACTCCAGATACTCCATATATGGCTTAATTTTTGGAAAATCTACATGAATATGCCGTTTTATGCACTCTGGCACTGTGTCGATATGAAAATTAAATGATGGTTTCTCTTCATAATTTGGGACATGGAAAACATCATTTGGAAATAAGACATTGATACTAAATGACAGGACATTTCTTTCAATGTTTTTTTTTTTTAAGAAAATATATATATATATATATATATGTATATATATATATATATATATATATATATATATATATATATATATATATAAAATCCCTTATGGAATTGATAATGAAACATTGTTTGATAAAAGGCCATGATAACTTCTCCAATCTTGAATTTACCACTTCAACCTCTGAACATAAGGATTTTGGACTGGTAATTCAAGCCCAATATTTGAAATTGTTTGGGAAATACTCTAAAAGATAAACACGACCTGGAAAAAAGTGGGCTTGAGCCCACACATTATCTTTGCTTTGAACTCACTATTTAATACAGAAAACTCTCATGAAAAGGTGAATACTTGTGGCCTAAAAGCAATCTTTAGTTGTGTAAACCAAAATCCCACAACGCGCAAGTGAATTTTGGGAATATAGAATCCTCGTTTGTCAGAGGAAGCAACTAGCTACTACTATTCATTAGAGAAATCTTAATACATCTAATTTTCACAACATGTACCCTAATGTAAATTGCATGAATGAAGAAAAAAAAAAAACATTAGGTAGGGGATGTTCTCTTACTTGGACCATAATTACACTTTCAATTCAGTAGCTTACACTACTATAACCATATCTTTCACTCAAATGACCACCATGTTTGTTTATATCTTCAGTCCCATGATGGAAAGGAATAACATGTTCCTTTCTTCATCCATACTTCTGAAGGTCATATGTTCTATTAAAAAATAAATAAATTAGTAACACTTGCAAAATTATCTTTCACCAGGTTAAAACTTGTTTTGATATTGATATATAAGCTATCTTCCTAATATTTGAAATTCAAGAATGAATTAAGTAAAGTTAGCCATGGCCATAAAGTGTCAGGGGATCATTACACCTGATCACTTGTGAATGGAAATAAACGCATAAAATATAGTGCCAGATCAAGTAGGTCACCTGACATTTTAGATTTACACGGTGTGATAACATGATATTGTAACAACTTTTAGCTTACAGCTAGTTCAATTATGTGTGGTTTAATAATAAGGGGATTATTAATTCATTATTTACAGTCATATTTTTAAACATAATGGTCTATGAAAGATTCTATTATCAACCATTTCATAATGGCATAACTATATTACTGTAGCTTCCTTTGATACATGTTTTAACTTTGTAAGTGTTCTTAATCACACAGAAGTCCAATTCTTAAGTTATTGTCTTCCAGATTGCTTTGTTCATTTATAATTTATACCAAATGAAGATATCAATTTAGAGCATAATGAAGAAAAGGTGCTGTTTCTAATAAGGTAAGCTCAAAAAATGAATGAGTTATTTCCACTTATCTTGAAAGTGCATTTTATTCACATATATTTCAAGTGTTCCTTTAGAAAATAATGTTTTAAACATGACTATTATTTCACAATCACTCGTATTTTCTTGTCTAAATTAATACTCTAATAAAACATAGAAAAAAATACAAGGAGCAAAGCGTTGAAAAAAATACTGAAACTAAAAGTAAAATTTTAAAAATTAAGAAAGTCAAGACATATATTCTCTGAGAAGTTGCTTCACATGAGAAAAAAAACAGGCCTTTAATCCAATTTAGATTGCAATGTAAATGTCAGGGTGGTGCACAATATTAATATAATCAACTTGCCAAAGGTAACTTTGGTAAGGTAACAAGTTAAAGGAGTAAATCACCTTAACAGGATGAAATATGGATTTAAATGGACAAAGATCAGCCTATTTGAGAAGAGTGATTCAACTAAAATGTTCTCATCCTTCATTAAGATGCATAATGCACTTTTGAAAGAAACAAATTCATTGGTTACATTTTATGAATGTTTGAGATGAGAAAGGAAGAAAAATTCACACATTTACATTAGTTCGTGCATCATCACCAGCAGTGTTTCTTCAAAGACACAACTGCTTTTTAAACTGCAATATATTCACTAAGCATCATACTTTATTCAATGGTAGTGTTAATGATTTTAAAAATTAATATAAAATATAATTTTTTAAATTAATCAAAGGTGTTAAAATGCCAGAAGTGAGAATAAAAGAGTCAGGCCACCAGAGGTGCAAGAATTTTATTCTTTAATTTTATTATTTTTTTTTCCTAGGGAACTGTTTTTTTTAATTAAATTTTTATTTTTCATTTTTAACACAGTTTATAATAGATAAAAATTTCAAACTTTTGGTCAGGTGATACTTCTTTTTAAAACATTTACAATATGAACCACAAAATAATTTTTTAAACATTAACCAATTGAGACATAACTTCACAAGTTCTTGACCTAATTATCTCCACAGTATTACTAAGAGTTAAAAGGAACCTATCTTATTGTTGTTGGTCTAAGGTCCTATATCTAATAGCTTAATTTTCGACTTAACCTCGGATGTTCCCCTACCAATAACCTATAATTGAATAGATCTGGTATTAAGCTTACAAACCTTTTGACTATAGGAAACTGTCAAGAAGAGTTGGGGCATTGCAGGGATATAATATCTCCCCATTTCATGTCATTTCCAGGCAGAATTGGATTGGCAACTTGCATTCAGTCAGGCTTGAAGTCTGCCAGATTTCAGTGGGGAAACTGAGTCAGGAGAATCCTACCTCAGCCCAGGATGAACAGGAGCTCCCCCACCCTTCCCATGACATCACCTTTTGCTGTTCATACCAGCATCTTACCAGCTTACTGGCATCATGGATTGGAAGCTCAGATTGCCTTTCTTGCTACCCATACCTGGAGTTAGACTCAGAAGAACAGTCATTTAACAGTCCCATAGCATCTAAAAATGGCAAGTTCCAATAACCAGGTTTCAAATATGATTATAATTTCACTTTGGTTAAGGAACATCTTCTCAGGCAACTCTTAAGTGGCTTACATGCCTCTCTATACATATTTTAGTTCTTGATTAAATAGCAATCATAAAATCAAATTTACCATTAAAACCTCAACCTTTCCATCAATGCCAAATTTTACCCGAGGTTACCTTCCTCTGGGAAATTTAGACTGAAATTCTTTTCCACCAAACTAAAGATGTCATTGATTTATTCTCAGTAATTAATTCAATCACTTGTTTTAACACTAGTTGCTTTTACCTCACTTTGTAACATGTCCAACCCAACACTCCCCTCTCCCTGCATCCTAATAACATGCATTCTGATTATTCCTTCCCTAAATGTCCCCTCCCTTCTATCACACTACACCCTTCCCTTGTCCCCATCTTCTTTATTTTCTTATAGGGCAAGATAAATTTCTATACCCCATTCCCTGTATTTCTTATTTCCCGATTATATGCAATAAAAATTCTCAACATTCGTTTCTTATACTTTGAATTCCAACTTTTCTCCTTCCTCCCTCCCTCCCCAGCCCCACTGAGAAGGAACCCAACTCAGTACAGACTAAATATGTGTTCTTTTACAAAAGACTTCCATAATAATCATTGTGTAATACTAATTGTATTGCCCCCTGTCCTACTCTATCCCCCCTTATTTTTTCTCCCCACAATTGACTTTGTCCCTTCTTAATAATGTTTATTTCTAGTGACTTCCTTCTCCCATTTGCCTTCCCCTGTGCCATTCCCTTCACCCCACTTGTCGCCTCCTCTACTGCTTTGCTGCATTGTAATATAAATTTTCATTTCAAATTTAGTGAGTATATTATTCTCTCCTTCAGCCACATATGGAGAGAGTAGCTTCATTTTTTCCCTCTACCCTTCTCCCTTTTCTCCTCCATTGAGTGAGATTTTTCTTATCTCTTTTCTGAGTTATAGCCTGCCCCGTTCCATTTTTCCCTTTCTCTTCCCGGAATTTTCCTCCTTCACCCCTTAATTTTTATTTTATTTTATTTTTGTGTGCATATCATCTCTTCTGATATAACACGCCCTGTCATTTCTATCTATATATGTGTATGTGTTGTGTGTGTGTGTGCGTGTGTGTATCCATCTATCCAAATGCTGAGAAAAGATTCGAGTTAAAAAATACTTTCTTCCCATGTAGTAATGTAAACAGTTCAGCTTTAGAGAGTCTTCTATGTTTTTTTCTTTCCTATTTACTTTTTCATACTTCTCTTGATTCTTGTCATGGGAAGTCAAATTTTCTATAGAGATCTGGTCTTTTCCTCAATATGAATGATTGAAAGTCGTCTGTATCATTGAAAGACCATGTATTATACTCAGATTTGCTGGGTAGGTGATTCTTGGTTTCAGTCCCAGTTCCTTTGACCTCTGAAATATCCCATTCAAAGCCCTTTGATCCCTTAATGTTGAAACGACCAGATCCTGTGTTATCTTAATTGTATTTTCACGGTACTCAAATGGTTTCTTTCTAGATGCTTGCAGTATTTTCTCCTTGGTCTGGAAACTCTGAAATTTGACCACAATATTCCTAGAAGTTTCTCTGCTTGGGTCTCTTTCAGGAGGTGATTGGTGAATTCTTTCAATATTTATTTTGCTCTCTGATTCTAGAACATCATGGCAGTTTTCCTTTATAATTTCATGGAAGATAATATCTAGGCTCTTTTTTTGATCATGGCTTTCAGGTAGTCCTATAATTTTTAAATTGTTTCTCCTGGATCTATTTTCCAGACCACTTGTTTTTCCGATGAGATGTTCTATTTTTTCCACTTTTTAAATTTTGTTTACTAACTGCTTGTTTTAACTCATAGTCATTCATTTCCCTGAACTCAATTCTCTCTTTCAAGGAATTTTTTCTTCAGAGAGCTTTTGAACCTTCTCCTTCATTTGATTAATTCTGCTTTGTAAAACCTCCTTCTCCTCATCGACTTTTTAGACCTCATTTTCCAATTTAGTTAGCCTCTTTGTAAAGCTGTTATTTCCTCAGCATTTTTTTGGTTCTCCTTTAGTAAACTGCTAACTTGTTTTTTTAAGGTCTTCCATTGCCTGAGCCCAATTTAAGTTCCCTTTGGAGACCCTGGAAGCAGAGACCTTGACTTCCTCTGACAGTATGGCTTGTTCCTTATCATCTGAAAGTACGGGGGGAGACACCTGTTCCCTAAGAAAGTAACCTCCTATGGTCTTATTTTTTTTCCCTTTTTTGAGCATTGTCCCAGCCAGTTAATTGACTTTTGAGTTTCTTCTCTAAAACCACCTTGCCTCCAGTGCTGCCTAGGCAGCATTGGGGGCTGAGATTCAGATGAGCTGCTCCCAAGTCTCAGGGGTTTTAGACAGGGGTAAGGCTGCTAATCAGTGTGAGATTAAGATCAGCTGCTCAGGTGGGGGCAGGGCTGCCACACAGGGTTCAGTTCCCTCAGAGGGCTTTAGTATGAGACCTTCACAAATGGATGTGGGCTACTTCCTGCTTTGGGAGTCCTGTCCACTGCTGCTTCTACTGCTGCCTCCTGAGGAGGCCTAAGTTATGGGAACACCCTGCTCCCCTCTCAGCCAGCCGAAAAGACTCTGTCACAGACATGTGGTGCTTGTGGGTTGAGGGATTTGTGCTGCTGCTGAAGATTCTGTTCTTGAAGCCTGCTTGGATCTACTCCTTTAGGGTGCTGCGTGACCAAGGCAGGGCTGGGCTCTGCTCCACATCTGGTGCACCACAGACCTTTCCCGTTGGCTTTTCTGGTCTCCCTGGGATAGAAATCTCCTCCAATTCGTTGTTCTGTGGCTTCTGCTGTTCTAGAATTTGTTGAGAGTTCTTTTTTACAGGTGTTTTATGGGCTGTGGGGTAAGAGCTAGCATATGTGTGTACTACTCCACCATCTTGGCCCCTCCCCTGATTTTTTTTAACATTAAGACTTCAATTTATTCTTCAAAATAAAAGTCATATTACTCTTTGGCAAATTGCATACAACACATTACAAATATAAAGTGTCTTGTTTCTAGACAGTTTAAGGACCCCAAATAAAGTAAGGATAATGAGTGTACCTTCTAACTCACAGATAGGAAACTTTGGGCCATATATATGGTATCTTTGAAGAATTTGATTATGAGAAAATTATATGCAGTTCAGTTCAATGTCTATGGTAGGATATAGACACTGATTTCTTCAATAGCCATGTAAAAGAGCCTTGACAAATAGAGATGTCTAGTTTTTTTTTTTTTTTCCTGTATGACCCAATTCAGCTACATTGGCATTTTTACATTCCATCCCAATCCAATCCCTTGAGCATGTACTCCCCCTCTTTTTAAATGTTCCCCAAATTCTCCAATTAATTAATGGTCAAAGGATATAAATAGGGAGTTTTCAGAGAAAGTAATTCAACGTGTCTAAATGCTCTAAATCAGTATTGATTAGAGAAATGCAAATCAAAACAACTCTGAGATACCACATCACACCTATAAGATTGGCTAATATGACAAAACGGGAATATAATAAATGTTGCAGAAGACGTTGGAGAGTTGGAACATCAAATCATTGTTGGTGGAGCTGTGAGCTGATCTAGCCATTCTGGAGATCAATTCGGAACTAGGCCAAAGAGCTACAAAAATGTGCATACCCTTTGACCCAACGATATTGCTTCTGGGACTCTACCCCAAAGAGATCATAGGAATGGGAAAGGGTCCCACGTGTACAGAAATATGTATAGCAACTCTCTTTGTGGTGGCCAACTGTAAATCAAAGAGATGCCTGTCAATTGGGGAATAGCTGAATAAATTGTTGTATATGAATGTAATGCAATACTATTGTGCTATGGGAAACGATGAACAAGAAGACTTCAGAGAAGCCTGGAAAGATTTATATAAACCCAGGAGAAGTTTGTACACAGAAACAACCACAGTGTGTGAGGAAGTTTTCTGGTAAACTTAGTACTTCATTGAAATACGTGGACTTAAATTATCTCCAATGGACTCTTGAGGCAAAACGCCTTCCACATTCAGAGAAAGAACTATGAAATTGAATTGCAGATAGAAACAGACTATTTTCTTTTGTGTTATGTTTTGTTCTGTTTTGTTTCATGGTTTCTCCCATAAATTTTAATTGGTCTATGTAACATGCATTTAACAGAAATGTATATGTAGAAACTATGTAAGATTGTATGCATTTCAGGGAGGGTGTTGAGAGGAAAAGGGAAATGATGGAGAAGGAGTGGAAAAAATCTAAAATATGTGGAAGTGGAAGTTGAACACTGAAAACAAATAAAATAATTCAATTAAAAATAAATGTTTCCCAATTAAAATATTATGCAAAATGCTTATTTTGATATTTTAACTTTGCAATGTAATGTAATCTTACATAGGCAGTGAAGACAACAAACTAAAATAAAAATAATGCCATAGAGTTATGTAAGGCTTTGTCACATATAGAATGCTTTCCACACAAGGACTCTATGGAACCAGTGACATAAATATTTATCCCTATAACTAGTTCTTTAAAAGCTTTACTACACAGTAATTTTAATCATGAAATCTCAATATCACTTTCTGTCAGAAGACTGGCTGGGATAAGGTAGATCACTGAATTTCAGAATGAACTGAACCTAAAAATTAATTAGTCCTAGAGTGATGTTATCTAAACTAACCTCCTAGTATGGGGTGTATTTGGAATGGTTAGCCTCTCTAATTAACAGTAAGAGTAATTTTAAAAAGTTTATTGAAGTAAAATAATATTTGTCCAAGATTTTGCCTTAGATTCTGTTTATACTTGAATTCAGCTAAATAATTGTTATATAGTCAGCACCCAAATTATGAATGACATTTTTAATCCATTGTTAGGAACTGAGAAAATATATTGTAACAATGCATATGTAGTATCAGAGCACTGCACAAGAACTTAGTTAATCTATAATGAATTTGAACCATTGTATCTGAAAAAATGGGCCTGTGTTGAATTTACCACCACATGTAAGAATGTTCCCATGTGGAAGAAAATGTGTTCAGAATTCTGACATGGGCCACTGGTACCATGTCACCCTTTGCCATAGTTCTAAGGAGAGGGGGAGGAATTGTCCTTCCAATTATATCGCTCTTACCTTTCTCCCGATTCCTCACCTCCAAATGTAGGAGACTAATAGGAAAATAGACTTCTCTGGGTCAAAGATACCAAAAGTATTAGGTCTATTGGCTGGGAGAGCTGAATGTGGTGTCAGGAAGGCTCATCTTCCTGAATTCAAAGTTGGCCTTACTAATTGAATGACTTTGGCCAAGTCACTTAATCCTGTATTTCTTGATCTGTTAAATGAGGTAGAGATGGAAATAGCAAACCATTCCAGTATCTTTGAGAAGAAGACTCCAAATGGGGTAACAAGGAGCTGAACAAGTTTTAGCAATTCCTGAATAGCAGCACCATAGCCTGGGAAAGGGGCTACCAAAAGGATTTTGAAGGAATGAAAGTCAGCAATAAAAGTTCCAGGGATTTAGATGTGAGAAAGATTTTATTTTCATAGAGGTGTTTAGAAGGATAGGTACTCTGAAATGAGATACAAAAGGAAGAGTTAGGAATTGAAGTTTGGCTGAAGGATTGAAAAGATAGTATGAATCAATAATGGAATAAGGTTTTTAACAGTTCCTTCCCTCTACTCTTTATCCTTAAAGATATTCCTATGGAAGCCAAAACTGGTCCAGAGAAAATTATTATTAGAGGATGAGGAAGTCAAGGTGCTGCAATATTAGAAAGAATTTAGTCTTGCTAATTTCTCCCTTTTATTAATTTAACTCTGTCCTGTCCATAAAGAATCCATGGCAAGTAAAGTTATGGATAAGTCAGTTTAAAATGCACTAAGGATGAATTAAAACAAAGAAAGAAATGACTGGGTAGAAGCACAAAACAA
Organism: Bettongia penicillata ogilbyi; assembly: GCA_023548195.1. NCBI lineage: Eukaryota > Metazoa > Chordata > Mammalia > Diprotodontia > Potoroidae > Bettongia > Bettongia penicillata. Next base: position 845,149 of record JAJHZJ010000293.1, on the reverse strand, counting down.
AACAAAACAAAGGGAAAATAAAAATTAAAAAAAATTCCATTTGTCTGGGAGCACAATTCTGTGGTCAATTAATATTTACACTTGACACTTTCGACAGAACACATTTCAGTTTCTGATGTATATCTACAATAGAGCATACCTTGATTTCCCCATGTACATCAGACTCTTGTTATTGTCCACTTCAAGATCTAAACAAACAATTCCCTCATATGCAAATACAACACTCTCTCAAGCAAACTTCCTGGAAACAGAAGGATGAAGTGTATAGAATGCTGACTTGGAATAAGGAAGACCTCCAGTGGAATCCTATCTTAGGTTTGTTTTCTAGGTTTGTGACTGTACAAGTCACATTTTCTGGATCTCAGTTTTTTGTAACTCTCAATTTAGTGTCTATTGAGAGAATGACAATAGAGATAGATGAATAACTATGGTTTGAGGAGTATTTCCAGCTTATTCCTCAACCTCCCTTCCTTCGCCAACCCAGACATTTCACTTGATTTTGTGTCCAATAGCATTGATGAGTTTGTTTCATAAGCATACATCTTCAACCTTTAAATTTCTGACAAAACAAAGAAGTTTTAGGAGCAAGGCAGGCAGAAGAGCTTACTATCATGAGGATATAGTTAATATCAAAGTTCACCTTGAACTACTGAAACATATTTGAATTGGGCACTGAAAAAAAATCTTCATTTTCAAACCACTCTCCTTGGCAATTGCATGTTTGGAAGACTAATGTCTCTCAGGTATTTAGTACCTTTATTCTTGTTTCATAAAAGTGTGTTTACATTGCTGTATTTAAACGTGTGTTTTGTTTTTTAATTTGGTAAATGAGATGATGCTATTGAGCAATGAATTAGTAAAATATTGTGTACTATTCCTTGAATTTGATGCTGTTTTGGAGTAATATGGGAAAAAAAGGATGTTAAAGAATTTTTTCGTTAAGGACATGGAACTTGGGGGTAATTATTAATCTTTTTACATCTTCCTAGGACAGAGAGAACACATTCATTTTCATTGCTTTAGGGATATAAGTCATCAATAGTACCGACATATCTAAATGTCTTCCACCTAAATGATTGTGTTGTGCCACACTGCTCTTTGCCTACCACAAGTAGGATGAATTACATTATCCAGACTTGGTGGGGAAACAAAACCTTCTTGGGAGTACCTATTGAGACAGAGTAAGTACAAATAATAGTGAATTAATTGAGACGAAGTAGGGACCAAAACAGAGCCACATCTTGGTTTGCTGACATGAGTGACAAAACGAAGTACTGGAAACAAGAAAAAACCCAGAGAGAGTTCACCTTTGGATGAAGTGAGCAGGGTGCATATTGTTATTATAATAATTCTTAGTTTTCCAAATGGCACAAGCTCCTCATAAGGAGTCAGAGGAAATTATACCTGTATAACAATGAAAAAAATGTGTATTCTACAGTCCCACATTCAGTGTCTGAAGGATAAGGTGAAAATAGGGGAAGACAGGGCAGAGGTTGCCTTAAAACAAAGTCTCAGAATCACTGTGCTAGTTGTAACTCTGGACCACAACATTATTATACTGGCAAAAATATATTACTACTACTTGCAGAGTTAGAGTTGGTAATTGGTTGGAAAACCTTAAGTTATAAGTTTTTTTTTATTATTATTTCGGAGGGGAAGATAATCACATATGAAAGAGAAGGCAAATCAGGTCAAGATGGCGGAGTAGAAAGACTCAAGTATGCTAGCTCCAAACCCACAGCCCATGGATTTAATGTAAGAAGAGCTCCGCACAAGTTATGCATCACTGCAGGGTGTGCAGAAACACAGTGGAAGAGAGTTCCGTTCCAGAGAGCCCTGGAGAGCCGTCCCCAGGGTCCGTTGTGCCCCGGAAAGGGGACCCCACACCAGTGCTGCCCTGGTCGGGTGGCCCCAAAGGAGCTGATCCAAGCAGGCTTCAGGGACGGAAGCTCCGGTGGCTGGGAAGGTCCCTCTGCCCACAGATGCTACAGGTCAGTGAGAGACACGTCTGGGCTGGCCGAGAGGGGAGTGGGGTGTCTCCGTGACTCAGGCCCCCTCGGGAGGAAGCGGCAGAGGCAGAGCCAGGGGCAGGAAGCAGCGGAGGCAGCGGCGGCCCCCAGGACTCCCAGAGCAGCAGGCAGGATCTTCATTACTAAAGGTCTCTGCATAAACCAGCTGAAGGAGCTGAGACTGGGAGGTGGCCCTGCCCCCACCTGCTCCATTACTGAAGGTCTCTGTGGAAAGCCCCTGAGGGAACTGAGCATGGGAGACTGCCCCACCCCTACCCGCTCCATTCATGAAGGTCTCTGCATAAAGCCCCTCAGGGAGCTGAGCCTGGGAGGCAGCTCTGCCTCCACCTGAGAACCTGAATTTAATCATACCCTGAATAGCAGCCACGCCTGCTGCGGAAAGCCCATTTGAATCTCAGACCCCAATCACTAGCTGGGCAGATCTAGGCAGGGGTGGAGAGGAATCTCAGAAGTCAAGTAACTGGCTGGGAAAATGCCCAGAAAAGGGAAGAAAAATAAGACTATAGAGAGCTTTTTTGAGCAGGTGCGAATGTTCCTGCCATTCGGTTCTGACGACGAGGAAATATTCTTGCCATCAGGGAAAGACCTGGAGGGCGGGGCCTCGGTACCCCAGACATCCCAGGGGGATGTCGGGTGGGCTCAGGCCTTGGAAGAGCTCAAAACACATGCACACATGCACACACATACCGAGATAGAGAGCACAGATTGAACTGAATAGGATGGGACCATACCTTAAAAGAAATTAAGGTAAATGGTGAGAGAGAAATGTAGTGGGAGGAAAGAGAGGGAAATGGAAGGGGGTAACTATATGTCATTTAAGAGGCAGGTAGGAGTTTTTCTTAGTGGAGGGAAAAAGAGGAGAGCTGAAAAAAAAAAGAAGTTTACCCTCATCACATTTGACTAAACGAAGGAGTGAAATGCACACTCATTTTGGTATGAAAACCTATCTTACAGTATAAGAAAGTGGGGGAGAAGGAGATATTGCAAGGGGGGGGATGATGGAAGGGAGGGCAAAGGGAAGAGGGAGCAATTTGAAGTCAACACTTGGGGAGGGACAGGATCAAAAGACAGAAGAGAAACAATGAGGGCCAGATTAGGAGGGATGGTAATCCAGTTAGTCTTATACAACACGACTATCAGGAGGTCATTTGCAAAACTACACAGATATGGCCTATATTGAATTTCCTGCCATTCCAAAAGGAATGGGTGGGGAGGGAGGGATGGGGAGAATTTGGAACTCAAAGTTTTAGGAACAACTGTTTAGTATTGTTGTTGCAACTAGGAAAGAAGACATACAGTTAATGAGGAATAGAAAGTCATCTGGCCCTACAGGAGAAAAGAGAAGATGGAGACAAGAGAAGGGAGGGATGACAGAAGAGAGGGCAGATTGGAGATAGGGAAAATTAGATTGCTTGGGGTATTGGGGTGGGGGGAGGGGAGAAAAGGGGAGAAAATTTGGAACCCAAAAATTTGTGAAAATGAATGTAAAAAATTAATAAATAAATAAAATTTAAAAAAAAAAAGCCAATGAGGAGAAGAACGCTTTCAAAAGCAGAATTAGCCAAATGGAAAAGGAACTTCAAAAGCTCACTGAAGAGAATAGTTCTCTCAAAATTAGAATGGAACAGATAGAGTCTAATGACTTTACTAGAAACCAAGAAATCACCAAACAAAACCAAAAGAATGAAAAAATGGAAGAGAATGTGAAATATCTCATGGGAAAAACAACTGACCTGGAAAATAGATCCAGGAGAGACAATTTAAAAATTATGCGACTCCCTGAGTCATGATCAAAAAAAGAGCCTAGACATCATATTCCATGAAATTATCGAGGAAAACTGCCTTGACATTCTACAACCAGAGGGCAAAATAAGTATTGAAAAAATCCATTGATCACCACCTGAAAGAGATCCAAAAAGGGAAACTCCTAGGAACATTTTGGCCAAATTCCAGAACTCCCAGCTCAAGGAGAAATTCTTGCAAGCAGCTAGAAAGAAACAATTCCAGTATTGTGGAAATAAAATCAGGATAACTCAAGATCTAGCAGCTTCTACATTAAGCATGGAAGGGCGTGGAATAGGATATTCCAGAAGTCAAGGGAACTAGGACTCAAAGCAAGAATCACCTACCCAGCAAAACTGAATAGAATACTTCAGGGGACAATATGGTCTTTCAATGAAACAGAAGACTTTCAAGCATTCTTGATGAAAAGACCAGAGCTGAAAAGAAAATTTGACTTTCAAACACAAGAATGAGAAGAAGCATGAAAAAGTTAACAGGAAAGAGAAGTCATAAGGGACTTACCATAAGTGAACTGTTTACATTCCTACATGGAAAGACAATATTTGTAACTCTTAACACTTTTCAGTATCTGGGTAGTTGGTAGGATCACACACACACATACACACACGTACACACATGCACGCACACACACATACACACATGTATGCGCATACAGAGACAGAGAGCACAGAGTGAATTGAATAGATGGGACCATATCTTAAAAGAAATTAAGGTAAATGGTGAGAGAGAAAGGTAGGGGGAGGAAAGAGGGTGAATTGGAATGGGGTAAATTTTATGTCATTTAAGAGGCAAGCAGACTTTTTAGTGGAGGGAAAAAGAGGAGAGCTGAGGGAAAAAAAAAACAAGAAGTTTAACCTCATCACATTTGACTAAAGGAAGGAATAAAATTCACACTCATTTTAGTAAGAAAACCTATCTTACAGTACAGGAAAGTGGGGGAGAAGGAGATAAGCAAGTGGGGGGATGATGGCAGGGAGGGCAATGGGAGGAGGGAGCAATTTGAAGTCAACACTCAGGGAGGGACAGGATCAAAAGATAGAATAGAAACAATGAGGGGCAGGATAGGATGGAGGGTAATTCAGTTAGTCTTACACAACATGACTATTATGGAAGTCATTTGCAAAACTACACAAATAGGGCCTATATTGAATTGCCTGCCTTCCCAAAGGGAATGGGTGGGGAGGGAGGGATGGGGAGAATTTGGAACTCAAGTTTTAGGAACAACTGTTTAGTATTGTTGTTGCTACTAGGATAGAAGACATACAGGTAATGAGGAATAGAAAGTCATCTGGCCCTACAGGAGAAAAGAGAAGATGGGGACAAGAGAAGGGAGGGATGACAAAAGAGAGGGCAGATTGGAGATAGGGAAAATTAGATTGCTCGGTGTATTGAGGTGGGGGAGGGAATAAAGGGGAGAAAATTTGGAACCCCAAATTTTGTGAAAATGAATGTTAAAAGTTAAATGAATAAATAAAAAATAGAAAGCGAAGGCAAGCAACTCAAGGAATTGGGTAAAGATATAATACGTGTTATAACTATGGTACTGATAGCTGAGCTAGGAAGAGTTAAAACAGAGAAAGAAAATTATAGGGCAACCTCAGTAATGAATATAGATGCAAAAAACTTAAACAAAATATTCGCAAGGGGATTACATCAAATTATCATGCAGACAATACACTATGACCAGGTAGGATTTATACCAGGAATGCAGGACTGGATCAATATTAGGAAAACTACTAGAATAACTAACCATATCAACCAGAAAACTAACAGAAATCATTTAATTATCTCAATTAATGCAGAAAATGCTTTTGACAAAATACAATAAACACTAGAGATCACAGGAATAAACGGAGTTTTCCTTAAAATGGTAAGTAGCATTTTCCTAAAACAATCAGCAAGCATTATATATAATGAGGTTAGAAGCATTGCCAATAATATGAGGGGTAAAAGAACTATGTCCACTATATCACTGTTATTCAAAATGATATTAGAAATATTAGCTTTATCAATACCAGAAGAAAAAGAAATAGAAGGAATTAGAATGGGCAAAGAAGAAACAAACTATCACTTTTTGCAGATAATAAAATATGATAATACAGAAAATCCCAGAGAACCAATATGAAAAGAACTTGAAATAATAAACAACTTTAGCAAATTTTCAGGATGTATAATAAACCCACATAAATCATCAACATTCTTATGGTTGGTTGTTGTACTTCACTCTCTAGGAGAACCGAAATTACATCATCATGATTAAGTGAAATTTCAGTGTGTTTTCCTGTGGCTGATCAAACCAATACAAGCTTGGAATGCTCTACCACATGTTGGGCACAGATAGTCCAGGTGAATATTTGGGGCAGCTACTCCAAATTTGTGCATCCTATGTTTACTTTGTGCTCTCTGAATTCTGCTTTGCTCATCCAGCATAATACCCTTTCTGATATGGTCATGCCATGCTGAGTGATCCTGTGCTTCTGTCTTCCATGTTTCTCAGTCAAATCCAAATTCCTTGAGACAGACCTTGAGAGTGTCCTTGTATTGCTTCTTCTGATCACCATGTAATCACCTGCCCAATGTGAGTTCTCCATAAAATAGTCTTTTTGGCAAGTGTACATTTTGCATTTGAACAGCATAGGTTGTAGGGCGTGTTAAGGGAGGACCAGTACTTTTGCTGTGATACCTGCCAAGGCATTTTCAGAATTTTTTCCAACTTTGGTGTCCACGTATTCCACCCTAATCTCCCCCGTGGCTCCAAGAGCTACAGCATGTGCCGTGGCCATACCCCAGTAAAAGAGAAAAGAAAAGAAAACAAAACAAAACAAAAATTCCTATATATTACTCACAAAGCCCAACAGAAAGAGATAGAAAGAGAAAGATGTTATAGATATTATAAAATATTTGGTAGTCAAATTGAGAAACTATACGAACACAATTACAAAACTTTTCCATAAAGTCAAATCTAAATAATTGGGAAAACGTCAGTTGCTTATGAGTAAGTGAAGAAATATAGCAAATACAACATAATATTTATATAGATATATATGTGTGTGTTTATAATACAATGGAATACAGTTGAATACAATGGAATTCACTATAATACAATTTGATGCAATATTTGATGCAATGATACGATACAATAAGATGATAGGAAGTGATATGTCAAAATAAAAATGAGAAGTCTACCTGAATTAATTTACTTTTCTGTGATAGACCAAACAAACTATTAAAAAATTATTTTATAGAGCTAAAATAACCAATAAAATTCATCTGGAAGAGCAAAAAATTCAGAAAAACAAGGGAGTAAATGAAAAGAAATACAAGGGAAGGTGACAAAGTTGTACAAGATAAGTTCACATAAAGCCAAGATTTAAGCTCAAGACATTTATTCTAAGTTCATCTTCCATTCACTTATGCCACACAATCAACCATAAAGAGAATTTTCATTACACTGAAGTTTCAGTGCCTGCTAATTGAGCAACCTCAATTTCTTTGCTGAGTGAAGAATTAAGTACTAAATTAGAGGTTGATTGAACGTTCTGTAAGCCTCAGGATAGAGCGTTTTCTACATTCTATGGAACCATTCTATCTAATTCAACTCACTGTATATGGCAAGAATCCACAGACTGTAAATTGTCCTAAATATTGATCCATTTCATAACCCTTCTCACCCATCACGACCTCCATTGTATCATCCAAAATATTATTTTGGACCTACATTGTAGTGAGTGTGTCAATAAAATCTCATGACAAGAGGGAGCTGCAGCAAGAGATGAATCCAATCTATATAGAGACTTCATTATTCAGTTGTTTCAGTCATGTCTGATGCTTTGCAACCTGACTTGAGATTTTCTTGGCAAAGATACTGGAATGATTTGCCATTACCTTTTCCAGTTCATTTTACATATGAATAACTAAAGAAAACAGGGTTAAGTGACTTACCCAGGATCAAACAGCTAATAAGTGTCTGAGGCTAGAAAGCTCAATACTATAACCACTGAGCCACGTAGTTGCTCCTAAAGTAGGAACTTCAGGTTGGAAAAATTTGATTATTTCCATCTCACTAGGAAAGATATTTGCTTCTAAGGGCCAAGTTCAGTATTTGCAAACTGAGGATTGTATTTGGTTTCATGGGCTGTAATTTTATTGTGATCCAGAATTGTTATAGAACACTTTAAAAATTCAATTTACGTGTGAAATTTCTTTAGTGCTTACCATTTATAAAAATAATTGTTTATACTAGTGTGATCTTTCAGGGTAAATGATACTGTCTTTTTTTTCTTAATAAACATCACAAGATTTTTCCTTCTCCCCAAAAGTGGGGAACAGTAAGGGAGTGAGAACAAAAGTTTGGGAGGGCTAGACATAGAGAAAAAGAGAGAGATGGAAGGAAAGAGAGAAAGAAGAATAAAGTGAATGAAATAGGAAAAGGAAGACGGAAAGAGGAAGAAATAAAGGAGGAGGAGAAAAGGTGAGAAAGATAAATTTTTCACAGATTAGAGTACATATTTTTTCAATTCCTGGGCAATGCTCCAAAATTTTGATCAATACATTTGTATTTCAGCTAAAGTAAATTAACTTTGAACAATATATTAAGAGAATCTACCAACTGATACTTAGTTTAAGCCAACACTTCCGTAATGATAATAAGTATCTTTATCAAAAATCAATGTAACTTTATTAGAACTTCATAAAACATTTAAAAAATGAGAGAAATCCAGTCAGTTAATTTGAAGACCTGATTTATGCTAACATTAAGTTATATGAATAAGACTATAAACTAAAAGTCATAGAATGCTTAGATGTAAAGGCACAGAATAACTCATTATGTTGTTGATCTTTATTAAATGTCTGTGCTGTGCTAGATGTAAAAGTAACAGTTTCAATTTCTTTGTCTCTTAAGTTAAAATTGAATTAATCAGTTTCTGAAGTTCTTCACTATATAAATATGATGCTAGGATCGTACTTTAATCATTTAAAAAATTATTCATTTTATATCGTTTTAGTAGGGGGAAAAATGACATGGGCCCAAGGTCTTGGAAGTCTCTTAAATAAATAGTGTGCTTGAGTGAGTAATAGATTTACACACGGAAAGAACTTCATTATTTAAACCACTTTTAACAATCAAATAAAATGGGAGACACTAACCAATACATAGGGATCTCTGAAGGCAATATATTGATTTAAATTTAAACCATAAGTTTTAATATACATTTCATTAATTTTTAATCATTTGCAAATTATATTTTAATCTTTATTTTGTCATACTGAAGACTGGATTGGTAATGTTCAGCACCTCTGATATTGATCAACTTCTTGATTTTTCGGAGGAAAATATGGGGGTGCTGAAAAGACAGGTTACTTCTCCAGGTCGTCCTTAGAGTAAGTGGAAGAGTCTGGGGCTCTGTTTCTGATTCCAAATTTAGTTTTCTTTCCTTTGCACTAGCATATAACAGTAATTTCTTTAGCTATCTCACAATTGTAAAGTCAAGTAAAGGTCAAGTGAGATAACATAAAATAACATAACAACACAGCATAAAGTAATTTATTACATCACATATTATCTATCATGTACAACAAATTATTACTATTCTACTAGACATTTGTATAAATTTAGGCAAATCATCTTTCTGTCACTCCTGTAGTCTAAAATGTGAATGTTAATATATGAATCCTTAATTCTCATAATGTTTGTGAGAATCAAAATAAATAACTCTATAAAATTGTTATTTATTTTTGTTATTGATTTTTTGATTTCTTTATTTGATTTTTGTTGTACCTTAAAAATAATTTTTCTATTACCATGAATTTACTCCCACCAAAAGTTCATTCAAAACTGTTGTTGTAAATAACCATAATCAAGTAAAGCAAATTTCATACTAGTCATGTTCAAAATTGTGCTTCTAATTTTATAGATATTCACTTCTTTTTCAAGAGCTAGCATTGTTTATAACAACCTTTAGAATCACTGTTCATTTTTATAATATTGGTTTACAGTTTAAATTGTTTGGGATTTTCTCACTTCAAAATGAGTCAGTTAATATGAGTGTTCTTAATTTTCTCTTAAACAGTCTCTTTAGCAATTTCTTCCAAGAAAACAATTTGCCATTACATTAATGAAACATAATTTGATCAGCCAGTTTCTAGTTGGTAGATGTTTCCTGAGTTTCCAATTCATTGTCACTACAAAAAGTTTTACAAATATCTTTGTGCGTTTAGGATATTTTTTTCTTCCTCCACTTTCCCTCACTGTTCTGTAATTTTGAAAGATAGCTAAAAATAACTTTCAAGAAAGTTTGGAGCAATTTACAACAGAGTACCAATGTGTCTATTTTACCACAACACAATCAACATTTGAAATTTTCAAAATCTTGACATTTCTTGAAAATTAATCTTATCCTCTTCACAATCTGATAAATAAGAATCTTGGAATTGTTGAAATTTGAATTTCTCTGAGTTATGTGAGAAATTTTTCATATCTATAGAAATAGATTTAATTTCATCTTTTAAGATCGCATGCTCAAATCTTTTGCTTATTTAGCAACTTGGGAATATTTCTAACTCTTGGAATTCTTTAAAATCATATAAAAGTTCATATAAAAAACTATTACTTTTATATAATTAAAAATGAACATTCTAAGAGAAACATTGCTGATAATTTTTTTCTGGTTAATTATTTCCTTTATAAACTTGGTTGCATTCATTTATTTATTCGAAAACAAGTTTTAAGGCATAAGAATTAAGATCTAATGCTACTCAATACTCTTCCATTCCTTCCCACTTTGTTTTAATAACTTATCTTATGATTCTTGACGTTTTCTTTCTCCAGATGAACTTTATTTTTAGGTTTTTTTTTCCAGTTCTGTAATGTATTTTTGGTAGTTTGACTAGTATGTAACTTAATAAGCAACTTTATTTAACATTCTAATTTTCATTATGACTCAATATAACCTCAAGCAAATATTGTTTCTTCAGATATTCAGAATTGTGTTTATTTATGTAAAAAGTGCTTTGCAATTACTTTAATATAGTTTCCATGTGTGGGTTTTGGCAGGTAGGCTCCCAAATATTTTATGTATTCTATATTTATTTTAAATAGAATTTCTCTACTTCTTCCTGCTGGATATTATTGGTAATATACAGAACTGTTGATGATTTCTGGGCATTTAATTTATACCCTGAAGCTGCTGAAGTTATTGGTTCACTTAATTTCATTTTTTCTGTAGGATTTTCTAAATATACCGTGATAGAATGATAGAAAAATGACAATTTTGTTACTTCCTTGTCTGTACTTTTTCTTTTTTTAAATTTTTTTACTTATTTATTTTAAGTTTTTAACATTCATTTCCACAAAACTTTGAATTCTAAATTTTCTCCCTATCTCTCCCCTCCCCCCCAAAATGCCAGGCATTCTGATTGTCCCTTCCACCAATGTGCCCTCCCTTCTAACACTCCTCCATTCCCTTATCCCCAACTTCTCTCTTGTCCTGTAGGACAAGATTAAATTTCTGTACTCCATTACCTGTATTTCTTATTTCCCAGTTGTAAGCAAAAACAATTCTTAACATTAGTTTCTAAAACTTTGAGTTCCAACTTCCCTTCCTTCCTCCCTCCCCACCCAACCCTACTGAGAAGGCAAAAAATTGAATATAGGCTACATATGTGTAGTTTTGCAAATGACTTCCATAATAGTCATATTGTGTAAGACTAACAATATTTCCCTGCATCCTATCCTGCCCCCCAATTCTTCTATTCTCTCTTTTGACCTTGTCCCTCCCCAAGACTACATACTTTTAATTGATCTCTCCTCCCATTTGCACTCCCTTCCATCATTCTTCCCACCTTGCTTATCCCTTCTCCCCTACTTTCCTGTAGTGTAAGATATGTTTTCATCCCAAATTCAGTGTGCATGTTGTTCCTTCCTTGAGCCAAATATGATGAGAGTAAGCTTCACTTTTTTCCTCTCACTTTTCCCCTCCAATGGAAAAAAAAAAAAACCTTTCCTTGCCTCTTCTATGACACATAATTTTCCCCATTCCATTTCCCCCTTTCACCTCACAATATATTCCTCTCTTACTTCTTAATTTTATTATTTAGATATGATCCCTACTGTTCAAATCACATTGTGCTCCCTATCTCTCCGTCTCTTTGTGTCACTTTCTCTCTGTCTCTCTCTGTGTCTGTCTCTCTCAGTCTCTCTCTCTCTCTCTCTCTCTCTCTCTCTCTCTCTCTCTATATATATATATATATATATATATATATATATATATACACATATATGTATATACATATACACATACATATATGTGTATGTGCATTTGTGTGTGTATAATAACTCCAAAAACTCACAGAGTGAGAAATGTTTCAAGAGTCACAAAGTTATGAATATTATCTTTCCACACAGGAATGTAAACAGTTCAACTTTAGTAAGTCCTTTGTAATTTCTCTTTCCTAATTACCTTTTCATGCTTCTCTTGATTTTTTTTCTTGAAGGTCAAATATTTTTTCAGCTCTGGTCGTTTCATCATGAATTCTTGAAAGTCCTCTATTTCATTGAATGACCATTTTGCCCTCTTAAGTATTTTACATAGTTTTGCTGGGTGGCTGGTGCTTGGTTTTAATCCTAGCTACTTTGGCTTCTGGAAATTTATATTTCAAAGATTCGAACCCTTAATGTAGAAGCTGTTAGATCCTGTGTTATCCTAATTGTATTTCCACAATACTTCAATTGTTTCTTTCTAACTGCTTGTAATATTTTCTCCATGACCTGAAAACTCTGCAATTTGGATACAATATTCTTAGGAGTTTCTTTATTTTAGATCTCTTTCAGGAGATGATCAGTAGATTCTTTCAAGACTTATTTTCCCCTCTGATTCTAGAATATCAGGGCAGTTTTCCTTGATAATTTCATGAAAGATGATGTTTAGGCTCTTTTTTGATCGTGGCTTTCAGATGGTCCTATAATTTTTAAATTGTCTCTCCTGGATCTATTTTCCAGGTCAGTTGTTTTTCTGATGAGATATTTCACATAATCTTCCATTTTTTTTTCCATTCTTTTAGTTTTGCTTTGTAATTTCTTGGCTTCTCATAAAGTCATTAGTTTCCATCTGTTCTATTCTAATTTTTTTTTTTTTACTTTTGTGAACTTATTTTTTTTTGCAACAAATAGTTTTTTATTCTTTTTTTTAATGTTTTACAATCATTTCCTTAAAGTTAAGATTTTATTCCCCCCCCACCCTTCCCGCAATACCCCCCTCCCTCCCCATGACAGCATACAATTCTGTTTAGGTTCTACATATACTTTCCTATTGGGCACATTTTCACTATATTCATGCTATGTAGTCGAACTAAAATAAATGGAAGAAATCATATAACAAATCAACACAAAATACACTGAAACCCACCCACACACAAACATGATCTGCAACATTCTGCAAGTGACTTCCACATTTCTTTCTCTGAGTGTGGAAGGCATTTTGCCTTAGAAGACCGACATTAGAATTTTTTTTTTTTTTTCTCAGTAAGTTCTTGTGTTATTACAAAGTTCCAAGTCTACCAGAAAAAACTCTCGCACACTGTGGTCGTTGCTGTGCACAAAGTTCTCCTGGTTCTGCTCCTTTCGCTCAGCATCAGATCATATAAGTCCTTCCAGGCCTCCCTGAAGTCTTCTTGTTCATCATTTCTTATGGCACAATAGTACTCCATTACATTCATATACCATAATTTATTTCAGCCATTCCCCAATTGATGGGCATCCCCTTGACTTCCAGTTTTTGGCTACCACAAAGAGTGCTGCTATAAATATTTTTGTACACGTGGGACCCTTTCCCGTTTTTATAATCTCTTGGGGTTACAATCCTAGTAGTGATATTTCTGGGTCAAAGGGTATGCACATTTTTGTAGCCCTTTGGGCATAGTTCCAAAACGTTCTCCAGAAGGGTTGGATGATCTCACAGCTCCACCAACAATGAATTAGTGTTCCAACTCTCCCACATCCTCTCCAGCATTTATCATTTTCTTGTTCTGTCATGTTTGCCAATCTTACAGGTGTGATGTGGTACCTCAGAGTTGTTTTGATTTGCATCTCTCTAATCAATAGTGATTTAGAGCACTTTTTCATATGATTATAGATATTTTTGATTTCTTCCCCTGAAAATTGCTTGTTCATATCCTTTGACCATTTATCAATTGGGGAATGACTTGGATGTTTATATATTTGAGTCAGTTCTCTATATATTCTAGAAATGAGGCCTTTATCCCCGAGCTTAGCTGTAAAAATTTTTTCCCAATTTACTACATCCCTCCGAATTTTGGTTGCATTGGCTTTGGTTGTGCAAAAACTTTTCAGTTTAAAGTAATCAAAATTATCCATCTTGCATTTCATAATGCTTTCTATCGTTTCTTTAGAAAAAAATTCTTCCCCTCTCCATAAATCTGATAAATACACTATACCTTGCTTCTCCAGTTTATTCATGGTATCAATCTTTATACCTAAATCATGTACCCATTTGGACTTTATTCTTGTGTACGGTGTCAGGCATGGGTCTATGCCTAATTTCCGCCACACAGTTAACCAGTTTTCCCAGCAATTTCTGTCGAACAATGAGTTCTTATCCCAGAAGCTGGGATCTCTGGGTTTGTCAAACAGGAGGTTGCTATATTCCTTGCCAACTGTGTCTTGAGTGCCAAGCCTATTCCATTTGTCTACCCCTCTGTTTCTTAGCCAATACCAAGTGGTTTTGATAATTGCTGCTTTATAATACAATTTGAGGTCTGGTAGCGCTAAGCCACCTTCCCAAGCATTTCTTTTCATTAGTCCCTTTGATATTCTGGACCTTTTGTTTTTCCAAATGAATTTTGATATGATTTTATCCCGCTCTAGAAAATAATTATCTGATAGTTTAATTGGTATGGCACTAAATAAGTAGATTAATTTAGGTAGAATTGTCATTTTTATTATATTAGCTCGGCCTACCCATGAACAACTGATGTTTTTCCACTTTCTTAAATCTGACTTTATTTGTGCAAAAAGTGTCTTGTAATTGTTTTCATATAATCCCTGGGTTTGTTTTGGCAGGTAAACTCCTAAGTATTTTATAGTGTCTACTCTAGCTTTAAATGGGATTTCTCTTTCTATCTCTTGGAGTTGGACTTTGTTGCTAATATATAGGAATGCAGAAGATTTGTGTGGGTTTATTTTGTAACCTGCAACTTTGCCAAAGTTGTTTATTATTTCAAGTAGCTTTTTACTTGAATCTCTGGGATTCTCTAAATATATCATCATATCATCTGCAAAGAGTGATAACTTAGTTTCTTCTTTGGCTATTTTTATTCCTTCAATTTCTTTATCTTGTCTAATTGCTACCGCTAACATTTCTAGTACCATATTGAATAATAATGGTGATAATGGGCATCCTTGTTTCACCCCTGACCTTATTGGAAATGCCTCTAGCTTATCTCCATTGCATATAATGCTTGCTGAAGGTTTTAGGTAGATACTGCTTATTATTTTATGGAAGGTTCCCTTTATTCCTATGTTCTCCAGTGTTTTTAATAGGAATGGGTGTTGTATTTTGTCAAAAGCTTTTTCTGCATCAATTGAGATAATCATGTGGTTTTTGTTGGTTTTGTTGTTGATATGATTGATAATGCTAATAGTTTTCCTAATATTGAACCAGCCCTGCATTCCTGGTATGAAACCTACCTGATCATAATGTATTATTCTCTTGATAAGATGCTGTATTCGTTTTGCTAAAATCTTGTTGAAAATTTTTGCATCTATATTCATTAGAGAAATTGGTCTGTAATTTTCTTTTTCTGTTTTATCTCTTCCTGGTTTGGGTATCAAAACCATATTTGTATCATAGAAAGAATTTGGGAGTACTCCTTCTTCCCCAATTTTCCCAAATAGTCTATATAGTATTGGAATTAACTGTTCTTTAAAGGTTTGATAGAATTCACTTGTGAATCCATCTGGTCCTGGAGATTTTTTCCTAGGGAGCTCATTGATGGCTTGTTCAATTTCTTTTTCTGAGATGGGGTTGTTTAAGTATTCTATTTCCTCTTCTGTTAATCTGGGCAATTTGTATTTTTTAAAATATTCATCCATCTCATTTAGATTATCGAATTTGTGGGCATAAAGTTGGGCAAAATAATTTCTAATTATTGTTTTAATTTCCTCCTCATTGGAGGTGAGTTCACCCCTTTCATTTTTAATATTAGTAATATGATTTTCTTCTTTCTTTTTTTTAATCAAATTGACCAAAGGTTTATCAATTTTATTAGTTTTTTCATAAAACCAACTATTGGTTTTATTTATTAATTCAATACTTTTCTTAATTTCAATTTTATTAATCTCTCCTTTGGTTTTCAGTATTTCTAATTTGGTATTTTCTTGGGGATTTTCAATTTGTTCTTTTTCTAGCTTTTTCAGCTGCATACCCAAGTCATTGATCTCCTCTTTCTCTATTTATTTATGTAGGCATTCAAAGATATAAAACTTCCCCTAAGAACTGCTTTTGCAGTATCCCATAAGATTTGGTAGGTTGTCTCATTATTGTCATTCTCTTGAATGAAGTTGTTGTTTCTATGATTTCTTCTTTAACCCATTCCTTCTTTAGGATTAAATTATTTAGTTTCCAACTGATTTTTGCTTTATCTTTCCATGGCCTTTTATTACATATAATTTTTATTGCATTATGATCTGAGAAGGATGCACTGATTATCTCTGCCTTTCTGCACTGGATTTTGAGATTTTTATGTCCTAGTACATGGTCAATTTTTGTAAATGTTCCATGTACTGCTGAGAAAAAGGTATATTCCTTTCTATTCCCATTCAATTTTCTCCAAAGATCTATCATATCTACCTTATCTAGAGTTTTATTTACCTCCTTAACCTCTTTCTTGTTTATTTTGAGGTTAGATTTATCAAGTTCAGAAAGAGGGAGGTTGAGGTCCCCCACTAGTATAGTTTTGCTGTCAATTTCTTCCTTCAACTCCCTCAATCTCTCCTCTAAGAATCTGGATGCTATACCACTTGGAGCATACATGTTTAGTAATGATATTGCTTCATTGTCTATGGTGCCTTTTAGCAGGATATAGTTTCCATCCTTATCCCTTTTGATTAGATCTATTTCTGCTTTTGCTTTGTCTGAGATTAGGATTGCTACTCCTGCCTTTCTTACATCAGCTGAAACACAATATATTCTGTTCCATCCTTTAACCTTTATCCTATGTGTATCCCCCCATTTCAAATGTGTTTCTTGTAAGCAGCATATTGTTGGATTATGGCTTTTAATCCATTCTGCTATCCGTCTCCGTTTTATGGGAGAATTCTTTCCATTTCTATTCTAATTTTTAAAGAACTGTTTTCTTCAATGAGCTCTTGAAGCTCTTTTTGGAAAACAGAAGCCTTGGCTTTTATGCCTTCCCCTGATGGTAAACATTGTCTTTCCTCATACAAAAGAATGGGAGAGAATACCTGTTCACCAAGAAATATCCTTCTTTGATCTTATTTTTCCCCCTTTTGGGGCATTTTCCCAAACAGTTATTTGACTTTTGGGTCCTTTCTCAAGAGTAGTGTATCCTCTGAGGACTTGTAAGATCTCAGTTCCTCCAAGGTGGCACAATCAAGGGACAGGAGTTTACTCCCTAGTCAGGTTCATGGCTGAGATTAAGATCAGCTGCTCAAATCCTCCAGGGGCTTTAGGTGGTATGTGCAGGGGACAGTAGTGCCATTCAGGCCTGCGGTTCACGTCAGGTGCTCAATTTCCCCAGGAGCATTTAGCTGAGGCCTCAACAAGTGGAAACTGGCTGCTGCCTTCCATGGCCACCTCCTCCATAGCTGCCACTGCCCCCTGCTGCTTCCCCTGGCAGCCTTGGCCTGGGGCTAGGGAAGGACCCTACTCCCTTGCTATAGAGGTGAAAAAACTCTCTCACTAACATTTGAAGTGTCTTTGTCACCTGTGGTTTGAGGGATCAGGGAACCTCCCTTGCTGCCGGAGATTCTGCCCCTGAGGCCTGCTCCTCCTATGGCCATGAAGCCAAGGCTGGGCTGTGTTTCACTCCATGTCCATTGTTACAAAGTTTTCCCAGTGGCCTTCCAGATCATCCTATATTGGAAATGTCCTCCACTCCCTCATTCTGTGGCTTCTGCTGCTCCAGAAATTGTTGAGAGTCTTTCTTTACTGCCTACATTTTACATTTTTTCCATATATATATATATATATAATATATATATTATATATATATATTATATATATACACACACACATACATATACTTATACATACATATACATATACATACATATATATACATACATGCATATACTTATATATATATGTATACATACATACATATACATATACATACATACATACATACATATACTTTTCCTATTGGTAACAAGTAGCATTTCTAGCCCTGAAACAAATAGAAGTAGAGATAATAGACATCCTTACTTCAACTACACTACCAATAATTATAATCATGATTATAAATGTTATTACACATTTATACATATTTAGGTGATATTTTCCAGATTACAAAGTTCTCTCACCACAGCAATCTTGCCAGATACTTACTACTCAGAGCTACAAAATGGTATATAATTATGATGATTAATCAATGATCAAAGTTTGAAAGGTTAAGCAAATATATACTAAAATATCATACGAGGTGCACGTTATTTATTTCTTTGTTTGTGAAGCAATGGGAGTGTAGCCAATTATCCACAAAACATTAAGAATTTCTGTTTACATGATATTGTGACAACATCAATTATGAGAAAGGCAAAAGCAATGACTCAAGGATTTTTTTTTCTAATCTTCTGCGTGCTGCAATATTTACACAGATAAATAATGCAAGGTAATAACGATCATAGCTATCACCAACATAGAACTTTTAATTTTACTAAGTACTTTGTAATCATTATGTCATTTGATAATTGCAACAACCTTTTAAGGTACAAATTAACGTTGTCATTTATAGGTGAGCAGATAAAGATGCAAACATTTTTAAGTGTCTTGCCCAACTTCACACAATTAGTAACTGACTGAGGTAATATGTCTACTCACATGTTTTTGACTCAGAGTTCAGTACCCTAACATATGACCTAACTGACATAAATAATTAGGGGAGGGAGAGGATACTAGCTGTCATAAGATTAAGAAAGACTTACTGTAGTAGGAATTGGTTGAATTGGCCTTTGAGATACTGACCACCTGCAAAATTTTATAATTTTAACTTTTATTTTACCCATCTTTTGAGGATAGCAATGGTAAAAGAAATAAAATTTTCAACCATTTTTTTTGCACTGAACAGTCATAGAATCAAGACTTTATGTGTATGAAATAGTTGTTTCAGGTAATGTGGACATCATTGCAAGACTGCAAACGGAAAAAAATATATTTAATTACACCATCAAAATATAAGAAAAAAACTAATTTGGCAAATATAAAGACCAATGCAATATATTATTTTTAAAATGATGCAGACAAAGTCAGATGGTGGCAATTCTTGAAATTGTAAATGACTGAATTTGTATGAATATCATGATGAAACTCTAAAACTTTTTTGCAAAAGAAATCTATCTTTAAATAGCATAAATATTCATTAAGATAATATAAAACTGTTACCCTACTGTTTGAGGAAGAACTTTAAAAATGTGAGTTTACAAAAACTAAATCAGAGTTCCAAACTTTACTGCATAAAGCTTTTGACCTATTCCCACTGCCATACTACTTCATCTCTCTACACCAAAACAAAATTTGTGGGGATGTGTGTCTTCTGTGTCTTGTACTTCTCCCTTGTACACTGTGGTTGACCTGGTGCTCTGAATAGTAACACAATATTGAATTCTGAAGATGGTAGCTAGGTAGCTCAATGGAGAGACTGCTAGACTTGGAGTCAGAAAGACTTGAGTTCACTATTTAAACCCAAGACTTCCTGAGGCCTAGGCTAGCCAGATCAATTTTATCCCCCTACCTCGGTAAGTTGTACTTTCTTGTTCTTGGCAATATTATATTTGTTAATGTTGATATGTTTCTATTTCCTTTTATGAGAATCAGTCCAATTATTTATGTTGAGTGCATGAGTAGCAAATAAAGTGACATTGAAAGGAGAAATTAATTTTTTTTGTATTTGTCACATGACTTAATGTGAAGATATTTATGTCTAACATTTGGAAAGGGAAATCTGTACATTATTAAAACAGAAACATCAAATTTTCAAAGGAAAACTATTAAATATAATACATTTGCAACAAACAGAGTTTTCTTGAAAGAAACACTCTCATTTCTACTAAAAAAAAATGACCAGGAGGACATAACACTTATCATTAAATATTTGAACATTTTCTACCCAGAGAATTGCTTAGAAATATTCTTCAGGAGAAAAATAGTGGACATAAAGAAAAATATGGTATTTTAAGAGTGATATCATCACTTGAGGCAAAAGCTGAAGGTTTTGCAGTTTCTGGGAAATGTAATATATTTAGGCAAATGATCAAACTTCAAACAATATTTTAGCTTAACACACAATATACAGGAAATGATAATTCGCATAAAAATAAATTTAAAAATGTTTGATGTTGGAATAACTAGTGAGTTTGGAATGAAACATGATACAATTAAGAGACATAAATTCTAATGGGCATTAAAGAACGTTGTCAAAACGGAGTCAATTGTGATCATATCCCAAATAAGAAATAAAAATTAATCATTAAAATTGGAGAGTCTAATGTGGCAAAGTAAATGAAAGATGAAGTCAGATATCAAGCAACATAAACTTAACTTTGTGAACAGAACCAATATTCTCCCCCTAAGCCAGGAAATATTTATTTTTTGTCTAGAGATAGAAGTTTGCAATTATATGAATCAGCAGAGAGAGATGTAATCAACACAGGACCTTAAGAGAAATATTGGTGTTCTAACAGTCAAGAAAGGGCAGTGTTACGAAACCCACGAATTTAAAAGTTTTGAAGAAGAGTAAATTGAACCTTCTCTAAAAAATACTAGAAATTTAAGGTTATATTGGTATACTGTATTTTTCTAAAAGGAACAATTTTGAAGTAAAAGAAAATATTATGGGTCAATTAAGTCAATATCAATTTAAGAATACTCAGTATGCAAGACACTGTGCTAAATACTGAGAATACACAAACCACTCCCACTCCTGAAAAAAGCAGAAATAAATTTCCTGACTTCAAGGTGCTTGTCACCCAGAGCAAGCAGATCATTCATTAAATAGAGCTATAAACGAGTGGAGAAAAGGTATTCCTCTAGGGAACTGTGGAAAAAGTCTGGAGGGTCAAGAGTGGACCTCAGAGAGTAATGAAAGTATGACTTTCCTAGGCCCTTTCCTTAAAATGGAGATGCGGGAAAAAAACAACCAATCAGAGGATGGTGCCACAAAGGAGCTGTGTTTCCAGTGTAAAAAGAGCAGAATCAAAGTAAAATACAACTATGGTCAGGAGTCCAGACACAAAATGAACTTCCATGTTGAGAAAGCTGCTTTATTGTATGGTAGAGAGTCTGGAAATTTAATGGCAAGCCTCTTTTCAATATGATTATCATGAAATTTATTTTCTTCTTTGGTGTACATATGTTTAAGAAACAGTGTGATACTGTATAAAGAATTCAGTTTTGGGATTAAGACAAGCAGACCAATACCAGTGACAAGGCATTGAATTTCATTTTACTTTAGTTTACTCATATCTCACAGGGGATATGGAACTAAAATTTTGCCAATGTCCTTCCAGTTCTAATATCAAAATACTCTTTTCCCAATTTTCAGGATGATAAATAAGGAGTAAAAAGATTTTTATGATAACAATAAAAATGAATATTATTTAACCGTACATGTTCTGGAATTCCATGTTCCCTTTAGATGTATATTACACAACATAAATTCTTAATTGAAAGTGACGTTTATAGAATTTTCACTTTCCTGATATTATGGGCCATCATAATACACTAGATTCTGGAGGCTGATCTTTCCAGGACTATTTTTTCTGCTCAATTAAGAGCATTATAAAGACTTTGATTTTTTTTCCCCTGAGATTTAAGAAAACTTACCAAGCAAAATATTTAACTGACTTTTTCGCAATGTGTCAATTACTATTGAAATAGCAACTGGAGGAAAGTTATTCAAAGAAAAAAGAAGGAAGGAAGGAAGGAAGGAAGGAAGGAAGGAAGGAAGGAAGGAAGGAAGGAAGGAAGGAAGGATATTGTGTCTCCTCATCAAAAACATTAATTAAAAGTAAAGTATACAAAACATGAATAACCAAATAATAACATTTTTGTCTTTATTGCTTAATTATTTTCTGCTCACATATATTTAAACCAATTCACAATTCCACTGAAAATGTATCAGTTGAACTGTTCTAATCTCACACAAAGCAAAAGCAGAAATAGATCTAATCAAAAGAGATAAAGAAGGAAACTATATCCTGCTAAAAGTCACCAGAGGACAACAAAGCACTTGAAATAAGAAACAATGTTGGCAAAGTTGCAAGGTTGCAAAATAAACCAACACATATCTTCTTACATTTCTACATATTGCTAAAAAAGCCCAACAGCAAGAGATGAAAAGAGAAATCTCATTAAAGCTTCCAGTAGACATAAAATATCTGGGAGTTTACTTGCCAAAACAAACCCAGGGACTATATAAAACAATTACAACATACTTTCTGCATAAGTAATGTCATTTCCACGGCCTTTTTCAGTTTTTCATAAATCTGACCAATATGTTATTGCTTGCTCCCCAAATTGGTTTACAGCATCAATCTTTATACCTAGATCATGTACCCATTTGGAGTTTAGTCCCGTGAAAAGTGTCAGGCATTGTGTCTATCCTGGGCTTCTGCCACATTGTTGTCCAGTTTTCCTAGCAATTTTTTTCTTGAACAGTGAATTCTTATCCCAGAAGCTGAGGTCCTTGGGTTTATCAAACTATACATTGCTATATTCATTAACTACCATGTCTTAAGTACCGAACATATTCCACTGCTCTACCCCTCTGTTGCTCAGCCAATGCCAAGTGGTTTGGATGATTGCTGCTTTAAAATACAATTTGCCATCTGATAGGGCTAGGCCACCTTCCCTAGCATTTCTTTTCTATACTTTCCTTGTTGATATTCTCGACATTTTCTTTTTCCAGATGAATTTTGGTATTTTTCCAGCTCTAGAAAACAATTTCCTGATAGTTTGATTGGGATGGCACTAAATAAGTAAATTAATTTAGGTAAAATTGGTTGTATATTTTATTAGCGCATCCTGCCCAAGAGCAACTGATGGTTTTCCACTTACTTAGATCTTATGTATTAATTGGAAACTGAACAATAAATCCTAAAGAATGAGTGGGTTACACAACAAATTATAAAAATTTCATTCAAGAGAATGACAACAATGAGACACCATACCAAACCTTATGAGAAACTACAAAGGCAGGTTTTACGGGAGTTTTATATCTTTGAATGCCTACCTGAATAAAATAAAGAGGAGATCAAGGAATTGGGCTTGCAGGTGAAAAAAAATCAAAAATGAACAAATTGAAAGTTCCCCAGTAAATACCAAATGAGAAATACTGAAAACAGAAGGAGAAATTAATAAAATTGAAATTAAGAAAACTATTGAACTAACAAATAAAACTAAGTCTTGGTTTTATGAAAAAAAATTTCATAATTTCATCATAAAATTTCTTTGGTCAATTTCATTAAAAAAAGAAGAAAACCAAGTTACCAATATCAAAAATGAAATGGGTGAACTAACCTCAAATGAGAAAATTAAAACAATAATTAAAAATTACTTTTCCCAACCATATGACCATAAATTCGACAGTCTAAATGAGATCGATAACTATTTTAAAAAAAAATATGTAAATTGCCCAGATTAACAGAAGAGGAAGTTAAGTACTTAAATAATCCCATCTGAGGAAGGGAAATTAAAGAAACATTCAATAACTGTCTAGGAAAAATCTCCAGGTTCAGATGGATTTACAAGTGAAATGTTCCATCAAACATTTAAAGAACAGTTCATTCCAGTACTATATAGATTAATTGGTAAAACTGCTGAAGAAGGAGTCCTACCAAATTCTTTTTATGATACAAATATGGTTCTGATACCTAAATCAGGAAGAGCCAAAGTAGAGAAAGCAAACCATAGACCAATTTATTTAATGAATATAGATGAAAATAATTTAAATAATAAATTAGCAAAAATAGTACAGCAATTATCATGAGAATAACACGTTATAATCAGATAGGGTTTATACCAGGAATGCAGGGCTGGCTCAACATTAAGAAAACTATTAACTTTGTTAATTGTATCAACAGCAAAACAGAAACCACATATTCATCTCAATAAATGGAGAGAAAGCTTCTGAAAAAATACACCCATTCCTAATGAAAACACTGGAAAGCATAGGAATAAATGGAACTTTCCATAAAATAATAAGCAGTAATTTCCTAAAATCATCAGAAAGCATTATATGCAACATGGACAAGATAGATGCATTTCCAATAAGATCAGGGTTGAAACAAGGATGTCCATTATCACCACCATTATTGAAGTATTAGTAATGTTAGCTATAGGAATAAGAGGAAGAAAAGAAATGCAAGGAACTAGAATAGGCAAAGAAGAAACTAAGTTATCACTCTTTGCAGATTATATGTTGCTATACTTAGAGAATCTCAGAGAATCAAGTAAAAAACTACTTGAAATAATAAACGACTTTGATAAAGATGCAGGTTACAAAATAAACCCACATACATCTTCTGCATTTCTTTATATTACTAACAAAGTCCAACAGCAAGAAATAAAAAGAGAAATCTCATTAAAGGCTCCAGAAGACACTATAAAATATCTGAGACTCTACCTGCCAAAACAAACCCAGGGAATATATGAACACAATTAATAAACGCTTTTTGTATAAGTAACTTCAGATCTAAGTAAGTGGAAAACCATCAGTTGCTCGTGGGCAGGATGAGCTAATATAATAAAAAGGGCAATTCTGCCTAAATTCATTTACTTATTCAGTGCCATACCAATCAAACTACTAGGAAATTGTTTTCTAGAGCTGGAAAAAAATCCAGAATTCATCTGGAAAAAGAAAAGGTCGAGAATTTCAAGGGAACTATTGAAAAGAATTGCTAGGGAAGGTGGCCTAGCCCTACTAGATGGCAAATTATATTTTAAAGCAGCAAACATCCAAACCACTTGGCACTGGCTGAGAAACAGAGGGGTAGACCAGTGGAATAGTTTCAGTACTTAAGACATAGTAGTTAAGGAATATAGCAATGTACTGTTTGATAAACCCAAGGACCTCAGCTTCTGGGATAAGAACTCACGGTTGAACAAAGATTGCTGGGAAAACTAGACAACAGTGTGGCAGAAGTCAAGCATAGACACAATGCCTGACACTTTATACGGGACTAAAGTCCAAATAAGTACATGATCTAGATATAAAGATTGATGCTATAAACAAATTTGGGTAGTAAGCAATAATGTATTTGTCAGCTTTATTAAGAAATGAGAAATTTATGACCCAGAAAGATATAGAGAGCATTCTGAAGTGCAAAAAGGATAATTTCCATTACGTTAAATTGAAAAGTTTTTTGCAGAAACAAACCCAATGCAACCAAGATCATAAGGGAAGTAGAAAACAGGGAAAGAATTTTTGCAAGTGGTGTCTGTGATAAAGGCTTCGTTTCTAAAATTTACAGAGAATTGAGTCAAATGTAGAAGAATACAAGTCAGTCCCCAATTGATAAATGGTCAAAGGATATAAACAAGGAATTTTCAGAGGAATAAATTAAAACTATATATAATCATATAAAAATAATATATCTCTAAATTAAATAAATTTATCTCCAAATCACTATTGATCAGATGAAATCACCTATGACATATTACATCACACCTATCAGATTTCCTAAAAGGAAAAAACAAGAAGATGATAAATATGGGAGAAGATGTGGGAGAGTTGAAACACTAATTCTTAGTTGTTGGAGTTGTGAGCTGATCCAATCATTCTCGAGAGTAATTTGAACCTATACACAAAGGGCTACAAAAATATCCCTACCCTTTCCCCCAGCAATACAGTTTCTAGGACTGGATTCCTAAGACATCATAGAAATGGGAAAGTGCCCACATGTACGAAATTATTTATAGCAGCTCTCTTTGTGGTGGCCACAAACTGGAAATCAAGTGGTTGCCCATCAGAAATGGCTGAACAAGTTTTGGTATATGTATGCAATGGAATACTATTGTGCCGTGAGAAATGATGAACAGGAGGACTTCAGAGAAGCCTGGAAAGATTTATATGAACTGATCCTCTGTGAAAGGAGAAGAAGCAGAACTTTGTGCACAAAAACAACCATAGTGTGTGAGGAATTTTTCTGGTAGATTTCATTGAAATGAATGGACTTAAATTATTTCCAATGGACTCTTGAGGTAAAATGCCTTCCACATTCAGAGAAGGAGCTATGGAATTGAACAGCAGCTAGGAACAGACCATTTTCTTTTGTATTATGCTTTGTTTTGTTTTATGGTTTCTCTCATTCATTTTAATTCTTCTTTGCAACATGCATTTAATAAGAATGTAAATGTAGAACCTATATAAGATTACACATTGTCTCAAGGAGGCAGGGAGCAGGGAGTGAAGGGGAGGGAGTGGAAAATAATCTAACATATATGGAAGTGTTTGTCAAACAGTGAAAACAAGTAAAATTGTTGAATTAAAAAAAAGTTAGGGGCCCCAAAGATTCTATATTCTGCTACTTATCCTTTCTCTATGCACTCTTTAACTTTCGGGGTCTTGTCCATGTCTTGCTTTTAATTATATATTTTTTAGATAATTCCAAAATTGTATATTCACCTTTGAAATCCAGTTGAACAGTAACACCTTATGTTTAGGCATTTCTACCTGATTGTTCTACTAGAATTTCAAATTCACAGTTAGTTTGTCACAACTCCAAAACTCTTTCACTTTCTGCCCAGCCCACTATCACAGATTTTCTCAATTTATATTGATAGTACCACCAAACATTCTGGGTGAGTATTTTTATTCAGGCTTAAATTGTGTTACTCTTCAATTTTTGCACACACATACACGCAGATAAATAGATATACAGACAGAGAGACAGATGAGTAGGTAGGTTGACAGATAAATAGATAGAAAGAGGTAGATATAAATATAAAACTAGTTTCAAAAATTTGTCATTCCATCTAGTTTTCTGAAATATTTTTGGTAGTTTGATTGGTATGGCACAGAAATATTTTAGATAGAATTGGTATTTTTGTTATACTGACTTGACCTATCCACGAGCTACTGATATTTTTAATATTGCTTAGATCAGACTTTATTTATGTGAAAAGTGTTTTTCAGTTTGGCTCATATAGTTCCTGGGTATGTCTTGGTGGAAATATTCAAGAATATTTTATATTGTCTTCTTACTTTAAATTAAATTTCTGTTTTGATGTCTTGCTCCTGGGATTTATTTGTAATATATGGAAATGATGAAGATTTCTCTGGGTTTATGTCATGGTTTTCAAATTTTTCTACAGTTATTATTTCAAATAGTCTTTTGTAGTTGCTTCTCTAAGTGTACTATCATATCATCACAAAATGCGATAATTTTCTTTTTTCTGTTAGTTTAAATTCCTTTGATTTCATTTCCTTCTGTTGGTAAAGGAAGCACTTTTTGTACAATATGGAATAAAAATGATGATATTGGGCACCCATATTTAATCCTTTCTTACTGGACAGACATTTAGCTTATCTCTATTACAGATAATGCTTGCGGTTGGTTTTAAATATATGCTACTCAATCATACTAAGAAAAGCTCTATTTATTTTTAATGTTCTCTAGTGTTTATAATAGGAATGGATGCTGTAAGTTTTCAAAAGCTTATTCTTCATTTATTGAGATAATCACATGATTTCTGTTGGTTATGGTATTAATATGGTTAATTATGCTGCTAGTTTTCCTAATATTGAACCAGTCATATATTCCTAGTCTAAGTTACACCTGGTCATAATATATGATCCAGGTGATATATTGCTATATCTCCTAGACAAATTGGTCTATAGCTTTCTTTCTCAGTTTTGGCTCTTCTTGGTTTAGGTACCATACTTTTGTTGTAAACGTTATTTGATAGTAATCTTTCACCTATTTTCCCAAATATTTGTGCAATTATTCCTTCCAAACTGTGTAGGTTAGGTATGTGGCACCCCCATGATGTGGGAAATCTAAGTAAATTTTTGACCCTGCCTTCATAGCAGAGAAGAAGTCTGAACTATTATGGTACTAAAAGGTAGAATATGCTAATATTAAGTAATGCTACTCATATATTTATGCATTTCTGAGTTTCTAAATTTTTGTATTATCTGAAAGCCTTCACAAGTTATCTGTGGTTTCCACAAACCTCTCAAATATTCTTATGTAGATTCCTATGTTGACCCAAGTTGTATTGAAACTGTAATGGGGAAAGTCACGAGGTGGAAATGACAACTATATAGTGTTGGAATAAATTGTTCTTTAAATGTTTGGTAAAATTCACTTATAAGCCATATGGTCCGGATATTTTTTCTTAGGGAGTTCAATGAGAACCTGTTCAATTTCTTATTCTGAAATGGAGTTATTTAAATATTCTATTTCCTCTCTTGTTAATCTTGACAATTTTTACTTTTGTCAATATTCGTTCAATTTGCTTAAATTGCCAGATTTTTAGCGTACAGTTGGACAAACTAATTCCTAATTATTGCTTAAATTTTCTCTTTATCAGTAGTAAGCACATCACCATTACATTTTTGACACTGGTAATTTGGTTTTCTTCCTTTTTTAAAATCATACTTTCCAATGGTTTATCTATTTCCCCTATTACAGCAGCTACTTTATTTATTAATTCTGATTAGTAAAATTAGTAAAAGTAGAGGTTCTTCCTTTAGCTTAGTTTTATTATTATTTATTATTTCTTCCTTTAGCTCACTTAACTTTAAAAATTTGGATCTTCTGTCATTATACACATATGTATTTTGTCTCTGACAATATTTCATTTTCTAGGTACCTTTTAGGAACTTGCAGTTGTTTTGTTTTGTTTTGTTTGTCACTTAAATTATCCCTGCTTAATCTATTTTCCAGGTCAGTGTATTTTTTTCTCTAATTTTCTTATATTTTACATTTTGTTTGAGTAATTCTCAATGTTTCATGGGGTTGCTAAATTTCACTTACCCAGTTCTGATTTTTAAGGAGTTATTTTCTTTATTGAGCTTTTGTACCTCCTTTTCCTTTTGTCCAATTCTACTTTATAGAGAATTATTTCTTCAGTGGATTTTTATGCAGTTTGTTTTTCTTCCATTTTTTGCACTTCCAGAGCCAAGCTGTTGATTTATTTCATGATTCTCTGAATCACTCTCGTTTGTCTTCCCACTTTTTCTTTTATCACTCTTATTTGATTTTTAAAATATTTTTGAACTTATCCAGGAGTTTTTTGTTTCGGGTTTTTTGTTTTTTCTTTTTGTTTTTGTTTTGTTTTGTTTTTTGGTGGGTAGAGGGGCTGTTGAGCTGGATTCAAACATTTTCTTTTGGAGGCTTCTCTTGCAGTTTTCTTTTTAACATGTTCCTCTCTGGGGTTTGTGTTTTGATCTTCCCTGTCACCATAGCAACTCTCTATGGTCATATAATTTTTTCCCACTCCCATCTATTCATGATTTTCTGTTAAAGTGGATTCTGCTGAAAGGGGCACTATTGCAAGCTTTTCCTGTGGTAGTATAAGGATTTGCTCTTTTCCTACACTGAGAGGTGTGGGGAATTGATTGCTGGATTATATTGTGGGCAGTAGGGCTTCACTTCTGATTTGCCCTTGCTGTCGTAATGCCTTATCCTTTTGCTGTTCTGGTGGCGGAGTGATCTAGTTACTGCCTTTCCAAAACTCTGCCTGTATTGGACACCACTCCCCCTTTCCCTAAATGAAAGAGACTTTCCTGATGACTTTCTAAGTTATTTTCTGCAGAAAATTATTTCATTACATCTATATATACATACTACTCCAAAATGTGTTTTGAGATATTATATAAAATAATTATTTGGAGGTTCAATAGGGAGGGTTCAAAGAAGTTCCCATCTTACTCTACTATCTTGACTCCACTCCTTTATTCTATCTTATTGCTTAATTTTTAATTTCAAGTTAAAGTTGGACTCCAGGCATGGAGGGGGCACTGTCCCAAACCTCATGACTTTCTTGTTGCTATTTTTAGAACCATTTCTGGGAATCCATAAGTTTTAGGTTTTTCCAAGATGGTATGATCTAAGGAATTGCATGATCATTACATTCCTGTCCTGCACTCTGGTCTTTATGAGGAAGGGATCTTGTTTCTCTATAGCCACTTGTCCTAGCCCTTGAGAATGTGAATAGGTCTTTGTTTTTCTGAAGTCACAATTGTTATTGTAAGGCTTCTCTATTCTGGAATTGAAAGCAGTTTCGCTATTTCCCTGTGAGCCACATCCAACACTCCTGTCAACCCTTGAATGATGACTAGGGGCCTTGCTGTCTTATGCTTGCATTTACTATAATTCCTTTTGGACATGGGATGGAAATCAGGACCTTTATTGGGGTTCACTACCACCTAAGTGAGACAGATGGTTCCTTCAGAGCTCCTAAGTTATCTTGTGCTGGATAAACAATGTTTTATATGACCTTTTGTCAGTTCTGCTGCTCCAGACTTCAATTTGAGGCATTATTACACGGTTGTTTGGAAGAGAACACAGAAGAGTTCAGTTCGGTGTTTAGAAGAGAATACAGGAGAACTCAGTTGGGTGTTTCTCTACTACGTATTACCTCCACCTTTCTCATTTGTGTTTTTGATTGGTTGAAGATCCTCCTATTAAATTATTGGATTCCTTATAGCACCCATGCGGGAGTATGAAGGTTTTAAAAAAAAGCATTTATGAAATTGTGCATCTTGAGACCTTTGACTGTACACAATTTCCAAAACGTTTTTCAATCTTTTCGTAAAATTTCATTCTGGCCCCAACTCGTTGTCTATCTACAATGCGTTTGGAAGATTTATGTGCTATGGATCAATTCAATGTGTCACCCGTAAATCTTTAAGGTATGATCTGTTTATTAAGTGTTTTTTGATGGATTTCCTTTTTATTCCAGGTAGATTGCTAGATTAGTTACATACATGAAGTAGTTTTACAGATTTGCAATAGTTTGGCAGCAAAATGTCAGATTCAAGAAGAATTTAGAGAACCAAGGTACTGATAGGGAACTATTCTTCTTTTGGTGCTTTTCTATTCCCACTTGATTTGGGTTATGTTCACTATCATCAAAGTTTAATGAATTCTTTTCTTTACCTTAATTGTAATAGAAACGGAGTTAGCTAGAATGGAAGGGAACCTGGATAATTTCTAGTCATAACATAATATTTTACAGCAATGGGAACTAAGGACTGAGTCACCCACAGTCACAAGTTTAGTGGACTTTGCTAAGAATACAACCTAGACATCTTCTCTCTAGGATTCTTTCCATTATATTGCATTACTATGAGATCTTAGTTTCTACAGCTGTAAAATGAGAGTATTGCATGAGGTGGTTAATAAGTTTCATTTAAAGTTAAAAAATATGCCTTATTAATATGTAACAAAACCTAATAAGATTTTTATTAATTTTAATTACTCAAAGTGTAGCCTTATAGTCATAGAAAAAATAAGAAAATAGAAAAAATTGCCGTGCTATTTTTATAAACGTGTACATTTTGCACCCTTCAATGGGATAGGCACTAAGACTCCTGAGTTAGAATGCATAATGAATATTCTCTATATTCTTTTTTTAAATCTGAGATAAGAGAGTGCATTTTGTACTGAATTGTTTTACTGTTTTGTTTTTGTAATAATTAGTTTATTTGTTTTCAGTTTTCAACAATCTCTTGCGTAAGTTTTAATTTTGTTCTCTTCCTTCCTTCCTGCTCATGAAGGCATGCAATCTTATATGGGTACTATACATAAATTATTATTAAGTGTATTTTCACATTAGTGACGTTGCATAGAAGAATTAAAATGAATAGGAGAAACCATGAGAAAAACAAAATATAACAAAAGATAAAATAGTCTGATTCATTCTGTTTTCTGACTCAGTAGTTCTTTCTCTGGATGTTGATATCATTTTTTTTTTATCAAGAATCTTCGGGATTCTTTTATGTCCTTGCATTGCTGTGAAGGGCTAAGTCTGCTAGAAATAATCCTCACACATTGTGGCTGTTATTGTGTATAATATTCTCCTAGTTCTGCTCATTTCACACAGTATTAGTTCATAGAAATCTTTCCAGGTTTTTCTGGAGTCAACCTGTTTGTCATTTCTTATGGCAAAAAAGTGTTCCATTACATTCATATACCAAAACTTGTTCAGTCATTTCCCAGCTGATAGGCATTCCCTTGATTTTCAATTCTTGGTCACCACAAAAAGGGGTACTATGAGGTACTATAAATATGTTTGTACATGTGGGAACTTCTACCTTTTTTATGATCTGTCTAGGATACAGTCCTAGAAGTAGTGTTTCTGGCTCAAATGG
This sequence comes from Bettongia penicillata ogilbyi, assembly GCA_023548195.1. Taxonomy (NCBI): domain Eukaryota; kingdom Metazoa; phylum Chordata; class Mammalia; order Diprotodontia; family Potoroidae; genus Bettongia; species Bettongia penicillata. The sequence goes on along the minus strand of JAJHZJ010000293.1, from coordinate 812,741 downwards.
TATGCACATTTTATAGCCCTTTGGACATACTTCCAAATTGCTCTCCAGAATATTTGAATCTGCTCATTGTTCTGCCAACAATCAATTAGTGTTCCAACTCTCCCACATCTTCTCCAACATTTACCATCCTCCTGATAGAGGTAATGTGGTACGTCAGAGTTGGTTTGATTTGTGTCTCTCTAATCAATAGTGACTTAGACCATTGTTTCATATGATTATGGATAGCTTTAATTTTTTCCTCTGAAAACTGCTCATTCATATCCTTTGACAATTTATTAACTAGTGATATACAGATGACAGTATATCATCAGATCATCTGCAGAGAATGAAAATTTAGCTACTTCTTTGCCTATTCTAATTACTTCAACTTCTTTTTCTGCTCTTATTGGTAAAGCTAACATTTCTAGTACTATATTGAGTAACAATGGTGGTAAAGAACACCCTTGTTTCACCTTGACCTTACTGGAAATGCATATAACTTACTCCTTTTTTATATAATTCTTGCTGATGATTTTAAGTAGATGCTGCTTGTTATATTGAGAAAGACACTATTTGTTCCTATGTTCTCCAATGTTTTGAACACAAATAGGTGTATTTTGTCAAAAGTTTTTTCTTCATCTATTAACATAATCATATTTTTTGTCTGGTTGTTGACATGATCATTTCGAGAATTCCATTCACATACTTAGCTTCTTTCATCTTTATTTTGAGGTTACACTTATTGAAGTCAAAGTGGGGGTGATGAGTTCCCCCACTAGTATAGTTTTGCTGTCTATTTCTTCCTGCAATTCCCTTAACTTCTCCTCAGAGCATTTGAATGCCATACCACTTGGTGCATGTATGTTTTCAACATTCACATCAACAAGATTTTGAGTTCCAAATTTTCTTCCAATATCTCCCTTCTGCCCACACCATACTTTCATATTACCCCTCCCCCATAAGCCCTCCCTTCTATCTTTCCCCTCCCTTCTCTCATTCCTTTCCTCCATTTTCTTGTAGAGTAAGATACCTCATTGCCTGTATGTTTTATTTCCCAGTTGCATATAAAATAAATTTTTCACATTAAATTTTAAAACTTTGAGTTGCAACTACTCTCTCTTCATCTCTCCCCACCCATCACCAGGGAGAAGGCAAACAATTTCCTATAGGTTGTATATGTGTAGTCATGTAAAACCCTTCCAAAACAATGATGTTGTGAAAATACTCATTAAATTCCCCTCCATCCTGTCCTGCCCCCAGTTACCCTATTCTCTCCTTTGTCCTTGTCCCTCCCCAAAAGTGTTTCCTTCTAATTTCTCCCTCCTTCCATTTGCCCTCCCTTCTATCATCTCCCCACACCTCACTTATCCCTTCCCCATTACTTTCCTGTGGTGTAAGATAGATTTTCACTCCAAACTGAGTGTGCATGTTATTCCCTCCTTAAATCAAATCTGATGAGAGTAAGGTTCACTCTTTCCCTGTCACATCCCCCTTCTTCTCCTCCAATGAAAAAGTTTTTTCTTGCTTCTTTAATGTGAGAAACAATTTACTCTATTCCCTTTCTCCTTCTCCCAATATATTCCTCTCACCCCTTAAATTAATTTTCTTAGATATTATCCCTTCACATTCAACTCAGCAGGTATCCTCTGTCTATATGCATATAATTCCAGCAACTACTTTAATACTGAGAAAATTTTTAAGAATTACAAATATTATCTTTCCACCTAGGAATGTAAACAGTTCACCTTTGTAAATCCTTTGTGATTTCTCTTTCTTTTATACCTTTTTATACTTCTCTTGATTCTTGTATTTGGAAATCAAATTTTCTACTCAGCTCTGTTCTTTTCATCAAGAATGTTTGAAAGTCATCTATTTCATTGAATGACTATTGTTTTCCTTGAAGTATTACACTTAGTTTTGCTGGGTAGGTGATTTTCGTTTTAATCCTATCTCCTTTGAGTTTTGCATTATCATATTCCATGCCCTCTAATCCCTTAAGGTAGAAGCTGCTAGATCTTGTGTTATTCTCATTGGGTTTCCATAATACTCAATTATTTCTGTCTCCTTTCATTATACTACTTGACTTGGCAGCTCTGGAATTTGACTGCAATATTCCTAAGAGTTTTTCTTTTAAACTTACTTTTGGTAGGCAATTTGTGGAATCTTTCAATAATTATTTTGCCATCTAATTCTTGGATATCCGGGTGATTTTTGCATAGGTTCATTTTTGAATCATGGATTGCATGTGGTTCAGTGATTTTAAAATTGTCTCTCCTGGATCTATTTTCCAGGTCAGCGGTTCTTTCAATGAGATATTTTTCATTGTCTGCTTTTATTTTCATTCGTTTGGTTTTGTTTTACAATTCCTTGATATTTCAAGTCATTAGCTTCCATCTGCTCCATTCTAATCCTTAAGAAATTATACCTTTCAGTGAACCTTTGGACTTCCCTTTTCACTTGGCCAATTCTTATTTTTAAGGCATTCTTCTCCTCAGTGGCTGTTTGGAGCTCTTTGCAATTTGGGTTAGTGTATTATTTGAGGTATTACTTTCTTCAGCATTTTTCTGGTCCTCTTTGGCAAGCAGTTGAATGGTTTTTCATAATTTTCTAGAATCACTTTAATTTATTTTCCAACATTTTCCAGTATTTCTAGTCTTTGATTTTCAAAATCTTCTTTGAGCTCCTCCATGACCTGAGGCCAATTTTATACAGTTTTTGAAGACTTTCAGTGTAAAAGCTTTGACTCTGTTGTCTTCTTCTGTTTGTATAATTTGATCTTCTTTGTCACCAGTGAAATATAGGAAAGTTCAAACAATAATGATCTACCTCCCTTCTTTCCCTCTACTGTAATATGTGTTTTTAATAAAAATTTAATTATTTATTTTTTTACATTAATTTTCACAAAATTTTGGGTTCCAAATTTTCTCCCCTTTTATCCCCTCTCCCCACCCCAGTGCACAGAGAAATCTAATTTTCCCTATCACCAATCTGCCCTCTCTTCTATCATCCCTCCCTTCTCTTGTCCCCATCAGTGATGTGACTGTTGCTATTCTCTCTCTCTCTCTCTCTCTCTCTCTCTCTCTCTCTCTCTCTCTCTCTCTCTCCCACACACACTTCTCTCTCACATATACATATACACATACATATTTATATATTCATGTATATATATATATATATATATTCACACTATATATAGCTATGTTTAAAGACAAGAATACATCGAAATACAAATATGATTAAAATGTCATTCAATATATTATAGTTTTTTTTTTTTATAGGACAGCTATTTATTTTTCTCCACACAAAAGAAATAATTAGGAAACACAAACTCAAGGCAAATATTGACAGGGACTTGAAACAGGAAGCGAAAATTTATGATCACACAGGAACTGTTATAACTACTGCATAATCGCCAAGAGGGCAGGACTTATCTAAACATGAAGAGGTTTTAGACATTCAAATAGGTATTTTCTTTTTGTTTTCTTTTTTTTAATAAAAATTTATTTATTTAACTTTTTACATTCATTTTCACAAAATTTTGGGTTCCAAATTTTCTCCCCTTTTCTCCCCTTCGCCCATCCCAATACACCGAGCAATCTAATTTTCCCTATCACCAATATGCCCTCTCTTCTATCATCCCTCCCTTCTCTTGTCCCCATCTTCTCTTTTGTCCTGTAGGGCCAGTTGACTTTCTATTCCCCATTAACTGTATGTCTTGTTTCCTAGTAGCAACAACAATACTAAACAGCTGTTCCTAAAACTTTGAGCTCCAAATTCTCCCCATCCCTCCGTCCCCACTCATTCCCTTTGGGAAGGCAGGCAATTCAATATAGGCCATATCTGTGTAGTTTTGCAAATGACTTCGATAATAGTCGTGTTGTGTAAAGACTAACTGTATTTCCCTCCATCCTATCCTGCCCCCCCCCATTGTTTCTATTCTGTCTTTTGATCCTGTCCCTCCCCGAGTGCTGACTTCAAATTGCTCCCTCTTCCCATTGTCCTCCCTTCCATCACCCCCCCTTGCTTATCTCCTTCTCCCCCACTTCCCTGTATTGTAAGAAAGGTTTTCATACAAAACTGAGTGTGCATTTTACTCCTTACTTTAGTTGAATGTGATGAGGATAAACTTCATGTTTTTTTTTCTCAACTCTCCTCTTTTTCCCTCCACTAAAAAGTCTCCTGCTTGCCTCTTGAATGAGATATAATTTACCCCATTCCATCAAATAAGTATTTTCTATTTCTAATCAAATTGACCAAAGGTTTATCAATTTTATTGGTTTTTTCAGAAAACCAATTCTTAGTTTTATTTATTAGTTCAATAGTTTTCTTAATTTCAATTTTGTTAATCTCTCCTTTGGTTTTCAGTATTTCTAATTTGGTATTTTGGGGATTTTCAATTTATTCTTTTACTAACTTTTTCAGCTGCATGCCCAAGTCATTGATCTCCTCTCTCTCTATTTTAATCATTTAGATATTCAACAATATAAAACTTTCCCTAAGAACTTCCTTTTCAGTATCCCATAAGTTTTGGTAGGTTGTCTCAATTATGGTCATTCTCTTGAATGAATTTGTAGTGGAATTGTGAACTAACACAGCCATTCTGGAGAACAGTTTGGAACTATGAAGGATACGTTGGCTGTCTCTGCGTATCTGCACTGGATTGTGAGGTTTTTATGCCATAGTACAGGTCAGTTTTTGTATATGTGCCATGTGCCTCTGAGAAAAAGGTGTATTCCTTTCTATCGCCATTCAGTTTTCTCCAGAGATCTATCATATCTACTTATCAAGAGTATTATTCACCTCCTTAACTTCTTTCTTTTTTATTTTGAGGTTAGATTTATGAAGTTCAGAAAAGAGAAGGCTCAGTTCCCCTAATAGTATAATTTTGCCGTCTCTTTGTTCCTGTTACTCCCTTAACTTCTCCTCTAAGAATCTGGGTGCTACACCACTTGGAGCATATATGTTTAGTAAGGATATTGCTTCATTATCTATCGTACCTGTTAGCAGGATATAGTTTCATTCATTATATCTTTCTCTTTTTTTTGATGAATATTAGTTTATTTATTTAACTTTTTACATTCATTTTCACAAAATTTTGGGTTCCAAATTTTCTCCCCTTTTATCCCCTCCCCCCAATAGACCGAGCATTCTAATTTTCCCTATCACCAATCTGCCCTCTCTTCTATCATCCCTCCCTTCTCTTGTCCCCATCTTCTCTTTTGTCCTGTAGGGCCAGATGACTTTCTATTCCCCATTAACTGTATTTCTTATTTCCTAGTAGCAACAACAATACTAAACAGTTGTTCCTAAAACTTTGAGCTCCAAATTCTCCCCATCCCTCCCTCCCCAGTATGGGCCATATCTGTGTAGTTCTGCAAATGACTTCATTAACAATCGTGTTGTGTAAGACTAACTATATTTCCCTCCATCCTATCCTGCCCCCCATTGTTTCTATTCTGTCTTTTGATCCTGGCCTTTCCCGAGTGTTGACTTCAAATTGCTCCCTCCTCCCATTGCTCTCACTCCCATCATCCCCCCCACCCTGGTTATGTCCTTTTTCCCCACTTTCCTGTATTGTAAGATAGGTTTTCATACCAAAATGTGTGTGCATTTTACTCCTTCCTTTAGTCGAATGTGATGAGGATAAACTTCATGTTTTTTTCTCAGCTCTCCTCTTTTTCCCTCCATTGAAAAGTCACCTGTTTGCCTCTTGAATGAGAGATAATTTACCCCATTCCATTCCACTCTCTCTCCTCCCACTACATTTATCTCTCACCGTTTGCCTTAATTTCTTGTAAGATATGGTCCCATCCTATTCAATTCACTCTGTGCTCTCTGTATGTGGGTGCATTCATGCATGTACATGTGCGCATGTGTGTGTATGTGTGTGTGTGTGTGTGTGTGTGTGTGGTCCCACCAACTACCCAGACACTGAAAAGTTTCAAGAGTTAAAAATATTGTCTTTCCATGTAGGAATGCAAACAGTTCACCTTTGGTAAATCCCTTATGACTTCTCTTTGCTGTTTACTTTTTCATGCTTCTTCTCATTCTTGTGTTTGAAAGTCAAATTTTCTTTTCAGCTCTGGTCTTTGCATCAAGAATGCTTGAAAGTCCTCTGTTTCATTGAAAGACCATATTTTCCCCTGAGGTATTCTATTCAGTTTTGCTGGGTAGGTGACTCTTGGTTTTAGTCCTAGTTCCTTTGATTTCTGGAATATCCTATTCTATGTCCTTTGATCCCTTAATGTAGAAGCTGCTAGATCTTGAGTTATCCTGATTGTATTTCCACAATACTGGAATTGTTTCTTTCTAGCTGCTTGCAATATTTTCTCCTTGATCTGGGAATTCTGGAATTTGGCCATAATGTTCCTAGGAGTTTCTCTTTTTGGATCTCTTTCAGGCAGTGATCGATGGATTCCTTCAATACTGATTTTGCCCTCTGGTTATAGAATATCAGGGCAGTTTTCCTTCATAATTTCATGAAAGATGATGTCTGGGCTTCTTCTTTGGTCATGGCTTTCAGGTAGTCCCATAATTTTTAAATTCTTTCTCCTGGACCTATTTTCCAGGTTTGTTGTTTTTCCCATGAGATATTTCACATTCTCTTCCATTTTTTCATTCTTTTGGTTTTGTTTAGTGATTTCTTGGTTTCTCAGAAAGTCGTTAGCCTCCATCTGTTTCATTCTAATTTTGAGAGAACTATTTTCTTCCATGAGCTTTTGGACCTCTTTTCCCATTTGGCTAATTCTGCTTTTGAAAACATTCTTCTCCTCATTGGCTTTTTGAACCTCTTTTGCCAATTGAGTTAGCCTATTTTTATAGGTGTTGTTTTCTTCAGCATTCTTTTTTGGGTGTCCTTTACAAAGGTATTGACCCATTTTTCATGCTTTTCTTGCATCTCTCTCATTTCTCTTCCCAGTTTTTCCTCCACCTGTCTAACTTCATTTTCAAAATCCTTTTTGAGCTCTTCCATGGCCTGAGCCCATTGCACATCCACCTGGGATGTCTGCAATACAGAAGCCCCGACCTCTACGTCTTTCCTTGATGGCAAGCATTGTATAGACATACCTGTTCCCCAAGAAAGTAGCTCTCTATGGTTTTATTTTGCTTCCTTTTTTCTGGGCATTTTCCCACGCAGTTACTTGACTTCTGAGATTCCTCTCCACTCCTACCTTCATCCGCCTAGCTAGTGCTTGGGGTCTGAGATTCAAATGCTGCTCCCCAGTCTTAGGGCTTTCTGTGGGAGGCAGGGCTGATATTCAATGTGAGCTTAAATTCTGGTGCTTGGGTGGGGGCAGGGCTGCCTCCCAGGTGCAGTTCCCTCAGGGGGTTTATGCAGAGACCTTCAACAATGGAATTCCTGCCGGCTCGAGAGTCCCAGGCCGCAGCTTCCTCTTCCACTGCCTCTGTCACTGCCTCCCAAGGGGGCTCGAGTCACAGTGACACCCTGCTCCCCTCTTGCCCAGCCCAGAAGTCTCTCTCACTGACCTGTAGTGCCTGTGGGTGGAGGGTCCTTTGCCCCTGCTGGAGGTTCCGTCCCTGAAACCTGCTCGGATTCACTCCTCTCAGGCCATGTGGCCAGGGCAGCATAGGGGTGGGCTCTATGTCCGGAGCATGACGGACCCCTTGGGATGGCTTTCTAAGGCTCTCTGGAATGGAAATCTCTTTCACTGTTTCTGCACAGCTTGCCCTCCTCCAGAATTTGTGGGGAGTTCTTTTTACAGAAAATTTATGGACTGTGGTTTCAGAGCTAGCATACATGAGTCTTTCTATTCCACCATCTTGGCTCCTCCCTCTATATTATATTCTTTTACTCAGAAGTCCTGTAGAGGATATTTAAGCTTAAATATGCACATTTGATTGAAAATACTTTTCCATGGAAAGTTTAACAATTCAGAATAAGAGTTCCAGTGTTTACTAGTCATTATTTTTTTTGGCATAATAATTCTGGTAGATAGCTAATCATATATAATGTCAAAAATAAAACAATTAGTTTTCAATTCAATATTTATTTCCATAATATTTAAGTAAATTAAATATAATCTACCTTGCATTCCATGTAGTAAATATTACATTTTCACAAATAATTAAATAGAAGTTAATTTGAAGAGGAAGGTTGACCTAATAGTCAGTGTTTGTGGAAGGGTCTAGTTCGATTTCATAGAAAATGTGGCACTTGAGTTAAACCTTAAAGGAAAAATATGGGTATTAAGAATGTGGAATAAGGATGCGGACATATAATGGGAAAGGTTTTTAATTATATGGCTTTCAAATGTGAATGAAAAAGCATTCCAAAAGTGTGTGTGTGGGGGGATACTCGATGTATTTTCTTCAGAATGAGATAATAAATAATTAACTCACTTTATCAATATAATGAAAAAATGGAATTATACAATGTGGCACATTGAAAAGAAACACTATACTTTAGACATCTAAAAAATGCACTAGGATGAATTCTGAATTATTGATAAAGTCAAGAAATGCTCACAGTGAATCATTTTCTTTCCAGTCAAGAGACAATTGGGGAGACAAAGTTGACTATAGACACGGGTACATAGGAGAGTGCAAGCGTTTTGTGGATTACTCCAGGATCCAAAAACTAGAGAAAATCCAAGAAATATTGCCAGGGAATAAGACAGCAAGACAGAAAGAGATATCAAGTGATCCTGAAAGTAGCATTGCATACAGGAATGATTTCATTCTGGCATATATTTTGCCCAATACTCACTTTCAGGTTAATAGTAGTGGTCATACATAGAGTGTTACTCCTGGTTAATTACTGAGCAATAAACAAGTTTTAAAAATATATTTGAAAATAGGAATAGAACAGTAACATTTTAAAATCTTTATTTCTTTTGCTAAGCCTTCAGTGGAATAACCAGAATTGGAATCACATTCACTAAATAGATTATATATTTGTTTTCTTTCTCTATTTGGACCTGTAATTTCATTAATTTACAAAATCTCAATGGAGATTTTTTTTTTTTTTTACCAATACAATAATTCCTTTATTTTTCTTTTCTGGACTTTGTGCCCTAGGAGAGTTACTCCAGTCACACATAGTAATGCAAGTAAAGAGTCACTTAGTCAGAATGTGACAGAGGTGAGACTTTGTAAATATGATGCCTGTCTCATATTTATTATGATTGATATCTACCATTTTTATTTTTCAAAAATATTAGAAGATGAAAATGTGTATGTTCATCCTTCATTGCTGAGGGAGACCACGCCATTAGAGAAAATGATGGCATGACTTGCACTTGACTTTGTTTTTGAGTGAGGGAGGGCTGTTCAGGTCACCAGCCTCACTTCTCCTCCAAAGCCTTCTGAATCCAGCAACCAGATATGCATCAGGATGCCTGGAGATGATCCAGGATGAGGCAATTGGGGTTTAATGACTTGCCTAAGGTCACACAGCTAGTGAGTGTAAGTGTCTGAGGTGAGATTTGAACTCAGGTCCTCCTGACTCTTGGAGTGGTGCTTTATCTGCTACACCACCTGGTTTCCCCTAGAAGATGAATATATACATAATTGAAAGATATGGGAGGACAGGCACATAAATATAGGCATGGAGAAGTTGTGACTTGGTTTAACCATTTAGGAAATCAGTTTGAAATTTTATTAAAGAATTACGTAGTCCTTTATGAACTGGCAACTCCAATACTGGGCATATACTCTAAGGAAATCAAAGGCATAATGAAAGTTCTTATAGAAACCGAAATATTTATAAAATTACATTTCATTTTGGAAAAAAAATAGAAATAAGTAGATGTCCATCAACCATCATAAGACTATACGTATTGCAGGATATGAAAGTAAACAATGAATTGTAAGGAATCATAAATATGATGAAATCATATAAAGACATATAGGGAGAATACTAGCAATTGATACAGAGCAAAGGAACAAGAACGGGAACAGTATACAAATTGATCATTATAATATAACAGAGGACAGCACTATAAAAGAGCAAGAATAAGGAAATCGTTGATCAATGTAATCATGTTTAATGCTGGAATCATGTTGAATGTTGCATGCTCTTTCTTGTTCTTAGTGAAGAGGTGATAAAGTACAAATGAGGAATACTGCATACTTTCTCAATCATGTTACATATATTATGAGGTTTTGACTTACTGCTTTTTTTGTGGATCATGTATAGATTCAATGCTTTGAAAGAAATCACTGGATATAATTGTACACAAAACAAAATGTATTAAGAAAATAATATGCATCAAGACATGGGAAAATCATAAAGATGTATCAGAACTGAACATAATTGTCTCTGTAATGGAAGATGTCCAGTGTATAGATGGAATTGAAGAGGAACCCTGGTAGAAGAGTTTCAAATGTTCCTTTTTGCACATGGTATTTTGTTAATTTAACTGTCTTAAAATACTGAATTGTCTTATCCATTACATCATAAATTTCCCCAAACAGTTCAACCTCTCTATTGATCAAATTAGATAATGTTTATAAAAGAAAAATGCTTATTAGTGTGTTTGGAACATGGTAGGTGGTATATAAACACTTATTCTTTTCCTTCTCATTCCAACACAAAAGGGAAAAAATAAGGCTTAGATAAAAATTCTCTATGATACCTAGTTTACTGGACAAAACAAGAACTTATATCATTCTCTGTGAGTGAGGGAGTGCATGTGTGTATTGGAAACATGTATGAATAGACAGTGAACTGATCCCAGAAAAAAAAACAAAACTTTCTGAAATAATTTATTTTGCTATTTCTGATTTTTTGAACTAAATGATTTTATATTAGAATAACTAAAGAATCAAAACTACATGTCATCCAAAAAGCAATGCAAGATGATTAGTAGATGAAAGGAGGTTTGCAGTAGTTTACCAACAATAAATTCTAGTCAGAAAAATGGAACAGAAGTTTAAATTAAAGTAATGCATAACCAGAAAGGTGGATCAGTTATATTTATATGAAAGAAAAAAATTGGAAATAATTTTATAAGAAAATGTAATTCAAAAGGGGCAGAGTCAAGATGTTGGAGTAGAAAGACACATCCACTAGTTCCTCCCCCACAGCCCACAAAATACCTGTAAAGAAAGACTCTCAACAAATTTTAGAGCAGCAGAAACCACAGAACAATGGAGTGGAGGAGATTTGCAGCTTAGGGTAACCTGAAAGGCCAACAGGAAAGGTCTGTCACACCAGACGCTGAGCAGAGCTCAGCCCAATCTTGATTGCATGGCGCCAGGAGGAGAAGGGCCTGAGCATGCCTTGGGGGCAGAATCCCCAGCAGCAGCAGTAACAAGAGTTTCAAGAGCCTCAACCCTCTGGCATCAAAGGTAGCTTCAAAGGTCAGTGAGAAAGCTTTTACACCTCCTTGACAAGGGGTCAGGGTATTCCCCTAGCCCTACCCCCAGGATGCGATGGAGGCAACAGCACCAGCAGAATGCTGCAGTTGAGGGTGCAGGTGTCTAGGGTTGAATTTCAGCCCTGAGTGATGGCCTTGCCCCCGCCTAAAGCCCCTGGGGGAATTGAGATGCTGATCTGAATCTCAGCCACTTGTCAGGCCAGGGAGTAAAATCCTCTCCCTTTGTTGTACCACTTTGGGGGAACTGAGATCTTGCAGGTACCCAGAGTATTTCCTACTCATGACAAAGGACCCAAAAGTCAAGTAACTGCTTCGGGAAAATGCCCAAAAAAGAAGAACTAAATAAGTCTATAGAAGGTTACTTTTTTGGTGAACAGATACTCCCTTCCATCTCTTCAGGATGAGAGAGAACAATGTTTAACATCAGGGGAAGACAAAAAAGTCAAGGCTTCTGCATGCAAAATGAATATGGAATGATCCTAGGCAATGGAAGATCTCAAAAAGGATTTTGAAAATCAGGTAAGAGAGGCGGAAGAAACATTGGGAAGAGAAATGAGAGTGATGAAAGAAAATCATGAAAAGTGAGTCAACAGCTTTCTAAAGGAGAATCAAAAAAAAATGCTGAAGAAATTGACACCTTTAAGAATAGGCTAACTGAATTGGAAAAGAGGTCCAAAAAGCCAATGAGAAGAATTCTTTACAAAGCAGAATTAGTCACATGGAAGAGGAGGTTCAAACGCTAACCAAAGGAAATAGTTCTTTAAAAATTAGAATGGAATAAATGAAAGCTAATGACTTTATGAAAAATCAAGAATTTACAAAACACAACAAAAAGAATGAAAAAATGGAAGATGATATGAAATATCACATTTGAAAAACAACTGACCTGGAAAATAGATCTAAGAGAGACAATTTTAAAATTATGGGACTACCTGAAAGCCATGATCAAAAAGAAGCCTAGACATCATCTTTCATGAAATAACCAAGAAAAATTGCCCTAATATTGTAGAACTAGAGGACAAAATAGATATTTAAAGAATCCACTGATCACCTCTTAAAAGAGATCCAAAAAGAGAAACTTCTACGAATAGTGTATCCAAATTCCAAAGTTCAGAAGTCAAAGAGAAACTATTCCAAGTAGCTGGAAAGAAACAATTGGGATATTGTGGAAATACAATCAGGATAAAACAAGATCTAAGAGATTCTACATGAAGGGATTGACAGACTTGGAATGCGATATTCAAGAATTCAAAGAAACTAGGATTAAAACCAAGAATTACCTGCCCAGGAAAACTGAGTGTAATATTTCAGGGGAAAAAAATGGTCATTCAATGAAATAGAGGACTTTCAAGCATTCTTGATGAAGAGACCAGCACTGAAAATAAAATATGGTTTTCAAACACAAGAATCAATTGAAGCATGAAAAGGAACATGGGAAAGAGAAATCACGAGGGACTTTCTAAAGTTGAACTGCTGACATTTCTACATGGAAAGATAATATTTGTAACTCTTGAAACTTTTTTCAAAATCTGGGTAGTTGGAGGGATTATACACACACACACACAGAGAAAGAGAGAGAGAGAGAGAGAGAGAGAGAGAGAGAGAGAGAGAGAGAGAGAGAGAGAGAGAGAGAGAGAGAGAGAGACAGAGAGAGAGAGACAAAGAGAGAGAGACAGAGAGAGACAGAGACAGAGAGAGAGACAGAGACAGAGAGACAGAGAGAGACAGAGAGAGACAGAGAGCCTAGAGTGAGTTGAATAGGAAGAGATCATATCTAAAAAAATAAAATCAAAGGGTGAGAGAGGAATATATTGGAAGCAGAAAGGTAGAAATGGAATGGGGCAAATTGTCTCTCATACAAGAGGCAAGAAAAACCTTTTTCTAATGGAGGGGAAAAGGAAGAAGGTGAGAGGGAAAAAGTGAAGCTTACTCTCATCACATGTGGCTCAAGGAAAGAATAACATGTGTTCTCAATTTGGTATGAAAATCTATCTTACACTGCAAGAAAGTAGGGGAGAAGGGGATAAGCAGCGTAGGGGGATTATGGAAGGAAGAGTAAACAGGAGGAGGGAGCAATTAGAAGTAAACACTCTTGTGGAAGGACAAGGTTAAAAGAGAAAACAGAAGAAATGGGGGGCAGGATAGGATGGAGGGAAATATAGTTATTCTTATACAGCTTGACTATTGTGGAAGTCATTTGAAAACTACACATAGATCGCCTTAATTGAATTGTTTGCCTTCTCAGTGGTTTTGGGTGGGGAGGGAGAAAGAAAGAGAAGTTAGAACTCAAAGTTTTAGAAATAAATGTTGAGAACTGTTTTTCTGTACAACTGTGAGATAAGAAATGCAGTTAATCGAGTCTTACCGTGCAGGACAAGAGAGAAGATGAGTAAGGGAAAGGAGGAGTGTTAGAAGGAAGGACATATTGGTGGGAAGAGCAATCATAACGAAAAACATTTGGGGTTGGGCGAGGGAAGAGATGGGCAGAAAATTTGGAACTCAAAATTTTGTGGAAATAAATGTTGAAAACTTAAAATATACAAACAAACAGAAAAGGTAATGTAGTTCATCTATAAGAACAAAAATGTTTATATTAGCTCTTTTCACAGTGGCAAAAAAATTGGAAATTGAGGGCTTGCCTATCAATTAAGGAGGTGCTGAAAAAGTTGTGGTATATAAATATAATGGAATACCATTGCTCTGTTGTAAATAACGAGCAAGTGGAATTCAGAAAAACCTGAAACGGTTTGCATGAACCGATGGTCACTGAAGTGATTAGAACGAGGAGAATACTCTAAACAGCATCAGCAGCACTGTGCAATGGCCAGCTTTGTCAGACTTAGCTCTTCTGAGCAATACAAGGATCTAAGACAATCCCAAAGTACTTATGATGCAAAATGTAATCCACATCCAGAGACAGTGTTGTAGAGACTGAATGCAGATCAAAGCATACCACTTTCTTTTTCTTTTACTTTAATTATTTTTTCTTTCTCATGGTTTTTCATTTTTGTTCTTATTCTTTTTTCACAATAAGCCTAATGTGGAAATAAGTTTAATATGATCGTATTTGTTCGGCCACTATCAGTTTTCATGCCATCTTGGATAGGGGCTGTGCAGAGGAAGGGGGAAAATTTAGTACTCAAAATCTTACAGAAGCAAAAGTTGAAATCTAAAAACTAATCAATTAATTAATTTTAAAGGAACATATAATTCACATATGGACATGTGTATGCAGTTGTGTGATTGTAATGATTGCTGTGTGTATATGAACACACACAATATCTAATTTTCCATATAGCATTCTGATTATTAAATGCATGCTGTTCTCATCATAAATCAAAGCTTCTTAACCTAGTGTTAATGTTTTAAGGAGTCTGCCATCTTGCATGTAGGAAAATGGTTACATCAGTATTCTCAAAGTCCTCTAACTAAAATTTTGAATTTTCTTCAGCATATATACATGCATATATTCATGTATATGTATACATACATGCATGTTTACATACATGTCTGTAGATAAATACATACACATACTTTCATATGTATCTATCTATATATTTATACATATTTGTCTGTGGAGGAGTGGGGGGTTGGGGATTGAGTGGGTAGGTGGGGGATGTATTATGAGAATAACTGCGTAAGCTTTATTATGTAGCCAAACTGTCCATAATATTTAAAAATTTAAACATCTATTATAAAAAATGTTGGAATAAGAAGGGAAAATTGAAAGAACCTATTAGTAGGTAATTCATTTAGGGGAAAAATAATAACCAGCCCAATCAGATCTGGCATTCCATCTCCCATCTCTCTAGTTTTTGTACCATGCTTCTGGGTCACATCACGATTTCCTGTCTTTAATGGATTTTAAAATTTAGGTGTCAATTTCTGGAATGATCATTTTTACAGGATTATTATGAGTTCCTCAATAAAGAGGAGATTTTTACTTTTGTCTTTGCATTCTTAACAAAATACCTAGCACATAAGCATTTACTAAGTACTTGCTTTGAATGACAGATTTTCAAATTGTGTATGTGTCTGGGAAAGAAGGATGAATGGAATCTCAGAGTAATTTGAAGACCAATTTCTCCTGGTGCTTCAAACACTAGGTTACGCTCCTCTATTGCAGTCTTAACCCACACCAAGCTGGCCTTAGGCCCTTTTTGGCTGCTGTATATTTCAGGCAGACTTTCTAAAGTGAAAGACCGGGATAGAGGAAAAAGTAGAAACTACCTACAATGCAAGATAGACAGAAGTTTTTGAATCTGCTAATAGATTCAAGGCAAATAAATGGAATGGCTATAGAGGAGTTTTACAAGGATAAGGAGTTTGGGAAAAGGTAGTGGAGAGTTATTCCCAGAATTGCAATATCATTTAGATGTAATCCAGGAGAGGAGGAAACAGTAAGAAAGAAAAAAGGTAAGAAAGGTGGAAAACAAAATATTCTAAAGTTTCTTTAATCGTTCCCCAAAATATTCTGGAGAATACTAATTTATTCCTGACCTGCTTGCCTTTCCACTGGAATTAGCCTAAGAATGGAATGAATTTGTCTCAGAAAGAAGTCTGGAGGAAATATAGAATAAAATATAGTGTAGTACACTCTCAGACTCTATTTGCAATTGTATATCAACTAGTAATTCTCAAGCTAAAAAAATTAAAAACCATTCTCAGGTCCAGTAGTTTGAGAGATAATAGAAAATGGTATAGAAGGAGAGGGGAGGGAGAAGAGAGGAAGGGAGTGCATAGAAAAAGAGAAGAATAGAAAGAAAATGTGTTATTCAGATTATTAAATATAACTATAAGTTTCCCATTGAACATCTTGGATTCAGAACAATTAGGAACAAAACGTATCTGTTCAATCTGTGTAATAAGTAATCATTTAATTTCTAAAGGCTATTGAAAAGAAAAGAAAAGAAAATCTCTGGATTTTCCTCCTACTATTTGAATGGGAAATCTCCTTGGGGAAAACAACAACAACAACCATAAGCAAAGTTAATATTCTATGAATGGAAAACAACAGAACCTGGGTAAATCAGAGGGAATCATGCTTTCTATGCATGTGGCAATATGTTTTTGTTATTGGAAGACTACTTGTAAAATATAGAAACTATGCCAAAAGTGTGTGTGGAAGGGGGGAAAGGGATTCTTATGTATGGAATTTGGAGGGCTGCAATTATGGGTTTTTTAAGGTCAGGTTCATAATGGAAAGATTGGATGAAGATGTTTGCAATTTCAGTACCTTATCATTTTGAAAGATCTAATTCGAAGAAAACTCTCAAAGTATATTTTTCAATGCTCAAGAAGTCTTAGAATTTAGCTAACTAGACTGGACTATACACTACAGTACCTGGTTCATGACTAATGGAGGGGGTAGAAGAGTATAAAATGAATAAGTGGTTAGGACCAACTACTAATTGGGAGGTGCAATTAGCAGTCTAATGCTGTGATTTGAAGATTACTGACGTACCCTTTGGCAAACCTGTTTTGAAAGAGAAAACTCCCAATTTCTGTTTTTAACCGAGGGCCAATGTGGTCTTTTGAGTCCTCCACAGACCATCTACAAATCAGTACTCCAAAAATAACTTGACAATTTTTCATGAGAGGACAAGAATTAATGTCAATAGCTAGAACATAAGTAAAATATGTACACTTTTAGTCGTTCAATCAGCAGACAGTTTTTAAGTGTTTACTCTGTGTCAGGGTTTGTACTAAGTGCTGATGATACACAAAGGAAAGGGGGAAAAAAGTTTCTGAACCCAAAGAGTTAATATGTCAAAGGGAATAGATAACATTTTAAAATTGTATATTCAAGATGTGTACAATATAAAGGAAATATCAGAATAAAAATACCCATGGAGGAACAGGGTAAGCTTACTTTACAAGCCAGAGGATGAAGAGAGGGAGTGTTTCAGGCATGAGGAACAATCTCATAAAAGTTACTACTTAACTCTCAAATTATTGGGAGGATGATTAACACCTGAAAAATCTAACTAATCTAACAAAAAATGACTCATGTAGTGAAAATGAATTTCTAAACAAAATCTCACATTGTTATTTCTGCAAAGAGGTTGGTGAAATAACGTCCAATGAGACTTAGGAAAATGGGTTATAGCCACGTTGTGTAGAGTTTTAAAAATTAAAATGAGATTTCATAGCATTATATTTTGTGGTAGCAATGAAACCATATGAAACTGGAAAACAGAGGAGATATATTTAAAAATAAAGTGTATATAAAAACAAAACATATGAAAACAAATTGAACTGTTAATCCTCCACCAACCCTTACACACCTTCTCTCTTAACTCTAGAGTCTGATGAAGAGATATGCTTCTCCATGTTAGGGCTCATTCTTCTCCACATAACTCTGAGCAGTGCTTCAGGAGGTATTTTGCATAACTGCATGTTTAACCTTTATTGATTTCCTTGTCTTCTCATTGCGGAAGGGTAGGAGTGGAAGAAGGGAGAGAATTTGGAGCTCAAATGTTAAAGTTAAATTTAATAACAAATTAAAGACAAATAAAATGTTTAATAGGTGGACACCTATCTTGCCCTTCAAGAAAGTAGCAAGGGAGGCAATAAGGAGGGGATGGGGTTGATAAAAGGGAGGGCAGACTGGGTGTGATGGCAACAAAAGTAGGATTTTTTTTCAGTTTTTCTTTTAGTATAATCAAGTGCCTCTGAATGAATAACGCAATTAAAGAATATCTCCCGAGCCAAGATGGAGGACTAGAAAGACACACTTATGCAGGGTTTCCCCCACAGCCCATAAAATACCTGTAGACAGGGACTCGCAACAAATTTTGGAGCAGAAGAAGTGGAGAACAACAGAGTGGAGGAGATTTCCAACCCACGGTGACCTGAAAGGCCCACGGAAACATCAGTTGTCCCAGACATTGGCTGAGCCGAGTGTGGAGACCAGCCAAGCCTTCCCCACAGCATGATGAGACTCTGGGAGGGCTACACCTAGGGGGCATAATCTCCAGTTGCAGTAGTGGGTCCTCAGATCTCTCAGCCCATGGGCACCAAAGGTTAATGATGGGGTTTTAACAGGGGGGCAGAAAGTGAGAAGGGCCTTCCCATAGGACCAGCGAAGGCAGCGGCCACAAAGCCGGCACAGCAGCCTGTTTGGAAGCTCAATTGTTGGAGTATAAAAACCCCTGGGGGCATTGAAGAGCTGAGTCTTACCTCAGCCATGGGTGGAGGCCCTGGCCAAGCTGGTCTTTGTCTCAAACTGAATGGTGGCCCTGCCCATCCAGCTTATCTGAAAATCAGCCCCAAGTGCTGACTTTGTGGAATTGGAGGCTAAGTGGCTGTGGAGAGGTATCTGCTAAGATTCTGGGCACAAAAATCCCTCTCTGCATCCAGACCAGTTCATGCTTGATTGTGCCACCTTGAAGGAACTGAGATCTCACAGATTCCCAGAGTATTCCTCTTGACAAAGGACCTAAAAGTCAAGTAACCCGTTTGGAAAATGCCCAAAAGGGGGAAAAAATAAGACCATAGAAGGTTACTTTCCTGGCGAACAGATATCTCCTCCCATCCTTTCAAATGAAGAAGAACAATGCTTAGCATCAGGGAAAGACATAGAAGTCAAGGCTTCCCTATCCCAAACATCCAAAATAAATATTCAATGGGCTCAGGCCATGGAAGACCTCAAAAAGGATTTTGAAAATCAAGTTAGAGATGTGGAGGAATAACTGGGAAGAGAAATGAGAGAGATGCAAGAAAAGCATGAAAAGTAGGTCAAGACCTTGCTAAAGGAGACCCCCAAAAATGCTGAAGAAAATAACACCTTGAAAAATAGGCTAACTCATTTGCAGAAAAGGTTCAAAAAGCTGAGGAGAAGAATGCTTTAAAAAGCAGAGTTAACTCAAGGGAAAAGGAGGTACAAAAGCTCACTGAACAAAATACTTCTTTAAAAATTAGAATGGAACAGATGGAGGCTAATGACGTTATGAGAAACCAAGAAATCACAAAACAAAACCAAAAGAATGAAAAAAAAATAGAAGATGATGTGAAATATCTCACCAGACAAAAAACTGACCTGGAAAACAGATCTAGGAGAGACAATTTAAAAATTATGGGACTACCTGAAAGCCATGATGAAAAAAAGAGCCTAGACATCAACTTTCATGAAATTTTCAAGAAAAACTGCCCTGATATTCTAGAACCAGAGGGCAAAATAAGTATTCAAGGAATCCACCAATCACTGCCTGAAAGAGATGCAAAAAGAGAAACTCCTAGGAACATTGTGGCCAAATTCCAGAGTTCCCTGGTCAAGAAGAAAATATTGCAAGCAGCTAGAAATAAACAATTCAAGTATTGTGGAAATACAATCAGGATAACTCAAGATTTAGCAGCTTCTACAATAAGGGATAGAAGGGCATGTAATATGATATTCCAGAAGTCAACGGAACTAGGATTCAAACCAAGAATCACCTACCCAGCAAAACTGAGTATAATATTTCAGGGGAAAAACTGGTCTTTCAATGAAATAGAGGACTTTCAAGCATTCTTGATGAAAAGACCAGAGCTGAAAAGAAAATTTGACCTTCAAACACAAGAATGAAGAGAAGCATGGAAATGTAAACAGTAATGAGAAGTCATAAGGGACTTACTAAAGTTGAACTGTTTACATTCCTACATAGATAGACAATATTTGTAACTCTTGAAAGTTTTCAGTATCTGGGTAGTTGGTGGGATTACACACACACACACACACACAGACCACAGAGTGAATTGAATAGGATGAGATCATATCTTAACAAAATGAAATTAACCGGTTAGAGAGAAATATATTGGGAGGAGAAAGGGAAAATAGAATGGGGCCAATTATCTCTCATAAAAGAGTCAAGCAAAAGACTTTCATTGGAGGGAAAAAGAGGGGAGAAGTTTACTCTCATCACATTCAACTAAAGGAAGGAATAAAATGTACACTCATTTTGGTATGAAAACTTATCTTACAATACAGGAAAGTGGGGGAGAAGCGCATAAGCAGGGTGGGGGGATGATGGAAGGGAGGGCAGTCGGAGCAGGAAGCAACATGAAGTCAACACTCTTGGGGAAGGACAGGATCCAAAGAGAGAACAGAAGCAATGGGATGGGGCAGTATAGGATGGAGGGAAATATAGTTAGTCCTACACAACACAACTATTATGGAAGTCATTTGCAAAATCTACACAGATGTGGCCTATATTGAATTGCTTTCTTCCCAAAGGGAATGGGTGGGAAGGGAGGGATGAAGAGAAGTTGGAAATCAAAGTTGTAGGAACAACTGTCAAGCATTGTTCTTACTATTAGGGAATAAAAAATACCGTTAATGGGGTATAGAAAGTTATCTGGCCCTACAGGACAACAGAGAAGATGGGGACAATGGAAGGGAGGGATGTTAGAAGAGAGGGCAGATCTGTGATAGGGGCAATTAGAATCCTCAGTGTTTTGGGGTGGGGGGAGGGGAAAATGTGGAGAAAATTTGGAACCCAAAATTTTATGAAAATGAATGTTAAAAGTTAAATAAATATTTTTTTTTTTAAAAAAAGAGCATCTTCCCCACCCATTAATGTGTCTGGGATGTTTTCTAAGAAGGCCTACACTTTTTGTTAAGGAGGCGTTAGTTCTCAATGGTTGTGATTCTCTCTGGCTTTAAAAAAAGTGAGTAAAGATTCTGAGGTGTGATATTACTTTGGGACTCAGTTTTTGAACAAAGCTGTGTGTGCCAGATGAAGCACTAAGCAGCCTCCACAGCTTTGAAAACCCAGATCTTGGTGCTTCCCCTTCTGGTGACTATATACGTATGTAATGGTCACATATTTTGGCCTGTCTGTTGAACAATGATGTATACATTGCTTATGTCAGACAATTGGAAGCATGTCTATTGATCTAGATTTCTCTGTATTTTCTCTGAAGTTCAAAGTACTGACTTTTTCCCCTGAACTAAGTAAATAATACATGTGCTTGATGTATGTACTTGGTTAAAGTGATTGTTAACCCTTAAAAATTTGTTTTTCCTTTTAGAAAACAGATCAAATAATCTGTGGAAACTCCCCCCCTTTCTGTCTACTGGGATGCTTACTGTTATAGCAGCTCCTTTTCTTTCTTCTGTAGCAGATTGCACCAAATATCATTCTCAATTTTTTAGTCTCTAATCTTTAATTTCTCCATAAATGCGGGCCTCTTTCTTGTTGCTTATTAAAATGTATATCTTCACCCTTCTCAACAAAATGAAATTTATTGCTTCCTACCATCACTATTAACAATCATCTTTTATCTCTTTTACTTTTTCAATTAAACTTCTTCAAAGAGTTATAAACTCTTAGCACTACCACTTCCTCTCATCTATCTCTCTACCACATCTTCTACAGTATGGTTTCGAACCTTATCATTCAATTGAACCTGTTCAAACTTATTTGATACTCAGTTGTCAATCATTTTTATCCTTTACATTCTACATTTGACATTTCTGACAGCTTTCTCCTTCTCAACATTCTGTTCATTTTGAACTTTCATATTCTATATTTTTCTAGACCTCCTCATTGTAATTACTATTTTTTAACATTCATTTTTAACATAGTATTTTTAACATTCTATGCATGTGAATATTTTTTCTCCTTTAATATGAGATCCTTGAGAAAAGCGAAAGTTTTGTTTCCTTTACTTTCTTTGCATCCTATGGCACCTAGACTAGGACCTGAGTTATCTGAAATATTTCATGAATACGGGGTGGAGCCAAGATGGTAGACTGAAACCATGGACTGATCTGAGCTCTCCCCTAAACCCAAAACTTCAAATACCTTTCAAAATTGACTGAACAAATTCTCAAACCTACAAGAAGATAGAGTGAGGGAGAATTCCAGTTCAAGAAAAACAGGAAGGTTGATAGGAAGAATCTGTTGCACTGGGCTGACAGAGAAAGACAATCTAGAATAGGCCATAGCAGTACTGACTGTTACCAGCAAAATCAGATCAAACCTTGAGGGACTTAATCACAAATAACTGTGACAGGTTCCAGAATTCTCAACCCTCAGAAGCAAGAGTAAACTTAGAGGGTCACAGGAAAGTGTCTGTTCAAACAGAGTGAGAGAGAGGGAAGAACAGTCCAGTGCAGGGTTTACCAATACAACCCTAGCCTTGGAAGTGACCGAAGGTGGCAGCACCTGCTCCCGGAGCTATCAACCCACAGACAAAATGTGTGAAAGTCATCTATTTCAACTTCCAGGAGCCAAAATGGAGGAGTAAGCAATAAATTACTCTCACCCTCCCTTACTGACATTAAAAACACAGATAATATTGCCCCTGGAATAGTGTGACCAGCAGAAAGATGTGTTGCAACAATCTTTTAGCTGAGGAGTCTTGGGGTATTAAGATCTCTCTTGAAGCGACTGAAGTTGACTGATATAGAATGAGAGGCATCCCAGCAAACTAGTTGCAAGCCTTACCTCAGTAAACCAGAGAGAGATCCTGAGTTCTGGAGTGGTGGAATAGGGAAGCTCCAACACCAGGTACACACCAGTCACTACTAACACCTCCAACTCAGCATCAGAAAAGCTACCAGACCCCAGCTGCCATCAATGGAGGCCTCAGCACACAAAACCAGGAACCACGACTCTACTTCCCAGCACAAGAAGTCTGGGACAGTGCCCCAGAAGCAGAAATCAACTTGAAAAGCAAGAAAAAGGCAAACAAAATGAGGAAAAAGAAACAAAGAAAAAATGACCATAGAGAAATATCTTGGTGACAGGGAAGATCGAAACACAAATTCAAGAGAGGATAGCATTGTCAATGTATGTATATCTGAAAGATGAAAGGAGAATATGAACTTGTCTCAAGCCTAAAAAAACTTTCTTGGAAGAGTTCAGGAAGAATTTTAAAAGTCCAGTAAGAGAGGTTGTAGAATAAATCTTTTAAAAAAAAAATTGAAAAAATGGCAGGAGGGGGGTGGGAAATACACTGAGGAAAACTCTTTAAATGCTATAATTGGTCAAATGGAACAAGAAGGTACAGAAGTGAACTGATGAAAACTATTAATTAAAAATTAAAATTGGTCAGATGAAAGGTAATGACTCAACTAGACATCAAGGATCAGTCAAGATAAAAAGAATGAAAACCAAGAAGAAAATGCAAAATATTTCATTTTTTGAATGAAATACATTCATGAGCTGTAAAACAGCTCAACTGCAAAATAGATCCAGGAGAGGCAACTTAAGAATTAGAGGTCCAAGTGAAATTCAGGATAAAAAAGGGGGGAGGGGAAACTGACAGCATCTTTCAAAAAATCATCAAGGCATTTTTAATCAAATATCTGCATTTATTGCCCCAAATTCTCATGCGGCATGGATTTTTTTATTGGTCTTTTATTATATTCTTCTGTTAGTTAAGGACTCTGGCACAGCACTCCTGGGGAGGGACAGGATCAAAAGAGAGAATAGAAGGAATGGGGGGGGAGGATAGGATGGAGGGAAATATAGTTAGTCTTACACAACATGACTATTATCAAAGTCATTTGCAAAACTACATAGATATGGCCTATATTGAATTGCCTGCCTTCCCAAAGGGATTGGGTGGGGAGGGAGGGATGGGGAGAAGTTGGAACTCAAAGCTTTAGGAACAACTGTCTAGTACTGTTCTTGATACTAGGAAATAAGTAATGGTAATGGGGAACAGAAAGTTATCTGGCCCTACAGGACAAAAGGGAAGATGAGGCCAAGGGAAGGGAAGGATGATAAAAGAGAGGGCAGATTGATGATAGAGGAAATTGGAATGCTCGGAGTATTGGGGTGAGGGGAGGGGACAAATGGGGAGAAAATTTGGAACCCAAAAGTTTGTGAAAATGAATGTAAAAAGTTAAATAAATAAATTTAACTTAAAAAACAATCATCAAGGAAAACTGCCTTGAGTTCTTAGAACTAAAGGATAAAATAGTCATTGAAGAATTCACTAAGTGACTGCTGAAAGAGATACCAAATTGAATATTGCAAAACATACGGTAGCCAAATTTCAGAATTATCGAGTCAAGGACAAAATACTGTAATCAGCTGAAATGGACCAATTTAAATATTATAAAGCCATAGTCACGATGACACAGAAACTTGCTGCTTCTATAGTAAAAGGTCAGAGGCTTTGGAATATGGTATTCCACAAGGCGAAAGAGCTTGGATTACAACCAAGGATCTGCTGCCCAGCAAAATTGAGCATAATTTTTCAGTGGAGAAGAGGGATATTCGACGAAATAGAGGACTTCCAAATTTTCCTGATGAAAAGATCAGAGCTAAATAGAAAATTTCAACTTCAAATATAAGACTTCAGACAGGCACAAAAAGGTAAATAGGAAAAGGAAAAAAAAACAATAACAACGTTCTATTCCATAAGGGCAAACTGCTCATAGCCCTATTTGGGAAGATGATACTTACATGTCTTGAGAACTGTGTTTATATTATGACATTTGGAGGAATATACACATACAGAAGGGTAAGATTTAAGGTGGTTTTGAGGTCATGATAAAAAAAACTAAGTAAATGGTGAAATATTCTAATGGGAGGAGAGGAAAGGATGAGATGGAAAACTGTAAATTATATCACATAAAGAGGCACAAGGACATTAGAGTAGAGGAAAAGAAGAGAGGGAATTGTATATAGTTTGTACTTTGTAGTCATTTACCAACTGAAAAATGATCAAAAGATATGAATGGGCAATTCCCAGAGGAAGAAATTAAAAGTTATCTGTAGTCAAATAAAAAATGCTCTAAATCACTATTGATTAGAGAAATGCAAACCAAAACAACTCTGAGGTACACTATCACACCTATCAGATTGGGTAACATGAAAACAAGAAAATTAGAAATGTAAACAAGAAAATTATGAATGTTGGAGAAGATGTGGAGAAATTGGAACCATAGTCTATTATTGGTGGAGTTGTGAACTAATCTAACTATTCTAGAAAGCAATTTGGAACTATGTCCAAAAGGCTACAAAATTGTGCTTACCCTTTGACTCAGCAGTACCACTTCTAGATCTGTATCCCAAAGAGATCATACAAATGTGAAACGAACTCATATGTACAAAAATATTTATAGCGCCTCTTTTTGTGGTGGCAAAGAATTTGAAATTGAAAGGATCAGCATCAATTGAAGAATAGTGAACAAATATTGGGTTATGAACGTAATGAAATGCTATTGTAATTTAAGAAAGAATAAGCAAGCAAACTTCAGAAAAAACCTGAGTTTTAAGTTCACTTTAATGAACTGCTGCTGAGTGAAGTGTGCAGAACCTGGAGAACCAGTACACAGTAATAGCTTCAATGTGCGATAACTAATAACATTGATAGTGTTATCTCTTGTTAGTAATTCATGGGTCCAAGACAACTTCAAAAGTCTCATGATGGAAAATGCTATCCACATCCAAGAAAAGAACTATGAAGTTTGAATATGTATTGAAACATATTATTTACTCTCTCTTTTTGTTTCCTCTTTCTTTTGTTTTCTCCCATTCATTCTAATTCTTCATTTATAATGTGACTAATATGAAAATAGTTTCAATGTGAATGTAAATGTAGAACCTATATCAAATTAGATGCCGTCTTGGAGTGAAAGGAGGGGAGAAATAGCAAATTTTGAACTCAAAATCTTGTGGAAGTGAATGTTCAAAACTGAAAGTAAATAAATGAGAAAAATATTTCATAAATATGTGTTAATTGCTTGCTTCATTGCATTTTTTATTTTATTTACCTAATTTAAATAAAGACTTACTTAAAATACAAGAAATATTAAAATCATTATGGAAATATATTACTACACATATAAAATAGAGATACATGCTACTATATTCTTGAATACACATGTGTATGCTTGTTTGTGTTTAGCTATTGGAGCAAAGTGGGTACAGAGCTAGTAGAAGAGAAGCGTCTGGAAGACCTGGCTTCAGTTTCTGTTTCTAATGTTGACTAATGTGACAGTGAGCAAACTATATTCTCTTTGTACTTCAGGTACATCTCTGAAAATATGTTTCAAAGCCTTTGCAATTTTTTTTTACTAAATGGATATTATACAAGCTTTTCCTTTCCTGTTGAATTCAGAATTCTGGAGGGAAAATTTTGTTGAGGAGAAAGAATATTTACCCTTATGAATAGATATATTAATTTAAAAGTACTTCAGGAGGAAGATGGCAGAGTAGAAAGAGGCATATACTCTAGCTCTTCCCCTAGGGCTCACAGAATACCTATAACAAGTGACTCTCAACAATTTTTTAGAGCAGCAGGAATCACAGAACAACAGAATGAAAGAGATTTCCAGCCAAAGGTAACCTGGAAGGCAAACAGGAGAGGTTTAGCCCACAGGACGCTGAGCAGAGTGGAAGGTCAGCCCTGGCTGTGAGGCATGGGGAGGAACAGGACCGAACAAGTCCCGAGGCATGGGAAGGAACAGGACCAAAACAAGTCTCCGTGGCAGAATCTCCAATAGGGAGGATGTCAGATCCCTCAACTGACAAGAGGCAAAGAAAGCTTCAAAGATCAGTGTTGCAGGGCTTTCCCAGCTTGTAAAAGGGGAGCAGGCCCCCCCAGCACTGGCCCCAGGAAGTGATAGAGGTGGCGGCAGCAGCAGTAGCAGACAGTGGGCATCTTTGCTGGCTGAAGAGGTAGCTTGGGTCCATTGTCTGAGCAGCTCAGCTTAAAGCCCCTAGGGGAATTGAGAAGCTGATTTAAACTTCAGCCTTAGCATGGTCCTGGGGGTAGGAGGAACACTAGGACCCTCCTGTTGAAAAAGGATTCAAAAGTCAAGTAATTTGCTGGGAAAATGCCCAAAAAAGGGGAAAAAAAGAAGATCATAGGAGGTTACTTTCTTGGGGAACAGGTATCTCCTTCTGTCCTTTCTGATGAGGAATGCATACTCTCAGTGGAAGAAAAGGCTCTTGCACACACACATATGTACATGTATATATATATATATATATATGTATATGTATATGTATATATATGTATGTGTATATACATATATGTGTATACATATATACATATATGTGCATGTGTATACACACACAGAGTACAAGTTGAGTTGAATCAGAAGAGATGATATCCATAAAAAATAAAATAAGAAACTTAAGGTGTAAGGGAGGAAAATACTGGGAGGAGAAAGGGAGAAATGAAATGGAGCAGGCTATAACTCATAAAAGAGATAAGAAAAATCTTATTCAATGGAGAATTCAAGGGAGAAGACAAGAAGGGAAAAGTGAAGCTACTCACATATGGCTTAAGGATAGAATAACATGCTCTCTGAAATTTTTATGAAAATCTATCTTACACTGCAGGAAAGTATGGGAGAAGGGGACATGTGGG
This sequence comes from Bettongia penicillata ogilbyi, assembly GCA_023548195.1. NCBI lineage: Eukaryota > Metazoa > Chordata > Mammalia > Diprotodontia > Potoroidae > Bettongia > Bettongia penicillata. The sequence goes on along the minus strand of JAJHZJ010000293.1, from coordinate 785,100 downwards.
GTGAGTGGGATGAAGGAAGTGGGTTCAGGTGGGAGAGAGGAGTAACAAAGAGTAAGCTCTTTGGGGAAGTGACAAGGTCAAATAAGACCATAGCAAAAAAAAAAAAAGGGGGGAGAGAGCAGGGTAGGATGGAGGGCCATGTAGTTGGTCTTACACATGACTCTTGTGAAAGTCATTTGCAAAATGACACATGTATAGCCTACATTGAATTGCTTACCTTCTCATTGGGGATGGGGAGGGAGGGAGGGAAGGAGGGAAAATTCTGAAATTCACAGTATTAGAAACAAATGATTAAAATTGTTATTGCATACAACTGAGAAATAAGAAATACAGGTAATGGAGCATAGAAATTTATCTTGCTCTACAAGAAAAGAGAGAAGATGGCAACAAGGTAAGGGTGGGGTGTGATAGAAGAGAGAGCATATTGAAGGAAGGGGTAATCAGAATGCAAGGTGTTATGGGGTGGGGTATGGGAGAGATGGGGAGAAAAATTGGAACTCAAAATTTTGTCGAAATTGAATGTTAAAATCTAACAATAAAGAAATAAAACTATTTTTAAAGAAGTACTTTAGGAGGAAAAATTCTTATTCTGGTTTTAACCTAACACTAGTAAATTTACAGAAAAACTTACTGTCCAATTAAAGAAAGTCTCCAAAGTGAGTAACTGTTTATACAGGGATTGTTTTTCCTTCCTAAAAATATTTTAGTCAATTTATTTAAATACATTTGTTTAGCAATAAGTTTTTTTTAAAAAAAACTTATGTAAAACAATGCATAATACTTTCTGAGAGTCCCACAACACTATTCTCAGAAAGGAAAGAATAAAAGATTACGGATTTCCAGGTGCAAAAGTGACATTTCAATCATAGGCAGATTTCTTCAGAGAAGCGTGCTGCATAAATATTTTTGAAAGCCAGAACTAAATCCCCAAATAAATTTTATAATCTAATTTATTTTGCACATTGTTGAACATGGGGAGCATCACAAAATGCTCCATAGACAATTACTCCTGAAACCCAACCACAAAATCAGTGTTACAGTACATCACTAGTACTCTATCATTTTGTTGGTAGACATACAAAGAAGGTAATAGGGAGATAGGAAGAAAATACCTGGGCAGAGGGAAAGTAGACTCAGGGGTTTTAACTGCAACATTGGAGATCATGGAAGAAGGCAGAGACCTGAGATGAGAGTTGGCTCATAATATTAAGATTTCTTAATATAGAAGACCCATTATGGAGGGGTGAATTAACAAATAGAAAGAAAGATAGCTAAAAATTAAATGGGAGTTCTACTAGGAAAGATTTGAGAGGGAAAGACTATGAGTTTCTTCCTAATTTCTCTAATATAGTTTTGTTACTGATCTCAGAAAAAAATGACTTTTTTGTTACCGACCATAAAAGTGGCGGGTATGAATCATATGAAATAAGTTTTACTTGTTCTAAAAATACAGATGTTAGCAAAATAATTTTTTTACAGAATTTAGGTGCTTATTTTTCTCTCTCTTCTCTCTATGTTTAAATATATAAACAGATACACATATTCATTAACATACATGTATTTGGTGTAAAGTTATTAACATATGTGTTAATATGCGTGCATAAATATATACACGTCTTAGAGATCTATATCTATGCCCCTAAAGACTAAGTCAGTAAAACATAACCTTTACTATACCAGATAAATACAAAGAAACTTATCACTCTCTTGGTCATAGGGTGAAGTATATTTGATTACTGCAATTATTGATATTTTATTGAGTGAAGAGGGTTATTTTATGTACACTTATAGATGATAAAAAGATTCATTTTGTTATGGGACATAGATCAAAGTCTAACTTCTGTTATTGACTAACTCTATATCCTTAGAATAAAGAGTTAATATCTGTGGACTCGATATCCTAGTGTGTCAAATGAAAGAGTTGAATTTGATTATTTTTAATGTCCCTTCATGTTCCAGATTTATTTTCTCAACAGTAATTCATTGCTGAAATCATGAAAATTTGATCAAATAAAGCACCTATCCTACAGAACTGAAAGAAAAGTGAGAGCCTTTATTTAGTGAAATACAGTTTCAGACCACCAGAATTAAGTAGTCACACATTTGTTTTCTCTTTCCCAGTACACATAAAAATTATGTTTACATTACATAATAATCTATTAAATGTGAAATAGTATTATATAAAAATGTACATATTCATTTAACAATACTTTGTTGCTTTTAAAAAAATACTGTCACCTGAACCTTCAAAGAGTCATAATTTTCTTCTTTTTGCTGGTAAAGAGTCTTGCCTAGATGTTAATGACTGTTGATTGCTAAGACTGGGATAGTGATGGAAATTCCTTAAAATTATACAGCAGTGAAGTTTGCCACAGTTAGTGGCTCCTTTCAAGAAAGATTTCCTTTTATTATGCAGTGCTATTTGATAGCATTTTACCCACTATAGAATTTCTTTCAAAATTGGATTCAATCGTCTCAAATCCTGTTGCTGCTTTGTTCACTAAGTTGATGTAATATTCTCCAATATTGTTGTGTCTCAGGGATTAGGAAAGCCAGAAAAGTAGAGTATGTCATACATTGTTTAAATTGGTGTTTATATGGGCAAAATACATGCCACTCCAAAGAAATTATAATGGTATCATCAAAGTTTGCTAACACAGTCAACCATAAGATATAGCGATAATGACAAATGTTTGAAATATTGTGAGAATTACCAAAATGTGATACAGGGAAATAATGTGAACTTTTGGAAAATGGTTCCAATAGATTTGGTTGATGCAGGGTTAGCACAAGCTTTCAATTTGTAAAATTTTGCAATATCTGCAAACCGCCAATGAAGTGAAGGACAATAAAATGAGGTATGCCTGTATAAGGAATTGGAACTAGACCTGTGATCACTAGGATTCCTTGGTAAGAAACTCCCTTCACCATATTAAATCAGTTTATGCTCTGCAATTTATAGTCTTAGAGAGATGCCCAAGTAAAGTGAGAGATTACATGATTCATCCAGAGTTATATACACAGTAAATGTAAAATATCATATTTTGACAAATGTCTTTCTTAATATCAGGCCTTACCTGCTATTTCCCATGTTTCGTTTCTAAAGTGAAATATAAATGTCAATTTTAGTTCCTGCTACTCTTACCTTAGTAGGCAAACTTCATACTACTATAAGCATTGGTTTTCCTCATTTGTTAAGTGCAGATAATATCTACTCCCCAATTCAACACACTCGCTATAGGAGTAAATAATGAAAGTGAAAGTATTTTGAAACCAGAAAGAAATAAGTATAAGGTGCTGTTAAAACATTAGTACCTGGTAGATTTTGTAAGAAGACAAAAAGGATTTGTGAAAGACCAAGTCACTTTTCAGTTGGAAAGAGGAGAAATTATCAACAAATAAGGAGTGTCATGGATGACTGTAAAGAATTGGAACCAATGTTTGTGGTTCCTCATAGATCACAATACAGGTCATAAGAGGAGTAAACAACTCTCCTTGATCATACCACTCTGGAGGAAATGAAAATTTACAATTCCTTAGAGATATCTCTAAAAAGAGCTGCATAAAACCTCTGAAACTTGTGGTGGTATATCCTCTACTTATGTAAGAGCTAAAAAGTCAAGTAATTGACTGGAAAAATGTCCAAAAAGGAGGAAAAATAAGACTATATAATGTTACTTTTGTGGTGAAAAGGAATTTTCTTCTATCCTTTCAGATGAGGAAGATCAAAGCCCAAAACCAGAGGAAGACCAAAGCATATAATGAGAGAAGGAAAACAAGGTCAAGGTTCCAACATCCAAAGCCTTCAAAAAGAAATGAAATGGTCTCAGGTCATGGAAGAAATAAAAAATGATTTTGAAAATCAAGTAAGAGAAGAAGAAAAATAATTGGAAAGACAAATGAGAGCGATGGAAGAAAATCATGAAAAATGACTCAAAAGGTTGCTAAAGGAGATCAAAAAAATAAAAACAAAAACAAACAAACAAAATGCTGAAGAAAATAACACCTTAGAGAATAGACTAACCCAAAAGGCAAAAGAAGTCCAAAAAGTCAATAAAGAGAAGAATGCCTTTCAAAGCAGAATTGGCCAAATACAAATGGACAGAAAGCTCCCTGAAGAAAATAGTTCCTTAAAAGTTATAATGGAGGGGGCCAGAGGCAAGATGGTGGAGTGAGAACAACTGCTTATCCAGAGCTCAATCTCTTAGACAAACTCCTTCAGATACCTCTAAAGAGAGAAGGTGATCAAATTTTGGAGGGATAGAATCCAATAGGTGACAGACTGTGGCAGATTCACTGCCCAGGATAGACTGGAAGATCAACAGGAAGAATCTGTTCCACGGGAGTGGAGAAGTACACAGCTCATAGCACAGCAAGTCTGGGTCGTGGCAAGGCCAAGCACAAAAGCCCCAGGGCAGTCTGAGGGAGCAGGAGCATGGCAGCGGAATAGTAGTCCAGGGCGGGAGTACACTGTGCCAAGAGAGTGAGAGCCATGGGAGGAGCCCTAGGCATCTGCAGCATCTGTGCCTGATACTTTTAGCCCACAAATTAAATGTCTGTAAGTCACCTACTTGAACTTCTGGGAGCCAAAATGGCAGTGTGATTAGTAAATGCTCTCACCTCCTCCCCTAGTTGACCTTGAAAGAACCATAAAATATTTCCCCAGGAAAATCCTGGATCAGTGGAATCAGCAGAAGGAGTAAACAGTCTCATATCATATGAGGCTAGGATAATTGCTAAGGAGGATTCCTTTTACTGTGGCAGAGGAAGACAGCCCCAGGGGGGTTGGAGTCTCACAAACAACACCAGTGACAAGAGATTGAAAGAATTAGAACAGGCAAAGAAGGAACTAAGTTATCACTCTTTGCAGATGATAGGAGGATATACTTAGAGAATCCCAGAAAATCAAATATAAAACTAATTAAAATAATTAACAACTTTGGCAAAGTTGCAGGTTACAAAATAAACCCGTACGAATCTTCTGCATTCCTATGTATTAGTAACAAAGTCCAACAACAAGAGATAGAAAGAGAAATCCCATTTAAAGCTAGGGTAGACACTATAAAATATTTGGAAGTTTACCTGCCAAAACAAACCCAGGGACTATATGAACACAATTACAAGACACTTTTTGCACAAATAAAGTCAGATCTGAATAAGTGGGAAAATATCAGTTGCTCGTGAGTAGGCCAAGTCAATATAATAAACACAATTCTACCTAAATTAATTTACTTATTAAGTGCCACACTAATCAAAGGATTAGATAATTATTTTGTAGTTGGAAAAAATAATATCAAAATTCATCTGGAGGAACAAAAGGTCCAGAATGACTAAGGAAGTTGGCCTAGGTCTACTAGATCTCACATTATATTATAAACCAGAAATTATCAAAACCACTTGGCACTGACTAAGAAACAAAAGGGTAGACAAGTGTAATAAGCTTGATACTCAAGATGCAATAGATAATGAATATAGCAATCTACTCTTTGACAAATCCAAGGACTTCAGCTTTTGGGGTAAGAACTCACTGTTCAACAACAATTGCTGGGAAAACTGGACAACAATGTGGCAGGAGCCAAGCATAGACCATTGCCTTACACTTTACACAGGAATGAATTCCAACTGGGTACATGATCTAAGTATAAAGGGTGATACTAAAAACAAATTAATGGAGTGAGGAAGAGTGTATTTATCAGATAAATGGAGAAAAGAAGAATTGTTGACTAAAGAAAAGATAGAAAGCATTATGAAGTACAAAATGGATAATTGTGATTACATTAAACTGAAAAGTTTTTGCACAACCAAACCCAGTGCAACCAAGATTAGAAGGGAAGAGGAAAGCTGAATTTTTGCAACTGCTATATGTGATAAAGACCTCGTTTCTAAAATATAGAGAGAACTCAGTCAAAGGTACAAGAATACAAGTCATTCCTCAATTGGTAAATCATCAAAGTATATGAACAGGTCACTTTCAGAGGAAGAAATAAAAGATATCTATAATCATATGAAAAAGTGCTTTCAATCACTGTTGATAAAGATGCAAATCAAAACAACTCTGAGATACATGACATCTGTCAGATTGGCTAACATGGCAGAACAGGAAGATAATAAATGTTGGATAATTGGGAGAACTGGAACACTAATTCATTGTTGCTGGTGCTGTGATTTGATCTAACCATTCTGGAGAGCAATTTGGAACTATGCTCAAAGGCCTACAAAAATGTGAAAAACCTTTGACCCAGCAATACCACTTCTAGGACTGCATCATAAAAAAATGGGAAATGGTCCCACATGTATAAAAATATTTGTAGCAGCATTGTTTATGGTGGCCAAAACCTGGAAATCAAGGGGATGGTCATATATTGGGGAACTGAGTAAATTATGATATATGAATGTAGTGGAATACTATTGTGATATAAGAAATGATGAGGAAGAAGACTTCAGAGAGATGTGGAAAGATTAATATGATCTGATCCTGAGCAAAAGGAGCAGAACCTGGAGCATTTTTTGCACACCAACAATCACAATGTGCAAGGACTTTTTCTGTTAGACTTAGAACTTCATTGAAATGCAATGATTTAAAAAATTCCCAGTGGTCTTTTAAGGCAAAATCCCTTCCACAGCAAGAAAAAAAGAGAAAGAGAAAAAAAAAAACTATGGAATTCACGGACAGAACGTAGCAGATCATTTTCACTTATAATGTGCTTTGGTTTGTTATTTCACTTCTCCCATTCATTTTAATTTTTCTATATAATATGACTATGATGAAAATGTATTTAATAGGAATGTATGTGTAGAACCTATATAAAATTGTATGCCATCTTTGGGAGGGAGGGAGAAGGACAGGGTCAGGGATGTGGAGGAGGCAGAAAGATCTAAGTTATATGGTAGTGATTGTAGGACACTGAAAATAAATAAAAAGGAAAAAAGTTAGAATGGAGGAGATGAAAACAAATGACTCCAGGAAGTTCAAGCACATAACGTAAAGATATTTAATCTGTAGGCTGAAAGTCTCAGATATTCCTGTGTGCTGTGTGCTCTTCCACCCTAGAAGAATGGATTCTTCCCGTCAATCTTCTAGTCTGTCCTGAGCTGTGAAACTATCTCAGTCTGTCTCCTATTGGTTTTTGCACCTCCAAAATTTGGTCAGATTCTCTTATTAGAGGTATTGGAGGGAGTACATACACAGATAGAGATGGATGCATAAATAAATAGATAGATAAATATAGATAGGACAGAGATGCATAGGAGAAGATTGAAATTTCCTAGCTCCTGATGCTTACTCTGAGCTCTTCATAGGGATTCATGCACATGAAGAATGATTTTTGTGATTTCAGTACAGTACAGCAGATACTAGCCCACCCATCTTATACATACATACATACATACATATATACATACATATATATGTATATGTGTATATATACATACATACACACATACATATACATATATATATATATATATATATGTGTGTGTGTAGAGAGAGTTCTAAAGTCCCTCTTACCTTCTGTACCCTCTTCCCCATTCATTGAGAAGAAAAGCAATTTGATATAGGCTATACAAGTGCAATCATGCAAAATATATTTCCATATTAATCATGATGTGAAACAAAACAGCAACAAAAAGAGGAAGAGAAAGCTTCTTTTAAAAAATCCTATTCCTCAACTTACATGAAGACTCTATCAGTTCTTTCTCTGGAGGACAGCATTTTGCATTGTGAGTTCTTTGAAAATGTCTTGGATCATTGTATTGCTGAGAATCACTAAGTTGTTCACAGTTGGTCATCATATAATACTGCCATTACCATGTACAATGTTCTCCTGTTTTTGCTTATTTCACTTTATATCAGTTGATGCAATTCTTTCCAGATTTTTCTGAAATCATCTTGCTCATCATTTCTTATAGCACAATAGTATTCCATCACAAAGTACTTTGCAAATAGGATCTCAATTGATTCTCACAACAACTCTGGGTGATAGATTCTATTACTATCCACATCTTATAGATAAGAATACTGAGGTTAAGTGACTTGCCCAGGGATACACAGCAAATGGGTGTCTTATGCTGCATGGAAATTTAAATCTTCTTTACCCCTAACCTTGGATTCTGTCTTGTCTGCCACTGATCTGACTTGCTGAATTTAATTGCTTGTGCATTTCTTTTCTTTTGCATTATCTTAGGGGAGAGGAGCATTTTATTCAAAACGACTATTACTTGGGATAAAAATAGCCTCTCTCGGTGGCCCTGCCCCCACCCGAGCACCAGAACTTAAGCTCACATTGAATAGCAGCTGTGCCTGCCAGGGAAAGCCCATTTGAATCTCAGACACCAAGCACTAGCTGGGTGGATCTAGGCGGGTGTGGACAGGAATCTCAGAAGTCAAGTAACTGGCTGGGAAAATGCCCAGAAAAGGGAAGAAAAATAAGACTATAGAAAGCTACTTTGATGGGGTTCAGATGTTCCCACCTTTCAATTCTGATGACGAGGAAGGTTTATTACCATCAGGGAAAGATGTGCAGGACGGGACCTCTGTATCCCAGACATCCCAGGGGGATGTCCGATGGGCTCAGGCCATGGAAGAGCTCAAAAAGGATTTAAAAAAAAAATACCCTCTCTCTCTCTGAGAGAGAGAGAGAGAGAGAGAGAGAGAGAGAGGACCATATATATATATGGATCGATGGATGGATGGATAGATGGATGGATGGATGGATGGATGGATGGATGGATGGATGGATGGATATGTATACACACATATATATTAGGGTTGTTTTACTGGTCTGGTCCAGTGTATGATCAACTTGGTTTTTCATTTTCTTTTAGTTTTGGTTGCAAGAATGAATACATTTTCACATGGTTATGAGTTTACTTTCTTTTCCCTTTCCTCTTTTTCCCCACAGTATATGAGAGTTAGGCAACATTTTGTTAATATGTGTCTTTTATGGGATTGTTTTATTCATTGTGTTTATATCCCTAATTCTTAAAACATCCCTGATTCCTAAATGGAGGTGAATAAAGATAAAGTGCTTCAGTAAATAATAATGCCATTTATGCACTGCTTTAAAGTTTGCAGATCATTTAACTTATATTCTTTAATTTAAATTGCAAATGAACCCTGTAAGGTAGATATTATAGCAAATGTTTGCACCATTTTATGAATGACAAAAACGCTTCTTAGAAAGAAAGAAGCTTGCTCTGGGTCAGTGTCATATCCAAGATTTGTACTGAGACCTAACTGATTCCACATCTGGTCCTCTATCCAGTACCATACAGAAGTGCTGACTTGACTTGAATTTTTGTTGCTGTTGTTTTAACTTGTTTTAAAAGCCTCCCATTGCATCTTGGATCTTCTCCAGTAATCCTAATGAATATCTGGCCATTGAATCCAGATGGTTCAGGAGGGGAAAGTGAGACTGATGACCTTTCACAGCCCTCCCTCACTCAAAACAAATTCAAGTTCAAAGTATGTCATCATTTCTCTGATGTCATGATCTTAGAAAATTAACGACCAACACAGACACAGTCTCCTCGGTGTCCTACTTACTATTTGCATAGCTTTCAGCAAATCATTTAACTTCTCTGGGACTTAATTTTGTATTATAATGGAGGGAGTTATTCTAAAGACTAAATTTTAGAGATAAAGATGGTAGTCAATTCTATGCTAGAGGGTTTTGTTTGTTTACTTTTTTAAAGCAATAGGTTTTGCAGAAAATAAAATAGTCTACCAAAGGTGTATATTTGAAGGAAGTATCTCCTACGGAGAAATTAGGACTTTTTTATTTGGACAAGGGGTAGATAAGTAGGAATAATGCATGTAAGCAGCAAAAGAGGAAAATTTAGGCTATATGGGAGAAGTGGGTTAGATTGCTAACAAAGCAACCTAAAGTGAGATGGTATGCTTTGAAAGTCATAGGTTCATTGCCCTTGAAATTCTTAGAGTGGCCTATATAAATTGAACATTTTCAAAGAATGAGGACATAATAAAATACAATTCACATTTAACCCTCTACTAATGTCTTACTTATTAGGCTTATGAAGTGTAAATCCTTACACGTAGTTTATCTTGAGATCATGTTAAGAATGTGCAAGAGCTAATATAAACTAGTTAGTTGGAGAACAGTTTGAGAAGATGCACAGAAGATGATGGTATGTCTAGTATACAGGGTTCAACTTAATTAGATTTAGAGACACTCATTAGAAAGTTGACCACTAGGTGACTTGCTTTTTCAGACTCAGCAGTTCAAGATATCTGCTAAGTTATTAAACAGATTTCATCACTACTTTAAGGATTATTCACACAGTTTATATCATAATAGATTTGTAACTGGTTGGTTAACTAAGCCAATCCCTGACTTTCACAGGTTGGGAAATTAAGACCAAGAGAGTCCGTGACTTGCCCAAATTTTATAGCCAATTTTTGAAACCATCTCTAGGGTTTTAATATGATCTCTAACTTTTTGTTAAAATTCACCATAATGAAACTTTTCCCATGATGAAAACCTTGGATAACAAAAGAAAATTTTAACATATGCTGAATACAATTGGATATAACTTGGATGATTCAGAATACCAAAAACACTGACATCATTATGGATATTTTTTCTCTTTTTTTATTCATGCACACAAAATTTTTAAAGAGATATTTGTATCCTGGAAAAGTGGATAGAATTGTCCTCAGATCCAGGAAGATCTGGATTCTAGATCCACTATGATCCACACTGCCTGCTTGAGCTTAAGCAATTACTTAACTTCTCAATACCTCAATTGTCTAAGAATATAAAGTGCAAAAGAGGAGAAAGTATGACTTGGTCAATATTATCTTTGGACTTACAGCTCAGGTTAGAGCAAAAGCTTGGATTTGGGATTTACAGGAAACTGGTTCTCAGGAAGCAAGCTCAATATTTAATTTTTATTATATATATATATATATTTGTGTGTGTGTGTGTGTGTGTGTGTGTGTGTGTGTTCTGTCCCATGGATGCAAAGAAACTCAAGAGGGGAATTAGAGTTGTAGGATGACCAAGATGTCAGTGGCAATATATTCTCAGAGTAGCAGTCTGAGCAGGGAAGTTTTTCAAATGAGATTGGTTGAGAACAAGTAGTTGATGCTGAATCCTTTTTCTAGATACCAAATTGATTCTGAACTGAAACATAGTTGAGAAATCTGCCTATCTGTATAAGACCAGTGCGGGGAGTTTTCTTAAGAGTCAGTGGTTGACTAGATAAACAGACACCCCCATAAATGGTTGCAGCTCTGGAGCTGTTATTTAACTGACTGGCACAAGGTTAGGATGAATTGATTTAGTAGAAAAGTACAAGGTGTCTGTCATTGCTTCTATGTTTATGATCATTAGGTAAATTTAGTTCGAGTGTCTGTATCAGAAAGTTTTAACGTATAGATACTCCATCAAACAATATATATGTCAAAATTATGTGGGAATCAAGCTCTCCACAATTTGAACTTTTGTAAAAGCTCTACTTTGAAACAATAGTATAGTGTAATAGAAAGAAAATGAATTTGAAATTAGAGGAATTGTACTTCATAATCATGGGTGTTCTATTAGCTAGCTGAGTAGATTTTGGTAGCGTATGATTAGTCTTCTTGAATGGAAGTAGGGTAAATCTAGCCCAATCCATCTTTTCTTTGCAGAAATAAAATGTGGTGTGTCATTAGACGATATTTAAGGCACTTCAAGGGGTCAATCTTTTGCCCTAAGGGAATGTTCTCTCAGAGTCAATTTATGGTTGCTACCACCAGGGAGCAATAAGACCACATTCTCAGGTCAAAGTGTAAAGATTGAAATTCAGGGTTATTCATGAATATTTAATCCCCCACTTTATAAAAAAATAAAACGTGTTTATTAAAACAGCTTAAAATTGCAGTAGTAAAACAACATAAACTCAAGGATGACAACCATTTCGAAGAAAATATACAATGAAATGATATTTATTCTACCCATATGGCAACCGTAATGATGGCATTTAGATGATAGCTACATGTTCCCTAATTTACATGACTAACCAAAACAGCTTGTTGTCATTCTAAGCCTTGACAATAAGATGTTTTTAACCTCCCTGTCAAACTTAACTCAGTTAACCAATACTCTGGAACATTTTTGTTTCCTTTTCCCATGTTGCTATGTTTTCATTGTGAAAAATACGAAAAACAAAACATATTTGAGTGACAAAATTTTCTCTGGATTGTCTTATAAGTATGACAATTCTTTTTTTGGCCTGATTTGAATGGATCCCAAAAGTTTTTCTCTACATGTAAAATGCATGATCCTTGAGACATATATTTGAAATTGTAATTGTATTAGATATATATATATATATATATATATAATTTATGAATTAATGTAATTATTAGAGGAGTTTATTTGTTTTGTTTTACTATTGTTAATACTAAGAATTTTCCAATGGATTACTTATTTGAGCTTATATAACACAACAAATTAATTAGAAAGCTTTAGCAATATTAATTCAAAATTCCTACCTAATAGGTATCCAGCTTGCCTTGTCCAAAAGTAGGGAGGACTTTTAAATTTCAGAATCAGTTTTACAGTGGAGGAGTAATATTAGGATTTTATCTTATTTCAAGCATACTCAGAAGAAGTTGTGTAAAACTCTGGGTATAGTTAGTTATTTTAGGATAAACTCAAGGCTTTTAGAAACCTCTCAACAATGACTTCCTCACTGTAATACGTTCAATGACTAGAGAATGGATATACTCATTCAATATAAGTGCATGTGTCTTCATTTGTCAGTAATAGTGCAGGCTTTGCACAGCTTATTTTCTTCTTACCAAGGCCCTTTTTCTCTCTACAAGGGCACAAAACCAAGTGCACAAGAAAAGGAAAGGTATAGGGCATTAACCTGGTATTCTACACAGGTATATGATTAGCCTTCCTGAATGGATATAGGGGAAATCTCTCTCAAGAACTATCACCCCACAAACTTGTAAAACAACCCAAAACTTTTGCAGAGATGTCAATATAAACAAAAATTAAAAAAAAAAATACCCAACAATGACAACATCTCTGATCATTGAAAGATAAAATTATGTCTGTGGTAAAAGCCACTTCAGCAATTTCCAAGGTGCACTCTGACCCTTGTGATTTCCAGGGACATATTTCTTGGAGTGATCTCATATGCTACACCTCTTTCGTGTGCACTGATCATGTAACATTGACAAGTTAAAATTAGGCATTTGTGCTATTTCCCCTTGACTGGACATTGTGAGTAACATTCAGACTAAAATAAATCTCACCTAGATTCAGGGCCTCTTGCCTCCAATTTCCAAAGCTGAAGTTCAGAATACAATGCAGAAAATATTATACAGAGTTCAATATATATATATGTATATATATATATACACACACATTTATATATATGCACATATATATGTATATATATATAATATCTGAAACTAATTTAGGGAAAACTCAGAAGTATAACAGCAAATATTGATTGATTTTCTTCAGAAATTGAAAAGTATTACTTATAATCATTGCAGTGCATTTATAGTGAATATGAAATATTCTACTACAACAATTCTACTAGAACATGAGAATATTCTACTACAAAAAAAGATTTAAATTCATAATTTTCCTTAGAAAACACATTTATAGTAAGGCCCTAAGGCAATAGTTAATTTTGAGAAGTATGTATTTAAGTTTTTTTGCCTGTGAAGGTGAATGTCCCAACACTGCTTCAAGGTGTAGAGCTGTTCAAATTAGATCATGAATGTGTGACCTGAATATAAATGCTCTTTTTATATAGAAACAGGCTTTAAGATACTTGCCTTTGGATATCTGTGGGGAACACGCAGTGGGGATTAACCTAACTAGTGATCTGAAGTTATATATGTTTGCTCCCCATGAAGAGAGCTGAGAAGGCTTTTCATTTCATCAAGCAAATTACTGGCACTGGATGAAAAGAGTTCAAAGTACAAACATTTTTCTGGTTCAGCAAGCTGTTGCTTAAAGCCAATGCAAATACTGTAATGGATTTATCAGGACTGCATTCAGAATACACGGGTTTTAATATCTTAGCTATTGCCACTCCTTTGAAATACTTAATAATAGAACAAATTGTTTCTGAGGTATTGGTGTAATCATTTCAGTTTTTCTTTCACATTTTTTTTTTGTTTTTTGGTGGCTGGAAATATTGTTTCCAGAATATAACAATAAATGCATGAAGAAAATTTTGATCCTTACTTGACATGTAAGACCTAAGTATTCTATCTTATTTGGCCACTTATGAATGTCACGTTTAAATTGTGATATAAAAATTTTCAATTAGGGCAAAGAGGACAGAAAGAAAAGTTGGAAGATACATGGTAACCAGCACCATAATTTATTTTATATTTTATTTCCACCTCCTTCACCTCCCTCCCCTCATAGTCTCTAGTACAGTGTCTTGCACTGAAAAGGTACTTAGCATTCATTACTGATATACAATGAAATTACATACACACATAAACACACACATACATATTTATATAATGAAATGATGGTAAAAGTCATAATTTAGTTACTGGAGTTTTGCTTCCTTTTCTCATTTCTTTTTTTTTTCTGGATATATAAATTTATTTACTTAACTTTTTTATTTTACATTTATTTTCACAAAATTTTGGGTTCCTAATTTTCTCCCCATTTTTCCCCTCCCCCCAGCCCAATTCACCAAGCATTCTCATTTCCCCTGTCACTAATCTGCCCTTTCTTCTATCATCCTGCCCTTCCCTTGTCCCCGTCTTCTATTTTGTGCTGTAGGGCCAGATAAGTTTCTATTCTCAATGACCTGTATTTCTTATTTCCTAGTAGCAAGAGCAATACTCAACAGTTGTTCCTAAAACTTTGAGTTGCAAATTCTCCCCATCCCTCCATCCCCACCCATTCCCTTTGGGAAGGCAGGCAATTCAATATAGGTCGTATCTGTGTAGTTTTGCAAATGACTTCCATAATAGTCGTGTTGTGTAAGACTAACTATATTTCCCTGCATCCTATCCTGCGCCCCATTGTTTCTATTCTCTCTTTTGATCCTTTCCCTCCCCGAGTGTTGACTTAAAATTGCTCCCTCCTCCCATTGCCCTCCCTTCCATCATCCCCCCCTTCCCTACTTATCTCCTTCTTCCCCACTTTCCTGTATTGTAAGATAGGTTTTCATACCAAAAAGAATGTGCATTTTATTCCTTCCTTTAGCCGAATGTGATGAGAGTAAACTTCATGTTTTTTTTCTCAGCTCTCCTCTTTTTCCCTCCACCAAAAAGTCTCCTGCTTGACTCTTCTGTGAGAGATAATTTGCCCCACTCTATTTCACACTCACTCCTCCCAATACATTTATCTCTCACCGATTACCTTAATTTTTTTTAAGATATGATCCCATCCTATTCAATTCACTCTGTGCTCTCTGTCTCTGTTTGTGCATGTGTGTATGTGTGTGCATGCACATGCGTGTACATGTGTGTGTATGTGTGTGTGCGCACACGCATAGGTGCATGCGTGTGTGTGTAATCCCCCCAACTACCCAGACATTGAAAAGTTTCAAGAGTTACAAATATTGTCTTTCCATGTAGGAATGTAAACAATTCACCTTTCCTAAGTCCCTTATGATTTCTCTTTGCTGTTTACTTTTTCATGCTTCTTCTCATTCTTGTGTTTGATACTCAAATTTTCTTTTCAGCTCTGGTCTTTTCATCTTCTCAAGGAATGCTTGAAAGTCCTCAATTTCATTGAAAGACCATTTTTGCCCTGAAGTATTATACTCAGTTTTTCTGGGTAGGTTATTCTTGGTTTGAGTCCTAGTTCCTTTGACTTCTGGAATATCCTATTCCATGCCCTTCGATCCCTTAACATAGAAGCTGCTAGATGTTGTGTTATCTTGATTGTACTTCCACGATACTGGAACTGTTTCTTTCTAGCTGCTTGCTATATTTTCTCCTTGACCTGGGAATTTTGGAATTTGGCCACAATGTTCCTAGGAGTTTCTCTTTTTGGATCTCTTTCAGGTGGTGATCGATGGATTCCTTCTGGTTCTAAAATATCAGGGCAGTTTTCCTTGATAATTTCATGAAAGATGATGTCTAGGCTCTTTTTTTGATCATGGCTTTCAGGTAGTCCCATAATTTTTAAATTGTGTCTCCTGGATCTATTTTCCAGGTCAGTTGTTTTTCCCATGAGATATTTCACATTATCTTCGATTTTTTTCAATCTTTTGGTTGTGTTTGGTGATTTCTTGGTTTCTCATAATGTCGTTAGCCTCCATCTGTTCCATTCTAATTCTAATAATCACAGAGAACTATTTTCTTCAGTGAGCCTTTGAACCTCTTTTTTACATGTGGCTAATTGTGCTTTTCAAAGCATTCTTCTCCTCATTGGCTTTTTGAACCTCTTTTGCCAATTGAGTTAGCCTATTTTTCCAGGTGTTATTTTCTTCAGCATTTCTTTGGGTGTCCTTTAGCAAGATATTGACCCGTTTTTCATGCCTTTCTTGCATCTCTCTCATTTCTCTTCCCAGTTTTTTCTCCACCTGTCTAACTTGATTTTCAAAATCCTTTTTGAGTTCTTCCATGGCCTGAGCCCATTGGATATCTATTTCAGATGTTCGGGATACAGAAGCCTTGGCTTTTGTCTTTCCCTGATGGTAAGCATTGTTCTTCCTCATCAGGAAGGAAAGGAGGAAACATCTGTTCACCAAGAAAATAAACTTCTATGGTCTTTTTTTTCCCCCTTTTCTGGGCATTTTCCCAGCCAGTTACTTGACTTCTGAGATTCCTCTCCACTCCTGCCTAGATCCACCCAGCTAGTGCTTGGGGTCTGAGATTCAAATGCTGCTCCCCAGCCTCAGGGCTTTCAGCGGTGGGTGGGGCTGCTATTCAAAGTAAGATTAAGTTCAGATTCTCAGGTGGGGGCAACATGCCTCCCAGGCTCATCTCCCTCAGTGTGTTTACACGGAGACCTTCAGTAATGGATCTGAGGTCCTGCCTACTCTAGGAGCCTCTGGCCACCACTGCTTCTGCCACTGCCTCCTGAGGAGGCCTGAGTTCTAGAGACACCCCGCTCCCCTCTTGGTCAGCCCAGAATTCTCTCTCGCTGACCTGTAGTGCCTGTGGGTGGAGGGATCTTCGCGGCTGCTGGAACTTCCGTCCCTGAAGTCTGCTGAGATCTGCTCCTCTCTGGGCCGTACGACCAGGGCAGGGGCTCCGCCTCTGTTGCCCAATGGACCTTTGGGGTCGATTCTTCAGGGCTCTCTGGAACAGAAATATCCTCCACTCTGCTGCTGCGTGGCTTCCAATGCTCTAGAACCCGTTGGGAGTTCTTTCCATAGGTAATTTATGGGCTGTGGGTTCGGAGCTCGCATATGTGAATCTTTCTACTCTGCCATCTTGGCTCCTCCCCCCTTTTCTCATTTCTAATAAAATAGGTTTGATATCAGGGATATAAACTAGACTTATAATTTCATTGTTTAGGTGCAGGCACCCTGGCATGCATAGGAGGACCTGCTGATGGACTCTTAGATCTTCTTTTCTAAATGGAAAACACCCTTTGAGGGGTCAACAATCTACTTTAATTACATTCACCAACAAAGACAATGCAAACAGAGAAATAAAGACCAACACACAGGGCATCTAACTCTCTGATCCTAAGTAATACATACATCACAGATGAACAGACAGATCCAAATATCTGATCATTACATACTTACATAGTTACCAAAGAGAAAAGCACCAACATCTGGGTTTTCAAGGTGAGGGAGTAGTGAGGGGACATTGTTACCCAGAATCTCATCTGGCCATATCACAGGAACATTCTTCCAAAGAGTAAATCCCCAAGGCAAAACCTCACCTCAGAGCATACAAACACATTTCAGAGCTGGAGGGCATGAAGACTTTTGTGACCCAGTGCCTCATTAATTAACAAAAGGTGTGGACTTTCCTCCAAAAAAAGTCTCCCATAATCCACCTTCCCTTAATGGACTTAATGTGAGGCCTGTTAATGGGTGGGGAAGATCTTTCTCTCCAAGTAACATTGCACGTTGATACAGGTATATCGCAGGTGAATCAATTTCCTCTATCAAATCAGGTTGACTCTGTCTCTACAACTTTTAGAGAATTACCAAGAGAACAGTGAGATTAAGCATTATACCCTGAACCAATATGAAGCCTGTATGTGTTCTGACTCTAAGTCTAGAGGGTTCTTATCTTTTTTTTTGTTGTCAAGGACTAGCAGTCTTGTGAAGCCTGTGAAACTCTTTTCAGAATATTTTTAATAGACAATTGGAAACAGTATGTAAATTTCTTTGACAACTGAATGAAAATAGTTACAGTATGTTTGGTTCACATTCAAGTTAATAGCCTTTTTGAGATCTGTTAAAAAATCTTTACCCCTCACCACTGCTAAGTTGTTAAATTTACCTGAAATTTCTTACTTTATTTTTTTAAATGCCCAACCAAAAACAGAAAACTTGAAAAAAAAAGAAGATATATTAATGCTTCATTTATGTAACACTTTGTATCTAGGGAAAAATCATTTTTTCAACACATTAAAGTCAGAAGAACACCAGCCAGATCTAAAGAAAGTTGGATATTTTCATAGTTGTATCATTTTGTGTAATTATTTGCAATTCACTTTTTGTCTTAGTTTACTCATGTGTTAAATTCATGACATGAAGCTCAAATAAATTTTAAACATTAAAATTACATGATTTAGGGGTCCTTGGTTGTTTTTATTACAGTCTCCCTAAAGACATTTGGGTAATAAAGAAGAGAAATAGGTCAAGAACACATTTTCCTGTAGTTCTAGAAAATGAATTCTTGCTGACATGTCAATGCAACTTTGGTACTTGTTTTGATATCATTTGTTTCATAGCTCAATCTCCTAAGCATCACCATTGCTTCTATTGTCATCTTATATTTAAAATCCATTGACCATAATCTTGTTTATGAAAATATCTGCAAGGATAAAAAAGTCACAAGCAAGGCTGGTTGTTGTGTTCATCCTTCGTTTTCAAAGAAGACCATCAGAGAAATAATGACATGACTTGTACCTGACTTTGTTTTGAGTGAGGGAAGGCTACGCAAGGTCATTAATCTCACTTTCTCCTCCTGAGCCATGTGGGTCCACTCAACAGAACGCCTGGAGATGGCCCAGGAGGCAATGGGAGACCTTTGACTTCTTAGGTTGCCCTTTTCAGATACTTACTTAGAGGGCGGTAATGTCCATTGAGTAAATAGACCTCTTTAAAATGTAGTCAGGGAATGGTCCTTTTAATAAGCAAAAGAAGAGAAAATAACTAAATCAACTTGGGAGGGAAGAGAAACTGTTACTATTGATAATCACCTTAACCAATCATTAAGTGGAACTGAGGCAATTATCACTGGTGTTCAGTCAACGGGTTTCAGAGTGCAGTGGCTTTAAGGTTTTGGCAACAACAAGGAAGGGAATCCCTAGGCTAGACATTATATAAAAAGAGAAGAAAATGCTAGTGAAATGAAGGAAGGCAGATCTCCATTTTGCTCAACTGTACAGGCAACTTCAAAAATCAGAGCATGTTGCTGTGTGGAAAACAGGAGTGAATTAAGGTCTAAAAGGACCTTTGAGGATATCTTCAGTACAGTTTTAAGTCTTTAATGGCTCTTGTGTGAAGACTAGGCTGCAGTTATCTTCACAGCAAGAAATACCATTAGCAATCTGACTACTACCATTATAGAATAAATAGAACAAATGAATAAAAATTGTACCTGGGGCAAAAGATTCTCAAAGTAAAGCAATATATTATATTTGGATGGTTGTTTTTCAAGTTTTTCAATATTCATGTTAATCTCAAGTTTTTCTATGAAGCAAAGAATGATGTTTTTTAATAGTAATCTTATTTTAGTTGGCAAAAGTACAATGCTGTAGTGAATAGACATTAGATTTTTGATTTAGGAAGAAAACCAAGATTGAAATCTGAACTTGATATATAGTGGTTTTGTTGATTCTGACTGAGTCATTTAACTTCTCCACATACCAGAAAATTTTCTAAGACTATATAAGTAGTAGAGCAGGTGATGATCAATATTTCTGCATTCGTGCACTTAGTTTCTTCTTCAGGAAGTTTCCTATTCCCTATGTCATTTGAATCATAAATTAAATAATAAGATAGATAGAAATAAAGATAATAGATAGCTACCTGGATAAAGTATATATGTATGTAGTGCACATATATGTGTATACTTTTCATACATTTGTAAATATATGCAAATATATACACATCTTATCATGAATATGATAGTGAATGGCATGAGTCATCTAAAACCAAACTCTAAATAATCATTGCTGATGTTTATTCCATTGATAGTAAAGCAGTAGGCATACATAGATTGCAACTCTTTAAAAATAAAGGATTACAAGAGAAACAGAGACAAATTTGTCATCAGGAAGATGTATGAATGAGGAAACTGGGTTGCTTATATGCCGCACGTGAGGGATAATGAATAGTCAGAAGGATTCTTTACCATCTACATTTTCCCAAGAGATCAATTATGTTCCACAGTGCATTCAATGAAAGATTTATAGGAAGACATAAACAAGGATCCCTCAGGAAGATCAAAATGGACTGAGTTTCACAAATGTAGGAATATCCACAAGACTAATATGACATATCCTTCTAGATTTCAAAGGATATTGATAGAACTCATTAGTAGGTTTATTTTAGAATGTATCATCAAAATTTGGGAAAGACATACAAGTGAAAGTTAACATTCTCTCAAATGTCTAAGTGTCAATACATTAAGGTGCCTAATAGATTATGAAATGAAAGTATTGTAAATCGTGGGATTTTTTTTGGGGGGAGGGACTCATTATTTGAGAATGAGCACATTATTTCAACATGTGTATTTTTGGGTTATTGTTATAGAAAAATATTTCTAGAACTATACTATAATATTTGCATATTAAAATTTGCCAAAATGATAATTTATGAACTTTTGAATTTCTCATTTTTAGGAAAAGTAAAGGAAATGTGAGACTATTAGTTTTTATTTTTAATTTTTAAAAGTTTTCCACATATGTAGCAGCATATATATGTGAACTTATACTATTTATATTTACATTTTATTAGTATTTCTTCAGCATAATTAATTAAACAACCTATGTAATTATAATAAGCTTCAATAAGTTACTATGTAAAACAAGTTGGAGCCAGAGTTGGGGAACCTGTGACTTCAAGGCCATTTTTAGACTCAAGGCCTTTCATTACACATCCCACCTTGACTAAATTTAACAATACTTTAAAAGTATGCAAGAAGTACATAAATGCTATGATTTAGAGCAATTTTACTATTTTTTCAATATTTATCAGAAACAATAAAGATAAAATAATTTTATAGTCTGCTTTCTAACTAATGATAAAGTGTCTGCATAACTCCACACACACTACCAGGTAAAAAGTGATTCTCATTGGCATGAGTGATATTTGATCTCTGACAAATGAACAAATTTTACTGAAAAGATAAAGCCTAAAGAATAGATTTAACTAATAAAAAATAAATTATAAAATGGATAGCTTGGTTACTTGTAGTTTCTTTTAAAAATATATTCTCCAAACTTGGTCACTTACATTTCTTAACTTAAGTATTCAATGTCTTATTTTCCAGGCTTTATTAGTATTACAAAATTAAATTCCCCACCTTCATAAAATATTCAAGAGTACTAGCCTTAGAATAAAGTGAAGGCTGATTAAAATATTGTGAGTAAATGTAGTAGCTCTAGGACAATGGACAAATCATTTAAGATTTCCAAGTCTTAATTTCTTAATTTATAAAAGTAAAAGGGGTGGGAGCTAATAATAGCTGTACAACCTATGCCACAGGGTATTTATGAGGTTTGAATGTAATAATAAACATATGACTCGATTTTTGCTGTTATGAAGCGTTGTTTATGTTGCTTATGATTCTTTACCTCAGTGAGTTTATAGGAACTTATACAGATATGTTTATTCTCATAACATACATATACACAAGATAATATCTAAATATTTAGCTAAGTTGTACAATTAGTAGTGTCAGGCCTGGATTTAAGAAGACGTGAGTTCAAATCCAACCTCAGATATTTACTAACTCTGAAACCCTGGGCAATTCACCTGAGATCTGACTTCTTCATCTCTAAGATGGGAATTGTAATAATAACATCTACCTCCCACAGATTTATACTGATTTAAAGCATGGCAAACAAGAAAGATTGAGAATTTTCAGGCTGTTACATTACTATCTGTATCTTATTGAGTGATAGACTATGGTTCTCAGCACCCTGAATGGATCCATTGTGAAAGGATTTATGGAATGACTTGGAAAACGATCAACTAGGGTGGTTGTGAGGATCAAGTAAGAATATAAAGTGCATAATAGAAATTTATGTATGTTAGGGGCACAGCCAACATGGCAGAATAGAAAAATGGACTTGTAGAGGCTCCCCTACATAGCGCGTAAAATACCTTTAAAAAATGACTCCAAACACGTTCTAGAGCAGCAGAAATCACAAAAAGAGAGTGAAAAAGATTTCCAGTCCAAGACAGCCTAGAAGGCAGATCTATTGCACCAGGCATGGAGCAGGGCAGAGCCCACAGATTTTGGCCCAGCCGTGGCTGTGCAGCTCGGACAGGAATAGGATGGAATAGCCTCAGGGGTGGAATCCCAAGCAGCTGCAGTTCCCATATCCCTAAACTCACAAACGCCAAAGATGGCTTAAAAGGTCAATGAGAAAGCTTTTTCACCTGAGTGAGAAGTGAACAGAGTCCTCCCCTAGTCCTGGTCTCAGTCAACTGCAGCAGTAGCAGCATCCATTTTTGGAGCTCTCAGTCAACAGTCCCTGGAGGAACTGAGGAGACAATCTGAGTCCCAGTCCTCAGTGGCAGTCCTTGGGTCAGGAAGAGTGCTGGCATGGTGCAGCAGGTTTAGGTTCTGGAAAGATAATTCTACTTACAGATCCTGGGTAAAAAATCTTTGGTAGATCCCAGATCAGAGCACAGGCCAGAAAAATAATAAACTCCTCTCTCTTCATTGCTCCACCTTGGAGGAAAAGAGAAATTACAGGTCCCCAACGTCCCTGCTCTTGACAAAGGACTCAAAAGTCAAGCAACTGAGTGGGAAAATGTCCCAAAAAGGAAAAAAAAAATAAAACCATAGAAGGTTACTCTCTTGGTGAACAGGTATTTTCTTCCATCCTTTCAGATAGTTAAGAAAATGGCTTGCATCAGAGGAAGACCAAAAAGTCAAGACTTCTGCATCCAGAATCTCCAAAATAAATATTCAATGGTCTCACGTTATGCAAGTGCTCCAAATGGATTTTGAAGCTCAAGTAAGAGAGGTAGAGTAAAAATTGGGAAGATAAATGAGAGCAGTTAGAGAAAATAATGAAAAGCGCATCAACAGCTTGCTAAAGGAAACCCAAAAAAATTCTGTAGAAAATGACACCTTTAAAAATCAGCGTATATAAGTGGCTAAATAGATCCAAAAAACCAATGAGGAGAAGAATGCTTTAAAAAGCTGTATTAGCCAAACACAAAAGGAGGTTCAAAAGTTGACTGAAGAAAACTGTTCTTTAAAAATTAGGATGGGGGAGCGGAGCCAAGATGGTGGAGTAGAAGGATGCAAGTTTACGAGCTCCAACCCACAGCACATGGAATTATTGTAAAAAGAGATTCGCATAACTTCTGGATCACTGAAAGGGGTACAGAAACGGAGTGGAAGAGATTTCCCTTCCGGGGAGCCCTGGAGACCTGTCCCCAGGGTCCGTCGCGCCCCGGAAAGTGGACCCCACCACCAGCGCTGCCCTGGCCACGGCCCCAGAGAAGCTGACCCAAGCAGGCTTCAGAGACAGAGGCTCCAGCAGCCGGGAAAGTCCCTCCACCCACAGAAGCTACAGGTCAGTGAGAGAGGTTGGGCCGGAGGAGGGGAGCGGAGTGTCTCCGTGACTTGGGCCCCCTCGGGAGGAAGCAGCGGTGGCAGAGACGGGGGCAGGAAGCGGCGGAGGCAGAGGTGTGGGCGGCAGCGGAGGCAGGCAGCAGTGGCGCAGCTGCGGCAGCCTGGGACTCCCCCGATAGCAGGCAGGATCTTTATTACTGAAAGTCTCTGCATAAAGGGAGCTGAGCCTGGGAGACGGCCCTGCCCCACCACGCTCCATTTCTGAAGGCCTATGCATAAAGCCCCTGAGGGCACTGAGCCTGGGAGGCGGTCCTCCCCCCACCCCAGCACCAGAACAAAATGTCACATTGATTAGCAGCTGGGCGGTGCATTTGAATCTCAGAGCCCAAGCACTAGCTGGGCGGATCTAGGCGGGGGTGGACAGGAATCTCAGAAGTCAAGTAATTGGCTGGGAAAATGCCTAGAAAAGGGAAGAAAAATAAGACTATAGAGAGTTTTTTCCAACAAATGCAAATGATCCCAACATTCGGATCTGATGGCGAGGATGAGGGCATATTCTCGCCATCGGGGAAAGATGTGGAGGGCAGGGCCTCAGTAGCCCAGACACCCCAGGGGGGAAGCGGGTGGGCTCAGGCCTTGGAAGAGCTCAAAAAGGATTTTGAAAAGAAAGTTAGACAGGTGGAGGGAAAGCTGGGAAGAGAAATGAGAGACATGCAAGAAAAGTATGAAAAACGGGTCAATACCTTGGTCAAGGAGACCCAAAAAAATACTGAAGAAAATAACACCTTGAAGACTAGGCTCACTCAATTGGCAAAAGAGGTTCAAAAAGCCAATGAGAAAAATGCTTTCAAAACCAGAATTAGCCAAATGGAAAAAGAGGCTCAAAAGCTCACTGAATTTAATAGTTCTCTCAAAATTAGAATGGAACAGATGGAGTCTAATGACTTTACGAGAAACCAAGAAATCAACAAACAAAACCAAAAGAATGAAAAAATGGAAGAGAATGTGAAATATCTCATGGGAAAAACAACTGACCTGGAAAATAGATCCAGGGGAGACAATTTAAAAATTATGGGACTACCTGAAAGCCATGATCAAAAAAAGAGCCTAGACATCATCTTCCATGAAATTATCAAGGAAAACTGCCCTGAGATTCTAGAACCAGAGGGCAAAATAAGTATTGAAAGAATCCATCGATCACCACCTGAAAGAGATCCAAAAAGAGAAACTCCTAGGAACATTGTGGCCAAATTCCAGAACTCCCAGCTCAAGGAGAAAATCTTGCAAGCAGCTAGAAAGAAACAATTTCAGTATTGTGGAAATACAATCAGGATAACTCAAGATCTAGCAGCTTCTACATTAAGAGATTGAAGGTCGTGGAATAGGATATTCCAGAAGTCAAAGGAACTAGGACTCAAACCAAGAATCACCTACCCAGCTAAACTGAGTATAATACTTCAGGGGAAAATATGGTCTTTCAATGAAACAGAGGACTTTCAATCATTCTTGATGAAAAGACCAGAGCTGAAAAGAAAGTTTGACGTCCAAACACAAGAATGAGAAGAAGCATGAAAAAGTAAACAGCAAAGAGAAGTCTTAAGGGACTTACCAGAAGTGAACTGTTTACATTTCTACATGGAAAGACAATATTTGTAACTCTTAAAACTTTTCAGTATCTGGGTAGTTGGTGGGACCACACACACACATGAACATGCATTCACGCACACACACATACACACATGCACACACACAGAGAGACAGAGAGCACAGAGTGAATTGATTAGAATGGGACCATAGCTTAAAAGAAATCAAGGTAAATGGTGAGAGAGAAATGTAGTGGGAGGAAAGAGGGTGAAATGGAATGGGGTAATTATATGTCATTTAAGAGGCAAGTAGGAGACTTTTTAGTGGAGGGATAAAGTGGAGAGTTGAGGAAAAAAAAAAAAACAAGAAGTTAACCCTCATCACATTTGACTAAAGGAAGGAATAAAATGCACACTCATTTTGGTTTGAAAACCTATCTTACAGTATAGGAAAGTGGGGGGGGGAGGAGATAAGCAAGGGTGGGGGCTGATGGAAGGGAGGGCAAAGGGAGGAGGGAGCAATTTGCAGTCAACATTTGGGGAGGGTCAGGATCAAAAGATAGAAGAGAAACAATGAGGGACAGAATAGGATGGAGGGTAATTCAGTTAGTCTTACACAACACGACTATCAGGGAAGTCATTTGCAAAATTACACAGATATGGCCTATATTGAATTGCCTGCCTTCCTAAAGGGAATGGGTGGGGAGGGAGGGATGGGGAGAATTTGGAACTCAAAGTTTTAGGAACAACTGTCTAGTATTGCTGTTGCTACTAGGAAAGAAGACATACAGTTAAGGAGGAATAGAAAGTCATCTGGCCCTACAGGAGAAAAGAGAAGATGGAAACAAGAGAAGGGAGGGATGACAGAAGAGAGGGCAGATTGGAGATAGGGAAAATTAGATTGCTTGGGGTATTGAGGTGGGGGGAGGGGATAAAAGGGGCGAAAATTTGGAATCTAAAATTTTGTGAAAATGAATGTAAAAAGTTAAATAAATAAACAAAAAAATAAAATAAAAAAAAATTAGGATGGAAAATGTAGGGGAACTGAGCCAAGATGGTGGAGTAGAAAGATGCATATACTCTAGGTCTTCCCCAGCCCATAACATATCTTTGAAGAAAGTCTCTCAATGGATTTTGAAATAGTAGAGGCCGTAGAGTGATGTAATGGAGGAGAGCAGAGCACAGATTAGCCTGGGTCATGAAGCACTGGGAGGAGCAGGCCTTGCTGGTGAAATCCCCTGCAGCAGCAGTGGCTCTTGGTTTTTTCATGCAAGTCAGCTCAACACCAAGTGTTGCAGCTTCTAACTGAAAGAAGCAGAAGCCACAACACACAATCACCATCACGAACAAGAAAAAGCAAAAGAACAGCGAAAAAATATAGAATATGATTTCTTCCATAGAATCATTCTATGGGGACAAGGACCAAAGTACAAATACCAAAGAGGCCAGTGGTAAGACTGTATTTCCATATGAAACTTCAAAAGGGACTATGAACTGCTCACATGCACAAACAGCTCTGCTTGAACAGCTGAAGAAGGAAAAAGAGGAAAAACTGATCAACGATTTTAAAAGAAAACAAAAAGAATTCACTGATGAGAATATTTCTTTGAAAAGGAAAATTGAGGAAATGGAAAAGGAAATACAAAAACTAAGTGGAGAAAATAACTTTTTAAAAGGAAAAAATTGACAGATGGAAAAGGAGATGCAAAAGTTAACTGAAGAAAACAATTTGATGTAGATTAAAATTGGGCAAGTACAAACTAAAGACACTATGAGACAGCAAGAATCAGGCAGACAAAATCTAAAAAATGAAAAAATAGAAAAAAAATGTAAAATATCTAATTGGAAAAACAACTGACCTGCAAAATAGATCCAAGAGAGAAACTTTAAGAATTATTGGTCTGAGCGAAAGTCTTGATGAAAAAGAGTCTGGACAACATCTTTCAGGAAATCATCAAGGATGAGAACACAGCCCAGGACAGACTGAAAGGTCTACCCAGAAGTGCTAGATCCAGAGGGCAAAATAATGATTGAAAGAATCCACCATTCACCTCCCGAAAGGTATCCCAACCTTAAAACCCCGAGAAATATCATTGCCAAATTACAGAACTATCAAGTGAAGGAGAAAATATACAGGCAACCAGAAAGAAAAAATTCAAATATCGAGGTGCTACAGCCAGGGTCACACAGGACCTTGCAGCTTCTACATTAAAAGATTGAACGAATTGGAATCCAATATTCCTTAGGGCAAAGAAGTTGGGACTACAACCAAGGATCAACTACCCAGCAAAGTTCAGCATAACATTTCAGGCAAGGGTATGAGTCATTCAACGAAATAAGGGATTTCCAGACTTTCCTGACAAAAACACCAGAACTTACTTGAAAATTCGATGTTCAAATCCAGGTCTCAAGAGAAGCATAAAAAGGTAAAAAGGGAGGGGGAGAAAAAAATGTGTTACTCAATTTCATCAAACTGTTTACCTCCCTATAAAAGAAGAGGATGCCTGTTATTCTTGAGAATTGTGAACAAATTATGAAATATAAAAAGGTATAGATTGAAGGAACGGGTATAAAGTAAATGATGTCATGTTAAAATATGATTTAAGTATGCTAAGGGATTGTAACAGGGGGTGTGAATAGGAGGAAGCGGAAAATATTAAATTACATCAGAGAAAGAAGTACAAAATTACAGTAGGGGAAAGGTGGGAGGGAGATGAGCGTTGTTTGAGAGGTACTCTCATCTGATTTGGTTCAAGTAGGGAACAATAAACCTAAGTATATAATCCTAACTAGCTCTATAGGCAGTAGGAGTGGAAGGGGGAAGAAAGGAGAGGAAAGCTAAAATGGGGGAAGAAGCAGTAAGGGTAAAGGGGAACAAAAGTCAGGGGACCTAAAAGAAGGAAGGTAAGGCTGCAGGAAGTGGTGGTGAAAACTTTGAACTTTGAGGAGGGGATGGGAGACGGGAGAGCTAAAAGCACAAATGGTGGGAAAGAGGATGGAGGGAAATACAGAGATGGTAATGATAACTGTGAATGTGAATGGAATGAACTCTCCCATAAAACGTAGACTGATGGCAGAATGGATTAAAAACCATAATCCAACAATATGTTGTTTACAAGAAACACATTTGAAACAAGGGGATACCCTCAGGATAAAGATCAAATGTTTGAGCCGAATATATTGTGCTTCAACTGATGTAAGAAAAGCAGGAGTAGAAATTCTAATCTCAGACAAAGCAAAAGCAAAAATAGATCTAATCAAAAGAGATAAGGATGGAAAGTATATCCTGCTAAAAGGCACCGTAGACAAGGAAATATTATCATAACAAAACATGTATGCTCCAAGTAGTATAGCATCGAGATATTTAGTCTAGGCAGTTGAAGGAAGAAATTAATAACAAAATTATACTAGTGGGGGACCTCAACGTCCCCCTCTCCGAACTTGATAAATCTAACCCCAAAATAAACAAGGAAGAGGTTAAGGAGGTAAATAAAATTCTTGTTAAGGTAGATATGATAGGTCTCTCAAGAAAGGTGAATGGGAATAGAAAGGAATATTCCTTTTCCTCCATTGTACGTCACATTTACAAAAATTGACCATGTACTAGAACATAAAAACCTCACAGGCCAGTGCAGAAAGGCAGAGATAATCAATGCATCCTCCTCAGACCATAATACAAAAAAAATTATATGTAATAAAAGGCCATGGAAAGATATACCAAAAATCAATTGGAAACTAAATAATTTAATCCTAAAGGAAGAGTGGGTTAAACAAAAAATCATAGCAACAGTCAACAACTTCATTCAAGAGAATGACAATAATGAGACAACCTTCCACATCTTATGGGATATTGCAAAAGGAATTATTGGGGGAAGTTTTATATTTTTGAATGCCTACATGAATAAAATAGAAAAAGAGGAGATCCATGATTTGGGCATGTAGCTGAACAAGCTAGAAAAGGAAGGCATTGAAAATCCCCAAGTAAATACCAAATTAGAAATACTGAAAACCAAAGGAGAGATTAATAACATTGAAATTAAGAAAACTACTGGATTAATAAATAAAACCAACACTTGGTTTTATGAAAAAACTAGTAAAATTGATAAAACTTTGGTTAATTTGATTTAGAAGAAGAAAAAAGTAAATCAAATTATTAATATCAAAAAAGGAATAGAATGAACTCACCTCCAATGAGGAGGAAATTAAAACAATAATTAGAAATTACTTTGCCCAACTTTATGCCCACAAATTCGATAATTTAAATGAGATGGATGGGTATTTTAAAAAAATACAAATTGCCCAGGTTAACAGAAGAGGAATTTGAATAACTAAACAACTCCATCTCAGAAAAAGAAATTGAACAAGACAGCAATGTAATCCCTAGGAAAAAGTCTCCAGGGCCAGCTGCATTTACAAGTGAATTCTATCAAACGTTTAAAGAAGAGTTAATTCCAATGCTATACAGAATATTTTTAAAAATTGGGGAAGAAGGTGTTCTCCCAAATTCTTTGTATGATACAAATATGGTTTTGATCCCTAAACCAGGAAGAGCCAAAACAGAGAAAGAAAATTATAGACCAATTTCTCTAATGAATATAGATGCAAATATTATACATAAGGTTTTAGCTAAATGAATTCAACATCTTATGAGAATAATACATTATAATCAGGTAGGATTCATACCAGGAATGCAGGGCTGATTCAATATTAGTTAAGCTATTAGCATTATTAATCATATCAACAACAAAACTAACAGAAACCACATGATTATCTCAGCAGACGCACAAAAAGTTTTCAACAAAATACAACACACATTCTTATTAAAAACACTAGAGAACATAAGAATAAAGGGAACTTTCCGTAAAATAATAAGCAGCATCTACCTAAAAACTTCAGCAAGCATTATATACAATGGAGATAAGCTGGATGCATTTCCAATAAGATCAGGTGTGAAAGAAGGATGTCCTTTATCACCACTAGTATTCAATGTGGTACTAGAAACGTTAGTTGTAGCAATTAGAAAAGATAAAGAAATTGAAGGAATAAGAACAAGCAAAGAAAAAGTTGTTATCCCTCGTTGCAGATGACATGATGATATACTTAGAGAGTCCCAGAGATTCAAGAAAAAACTACTTGAAATAACAAAAAAACTTTGGCATAGTTGCAGGTTACAAAATACACTCACACCAATCTTCTGCATTCCTATACATTAATAAAAAAAGTCCAACAGTAGAAATAGAAAGAGAAATCCCCTTTAAAGCTAGGATGGACGCTATAAAATACTTAGGATTTTACCTGCCCAAACAAACCCAGGGACTATATGAACACAATTACAAGACACTTTTTGTGCAAATAAAGTCAGATCTAAGTAAGTGGAAGAACATCAGTTGCTAATGGGTAGACTAAGCTAATATAATAAAAATTACAATTCTACCTAAATTAATTTATTTATTTAGTGCCATACAA
Source organism: Bettongia penicillata ogilbyi (assembly GCA_023548195.1). Taxonomy (NCBI): domain Eukaryota; kingdom Metazoa; phylum Chordata; class Mammalia; order Diprotodontia; family Potoroidae; genus Bettongia; species Bettongia penicillata. The sequence continues at coordinate 754,149 of JAJHZJ010000293.1, read as the reverse complement.
ATTAAACTGTTAAATAATTATTTTTTCGAGCTGGATAAAATGATATCAAAATTCATCTGGAATAACAAAAGGTCCAGAATTTGAAAGGGACTAATGAAAAGAAATGTTAGGGTATGTGGCCCAGTGCTAACAGAACTCAAACTGTATTATAAAGCAGCAATTATCAAAACCACGTGGTACTGGCTAAGAAGCAGAAAGGCAGAAAGCAGAATAGACTTGGCACTCAAGACACGGTAGGCAAGGAATATGGCAACCTCCTGGTTGATAAAACCAAGGACCCCAGCTTCTGGGATAAGAACTCACTGTTCGACAAACTGGATAACAGCGTGGCAGAAACTAGGCATAGACCAATGCCTGACACCGTACACAAAAATAAAGTCCAAATGGGTACACGATCTAGGTATAAAGACTGATACCATGGACAAACTGGAGGAGTAAGGGATAGTGTATTTATCAAATGTATGTAGAAGGTAAGAATTTTTAATTAAAGAAGAGATAGAAAGAATTATGAAATGCAAGATGGATAATTTTGATTACATTAAACTGAAAAGGTTTTGCACAATCAAACCCAATGCAACCAAAATTTGGAGGGATACAGTTAATTGGGAAAGAATTTTTACACCTAATCTTGGGGATAAAGACCTCATTTCTAGAATATATAAAGAACTGAGTCAAATGTACGACAGTATAAGTCATTCCCCAATTGATAAATGGTGAAAGGTGAGTGAACAGGTGAACAGGCAGTTAAAGATATCTATAATCATATGAAAAAATGCTCTAAATCACTTTTGATTAGAGAGATGCAAATCAAAACAACTGTGAGGTACCACATCACACTTATCAGACTGGCCAATATGACAGAACAGGGAAATGATCAATGCTGGAGAGGATGTGGGAGAGTTAGAACACTAGTTCGTTGTTGGTGGAACTGTGAGCTCATTTAACCATTCTGGAGAGTGGTTTGGAACTATGCCCAAAGGGCTGCAAAAATGTGCATTCCCTTTGACTCAGTAATACCCATTCTAGGACTATATCTCCAAGAGATCATAAAAATGGGGAAGGGTCCCACATGTACAAAAATATTTATAGCAGTACCTTCATAGTTGCCAACATCTCAAAATCAAGGGGATGCCCATCAATTGAGGAATATTTGAAGAAATTATGGTATATGAATGTAATGGAGCCCTATTGAGCCATAAGAAATGATGAACAAGAAGACTTCAGAGAATCCTGGAAGGACTTTTGTGATCTGATGCTGAGTGAAAGGATCGGAACCAGGAGAACTTTGTGCACAGCAACGACCACAGTGTGTGAGAGTTTTTTTCTGGTAGACTTGGAACTTTGTAACAACGCAAAAACTCAAAAAAAAAATATTATCAATAGTCTTCTAAAGTAAAATGACTTCCACACTCAGAGAAAGAACTATGGAATTCATTCGCAGAATATTGCAGATCATTTGTGTGTGTGTGTGTGTGTGTGTTGTGTTTTGATTTATTATATGATTTCTTCCACTTATCTTACTTCCCTCTACACAGCATGACTGTTATGAAACCATATTCAGTAGGAAAGTATATGTAGGTCCTATATAGAATTGTTGCCGTTTTTGGGAGGGAGGGAGGTTGGGGGGAAGAAAAGGGGAGGGGAATCTAAGGTTTATGGCAGTAACTGTAGAATATTAAAAATAAAAATAAATCATTTTCTTTCAGTGAAAAAAAAGAAAAAATATTTCTTCAAAAATTAGAATGAAACAGATGGAAGCTAATGACTTCATGATAAACCAAGAAATTAAAAAAGAAAAAACAAAAGAATGAAAAAATGTAAGATACATGAAGTTTCTCATTGGGAAAACAACTGATCTCTGAAGTAGATCCAGGAGAGACAATTTAAAAATTATGGGGCTACCTGAAAGCCATGATCAAAAAAAGAGCCTAGTCATTATCTGTCATGAAATCATCAAGGAAAATTTCTCTGGCATTCTAGAACCAGAGGACAAAATAAATATAAAATTATTTTATTAATTAATGAAATAAATTAAGGTGTGAAAAGGGGATATATTGGAGGAGAAAGGAAGATATGTAATGGGACAAATCATCTCTCATAGAAGAGGGAAGAAAAACTTTTCAAATGGAGGGGAAAGGAGGGGAAGTAAGAAGGAAAAAGTGAAGCTCACACTGACCACATTTCATTTTGCTCAAGGAAATAATAGCATGCATGCTCAATTTGGTATGAAAATCTATCTTACATTACAGGAAAGTAGGGGAGAAGGGGGTAAGCAAGGTAGAAGCATGGTGGAAGGCAGGACAAATGGGAAGAAGGAGCAATTAGAAGTAAGTGTTCTTGGGGAGGGACAAGGTCAAAAGAGAGAATAGAAGAAATGGGAGACAAGGTAAGGTGGAGGGAAATGTAGTTAATCCTATACAACAAGACTGTTAGGGAAGTCATTTGCAAAACTACACTTATATAGGCTATATTGAATTGCTTGCCTTCTCAGTGGGGATGGGTGAGGAGGGAAGAAAAAAGAGAAGTTGGAACTCAAAATTTTAGGAAGAAATGTTGAGAATTATTTTTGCATACAACTGGGAAATAAGAAATATAGATAATGGGGCATAGAAATTTATCTTGCCCTACAGGATAAGAGAAAAGTTGGGGATAGGGGGTGGGAAGGGTGTTAGTAAAGAGGGCACATTTGTAGAAGGGGCAATTGGAATGCAATGTGTTTTGGGGTGAGGGGAGGGGAGAGATGGGGAGAAAATTTGGAACTCAAAATATTGTGGAAATGAATGTTGAAAACAAATAAATGAACTAAAAATACACTCAACAATAAATAAATAAATGGATAAATAAAAGCCCAATGCAAAAACTAGGTGATCCAACAAAGCATAAAACCTCAGTTTAAAGTCTATATTTTGTGTATAAGATGCAACTCACACAAAATCGAAAAAAGACTAATTATCCTTATATGCACTAGCATTCATTTGCTCATACATTCATCATTTAATAAGCATTTGTTATAAGTCTATAATGTCAGGAAACATGGCAGGTACTGGGCCTACTATAACAAAAAAAGCAAATAATTCCTCTTTCAAGAAGCTTCATTATATTAGGCATAAACCTATGTAGAGAAGAATCAATAAAACTGTAGTATAGGGGAAAATTATCATGGAACAAATATAAGCTAATGAATTTATGAGAAACCAAGAAATTACAACAGAAAACCAAAAGAATGAAAAAATAGAAAATAATGTGAATATCCCATTGGGAAAGCAACTAGCCTGGAAAATAGATCCAAGAGAGACAATTTTAAAATTATGGGACTACCTGAAAGCCATGATCAAAAAAAAAGAGCCTAGTCCTAATCTTTCATGAAATGATCTAGGAAAATTTCCCTGATATTCTAAAACCAGAATTCAAAATAATTATTGAAAGAATCCAGTGATCACCTACTGAAAGGGATTGGGAAAGATAAACTCCTAGGAATATTGCAGCCAAATTCCACAATTCTCAGGTCAAGGAGAAAATAAGTTCTAGCAGCTTCTACATTAAGGGATCAAAGAACTTGGAGGATGATATGCCAGAAATCAAAGAAACTAGGATTAAATTTAAGAATCACTTACCCAGCAAAACTGAGTATAATTCTTCAGGGGAAAAATGTTTCTTCAATGAAATAGAGGACTTTCAATTATTCTTGATGAAAAGACCATAGCTGAATAGAAAATTTGCCTTTCAAATACAAGAATCAAGAGAAGTATGAAAAGGTAAACAGGAAACAGAAATCATAATACACTTAGTAAAATTGAATTGTTTACATTCTGACATGGAAAGGTAATTTCTGAAACTCTTGAAACTTTACTCAGTAATTGGCTAGGTGGAGGCATTATACAGATATATCTATAAACAGGGAGTAGAGGGTGAGTTGAACAGGAAGGAATGATATCTAAAATATAAAATTAAGGGTGAGAGAGGAGTTCATTGAGAGAAGAAAGGGAGAAATGGAGTGGGACAAATTATCTCTTTAAAAGAGGCAACAAAACCCTTTTTCAATTGAGGGGAATAGGGGGGAGGTGAGAGAGGAAAAGTGAAGCTTACTCTCATCACATTTGATTTAAGGAGAGATTAAAATATATCTTATACTGTAGGAAAGTAGAGGAGAAGGGGATAAACAGGGTGAGGAGGATGAAAAAAGGGAAGGCAATTGGGAGCAAGGAATAATTAGAAGCTAATATTTTTAGGGAGGGACAAGGTCAAAAGAAAGAATTGAAAAAATGAGGGGTAGGATAGGATGAAGGGAAATATAGTTAGTCTTACACAACATGACTATTATGGAAGTCTTTTTCAAAACTACACTTATGTAGCCTATATTGAATTGTTGGCTTTCTCAGTGGGGATGGGTGGGGAGGGAGGAAAGGGGACAAGTTCAAACTCAAAGTTTCAGGAATGAATGCTGGGAATTGGTTTTTCATACAACTGGGAAATAAGAAATACAGGTAATGGGGTATAGGAACATATCTTGTCCTACAAGAAAAGATAGAAGAAGGGTTAAAAGGAAGGGAGGGGTGTGATATAAGGGTGGGTAGACTGAGGGAAGGGGTAATCAGAATGCACACATTTTGGGGTGGGGAGAGCAGAACGATGGGGAGAAAATTTGGAACTCAAACTTTTGTGCAAATTTATGTTGGAAACTGAAAATAAATAAATAAATATTGACAAAATAAAAATAAATAAATAATCTGAAGTTCTACAAAAAAAAAAATGATTCATGTATGTTAATGGTCAGACATTTTAGAAATGTGTTTATTGACTTTTACTGTTTCTGTATTTTCTTTGAAGTTTGGGGTGTTGTTTCCCCTGAAATGGTGAATGATGCATGTGCTTGGTTGAATGATTGATACATGTGCTTGATTAAAGTGATTGTTAACCCCTCAGGAAAAAAGTTTCAAGCACAGTGCCTGATAATCACTAATCTCTAAGTCCATGTAACATATTAGCTATTTAAAAGTTCATTAGCAAAGTACAAGCTCTGTGTTGTGCGAGATCATATTTCAAGAGGATGATTATTGATGATTTGGAAAAACAGGAAAAATTTTTTTGTCAGTAATTTGGATATAACTTTTCTGATTAACTGTGAGATGTGTTAGCTAGCCCTTGGGCCTTTAGGATTAATGAGATGATTGATTCTTTGAGAAGTTGGTTTGGATACAAATTTTTGGGAGGCAGCAACTGAGTATACATTATAGAAAAGAGATCATTATTAGGGCAAAGTCCTGGGACTTTGAGATAGAAGAACAGTAGAGGTCATCAAATTCAACTCTTACATTTTATATACGAAGAAAATGAAGACAAAAGAGAGAAAGTGACTTGTTCATATTCTGCACAAAGTGTGGCTCAAAGCAAAGGTAAGGGAAGTAATTTTAGGAGAGAATGTGAACATCTCTTTTAAAATAAAGAGAAATGAAGGAAGAGAAGGTGAATGAGAACACCATGACATTTGGAGAACTGAAATTAAAATACTTGCAAAATGACATCGAATTTTATAGTAAAACAGGACGCCATGTTTTCTAACACATGTGAATGTGTTTTGGCTGTAATTGGGTTTGTGTTATTTTGGGACATGAAATGGAAGCAAGTGAAATAAGAATATTAGGAGTGAATGTGCTATTGAGTAGTAGCACTGAATTTCGAATTAGAATATTTAGGGTGGGATTCCGTATTCCCTACTTACTAGCAGGTAACCTACCATCTCTGAGACTCAGTTTCCTTGTCAATAAAATACTAAACAGCTTCTGGATATAAATATTGGATTTCACTCCACTGATGCTGAAGTCAGGACAAGATGATTTCAAACCCAGCCTCAGAGACTTAGTAGCTCTGTGATGCTGGGCAAATCACTCAACCTCTGTTTACCTCAATTTCCTCTACTGCAATGTGGAGGCTCTGCAGAAAGAAATCACAAACTACTTCGATATCTATGCTAAGAAAACTCCAGAAAATGGGGTCACAAATAATTGGACACAGTTTAGAAAAAAATCAGGCAGCTAGGTGGTGCAATGGATAAAATGTGGGGCCTGGAGTCAAAGAGACATGTTGCTGAATCCAAATCTGGTCACAGATGGCAAGTTACTAAACTGTTTACCGCAGAGTCCTGATCAGTAAAATGAACTGAAGAAAGAAAAGGCAAATCACTCCAGTATCTTTGGTAAGAAAGCATCAAATGGGGTCATGAAGAGTAGGATGTGAATGGAAAAATGACTGAACAATAAAGACTGGATGAGCGTAAAGTTCCCTACAATCCCTATTATATATGATCCTTTCATTAGATGCTTCTATTGATCATAGAATTTCTGGGAAATAATGCTTGGTACTTGAGAGGAAAAACAATGATTATACCTATGAAAAAAATAACACCAACACTTACATAACACTTTAAGGTTTTCAAAATGCTTTATGTATTATCTTATTTATATGTACATCAACCCTGTAAATTTGGTGTCATTATTACCTCAATTTTACAAATGTGAAAATTGAGTCTCAAAGAGGTTAAATGACTGTCCCAGGTTCATACAACTAAGTATCTGTGGAAAGTTTTGAAATCAGGTCCTCCTTACTTTAAGTCTAATCATCTATATCTATATCTAATCACTATATCAACTAGCTATTGTGAAATCAGGTTCCAGTGGACTTGCAGAAAGCCAGATTTAAGGCCACCGGACAGGGGGAAAAGAATATCAAGAGTAAAAGGTGAGGAGGTGATCATGAAAACTGGACAGTAAGAACAGAGAAGACAGAAGGATAGCAGCCTTGGAGAAGGGTGAGCACAAGCTGAAAGGACTGTTGTGGCAGTTGGTGAGAGTGTCATTGAGTCCAACTTTTTGTCTGTACCTCTTTCACCAAATTTTGAATACCATTTTTTTTCATGCAAGTTCCCTTCACCACTGGATTACATACATGGGGATAAATTCAGACACTTAGTTTCTTTTCAAAAATACTTGATGCTGCAAATATTTTATATGGCCATTAGTTATGATTTTATCTAAGCATATAAATATGAGATTTGATGTTTAGAGAAGGGAAATTAGCTTGCAGAAGAAATTGCCCTGATTTTCACTTTATAATGGGAACATGAATAGTAAAATTTCTGCAGTTTTAAAGAATGAGAATAGGGAACTATTTATAATGAATAAAGTTAACCAATGAATATTTTATTAAGTGCCTACTATGTTCCAAGCATTGTGTTATGTGTTAGAAGAAAATAGTGCCTCTCTTTAAGGACCTTGCAATTTAATTGGGAAAATATCAGAACAACTACGCATAGTCAACACATATAGATGATAAAAGGAGATGTACTTAAAGTGAAGTATGCATAGCAAAAAAAGAGGAGACTGAAAAAGACTTCTGATAGAAGGTGGGCTTCTACTTAATACCTGAAGGAATCCCAAGAAATGGATGAGATATAGATATGACATATAGACAAGGAGGAGAGGGGAATGCAGTCATGGAGAACAGTTGGTGAACATGCACAGTATTAGGAAATGACTAGGGCAAAGGAAAGGAAGGAGACTAGATTCATCAGATTGCAGAATACAAGAAGTGGAATAAAGCATAAAAAGTTTACAAAGATAAGGAGATAAGATATGAAGGACTTCTAAAATCAAATAAGAAATTTTATACTTGATCCTGGAAGGGGTATAGACAATAGAGCGCTGGCCTTAGTTTCAAGTCTTTTCTCTGACACTAATGGTTGTTACCATGTCAAATCACGTTAACACCTCACTTTCCTATCCCACAGGAGTCAAACATGGGATCTTCTATAACACTCCCAAGTGTGTCTCCTAGATTTAAATATGATTATGAATTATATAACAAACTGAAGAAAAATAAATTAGAAAATAGACAATGTTAATATGCAGTTTTTTAAGTCAATATGTCTCCTGAAGGAATCTTTAGCTTCAGTTTAATAGCACCCGTTTCCATTTGAGGTCAACACCACTTCTCCACCTACTTTCTAAGAATATAAGTTACAGAGAAGGTGCTGGTCTAATTCGGTAAAATAAGTTTCTCACAGAATACCCTGTACAGAAATGATATCATAGGTCTTATAACAAATAAAAAAGAAAAAAAACTATCTTGAACATATAAGGTTTTGCGAGGAAAAAAATAATAATCAGTTAAGTCAATCAGAGAGAAGAATCTTGATAAACAGGATTATATCTAGGTTCACTTTGAAGATACCTCATCATATACCTACAGTCCAAGACCTATCCAACTCTTTATTTATACAAATGGCTTGATACAACTGCTCTGGTTATTCCAGAGCCTTTAATTTTGCCTTACACCTGTTGTGTTCATGCAACAAGCCCTAACATCCTTCTTTTTCTTCCTTCTTCTGCCCTTCTGTCACTGAGTTATTTTTGCAAGAAAAATAAAGTGCAATGAAGGACAGTATTCTAAGGGTAGGGTGAAAACCTAGGATGATTTGACCAGGAAGAGAATTGGAGACAGAATTGCTCTATTTCACAGTAAACTTTAAACCGTAAAAGCAAAATGAAGAAATCTCGGAATTTCCATGACATTTCATCTAGCTTTTTAAAGCTAGATTAGTCATAGAAATAAAGAGAATATGAATTTCTGGAGTATAGAAACTATTACATTTTACCTTCGTATTTCCAGGGCCTGGGATGCAAAATGACAGACACATATTGGGAAGCTAATATTTTTCAAATTGAATTGCCTTTCATTGAAATAAAAAGATTTCTACACAAAAAGATAGAGAGTATTGTACTATTATTTGTCAATTGGTTGCTTTTTCAGTCAAGTTCAATCCTTCATGACCCCATTTGGAGTTTTCTTGGCAAAGATATTAGAATGGTTTGACATTTCCTTCACTCAGCTCACGTTTCAGATGAGGAAACTAATTTAATTGACTTGATCTGGGTCACATCGCTAGTAAGTGTCTAAGGCAAGATTTGAACTCAGGAAGAGGATTTCCTGACTCTGGACTGAACACACTATCCACTGCACCACGTGGCTACTGTTACTGTACTAGAGGATATTATAAGAATAGACTTCAGAAGCAATTTTGACTCTATTATACTTAATTGGATTGTCTTCTTTGTGGATACTCTTATTCCCACATTCGAGCCTTTCTTTTTCTGAAACTTATGTTCTTGTTCTACCCCCAAAATAACCCTCCTGTCCCAATTTTTCCGTAGAATTCTTTATTCCTCCCTAGCAAGAGAATGGGCTAAAAGTAGAGGACTCTGTGAGAACTGAGAACCAAGGCTACAGAAGAGAGAACCCAGACACTTAGAAAGATATTTGCAGGGAATGCCAATAGAACCAGAGAAAGAAATGGCAAGGATATATGGAAGAGGTTGGGTCTTGCTAACAAGATGCCAAATCATATGTGAAAGCAGAGACAAGCTCCTGGAAGAGAAAGCTCAGATGGGAAGGGAGTTGACTGGTTTGCATAGCTGGTTTTTTATGCTGCAACATCAAATTGTCATTTAGAAGAGCAAGCTAGAAAGTCTCAGGTGATAGAATAAAATCTATTTTTAGTTTAACTCACAAAAAGCAGTGAAAAGTTAGTAATAGGAAGCAGAATACAGCCGTTGCACAGGCTGGCCTTGATTGGGATCCAAGTATTCAGAATCTATATATTTTATTTCTTTACTGTAGCTTTTACTATACAGCGACAAATGCAGCATTAGGTTTTTTTTGTTTTGTTTTGTTTTTTATTTATGCCCATGGGGAAAACAATCACCATGATAACAGACCATGTGTTAAGTACTTAGCCAAATATTCATTACATTTTGCAAATTACAAATATTAATTTTTTTAGCTATATATGGTTTTGTTTCTATCTCCATGTTATGAAGGAGAGACAGTTATTACATTACTATTGTTTAATGATATTGCCTTCACCTTTAGGGCAAAGTATTTTTGAATTATATAGTTCAATTGAGGGGTTTCTTTATTCCCAAAGAAATGGAAAGATTGATTTCATCTGGTTTTCCAACAGATGAATAAGTAAACTACCAAATATGTTTCTGTCTCCCTTTACTCTACTCATCCTTAAAATTCATGCACAGAATGACATGATACATCGCCTTATACACCATGAACATTGATGATACATTTTGGAAAGTTTCTATTACTATGAATGCATATGAAATAAATGAAGTTCAAAATGAATATGATCATCTGTATTAGTGTAGTGATAACTTAAATGGGGAGATCTTTTCTATTTATTAATGGGCCCATGTGCCCTAAATGGATCTCATGAAAGTCTGAGTAACATGGAGCCTTTTGTTGGAGGAGTCTGATGAACAGTTGGGTCAGAAAAGGTAAAGCAGGAAGGGTGGAATAGGAAGAGATGGACCAGCAGCAGAGCTGAGAGGACATATGATCATGAGAGCAGTCAGAGCTAGGAAGCATGAAGGCAAGCAGGTTGCTGGCTACCATGAGTGAAGGATTTGTTTCTGATTTTATTTAATAGGGCCTGCTTGTAATTTGTTTAATGGAAGTGGTTTGTAGGAAGTGTATCAGGGGTAGGCTTGGGGATGGTGTTGTCCTCTGAATTGTTATTATGTGTATATTTCTGCTACTATTTGGATTTGGCTTTCTGGTGTCTGAAAAAAATTTTCGGTTTTGTCTGCCATAGGGAGAGTCAGTTATATTTTGTGATTCAGAATTGCACCAGGATATTCCTGGCCACCATAGTCACTGTGAATATAGCATTGGCACTACAAATGGCAAGAAGGGTAGAATTGCAAAATATCAGACCTCTGCTTGGAGACAGAAAAAATTTAAAGGGAGAAATGGAAATGCCACGGTGGGAGGATTTTCTTTATTCCTCCCTAGCAAGAGAATGGGCTAAAAGTAGAGGACTCTGTGAGAACTGAGAACCAAGGCTACAGAAGGGAAAACCCAGACACTTAGAAAGATATTTGCAGGGAATGCCAATAGAACCAGAGAAAGAAATGGCAAGGATATATGGAAGAGGCTGGGTCTTGCTAACAAGATGCCAAATCATATGTAAAAGCAGAGACAAGCTCCTGGAAGAGAAAGCTCAGATGGGAAGGGAGTTGACTGGTTTGCAAAGCTGGTTTTTTATGCTGCAACATCAAATTGTCATTTAGAAGAGCAAGCTAGAAAGTCTCAGGTGATAGAATAAAATCTATTTTTAGTTTAACTCACAAAAAGCAGTGAAAAGTTAGTAATAGGAAGCAGAATACAGCCGTTGCACAGGCTGGCCTTGATTGGGATCCAAACACAGGCCAGAGTGGGGAGGACGAAAGACTACAAAGGAAGTAAGAAAATCAAGGGGCCTACACAGTATTTGAGGAGGTAATTGAGGATTTTACCCAACAGGAGGTCACAGATATTTTGAGTTGGTTCACCCAAAGAATTGGAAAATTATTGGTTTCTAGGATGGTGAGAATCAGTGAAAAAACATATATTTCCTGGAGAAAGAAGTGTCAGTAGATTCCAAGTCAGAGTAGATTCACAAGAAAAGCATTGTTTACTGCTCTATTGAGAGCAGGGATAGATTTTGGAAGAATAGACATTTCAGCTAATGAACTATATAAAATGCATCAGTGAATGAAGCTTAATTTTAGACTGAGCAGAGAAATGAGAACTGCCCCTATAAATCTTCCTGAAATATTGTATCCAAGTTCATCACACCTGTAGGCAGAATGGAAATTTGGCCAGGCCCCAGCTGAGATTAAAATGGGTATTCCTCTAATCAGAATGATGACTCCAAAACTTCAAATTGGAAAAAAAAATAAACAACAGAAAATGAGGCTGATAGTGAGGTTCATGTATTCCAGAAGCATGCTTGACCCATATCTACCCTGCTGCTTGTTATTGTCTCCTTGTTTCTTTTTGCTTTTTGTCAGTTAACCTTTTTCTCAGATTTGTTTTCTGCAGACTTAAAATCCTTCACCCCCAGATGCCTGATCACTTAAGCCGGATGTTACCCCCTGCCCAATGTACTTTGTCATTCCTTGACCTGGAGTTGATCAAGTTCCAGATGCCAGCTGAGGAACTGACCCCTTGAATGGGACCTTTTGGGGCAGGGACAACTCTATTTCCATTTCCAGCAGGAAGTAGCTATGGAAGAAGATACCTTCACTCCATTCCTCAAGATTTTGGGCACATTCCTTCAAGGGGGGATTGATAGAGTGGTTATGCTTATGCCCTACCCTAAGATGTTGTTTTATATGCTTATTATCTGTGATACTTGTTATATTGTTGTATAGTTCTGTTGATACCTCTTGCTTACGATACTGTTCATATGCTTATTTTCTGTTATCCTTGTTGAAGTTCGTTGATACCAGTTGCCCCACAGGCCTATGTAATGAATATGAAAGATCTTGTAACCATACATAATAATAATTTAAATGGGAAGACCTTTCCCATTTATTCATAGGCCCATGTGACCTGGCTGGGTCACACTGAGATTTGAGTTACATAGAGCCTGTGGTAGGAGGAGTTTGCTGAATAAGTGGATCAGGAAAGGTAGAGGCAGGAAGGGTGGAACAGGAAGAGACTGATCCAGAGCAGAGTTGAGAGGAAAATCGGTTATAACAGCGGTCAGAGCTAGGAAGGATGCAGGCAAGCAGGTAGCTGGTTCGTGGGAGTGAAAGGGCTTGTTTGTGATTTTGCTTAAGGAGGCCTTCTTGTGACTGGTTTGTGGGAAGCTTAGCAGGGGAGGAGTGGGATGATGTAGTCCTTTGCATTCTTATTGTGTATAGACTTTTGTTACAATAAGGGATTTCTCTTTCTGGTATCTCAATAAATGCTTTGGTTCTGTCTTCCATGTGGAGAGTCTATTGTATTTTGAGATTCAGAATTGTGTCAGAATGTTCATGACTGCTGTAGATGTTGTGAATATGGCATTGGAGCCACAATGAGCTAAACTTCAGACCGTTCATTTTACGAAAATGATCCATTTTAAAGCTGTTAAAAATAATGTTTTCTTGAGAGTTAAAGGAGAACTCTGGATTTTTAAATGTCATAGTTCACCACCAACATTTCAAGGAATATTGAATTAATAACTATAAATAAGTAAAGAAAGTCTTTTTCACGGGTGGTAAATTCATCCCTTACATTTTGGTGCCAGTAATTTGGTTTCCTTCTTTCTATTTTTAATGATATCAATAATAGTTGTTTTTTTATATATATAAAACCAGGTTTTAGTTCTTTCTTCTCTCTCTCTCTCTCTCTCTCTCTCTCTCTCTCTCTCTCTCTCTCTCTCTCTCTCTCTCTCTCTCTCTTTCTATATATATATATATATGTATATATATATATATATATATATATATATACATATATATATATAGTTTCATTGAACTCTCCTTTGATTTTCAGAATTTCTAATTTGGTGTTTAATTGGAAAATTTTAATTTGTTACTCTTTTAGGCTTTTTAGTAGCATGAGCAATTCACTGACCTCATCTTTCTCTATTTTATTCATTCTACAACTGAGAGATACAAAATTACCCCTAAGAACTCCTTTGGATTCATGCCATAAGTTCTGGTATGCTGTCTCATTTTCATTATTCTGTTGATGCAGTTATTCATTGTTTTTGTGATTTGCTGATTGACCCACTCAATCTTTAGGATTAGATTATTTAGTTTCCAATCAATTTTCATCTATCTTTCCACGGCCTTTTACTGCATGTAATTTTTATTTTGTCATGATCTGGAAAGGAAGCATTTAGTAATTCTGCCTTTCTGTAGCAGATTGTGAGATTTTTTTATTCCCTCATGCCTGTTGTAGGTGACATGTACTGTTGAGAAAAGGTAAATTCCTTTCTATCCCCATTCAGTTTTCTCCAGAAGTCTACAATATTTAACTTTTTAAGATTCTATTCACCTCATTAACTTCTTTCATATTTAGTTTGTGGTTAGATTTACCTAGTTCTGAGAGTGAGAGGTTGAGGCCTCCCATTAATATATTTTTGTTGTTCATTGCTTCTTTAACTCCCTTAACTTCTCCTGTAAGTATCTGGATGCTATAATGCTTGTTACATAAATATTTAGTATTGATGTTACTTTATTGTGTATAGTACCTTTTAGTAGGATACAGTTTCCTTCCTTATTTAATTTAATTAGGTATATCTTTGCTTTGGCATTTTTTTTGAGAGCAGGATGGCTAACCCTGTTTTTTTTTTTTTTTTTTTTACTTCAGTTGAAACATAACATACACTGCTCTAGCCTCTCACCTTTACTTTGTGTCATCTTTCTGCTTCAAAAGTGTTTCTTGTGAACAATATATTATGGGATTATGTTCTGTAATCTGTTTTGCTCTCTGGTTCCATTTCATGAGAGACATCATCCAGTTCGCATTCACAGTTATGATTACTGTGCCAATCTCTCCATTTATGTTTTTCTCTCTCCTTTCTCCCTTTTCCTCTTCAAGTGTTTTGCTTCTGGCCACTCCCTTCTTCCATCTGAACTCCCTTTTATCAGTAAACTCTTTATTTCCTTTCCCCTTCTAATTCCTACAGGGGAAAATAGATTTCTGTACCAAATGCGTATTTCATTCTGTCTTTGAGTCAAACATTATGAAAATAAAGGTGAAACAGTGCTTGCTGCCTTCCCTTCTTTCCCTTTACTGTAATAAGTCTTGAGATGTTGAGTGTGTTCCGGCCTGGATGAGAACCAGTACCAGTACCAGTACCTTTGGTGTGATAGCTGCCCAGCCCTTTTCAGGGTTCTCCCATCTTTTGGTGTCTACCTATTTCACATACTTTTCACCTTTGGCTCCAAGAAGTTGCAGCATACTCAGTGGCCACACCCCGGTAAACAATTTCAGCAGACAGGCCAAGTAACCAAAGTAATCAAAGGTTCTCAAATGCATTGGTGAATTAGAGGGGTCTGTACCCCAAGCATGTGAAGACTTCATCTGATGAAATGGGTGAATGGGAACAATTTTTCCAAAGGCCATTAAGGCAGATGAAGCAGGTGATGTGGAGCCCTTAGAGCTTGGTTAGACATTGAGGATGCATGGAACATGTGCACACTAATAGGCAATGCAAAATCCAGTAGACCTGAAAGAAGAACTGCTCTTGTTGCAAGAGAACTCAACAGGTATTGCATGCTAATAGCAGACCTGAGTGAAAGAAGATTAGCAAATGAAGGCCATCATACAGAGGTTGGAGCTGGATACGCCCTTTTCTAGAATGCACACAGTGAAGGGGAGCAATGTGAAGTTGGTGTGGGTTTTGCAATCAAAACAAATCTAATCAGCAAGCTGGCATGCCTGCCAAAAGGAGTGAATGACAGGCTCATGACAATGTGATTGCCACTCACAGGAAAATGCCATGCCACCATCATCAGTGCCCATGCTCCCACCATGACAAACCCTGATGAAGTCAAAGAAAACTTTTATGAACACCTAGAGACACTTATCATCATTTGCCAAAAGAAGACAAGCTTATAATTATGAGGGATTTTAATGCTACACTGGGTTCAGACTATCAGACTTGGCAGGGAGTCCTAGGGAGAAATGGAGTTGGAAACAGTAACAGCAATGGTCATTTACTGCTGAAGACTTGTGCATCACATGACTTTCTCATCACCAGCACTTTCTTTCATTTACACAAACCCAATAAAACTTCATGGATACCTCCTCATAGCAAACACTGGCATCTAATAGATTATGTGACTGTAAGGAGAAGAGACAGACAAGATGTGAAAGTGAGAGAGGCAATGTGTGGTGCAGAGTGCTGGACTGATCATGGACTTGTCCTTTTCAAGTTAAATATTTGCATTCATCAAAAGCACCGACCCTAACGCAAAATGACTACAAGAAGAATTAATGTCAACAAATTTAGAGCTCTTCTTTGAGTGTGAACAGTTTGCTACTCACTTGGAGGGAAAGTTAAGCCAGCACATAGTTGGCAATAATAGAGCAGGAAAACAGTGGACAGCATTCAGATATTAGGTGTACAGCACTGCATTTGCTCATCTGGGTCAGAACACTCACAAACACCAAGACTGGTTTGAGGAAAATGATGGGGAAATTCAGAAGCTCCTAAATGAAAAATGAGAACTCCACAGGCTTTACCAACAGGATAGCTCATCCACCTATAAGAAGGCAGCATTTAATTCCATGAAAAGCAAAGTACAAGCAAAGCTTAGAGAGATGTAGGATTCCTGACTCAGTAAGAAGGCTGGTGAAATTCAGTTTTATGCTGATAGTAACAATCCAAAGTGCTCTTTCCCTGAAAGCTATTTATGGACCAAAAACCTATGGTGCATCACAACTACTCAGTGCTGATGGAGCCACATTGATCAGTGATAAAGATATGATCCTAGAGAGATGGGCTGAACACTTCCATAGTGTTCTCAACAGACCATCATCAATCAATGCTAAGGCCATTGACTGTTTACCTCAGGTTGAAGTCCTTAGCTGAACTTCCAACAGAAGAATAGGTTTTGAGGGCCATTAGACTCCTCTCATGTGGCAAAGCACCTGGTGCTGATTCTATTCCAGCTGAGATTTACAAGGTTGGGGGACCATTGCTCATACAAAAGGTGACTGAAATTTTCCAGGTTATGTGTCAGGAGTAGGTTATCCCCCAGGAGTTCAAGAATATCTCCATTGTCCATCTCTATAAGGGTAAAGGGGATAGACTGTTTTGTGACAATCACAGGGGGCTCTCTCTCTTAGTTGTGACTGACAAAATTCTTGCCAGAGTCCTCCTTAATAGGCTGAACCTTCATCTGGAAGATGATCATGTACCTGAGAGCCAGTGTGGCTTCAGAAAAGGCCAAGGAACAGTCGATATGGTGTTTGTTGCCTGACAACCCAGGAGAAATTCCAGGAGCAGAACAGAGGTCTGTACACAACGTTTGTAGATCTGACCAAGGCCTTTGACACTGTTAGTCATGAGGGATTATGGAAAATTATGTCAAAATTTGGTTGCCTGGAGAAGTTCATCAATATTTTATGTTAATTTCATGATGACATGTTTACCTGAGTTCTGGATAATAGACAAAGCTCTCGTGCCTTTCCAGTCACGAGTAAAGTGAAACAGGACTTTTTACTTACTTCCATGGTTTTTAGCATGACATTTTCAGCCAACAAATGCTTTCAATGAGGATGAACACGACATAAAGGTCAACTACCACACTGCTAGCACGTTCTTCAATTTGAAAAGGCTACAAAACAAGACCAATGTGGAGGGAGTGATGGTGCATGATTTTCTCTTTGCAGATGATTGTGCAGTCAATGCATCTTCTGAAGTTGAAATGCAACAAAGTATGGATCAATTCTTTGCTGTCTGTGGTAATTGTGGCCTAATAATTAACACCAAGAAAACACAGGTCCTCCATCATCCACCATCACACCATCCATACCTGTAACCATCAGTTACAACAAATGCAGAAATTTTGAATGCCGTGGATAAGTTTACTTACCTTGATTGTGTACTTTCCCGGGATGTACACGTCGACAATGACATCATAGCATGCATTGCCAGAGCTAACTTAGTGTTTGGGAGGCTACAAAGAAAGGTTTGGGAGAGAAGAGGTATTAGACTGACTACCACATTGAAGGTCTACAGATACATTGTGGTGACCTCACTGTTACATGCATTGTGGTGACCTCATTGTTACGTGCTTGTGAAACATGGAGAGTCTACCAGCACCATGCCAGGAAACTGAATCGCTTTCATTTGGACTGTCTTAGGAAGATTCTGAGGATCATCTGGAAGGAAGCCCTTGCTTGAGTTGCATTGTCAAGGGTTCTAACTATGCTTCAGAGAGTGCAACTCTGATGGACTGGTTACACTATTTGAATGCAAAGTGTACATTGCCAAAAATACTGCTTTATGGAGAGCTTGCATGGCTTAGGTGATCACATGTGGTCAGAAGAATCGATACAAGGACACTCTCAAGGTCTCTGTCAAGAACTTTGTATTTGACTGTGCAACATGTTAGACATTGGCACAGGACCGCTCACTATGCTGTGAACACATCAGAAATGCTGTTGTGCTCTATAACCAAGCAGAATTGAGATAGCACAAATTAAACCCAGGATGCACAAATTTGGGATATCCACCGCAAATATTCACATGGACTAGCTGTACCCAAACTGTGGTAGAGCATTGTGACCTTATATTGGTCTGATCAGCCAGTTGGACACACTGAAATTTCACTTTACAATGGTGATGTCATTTTGGTCCTCTACGAAGATGAAGGACAACAGTCATATGTATATGCATATGTACATGTACATTTATATGTATAAATACACATGAATGTGTATATGGATATGTGTGTATACCTATATGAATACCTATACGTCTATATCTTTATATCTATGTGTGTACATATGTGCATATATGTATGTATACACATACATACACATAAACATACAATGCATATATACACACATGTGCATATGTATATGTGTGTATATGTACATATGTATAAATGCATGTATAGGTATGTTTGTATATGTGTATATATATGCAGGTATATGTACAGGTATAGTTATAGGTATAGATATAGGTGTAGGTATAGGTATAGATATAGGTGTAGGTATAGGTATGTGTAGGTATAGGTGCAGGTTATATGTATAGGTTTATATGTGTGTGTGTGTATAAATTTTAATTCATCACACACTTCCAGAAACAAAATTATCAGGCATCCACATGGGTCTTTTGGACCCAGTCTCAGGACTGAGCCCTCATTGGACTCTTCACTGTTACCCAGATTTGATTTGCTACTATTTCTGAAATTGGAAGAAAGATCACATTCCCTTCTGAGAGGACGTAGATTGACTAAAACAATGCCAGCTGAAGGAAGCCATTAAAGCAGGAATTTATTTGTATATAGGTATATGCACATGTACAGAAATATATGTACATAGCTCATGCATATGGGTGTGTGTGTATGTGTGTTTATGAGTGTGTGTGTGTGTGTGTGTGTATGGAGGGTACTTTCAAGTTTTAAGATCCTAGTGACTTTAGTGACTTTACAACAAAACAAGTACCTAAAGTCCTAATTCAAATCTTTATAAGGTAAAGAGTTTGTTGCAAAAGCTTTAATTTCTCTTAGGAAAATTGTAGATTACGATGTAACATTTGTTCTTGGTGTGTCATTGGCATTCCTACCTCAGGGAATGGCTACAGTTTATTAATATCAGCATAAATTTATTAATTCCGAATTTAATACATTTCTGCTTTTTGTTCATATGTCTCCAATGTCATAGACATGAGAAGGATATTGCCAAAAATTGAGGAGAGGGGAAGAGGGCACTTACGTCAACTAAGAGCATTTCAGGAGTCTCTTTTATGGAAGCATTAAAATTCAGATTCTTTTTCCTTCCAATGATTATAAAGAGAGCAGAAAGAGCAGCTGCCTGATCCATTTTCATGGGAATGTTATGATCTCTGCAATTCAATTGTCATCCTCTTTCCTCTTACTGCTGCCAGAATTAGGAATAGGACATCACTGAGAAAGTTTAATAGAAATGAAATACTACTTAGCAGTCCATCTTAGGTTTTATCTTATTGATTCAAATTCACTTTTCATTTCATAAAGATAAAAACAAGTTTATCACGGCACATTTTGTGAAAATGACAAGTTGTCTGTCATTTCACTAATGCAAAAGATACCTCCTGAAGTCCCTGAAATTGACCTACAAATAACTGCATTGGTTAAAAATGGTATCATTTCTCGAAAGTAAAAGCATGTCTTTGATTAAAGGATGATTTTCTTCTTATTCATTTATAGCTATTTAACTTCACACACTTTGGCTGATACAAACTTTAACTTTATCTGTTAAAAATATTTTTTTTCAATAGTTCATTTCAGTATTTTCCTTTGCATAATGTGCTTTAGAAGTAAATTAATTACTATGAAATTATTAATTTTTCGTTTTTAATTGCCACTAAATAATCCCTCTGTTTATCAATTAAGGAAAATAAAAATTATTTCTATAAATTTTTTGATCCCAGTCTGTGTGCACCTCTTTGTCTATCTTTGAATATTGATCTAGCCAGGAGAAATAATGAATTAGACTTTTTTCTTAGATTTTTCCCCTCAAAAACCAGTTTGGCACATTTTCCAGATCTGTTCAGAAGGATATTTGAGGCGAGTTGTGTTTTCCTGCTGCCTACTTCTCAAATATCTTGGTTCCACTTATCATTGGTGTAATGTCAAGTAAAATTAGGATCTTGACTGTTTTTGTTTTAACATAATCACGTGCCTGATTGAATCTTGCCTTTATCAATCAAGAATCTTTACTAGTAGTAGAGAAACAAGAGGTTTTTAACTAGAAACAGTATATATATTTATATTATTAGTGTGATTAAGGATCTTCCCCACCCATTAATGGGCCTACCCATTAAGGGGAGTTTCATTAGGGAAGATTTGTAGGAACATGCATAGCTTTTGTTAATGAGGCACTGGCTCTCAAGGGTTGGAATGCCCTCTGAATCTAAAAAAGATATAAATACTCTGAGAGTGAGGTTTTACTTTGGGGCTTAATTTTTCATAGGAAGGTTTGTTTGCCAGATGAGGACTCTGGGAAGCTGCTAAGGAGCCCCCTGGCTTTCAGAATCCAGATATTGTGCTTCTCTCTATGGTAACAATGGTCAGACAGATGGGGTCCACTTGTCTGTTGAATTCAGGAAGAAGAATCGATGTCTGTTGGTCTTTTGGTTTCTCTGTATTTTCCTTGAAATTCAGGGTGCTGAATCCTTGAATGAACAGAATGATATATGTACTTGGTTAAATGAATGCTATATGTGCTTGATTAAAGTGATTTTTAATCCCTCAAAAGTTGCCTTTTCTTTTATGAATGCGATCTAAGAACCTGCAATAGCAGGCCCCATGTATGTTGGGATCTTTACTGTTAAAATTGGATAAGTTTTTAAAGGCTTCTTATTTTCTTCTCATATCTTCATCATGGGTGGATTACTTGAATAATTGAAGCCAAATGTAAAATGGGCTCAAATATGAGAGGAAGCACTTGCTGTTTCTCCTTCTAAGAAGTTATGTGAGTGTTCAGTATTGACTGAGTCATATTCCTACATAGCTATTTTCAAAAAATTATAATTTTGTTGTTATTATTGTTATGGCTATATGTCTTTCATGATGTTCAGAAATAACAAAGGGAAAAGTCATTAACTTGATACTGCTTTATCATATTAAAGTTTATATAGACTATTATGTAACTGGTAAAATAACAATTTATTGTAGTTCATGCAGTTAATTAGCATTTATTCAACACCTACTATTATATGCCAGGTACTATAGAAACTCGTACAAAGAAAGGCAAAATATGGCCCTTGTCTTTAAGGAGCTCTCAGTATAATAACTGAGTAAAATTGTTATTTCTCTTTTGTAGGCTATCACTCAAATGCAAATTGGTTATCTACAATTTTATAATGGGAACTCCTTATCTTTAATAAAGTAGCAGATGAAAAATTCCTAAAGCAAAAATAAAAACCTCAAACCTTCTTTGAGCATTCAGGAAAGAAACCGTCTTGGTGCAAAGATATCATTATAAACAAAATTGCTGTCTGTAGCTATTCAGATATATCATTAATGTATAAACATTTAGTAACATGCTGAATAGAGTTTGTCATATCAACTATTCATATTCTTCAAACTACCTGATAACAAAAACTTTCATAATGTAAAAATTCAACTAAATAAGTGGAAATTTTAAAGGAACTACTGAGATCTATGTCATCCTAGTTGTACTGTCTGATATTATTGCTTTCTGAAAATACATAGAACAAGATTATGAAGGATGATCATACATCCCAATACTCTTATTCATTTTTAAAATCAATTAATTTATCTTTGAAAGTATTCTTCAGATCATTTAGAGCAAAAAATACCGAATAATCACTTGTCATCAAAACAATGAAATATGGATTCCTCAGACATGAGATGATAAAAGTTTGTATCTAAAATATATAAGAAAGTAATTCAAGTTTAGAATACAGCAATTCACTAACAACTATATACACGTAGGCAGTTTCCAAAGGAAGAAATATAATTTATCAAAATTCATTTGCAGAAATTTTTCTGAAATCAAGTAATTATTTAAAAATAAAGAATTTAATAAATAAATGCTTAAATAAAGAATTATAAATCTTACAATGCCATCAACTGAGAAAAGATAAATGACAAAAGAGAACAAATACTGCACAAAAACAGATACACTAGTGCCCTATTGCTGAAGGTATTAATGAATCAAATTAAATTGTATCCTCTGGCTACTTTTTAAAGAGGTCTTTTAACTGAATAGACATTACCTCACCCTAAGTGCATATCTGAAAAAGTCTTAGGCTAAAAGGATTGCATCCTGAGCCATTTCCAGTCATCCTGATGAACATCTGGTCACTAGATCCAGATGTCTCAGGAAGAGAAAGTGAGTCTGGTGACCTTGCACAGTCCTCTCTCAATCAAAACAAAGCCAAAAGCAAGTCATGCCATCATCTCCCTGATGTCATGGCCCTCTTTGAAAATGAAGGATGAGCAAGCAACAACAATTGAACCAGCTATTCCAAATTTGGAAACATGTTGCAAGAGTTAATAAAATTTCCACGTACTTTGACTCCATAATGTCACTATTAGTTCACCACCTCCAAACAGATGAAAGAAAGATGAAACATACATGTGTGTAAAATATTTATATCATTTCCTTTCACAGGAGTCCAAAAGTTGAAAACGAAGAAGAGGCCCACCTATTAGAAAATTGTATTGTGTGGTTCCTGCTGTTTGTCCTTCATTTTTAAAGAGGATCATGCTATCAAGAAGGTAATGTCATGAGTTTCAAGTGAATTGGATTTAAATGAGGGATTGCTGTGCAGAGACATTGGCCCGAGAATCTCTTCTGGAGAAATCTGAATCCAGTATGACTAGAGATGGCCAAAGATGAAATGATATGAATGCAATGGATAAATAATGTACCATGAGAAATTAAAGGAAATGGTGAATTTTCAAAAATTTGGAAGAAACCTATTAAATTATTGAGTAAAGTAGAAAAAGGAACTATTAGAATTATTTATATAACTTCAACATTTAATTATTTTTTTTAATTTTATCTTTCATTTGGCATTTTGCTTTTCCTTAATTACATTTAATTCAATTTTTAACATTAATTTTTAAAACTTTGAGTTCCATATTTTCTCCCTTTCTCCCTACCAAATTTCCCCCTGCATTGATAAGGCAAATAATTAGGCATAAGCTATACATGTGTGGTCATGCAAAACACATCCATAATAGTCATGTTGTGAAACAAAACACAGACCAAAAAACCTCAAGAAAATAAAGTAAAAAAAACCTCTTTCAATCTGTATTCAGAAACTGTCACTTCTTCCTCTGGGTATGGAAAGCATTTTGCATTTGAAGTCCTTCAAGAATTTTCTTGGATCATTGCATTGCTGAGAATAGCTAAGTCGTCCACAACTGATCATATTACATAATTACTTTTACTTTGTACATAGCACATTTCACTTTGCATCAGTCGATGAAAGTCTTCCCAGGTTTCCTGCTCATTTCCCAGAGTTCAACAGTACTACATCATAATCACACCCTTTGACATGTTTAGACATTCCTTAAATTATTGACCTCCCCTAAATTTCTAATTATCTAGCCCTTAGGGCAGCTAAGTAGTACAGTGGATACAGCACCAGTGAAAGAGTCAGGAGGACCTGAGTTCAAATCTCACCTCATACACTTGACATTCACTACCTGTGTGACCTTGGGCAAGTCACTTAACCCCAATTGCTTCATCCTGGGTCATCTTCAGTCTTCCTGATGAATATCTGGTCACTGGATTCAGATGACTCTGGAGGAGAAGTGAGGCTGGTGATCTGCACAGCCCTCCCTCACTCAGTACAAAGTCAAATGCAAGTTATGTCATTATTTCTCTGATGGCATGGTCTTCTTCGGCAACGAAGGACGAACACACACATCTAGCACCAGAAAGGAGGTGCTATAAATAATTTTATATGTTTATATCGTTTTCCTTTTTTATCCCTTTTGGGATACAAACGTGGTAATGGTATTGCTAGGTCAAAGGGTATTCATGGTTTTATATCTGTTTGGGTATGGTTTCTTGTTACTCTACAGAAGGGTTGAATCAGTTGACATCTCTACCAACAATGCATTAAAGTCTCATTTTTTTTCATCCCCTCCAAATTTGTCGTCTGCCATTTCTGTCATATTAGCCAATATAATAGGTATGAGGTAGTATACCAAAATTCTTTAATTTTCATTTCTCCAATTTTTATTGAGAGTACTTTTTATGTGACTATAAAGAGCTATAACATCACTTTAGAAAAGACAGCAGAGAACACTATGATTTATGTCATGAGAAATCACAAGTCCAAAAGCCCAAAGATGAAACATGCCATGCACCTCTTGCAGGAGAGGTGATAAACTTAAAATATAAAATGTTATGTGTTTTTTACATGGCTGATAAGGGAACTTGATTACTGCACTGAATTTTTCACATCTTTTTCACTTCTCATTCTTCATTCCTCAATGATAAAAATAAATATATTTAACAAATTGAAGAATTAGTTAATGACAAACATCCCCATTACCATCAATATTCATTTTGTTTATTCCCAAAAGAAATTAAACAATTTTGTGAGTGTTGGATAAATGGAATTAAAATGAAATATTTTAATATTGGTAGAACATGTATGAAATCCTACAGAATTATAAAGATTCGTACTGTTTGCTGCATCAGAGAAAATTTTACTAAATTTATATTGCTAGGATACTATGAGATTCATTTTTTCCCCTCTGGATATAGAGCAGTTACAATCCTTTTGGTGGCTGAACAATAACCTGGTCATATTTGTTTCAAAAATAGTACACAGTATTTCTGCTACTTGCTAATTTACATGGTCATTTTCAGCTTTGTCTTTTACTAAAGTTGGCACTGTAGTAAGGGAACCATTTGTTAATATTTCAAGTTGTTTGTTGTTGTTAGCAATACTCTATTAGAAATTCTGTATTTATTGACTTTCACTTTTTTCCCTTATTTTCTTCCCTTATTTTTTACTTTGAAAAATATTATGCTCCATTCATTTCTCCATGTTCACCACTTCCTCCCAAAAGTGGATACTGTTTTCAGAGCCTAATACTCTAAAACTCATATTTAGCTTTTTTTAAAAGCAATTTGAACGTATTGAATAATAAAGACATTAAGTGACTTTGAAGGAAGATGAAGTCATTAAGCAACAGACATAAAATATTTCACACAGAAGAAAGCCCCTTTGCAAATATATTTCAGAGCAATAGGAATATGAAATTGGCATGCTGAACTGAAAAAGAAAAGGAATTGTAGGTGGTTGGGTTAAAAAACAAACAAATAGACAATGATGACAACCCTCATTTTGAATAGAAGGCTCTGGTTGAGGTTGAAAGATTTTGATTCATCATCTAAACTTTTATTTTAACTGCTTTAGTCCACAATTCCTTGCTCTACCATTTGTTTGGCTACTAGGTGTTACAGTGGATGAAGTGCCAGGCCTGGAATCAGGAAGACACATCTTCTTGAGTTCAAATCTGGCCTCAGATATTTACTGGCTATGTTACCCTGGGCAAGCAACTTAATCAAACTGCTTCAGTTTTCTCTTATGTACAACGAACGGGAGAAGGAAATAGCAAACCACTCCATTACTTTTGCCAAGAAAATCCCAAATATAGTCATGAAAAGTCAGATATAACTGAAAAATGAATGGACAATACCTCATGTTAATGCAATTTAAAAGTATATGTTGTATCTAGACCCGAAGCTCATTTTACAAATTATAAATGAAATATTTGGTTCACATGTCTTAGCAGAAATGAATCTCTGATCAATATATCAGATTAATTAAATCCACTTTAAATTTGTTAAAATGTAGCCATCATTTCCAAGCATATAATGATAAAATTGTTGCCCTGATTTTCCCTAAAATGTGTAGTCTCCATTTTGTGATAAAATTGTAGATTGAGGATAATGTTATGAATAAAAATAAAATTTTATTTATCTCTTTTGCCTTTTTAAAATAAAATTTCACTGACTTTTTCAGTTGCTTCTCAAAAAATCTGCTTAAAAAATTGGAATTCTTCTTGTCTAACATATTTTATTGGAAATATACATATATGTACATGTGTTATATGATATTCATTTATCTACCTGAATGCATGTATGTTTCAGTATATCTAGAAAACACGTAAGTACAATTCCTTAAACATATATATGTATATATATATATATCAAGCATACATGCGACATCATATGAATCAAAATTATTGTCTACAAATATGCACTTATATAAATATGCATATATAAATGATAGTTGAATAAAAAACTTTAAGTTATAAGTATAACTCTAATGTATATGACATAGCAGTAGCTATATTAAGGTTATATGTCTACACACATGCATACACATGTATGTATACTCACACACATGTATGTATACTCACACACATGTATACTTACATAGATATGTGGCTCTATTGTATATCTAATTGCATTTCTCTGTATTTATACTAGGTATGTCCTGCAAAATTTGATATCTGTTGTATAATTCATATACCTGTTCTAAAATACTTTTTATTTTTCAATTACTTTATTTTTTATTTTTATTTTTTTTCAGTGTTCTACAATTATTTCCATATATATTAGATTTTTCCCTTCATTCCTCCTCCTTCCCCCATACCTTCCAAATCCCTCTCTGAGACAGTATACAAATTTACATAGGTTCTACACATACATTCCTATTAAATGCATTTTCATCTTAGTCATGTTGCACAGAAGAATTAAAATGAATGAGAGAAATCATCAAACATACCAAAACATGATACAAAAGAAAATGATCTGCTACATTCTGCGATCGAATTTCATAGTTCTTTCTCTGGATGTGGAAGGTATTTTGTCTTAAAAAAACACACTGGGAATTTTTTGAGGCTTTGCATTGCAATGAAATTCTAAGTGTACCAGAAAAATATCCCCACATGCACATACGCTATGTATAAAGTTCTCCCAGTTCTGCTCCTTTTACTCAGCATCAGTTCATATAAGTATTTTCAGGACTCTCTGAAGTCTTTCTGTTCATCATTTCTCATAGGAAAATAGTATTCCATTACATGCATATACCACAATTTATTCAGCCATTCCCCATATGATTTACAGTTTTTGGCCACCACAAAGAGTGCTGTTATAAATATTTTTGTACATGTGGGACTCTTTTCCATTTTTATGATCTCTTGAGGATACAGTCCTAGAAGCAGAATTGATGAATCAAAGGGTGTTCACATTTTTGTAGCCCTTTGGGCATAGTTCCAGAGTACTCTCCAGAATGGTTGAATCAGCTCACAGCTCCACCAACAAAGCATTAGTGTTCCAACTCTCCCACATCTTCTCCAAAATTTGACATCTTTCTGTTTTGTAATGTTAGCCAGTCTGATAGGTGTGATGTGGTATCTCACAGTTGTTTTGACTGACACCTCTCTAATCAATAGTGATTTAGCACATTTTTTTTTATATGGCTGTAGATAGCATTGATTTCTCCCTCTGAAAACTGCCTGTTGATAATCTTTGGCCATTTGTCAATTAGGGAATGGCTTGTATTCTTGTATATTTGACCGAATTCTATATATTAGAAATGAGGCCTTTATCGCAGACGCTATGTGCAAAAGTTCTTTCCCAGTTTTCTGCATCCCTCCTAATCTTGGTTGCATTGGGTTTGTTTGTACAAAAACTTTTCAATATAACGTAATCAAAATTATCCATTTTGCACTTCATAATGTTTTCTAACTCTTGTTTAATAAAAAATTCTTCTCTTCTCCATAAATCTGATAAATGCACTATTTCTTGCTCCACTAATTTTTTTATGGTATCAGTCTTTATACCAAGAACATATCCCCATTTGAACTTTATTCTTTATTCTTGTGTACAGTGTCAGGCATTGGGCAATGCCTCATTTCTTCCATGCTGTGATCCAGTTTTCCCAGCAACTTTTGTTGAACAATGAATTCTTATCCCAGAATGTGGGGTCAATGGGATTAACAAACAGTAGATTGCTATATTCATTGACTACTGTGTCTTAGGTGCCTACCCTATTCCACTGGTATACCCTTTTGTTTCTTAGTCAGTACCAAGTGGTTTTGATAATTGCTGCTTTATAATACAATTTGAGATCCGGTAGGGCTAGGCCAACTTCCCTATCATTTTCCTTTCATTAGTTCCCTTGATATTCCAGAACTTTTGTTCTTCCAGATGAATTTTGATACTAATTTTTTACCTCTACAAAATAATTATCTGACATTTTCATTGGTTTGGCACTGAATAAGTAAATTAATTTGGGTAGAATTGTCATTTTTATTGTGTTGGCTAGGCCCAGCCATCATCACCTGATATTTTTCCACTTACTTAAATCCAACTTTACTCTTGCGAAAAGTGTTTTCTCATAGCATTCATGTAAACCCTATGTTTGGTTTGGCAGTTCTAGTATCATACTGAATAATAGTGGTAATAATGGACATCCTCGTTTCACCCCTGTTCTTATTGGAAATGTATGTAGCTCATCTTCTTTGCATATAATACTTGTTGTCTGCTTTAGGTAGATGCTGCTTTTTGTTTTTTGGAAAGTTCCATTCATTCCTCTGTTCTCAAGTGTTTTCGAAAAAAATGCATATTGTATTTTATCAAAATTTTTTTTCTGAGTCAGTAGATCATCACGAGGTTTGTTCTTGATATGATCAATAATGTTAATAGTTTTCCTAATATTGAACCATCCTTTCATTCCTGGTATAAATCCTTCTTGAACATAATGTATTAATCTCATAATTACTTGCTGTATTCTTTTTGGTAAAGCCTTTTTTTTTAAATTTTGCCTCTTTATTCATTAGAGAAATTGATCTATGATTTTCTTTCTCTGTTTTGGCTCTTCCTGGTTTAGGGATCAAAACCATGTTTGTATTATAAAAAAAGAAGTTTGGAAGGACTCCTTCTTCCCCAATTTTCCCTATTAGTTTATATAGTATTGAAATTAACTGTTCTTCAAACGTTTGATAGAATTCTCTTGTGAATCCATCTAGCCCTGGAGATTTTTTCCTAGGGAGTTCGTTGATGGCTTGTTCAAATTCTTCTTCTGAGATGGGGTATTTAAGTATTCAACTTCTTTTTCTGTTAGTCTGAGCAATTTGTATCTTTCAACATAATCATCCATCTCATTGAGTCTTTGAACTTATTGGCATACAGTTGAACAAAGTAGTTTCTTATTATTCTTTTAATTTCCTCCTCATTGGAGGTGAGTTCACCCTTTTCATTTTTTATATTGGTAATTCGGATTTCGTCTTTATTTTTTATATCAATTTTATTTATTTTTGGTGTTCTACAATCATGAGTATAAAAGTTAGACCTTTTTCTCCCCTATCTACCCCACCAACCCCCTCTCTCCCCGAGATGGCATACAATTCCATATAGCACCTACAAATACATTCCTGTTAAATACATTTTCACTATAGTCATGTTGTGTAGAAGAACTAAAATCAATGGGAGAAATCATATTACAAACCAAAACATTAAATACACACTCACAAATGATCTGCTACCTTCTGAGATTAAATTCCATAGTTCTTTCTGTGGATGTAGAAGCCATTTTGCCTTCAAAAATCATTGGGAATTTTTTTATACGTCCTTTCATTGCTATGAAGTCAAGTCTACCCGAAAAAACGTTCACATACTGTGATCATTACTGTGCACAAACTTTTCCTGGTTCTGCTCCATTCGCTCAACATCAGATCATATAAGTCTTTCTAGGCCTCTCTGAAGTATTCTTCTTCATCATTTCTTATAGCACAATAGTATTCCATTACATTCATATATCATAATTTATTCAGTCATTCCCTGATTGATGGTCATCTCTTTGATTTCCAGTTCTTGGCCACACAAAGAGCACTGCTATAAACATTTTTGTACATGTGGGACTCTTTCCAGTTTTAATGATATCTTGGGGATACAATCCTAGAAGCAATATTGTTGGGCCAAAGGATATGCACGATTTTGTAGCCCTATGGGCATAGTTCCAAACTGCTCTCCAGAACTGTTGGATGAGTTCACAGCTCCACCAACAAGGAATTAGTGTTCCAACTCTCCCACACCCTCTCCGACATCTATCATTTTCCTTCTCTGTCATGTTTGCCAATCTGTGTGATGTGGTACCTCAAAGTGGTTTTAATTTGCATCTCTCTAATCAAAAATTCTTCCCATCTCCATAAATCTGATAAATACACTGTTTCTGGCTCATCCAGTTTGTCCATGGTATCAATATTTATGCCTAGATCATGTAATCATTTGAATTTTATTCTTGTGTCCAGTGTCAGGCATTGGTCAATGCCTAGTTTCCGCCACACTGTTATTCAATTTTTCCAGCAATTTTTATCGAACAGTGTTTTCTTATCCTAGAAGCTGGAGTCCTTGGGTTTATCAAACAGGGGATTGCTATATTCATTGTCTAATGGGTCTTGAGTGTCTAGCTTATTTCATTTATCTGCTCTTCTGTTTCTTAGCCATTAGCAAGTGGTTTTGATAATTGCTGCTTTATAATAAAATTTGAGATCTGGTAGTACTAGGCCACTTTCCCTGGCATTTCTTTTCATTAGTCCTTTTGATATCCTGGACCTTTGCTCTTCCAGATGAATGTTGATACTATTTTATCCAGTTCTAGAAAATAATTATCTGATAGTTTAGTATGTATTGCACTAAATAATTAAATCAGTTTAGGTAGAATTGCCATTTTTATTATAGTGGTCCGGTTTACCCATGAGCAACTGATGTATTTCCACTTACTAAGATCTGGCTTTATTTGTGCAAAAAGTGTCTTGTAATTGTGTTCATATAGTCCCTGGGTTTGTTTTAGCAGGTAAAATCCCACATACTTTATAGTGTCTACCCTAGTTTTAAGTGGAATTTTCTTTGTATCTCTTTCTTTTGGATTGTTTTTACTAATATATAGGAACGCAGAATGTCTTTGCTGTTTTATTTTCTAACCTGTAACTTTGCCTAAGTTGTTTATTATTTCAAGCAGTTTTTTTACTTGAATCTCTGGGATTATCTAGTATATCATCATATCACCTACTAAGAGTGATAACTTAGTTTCTTCTTTGCCTATTCTTATTCCTTCAACTTCTTTATCTTGTCTAATTACTACAGCTAATATTTCTAGTACCATATTAAATAATAGTGGTGATAAGGGACATCCTTGTTTCACCCCTGATCTTATTGGAAATGCATCTAGCTTATCTCCTTTGCATATAATGCTTGCTGAATGTTTTAGGTAGATACTGCTTATTATTTTATGGAAAGTTCCCTTTATTCCTGTGTTCTCCAACATTTTTAATAGGAATGTGTGTTGTCTTTTGTCGAAAGATTTTTCTGCATCTATTGAGATAATCATGTGGTCTCTGTGACTTTTGTTGTTGATATGATCAGTAATGCTAGTAGTTTCCCTAGTACTGAAGCAGCCCTGTGGATCTGAAGCGGTCGACCAGCAGGCCCCGTTTCCGGCGGTGGTGGACAAAATGTAAAGATTGTTTCATTGTTGTCATTCTCTTCAGTGAAATTGTTGATTATTTCTATGGTTTGTTGTTTAACCCACTCCTTATTTAGGATTAGATTGTTTAGTTTCCAATTGATTTTTGGTTTATCTTTCCATGACCTTTTATTGTATATAATTTTTATTGCGTTATGATCTGAGAAGGATGCATTGACTATCTCTGCCTTTCTACACTGCACTTTGAGGTTTTTATGTCCTGGTATGTGGTCAGTTTTTGTATATGGGACATGTACTGCTGGGAAAATGGTATATTCCTTTATATTCCCATTCAATTTTCTCCAGAGTTCTATCATATTTAACTTATCCAGTTTCATTTACCTCCTTAACCTCTTTCTTGTTTATTTTGAGGTTAGGTTAATCAAGTTCGGAGAGGGGGAATTTGAGGTCTTCTACTAGGATAATTTTGCTGTCTATCTCTTCCTTCAACTCCCCAACTTCTGCTCTAAGAATTTGAATGCTATATCACTTGGAGCATACATGTTTAGTAATGATATTGCTACATTGTCGATAGTGCCTTTTAGCAGGATATAGTTTCCTTCCTTTTCACTTTTGATTAGATCAGTTTCTGCTTTTGCTTTCTCTGAGATTAGAATTGCTAACCCTACTTTTCTTACATCAGTTTAAGCACAATATATTCTGCTCCAACATTTTCCCTTTCCCCAAGTTTCAAATATGTTTCTTGTAAACAACATATTGTTGGATTATGTCTTTTAGTCCATTCTGCTATCCGTCTCCATTTTATGAGAGATTTCATTCCATTCACATAGACATCTATGAATACAATCTATGTATTCCCCTCCATCCTCTTTCCCACCGTTTGTCCGTTTAGCTCTCCCATCTCCCTTCCCCTCCTCAACAGTTTTCAGTTTTCACTAATACCTCCTGCAGCCTTCCCTTCCTTCTTTTAGCCACCCTACCTTTTACCCTCCTTTGCCCTTACTACTTCTTCCCTTCGTGTTACCTTCCCCTCTCCTTTCTTCTGCTTTCTCCTCCTATTGCCTATGGAGCTAGCTAGAATTATATACTTAATTAAGTTTATTTTTCCCTCCTGGAACCAAATCAGATGAGAGTCCCTTGCAAACAGTACTCATCCCCTTCCCTCTTTCCTTCTACTTCAATAAATTTTTTGTGTCATTTCCTGTGATGGAATTTTTTTTTTTTTCTGTCTCCTCTTTTTCCCATCTTCCCTTACAATCCTTTCAACACCCTTAAAGCACATTTGTTATCCTCACATCATTTAATTTATACCCAATCACTCTACCTGTGAATATCCTTTGTAAATTTCATAATAAATATACAGCTCTCAAGTGTTTCAAGTATCCTCTTTCCTTTTAGTGATGTAAACAGTTTGCCCATATTGTTTAGCAAGTCGTTTTTTCCCCCGTTTGTCTTTTTATGCCTCTCTTGAGTCCTGCAATTGAAGATCAGATATTCTATTGAGTTCTTTCCTTTTTCATCAGGAAGGTTTGGAAATCCCTTATTTCACTCAAGGCACATCTCCTCACCTGAAATATTATGCTCAACTTCACCGGGTAATTAATCTTTGGTTGCAGTCACGGCTCCTTTGCCTTACGGAATATTGTATTCCAACTCCTTCAAACTTTTAATGTAGAAACTGCAAGTTCCTGTGTGATCCTGACTAGAGCTCCCGTATATTTGAATTGTTTCTTTCTGGTTTCCTACATTATTTTCTCCTCCACTTGATAGTTCTGGAATTTGGCTACTATATTCCTTGATATTTGTAGTGTAGGGTGCCTTCCAGGAGGTGAATGGTAGATTCTTTCCATCACTCTTTTTCGTTCTGGATCTAGGATTTCTGGGCAATTTTCTTGACTATTTCTTGGAAGATATTGTCCAGGCTCCTTTTTTTTTTATCATGGCTTTCTGGTAGAACAAGAATTCTTAGATTTTCTATTTTTGATCTGTTTTCTAGGTCAGGTGTTTTTCCAATTAGATATTTTATATTTTCTTCCATCTTTTCATTCTTTGAACTGTTTGACTTATTCTTGATGTCTCACAGGTTCCTTAGCTTCTACTTGTCTGATTCTATTTTTTATCCAATTATTTTCTTCAGTTAACTTTTACGTCCCCTTTTCCATTTGTCCAATTGTATTTTTTAAGGAGTGATTTCTACCAGTTAGGTTTTGCATTTCTTTTTTCATTTATCCAATTTTCCCTTTATTGTACATAAATTTGTTTATTTAAGTGTTCAACATGTAATTCCACAAAATTTTGGGTTCCAAATTTTCTCCTCATTTCTCCCCTCCCCCCACCACAAAACTCTGAGCAATCTAATTACTGCTATCACTAATCTGTTCTCCCTTCTAACATCCCACCCTTCCTTTATCCCCACCTTCTCTTTTGTACTCTAGGGCAAGATAAATTTCTATACCCCAACACATGTATTTCTTATTTCCTAGTTGCAAGAACAATAGTCAACAGATGTTCCTAAAACTTTGAGCTCCAACTTCTCTTCATCCTTCCCTCCCTATCCATTCCTTTTGGAAAGGCAAGCAATTCAATATAGGCCATATCTGTGTAGTTTTGCAAATGACTTTCATAAGAGTCCTGTTGTGTAAAACTAACTATATTTCCCTCTATCCTGTCCTGCCCCCCATTTCTTCTATTCTCTCTTTTGATCCTATCCCTCCCCAAGAATGTTGACTACTAATTGCTCCCTCCTCCCACTACCTTCCCTTTCATTATCCCCCCCACCCTGCTTCTTCTTCTCCCCCTACTTACCCATATTGTGAGATAGGTTTTCATACCAAAATAAATGTGCATTTTATTCCTTCCTTTATTCGAATAATATGAGAGTGAGCTTTATGTTTTCTCTCTCACCTCCCTCCTTTTACCCTCCACTGAAAAGTCTTTTACTTGCCTCTTTTCTGAGAGATCATTTTGCCCACTTCATTTCCCCCTTTCCCCTCCCAATATATTTCTCTCTCACAGCTTAATTTCATTATTTTAAAATATGATCCCTTCCTATTCAATTCACTTCACACTCTCTGTTTCTCTCTATCTCCCTCTGTGTGTGTGTGAGTGTGCATGTGTGTGTATTTGTGCTTGTGTACGTGTGTGTGTGTGTGGGTGTGTGGGTGGGTAATCCCACCAACTACCCAGATAGTGAAAAAATTTTCAAGAGTTGCAAATACTATCTTTCCATGTAGGAAGGTTCAACTTTAGTAAGTCCCTTATGAATTCTCTTTGCTGTTTACCTTTTCATGTTTTTTTTTTTTTTAATTCTTGTGTTTAAAAGTCAAATTTTCTTTTCATCTCGGTCTTTTCATCAAGAATGCTTAAAAGTCATCTGTTTCATTGAATGACCGTTTTTCTGCTGGAAGTTTTATACTGAGTTTTGCTGAGTATATGATTCTTAGTTTTAGTCCTAGTTCCTTTGACTTCTGGAATATCACATTCCATGCCCTTCTGTCCCTTAATGCAGAAGATGCTACATCTTGTGTTATCCTGATTGCATTTCCACAATACTTCAATTGTTTCTTTCCAGCTGCTTCCAATATTTTCTCCTCGACCAGGGAACTCTGGTATTTGGCACAGTGTTCCTAGGAATTTCTCTTTTTGCATCTCTGTTAGGAGGTGATCAGTGGATTCTTTCAATATTTATTTTACCTTCTGGTTCTAGAATATGAGGTCAGTTTTCCTTGACAGTTTCATGAAAGGTAATGTTTAGGCTCTTTTGATAATGGCTTTCAGGTAGTCCCAAAATTTTTTAATTGTATCTCCTGGATCTATTTTCCAGGTCAGTTGTTTTTCCAATGAGATATTTCACAGTATCTTTTATTTTGTCATTCTTTAGATTTGTTTTGTGATTTCTTATTTCCTCATAGTCATTAACCTCCATCTGTTCCATCCTAATTTATGAAGAACAATTTTCTTCAGTGAGCTTTTGAATCTCCTTTTCCAATTGGCAAATTCTGCTTTTTAAAGTATTCTTCTCCTCATTGGCTTTTTGAACCTCTTTTGCCAATTGAGTTAGCCTATTTTTCAAGGTGTTATTTTCTTCAGCATTTTTTTTTTTTGGATCTTTTTTAGCAAAGTGTTGACCCAGTTTTCATGCTTTTCTTGCATCTCTCTCATTTCTCTTCCCAGTTTTTTCTCCACCTCTCTAACTTTATTTTCACAATCCTTTTTGAGCTCTTCCATGGCCAGAGCCCAATGAATATTTATTTTTGATATTTGTGATACAGAAGCCTTGACTTCTATGTCTTTCCCTGATGGTAAGCATTGTTATTCCTTATCTGACAAAATGGGAGGAGATATCTGTTCACTAGGAAAGTAACCTTTTATAGTCTTGTTTTTTTTTCTCCCCTTTTGTAGGCCTTTTCCCAGTTAGGTACTTGATTTCTGAGTTTCCCCATCACACCCACCTCCCCTCCAGATCTGCCCAACTAGTAATTGGGAGCTGATATTCAAATGCTTCTCCCCAGCTTCAGGGCTTTTGGCGGTGGAGGGGCTGCTCTTCAGTGTGAGATTAAGTTCCCGTGCTCAGGTGAGGGCAGGGCCACCACAAGGGTCTCAGTTCCCTCAGGGGGTTTATGTGGATACCTTCAACAATGGATCTGAGCTCCAATCTGCTTTGGGAGCCCCTGTCTGCTGCAGCCTATGCTGCTGCCTTCTGAGGGGGCCTGAGATATGGAGACACCCCGCTTCCTTCTCAACAAGCTGAAAAGTCACTCTCATTGACCTTTGGTGCCTGTGGGTGGAGAGACCTGCGTGACCAATGTAGATTCTGTCCCTGAAGCCTGCTTGGATCTGCTCCCCTCAGTGCCATATGGGCAAGGCAGGGCTAGGCTCTTACCCTGGTCTGGTGAACGATGGACCTTTCGTGTCAGTTTTTCAGGTCTCTCTGGGACAGATATCCCCTCCACCCCATTGTTCTGTGGTTTCTGCTGCTGCAGAATTTCTTGGGAGTTCTTCTTTACAGGTATTTTATGGGCCATGGATTAGGAGCTAGCATATGTTTACTTTTCTACTCTGCTATATTGACTCCTCCCCTTTTCATGCTTTTCTTACATCTTTCTCATTTCTCTTCATAGTTTTTCCTCCACCTCTCTTACTTGATTTTCAAAATCCTTTTCAAGTTCTTCCATGGCCTGAGACCATTGAATACTTATTTTGGATGTTTGGGATATAGAAACCTTGACTTTTATGTCTTTCCCTGATGGTAAGCATTGTTCTTCCTCACCTGATAGGATGGGACAAGATATTTGTTCATCTAGAAAGTAATCTTCTATAGTCTTATTTTTTCCCTTTTGGGGGCATTTTTCCAACCATTTACTTGACTTTTGGGTCCTTTGTCAAGATTAGTGTATACTCTGGGAATTTGTAAGATCTCAGTTCCTCCAAGGTGGCACACTCAAACATGTACCGGTCTGGGCTCAGGGAGGGATTTCAGATTTCAGAAACTTAGCAGTTACGTCTCCACAGCCACCTGGCCTCCAGTTCTGCCAACTCAACACTGGGGACTGATTTTCAGATAAGTTGGATGGGCAGGGCCACAATTCATTGTGAAACAAAGACCAGCCCTCAAAAGGCCTCCACACAGGGCAGAGGCAAGAATCAGCTCTTCAGTACCCTTAGGGCTTTTATGCTCTAACAATAGATGCAACTACTGCACCAGCAAACGTGCCCTCTGAGGCAGCTTCCTGCTGCTGGAGCTATGGGAAACCTCTTCTCCCTTCCTGGCCCACTGAAAAAAAAAACCCTCATCACTGACCTTTGGCACCTGTGGGTTGAGGGATCTGTGAACCAACTGCTACTCTGAGTGGAGATTTCACCCCTGAGGGCTGTTCGTGAGTCACACACTGCAGCTCTGCTCCTCATCCTGTGCAACAGGTGTTTCCTGTGGGCCTTTTAGCTCACCCTAAGCTGGAAATCTCCTCCACTCTGTTGTTCTACACTTCCACTCCTTCAGAATTTGTTGAGAGTCCCTCTCTACAGGTATTTTATGGGCTGTGTGGGGAGAGCCCCCGTATATGTGTCTTTCTACTCCACAATCTTGGCTCCACCCTCTCCAATTTTCCTTTTTAAGGAACTGCTTTATTCAGTGAATTCTTTTTTCATATTTTTAAAATCGGTGGTCAATTTTCTTTCCTCTTTCTTTGATATGGGTTGTAAAATTCTTCCAGACCTCTTCCCAGATGGCTCTCTTTTTTTTTGACCAGTTCATCCTGTCTTCTGAAGTTTCAGAGGGGAGTACAACCTTAATGCTGACAGCTTTGGTATTTGTGTTTTGGTCCTTGTCCCCACTGAAAGACTGTATGGTATTTTCTGCTTTCCTTTTTATTCATGATAATAACACTTTTCCTGAACTTTAGGGTAGATCTCTGCATCTGTGGTAGAGGGAGCTCTTTCCCACACTTCGCATGCCTAAAACTTGAGGCTTTGTGTGTTGTGGCCTCTGGTTCTTTCAGCTAGAAATCAAATGGTACAGCTTACCTAGTACTGCGTTGGCTGGTGTTTGAAAGCAGAGGCTGGTTAGGTCTGTTTGAGCTTCTCTGCAGTTACCTTGGAGGTAGCTCATTAAATGTGAGGGATGGGGAGGCCCTTCTGCTGAGCTAGAGCATAGGCAAGTTCAGTTTTCTGTGTTAGTGTCTTCCTGATTCCACTGCGGTGCTGAGGCAAGCCTGCAGTCTTGTTGCTGGAAGTTGCTGGCTTCACCCCCCTGGGGTTCAGGATCTTCACTTGGTTTGTGGAGGTGGAATTGTCTGGTGCAGCTCTGATCCAGGACTGGTCGTCTTTGGCCACAGCAAGAGATAACCTCCTTAGTGTTCTTTGTAGCCTCCAGTGCTGAGACTCTGTATACCCGTTCTGTTCCTCCCACTATTCCAAGGTTTTATTTTTTCCAGGAAAATAATCTCTGGGCTGATCAAGGTCAACAAGGGGAGGGAAGTAGCAGCTAGTGATGACTCTGCCATCTTGGCTTCTAGAACCAGAAATTTATTTCCATTCTTTGCATGTTAAAGTGTGGTGAAAATCTAATTTTTTTAAATTTATATATTTAACTTTTTTACATTAATTTTCACAAAATTTTGGCTTCCAAATTTTCTCCCCATTTTCCCCTCCCCCCAACCCAATGCACCGAGCATTCTAAATTACCCAATCACCAATCTGCCCTCTCCTCTGTCATCCCTCCTTTCCTTTGTCCCCATCTTCTTTTTTGTCCTGTAGGGCCAGATAACTTTCTATTCCCCATTACCTGTATTTCTTATTTCCTAGTAGCAAGTTTAATACTCAAGAGTTGTTCCTAAAATTTTGAGTTCCAACTTTTCCCCACCCCTCCATCCCCACCCATTCCCTTTGAGAAGGCAGGCAATTCAATATAGGCCATATCTGTGTAGTTTTCCAAATGACTTCGAAAATAGTCGTGCTGTGTAAGACTAACTATATTTCCCTCCATCCTATCCTGCCCCCCCATGTTTCTATTCTGTCTTTTCATCCTGTCCCTCCCTGAATGTTGACTTCAAACTGCTCCCTCCTCCCATTTAACTCCCTTCTATCGTCCCCCCCCCCACGCTGCTCCTCTCCTCCTGCACTTTCCTTTATTGTAAGATAAGTTTTCATACCAAAATGAGTGTGCACTTTATTCCTTTCTTTAGTTCAATGTGATGACAGTAAACTTCATGTTTTTCTCCCAGCTCCACTCTTTTGCCCTCCACTAAAATGTCTGATCCTTCTCTGAGGGATAATTTGCCACATTCCATTTCTCCCTCTCTCCTCCCACTGCATTTCTCTCTCACGGTTTATCTTAATTTCTTTTAAGATATGATCCCATCCTATTCAATTCACTCTGTGCTCTCTGTCTCTGTGTGTGTGCGTGCATGTGTGTGTGTGTGTGTGTGTGTGTGTGTGTGTGTGTGTGTAGTCCCACCAACTACCCAGATACTGAAAAGTTTCAAGAGTTACGAATATTGCCTTTCCATTTAGAAATGTAAACAGTTCAACATTAGTAAGTCCCTTATGACTTTTCTTTCCTGTTTACTTTTTCATGCTTCTTCTCTTTTTTTGTGTTTGAAAGTCAAATTTTCTTTCAGCTCTGGTCTTTTCATCAAGAATGCTTGAAACTCCTCTGTTTCATTGAAAGACCAATTTTTCCCCTGAAGTATTATACTCAATTTTGCTGGGTAGGTGATTTTTGGTTTGAGTTCTAGTTCCTTTGACTTCTGGAATATCCTATTCCATGCCCTTTGATCTCTTAATGTAGAAGTTGCTAGATCTTCTGTTATCCTGATTGTATTTCCACAATACTTCAATTGTTTCTTTTTGGATGCTTGCAATATTTTCTCCTTGACCTGGGAATTCTGGAATTTGTTCACAATTTTCCTAGGAGTTTCCCTTTTTGGATCTCTTTCAGGTGGTGATCGGTGGATTTCTTGAATACTTCTTTTGCCCTCTGGTTCTAGAATATTGGTGCAGTTCTCCTTGATAATTACCTGAAAGATAATGTCTAAGCTCTTTTTTTGATCATGACTTTCAGGGAGTCCCATAATTTTTAAATTGTCTCTCCTGGATCTATTTTCCAGGTCAGTTTTATTCCAATGAAATATTGTACATTATGTTCCATTTTTTCATTCTTTTGGTTTTGCTTTGTTATTTCTTTGTTTCTCATAAAGTCATTAGCCTCCATCTGTTCCATTCTAATTTAGAAAGTATTATATTATTTAATGAACTTTTGGGCCTCGTTTTCCATTTGGCTAATTCTGCTTTTGAAAGTATTCTTCCCCTCCTTGGCTTTTTGAACCACTTTTGCCAATTGAGTGAGCCTATTTTTCAAGGTGCCATTTTCTTCAGCATTTTTTGGGCTCTCCTTTAGCAGGGTGTTGACCTGCTTTTCATGCTTTTCTTACATCTCTCTCATTTCTCTTCCCGGTTTTTCTTCTACCTCTCTAACTTGATTTTCAAAATCCTTTTTGAGCTCTTCCATGTCCTGAGTCCACTGAATATTTATTTTGGATGTTTGCGATATAGAAGCCTTGACTTCTATGTCTTTCCCTGATGGTGAGCATTGTTATTCCTCATCAGAAAGGATGGGATGAGATATCTGTTCACCAAGAAAGTAACCTTCTATGGTCTTATTATTTTTTTCCCTTTTCTGGGCATTATCCCAGCTAGGTACTTGACTTCTGAATTTCTTCACCATTCCCATCTTGCCTCTAGTTTCACCCAGCTACTGCTTGGGGTCTGAGATTCAAATGCTTCTTCCTAGCCTCTGGTCTTTTGAAGAGGGTGGGGATACTATTCAGTGTGAGATTAAATTCAGGTGCTCAGGTGGGAGCTACCACATAAGACTCAGTTACCTCAGGGGATTTATGTGGAGACTTTCCACAATAGATCCAGGCTCCTGCCTGCTTTGGGAGCCCCTGTCTGCTCCTGCCTCCAGAGGGGGCCTGAATTATGGAGGCACCCCGCTCCCCTCCTGGCAAGCTGAAAAGACCCTCTCACTGACCTCCAGCTCCTGTGGGTGGAGGGACTTGCGTGGCTTCTGGAGATTCCATGCTTGAAGCCTGCTTAGATCCGCTCCTCTTGGTGCCGCACGGCCAAGGCAGGTTTCGGCTCTGCTCTGGGTCCCGTGTGTGATGGACCCTTGGTGTTGGTTTTTCAGGGCTCTCTGGAATAGAAATCTCCACTCTGTTGTTGTGTGGCTTCAGCTGCTCCAGAATTCGTTGGGAGCTCCTCTTTGCAGGCATTTTTTCCGCTGTGGGTTAGGAACTAGCATATGTGTATGTTTCTACTCTGCCATCTTGGCTCCTTCCCCCGAAAATCTGATATTTTGAAACAGTTTAATTTTCCTAAGCATGCTTTTTTAGAGTGAAATTGTAAATAAGATCTATTCAATGTTTTTCTTAAATGTAAATCTATTTTTAATTTCTTTTTTGAGGGGGATGAAAGTCAGGTATGTTACTTCCCCAAACACATAAAGTCAATGAAAATTGAATTCAGACAACAATGCAGGTTTCTTGCTTTAAAGTATTATTCTAAGCACTGAATCATGCTGGTTGTATTTAAAAAGAAATCATACCCCACACCTTAAGAATAATCTGATGTGACAGCCACGGTTAAATATGTATTATGGAGGCAACTGTGAATGCAACTTAATAGCAGTACAAGGAGGTCTGGGGGACATTGCATAAACATACTGGGAGAGTTAGAAAATCACAAATCTATTCTTTCTATAAATTACTAGAAAAGATTTCCATGTGAATGTATAGTGAGCCCTACCAAAATGAATATCCCTCCATGATTTAGATCCCAATTGCTACCTTTACAAAAAGACCATGTGCCCTTAGGCCATTCAAAATATTTTATATCATGATCCAAAGTAGGCAGTAGCTATTTTAATGACATATATTGAATAGTGTTCATTACTAAGTTTTAAGGGAGATGATGTAATAAGAGAAGGTACAGGAATGATTGAATACCTCCCATCAAGGTCATTCACTCAAAAGAAATACAAGATTCAGTAGTGTTGAGAAACCCAGTGAGCTATTTTTCCACTCAAAGCAAGCAACTGAGCAATTGGAAGCAATATCAAGGGGTTGAAAGTGTATGCTTATCTCACTTTTCCTTCTCCCCACTCATCCCCTAGATGCCACAGTAAATAAATTCAGTTGATTGAACTCAATTGACTCTACAGAAAAAAAAAAACAAAAACAAAAACATACCTTGATGTCAGATGTGGTCATCTTGCTGAGGGTATGAAAACCTGGATATGGTGGCAGAGATAGGAAATCATTAAAATAGCTACTGACTACTTTGGATTCTGACTGAATAACAATCTTTTTCTTTATTGGTTTCTTCAATTGCTACCTAGGGATAATAATAGTATGTAGTTGCCATGTTGTGGGGATTAAACAAGGTGCTTTTAAGCCTTAAAGTGTTATTGAAATGGTAGTTTATTGTTATTATTTTCAATCAAATTATTGCGACACTTTCTATGGTTCTTTCAGCATTGCATAAATATTAATTCAACATTATGGCTGCCTATCCACCCTCCTTCATCATCACTAAATAACCGGCCAATCTTTTCTCTTCTTTTTCCAGATATATACATATATATATATATATATATATATATATATATATATATATATATATATATATATATTATATATATGATAATATTACCATAGTATATTTTTTATGATACTTTATAAGACACTTATGAAACAGAAGTTTACACTGGCCATATTACTGTCACCTTCTGTTTTTCTGAAACCCATGCACCAGAATTGCAACTCTGAGTTTAATAAGTCTCAGTTTAATCCCAGGAGATTTTCCACAAAGTTCAGTTTATTTAGTGGAGTCCATCTCACCACTTTCCATCCATATGTGTTACCTTAAGACTTAAAGCTTCTTCCAGAAGAGAAAAAGAAATTTTGGATATAAAGAAAATTCAGTGTCTTCTGACAATTCTTATGAAACTATAACTTGTTTTCTATACTCTGGTATAACACTATACATATATACACAGAAGATGATATCTGTATATGGATATGTGAACATACACACATATATACATATACCTAAGCATGCATTCATATATGCAAATATGCATACATATGTGTGTAGTGCACATGTATATCTGTATGTATATGTGCATGTATATATATGTGTGTATATATGCACTTATATATACACCTATGCAAATCTGTGCTTACATACACACACACACACATATATATATAAAACATAATCACATTTACACATATCTGTGTGTCTATATATATTTTTTCATATATACACATATGCACACACATATATTCATATACACACATACACATACATATCTACACATATATGCATACATGTACACATGTATACACACACAAAAGCCAAAAGAGTAGTGACCACACCTCTCCTAATATCACACCATCTTAGAAGAAACAAAACCTGGAAATATTCAGAACTAGACCTGAAAACAACAGCAAGGAAGTATGAAATTTGTGACCATGTCCCTTTCACTCCAGCAGCAGAACTGAACATTAAAAAAGTTAAAAGTCAAGAAAGAGGCTAGCAAATGAGCACACAGGAAAACCAAACA
This sequence comes from Bettongia penicillata ogilbyi, assembly GCA_023548195.1. Lineage (NCBI taxonomy): Eukaryota > Metazoa > Chordata > Mammalia > Diprotodontia > Potoroidae > Bettongia > Bettongia penicillata. Next base: position 710,485 of record JAJHZJ010000293.1, on the reverse strand, counting down.
GGAACATAACCATAGAAAGTTACCAAAATGACAGGGAAAGTGGAAACACAAATTCAAAAGAAAAGAATGAATTCAAAACAGGTAGATGCAAAGATGAAAAGAAAGATGTGAATTATTATCGCCTTCCAATCCCACCTACAACTCTTCCTTCCCCCCAAAGAAAAGAATTCCTGGAGGAACTAAACAGAGATTTCAAAAAAATAAGTAAGAGAGATACAGAAAATAAATGGAAAAGAAATGGGAGCGATTCAAGAAAATGATGATAGTATTGTCAACATAATTGAGTGAAGCCAAGATGGCAGAGTAAAGATGGCTTTACCTAAGCACATTTAAATTGTTCCTCTCTCGAAATTTAAGAAAAGAACAACAACAGTTTATTTATTCGATTAAAGTAACATCTCAAAATGTATTCTGAAAGTTAATCAATAAAAGGAATGGGGATGAAATAATTTGCCCACCATTGGGAAGCGTTCTCTGTTGCATTGCCCAAAGATAATGTCAGGTTGGACTCCCAGGGTGAGGAGGCAAAAAAACAGTTTGTGGACCCTATTGCTATTTTCACAACAGAAAAGAATGTTTTTGGTCACTCACACAACAGACTACAAAATAGAACAGCGACCTAACATCTTGGAAAAAACTAATTATATATCCCAATAGGCATCTCTGAAAACAGTAGGAAAAACAAAGCAAAACAAAACAAAAAAGACCTTTAATGTAAAGTTAATATTTAAAAAAGAGACTAAGAATTAGAGTCAAGATCACAGAGAAAAGGCAGTAGGTCAACTGAGCTCTTTCAAGAATCACTCTGAACACATTTAAATAATGTCACAAAACAATTCCAGGATCAGCAGAACATAGAAAAGGATGGGGTGAAACAATTTTACAGTCAAAGAGAACTTAGAAGGTCAGCAGGAAAGCTCTGTACCAAATGCATAAGAGTGGAGCATAGTCCAGAGAAGGCCACATCCCAGAATACCAGGAGCAAACCTTGGGAGTAAACGAATCAGCAATGATAGCAGGTGTTTACAGTATCTTATTGTAAAATTTGATTAAGAAATTGGTTTTAGGCTCTCTGTCATGTCACCTGTGGCTTCTACAAAACTCTTAAAAATTCTCATTTAATTTCTTATGCCAACCCACATTTTACCAACACCAGGAGGGGAAAATTTCAATATGGAATGGATAGCTATGTTTTCTTGTAATTCAGATGATAATTGCTTTATGAACTGGATGCTAAGACATTTGCAGCATGTAAATTTGTTACTCTTCTTGATTTGTTGCCCATTGTTACTTCGAGCATAAAATAGATTTATTGTTTTGTTTGCTTTTGAACATTTCAGCTTTACCTGGTAGAATAACAGCAACATCTCCTTTTTTAGATTTACCTAATTCAAAGTAAATTATTTTTCCAATACCACAAAAAAAAGTTCAAAAAATAAAATCAGCTACACAAAACCACCAAAACTTGGAACAGTGCTACCTCCAGCCTATAAGCAGAGACCTACTTAAACAAAGAGTTAAAAGTCAAGGAGTAGAATGGGAAAATGAGCAAACAACAGAAAAAAAAATATTCTGACCGTAGAACCTTACTATGGTCTCAAGGAAGTGAAAAAATGCACTCAGAAGAAGAAAACAAAGTCAAAACTCCTTCATCCAAAACCTCCAGGAAAAATATGAATTGGTCTCAGACCATGGAAGACCTCAAAAAAAATGACTTTAAAGTCAAATGAGAGAGAGAGAGAGAGAGAGAGAGAGAGAGAGAGAGAGAGAGAGAGAGAGAGAGAGGAAAAATTGTAAAGATAAATGAGAGTAATGCAAGAAAATAATGGAAAAAAGAGGTAACAGCTTGGTAAAGGAGAGTGCGCGCGCGCACACGCACACACACACACACCACACACACACACACACACACAGAAAACAGTGAAGAAAATAACACCTTAAAGCAGACTAGGCCAAATTGTAAAAAAAAAAAAAAAATTACATAAAACCAATGAGGAGAACAATGGCTTAAAGAGCAGAAGTGGCTAATGGAAAGGGGGAGCACAAAAATTCAATGAAAAAACACTCCTTAAATAACAGAATAGGTAAATTTCAAAAAGAATTTCAAAAGTTCAATGAAGAAAATAATTTTTCAAAAATTAGAATTGAACAAATGGATGCTAGTACCTTTGGAAGAAATCACGAAACAATAAAACAAAACTTAAGGAATGAAAAAATAGGAGACAAAATGACATACCACGTTGAAAGAGAAACAAAATTAGATGAATATTATATCCAGGAGACATAATTTAAAAATTATTGTGCTGTCAGTCGTGATCAAAAAACAGCCTAGAAATCATTTTTCGTGAGAATTATTCAGAGAAACATTCTTTATATTTCAGAATCAGAGAGTAAAATAGAAATGAAAGGAGTTCACCTAACACATCATGGAAAGACCATCCCACAATGAAAACCCTATGAAATATTTTAGCCAAATTCCAGAAATCCTGGATCAAGGAGAAGATATTGCAAGTAGGTAGAAAGAAATAATTCAAGTACAGCGAAGGGACATTCAAGATGGCACAAGATTTAGCAGTTTCCACATTGAAGCATCAAAGCGCTTGGAATATGATGTTCTGGAGGACAAAAGAACTAATATTACAAACATGAATCAATGAGTATAATCCTTCAGGGGGGAAAGGACGTTTAATGAAATAGTGGACTTTCAAGCATTCTGTTCTTTTTTTATTTAACTTTTTACATCCATTTTCACAAAATTTTGGGTTCCAAATTTTCTCCCCCTTTTCTCCCCTCCCCCAACCCCAATAAACCAAGCAATCTAATTTTCCCTATCTCCAATCTGCCCTCTCTTCTGTCATCCCTCCCTTGTCTTGTGTCCATCTTCTCTTTTGTCCTGTAGGGCCAGATGACTTTCTATTCTTCATTAACTGTATGTCTTATTTCCTAGTAGCAACAACAATACTATACAGTTGTTCCTAAAAACTTGAATTCCAAATTCTACCCATCCCTCCCTCCCCACCCATTCCTTTTGGGAAGGCAGGCAATTCAATATAGGCCCTATCTGTGTAGTGTTGGAAATGACTCCATAATAGTCGTGTTGTGTAAGACTAACTGAATTACCTCCATCCTATCCTGCCCCTCATTGTTTCTATTCTGTCTTTTGATCCTGTCTCTCCCCGAGGGTTGGCTTCAAATTGCTCCCTCCTCCCATTGCAATCCTTTCCATCCTCCCCTCCCTTGCCTTTCTCCTTCTCCCCCACTTTCCTGTACTGTAAGATATGTTTTCATACCAAAATGAGTGTGCATTTTATTCCTTCCTTTAGTCAAATGTGATGATGGTAAACTCCTTGTTTTTTTTACTCAGCTCTCCTCTTTTTCCCTCCAGTAAAAAGTCTCCTGCTTGCCTCTTAAATGACATATAATTTACCCCATTCCAATTCACCATCTCCTTGCCCTACCTTTCTCTCTCACCATTTACCTCAATTTCTTTTAGGATATGGTCCCATCCTATTCAATTCACTTTGTGCTCTCTGTCTCTGTATGTGCTTCATGTGTGTATGCGTGTGTGTGCACACGTGTACATGTGTGTGGGTATGTGTGTGTGTGTGATTTCACCAACTACCCAGATACTGAAAAGTTTTAAGAGTTACAAGTATTGTCTTTCCATGTAGGAATGTAAACAGTTCACTTATGTTAAGTCCCTTATGACTTCTCTTTGCTGTTTACTTTTTCATGCTTCTTCTCATTCTTATGTTTGAAAGTCAAATTTTCTTTTCAGCTCTGCTCTTTTCATCAGGAATGCTTGAAAGTCCTCTGTTTCATTGAAAAACCATATTTCCCCCTGAAGTATGATACTCAGTTTTGCTGGTTAGGTGATTCTTGGCTTGAATCCTAGATCCTTTGACTTCTGGAATATCCTATTCCACACCCTTCGATCCCTTAATGTAGAAGCTGCTAGATCTTGAGTTATCCTGATTGTATTTCCACAATACTGGAATTGTTTCTTTCTAGCTGCTTGCAAGATTTTCTCCTTGACCTGGGAATTCTGGAATTTGGCCACAATGTTCCTAATAGTTTCTCTTTTTGGATCTCTTTCAGGTGGTGTTCGATGGATTCTTTCAATACTTATTTTGCCCACTGGTTGTAGAATGTCAGGGCAGTTTTCCTCGATAATCTCATGGAAGATGATGTCTAGGCTCTTTTTCTTATCATGACTTTCAGGTAGTTCCATAATTTTTGAATTGTCTCTCCTGGATCTATTTTCCAGGTCAGTTGTTTTTCCCATGAGATATTTCACATTCTCTTCCATTTTTTCATTCTTTTGGTTTTGTTTTGTGATTTCTTGGTTTCTCAGAAAGTCATTAGACTCCATCTGTTTCCATTCTAATTTTGAGAGAACTATTCTCTTCAGTGAGCTTTTGAACCTCTTTTTCCATTTGGCTAATTCTGCTTTTGAAAGCATTCTTCTCCTCATTGGCTTTTTGAACCTCTTTTGCCAATTGAGTGAGCCTATTTTTCAAGGTGTTATTTTCTTCAGCATTGTTTTGGGTCTCCTTTACCGAGGTATTGACCCATTTTTCATGCTTTTCTTGCATCTCTCTCATTTCTCTTCCCAGTTTTTCCTCCACCTGTTTAACTTGCTTTTCAAAATCCTTTTTGAGCTCTTCCAAGGCCTGAGCCCACGCGACAACCCCCTAGGATGTCTGGGATACAGAGGCCCCGCCCTCCACGTCTTTCCCTGATGGCAAGAATATTTCCTCGTCTTCAGAACCGAAAGGTGGGAACATTTGCACCTGGCCAAAGAAGCTCTCTATAGTCTTATTTTTCTTTCCTTTTCTCGGCATTTTTCCAGCCAGTTACTTGACTTCTGAGATTCCTGTCCACCCCCGCCTGGATCTGCCCAGCTAGTGGTGGGATCTGAGATTCAAATGGGCTTTCCACGGCAGGCGTGGCTTCTATTCAATGTGAGCTTTACTTCTGGTGCTGGGGTGGGGGCAGGGACGCCTCCCAGGCTCAGTTCCCTCAGGGGCTTTGTGCAGAGAACTTCAGTAATTGAGCGGGTGGGGCAGGGCCGTCTCCCAGCTCAGTTCCTTCAGGTGGTTTATGCAGAGACTTTCAGTAATGAAGATCCTGCCTGCTCAGGGAGTCCCTGGCCGCTGCTGCTGCCTCTGCTGCCACCCCTACCTCTGATTCTGCCTCTTTCTCCCGAGGGGGCCTGAACCACGGAGACACCCCGCTCGCCTCTCGGCCAGCCCAGACGTGTCTCTCACTGACCTATAGCGTCTGTGGGGGGAGGGACCTTCTCTGCTGCCGGAGGTTCTGTCCCTGAAGCCTGCTTGGGTCCGTTCCTCTGGGGCCACCCTGCCAGGGCAGCGATGGGGTGGACTCCGCTTTCCGGGGCACGAGGGACCCTGGGGACTGCTCTCCAGGGCTCTCTGGAACGGAAATCTCTTCCACTGTGTTTCTGCATGCCCTGCAGTGATCCAGAACTTGTGGGGAGCTCTTCTTACATTAAATCCATGGGCTGTGGGTTTGGAGGTAGCATACGTGAGTCTTTCTACTCCACCATCTTGACTCCACCCCCCACTTTCAAGCATTCTTAATGAAAAGACCATAGCCGAATAGAAAATCTGACTTTTCAGATGTCAGAATCAAAGTAAGTATAAAAAGATAAACAGAGGGGGACAGACAAGATGACTGAGTAGAAGGCCAAACCTGCTGTAGCTCTCTCCCTAAATCTAATAAAATACCTGTAAAAATGACTCTAAAAAATTTCTAGAGGAGCAGAAGCCTCAAACGACAGGGTGAAAAAAGATTCCCAGCCCAAGGCAGTCTAAAAGGCAAAACAGGAAAGATCTATCACACCATGCTCAGAGCAGATTGCATCCCAGGAAATTCAGCACAGCAGGGACAGGAGTGGAACACGCTTCAGTGCATGGAATCTCTGTCAGCAGCTGCGGTTCCCAGATGCTTCAATTCACAAATGTCATAGACAGCTTCAAAAGCCGTTGAGAAAGCTCTATCACCTGGGTGAAAAGGCAGCAGGGTCTTGCCCTAACAACAATGCCAGGTGGCAACAGCACCCATTTTTGGAATCCTGAGCTTAAAGACCCTGGGGGAATCAAGCAGTGATCTGAATCTCATCCCTAAGTCGTGTCCCTGGAGTGAGGAGGAGCCCTGATGTGGTGGAGCTGGAGGCGGATGTGGCAAGAGAATCCCACTTTCAGATAATGAGCAGAAAACTTGGGGTTGCTCCCAGATCAGAGAACAGACCAGGAGAAGAGTAAAGTTCCCTCCCTTGATTGTGCCGCCTTGGAAGAACTGAGAACTTACAGGCCCCTAGAGTACACCCTCAACTTAACAAAGAACTCAAAAGTCAAATAACTGGCTGGGTAAATGGCCAAAAAGGGAAAAAAAAATAAGACTTTAGAAGGTTACTTTCTTGGTGAAAAGGTATTTTCCTCTATCCTTCTAAATAAGGAGGAACAAAGCATAGCAACTGAAGAAGACATCAAAGTCAAGGATAATTCACTCAGGACCTCCAAAATTAATTTACGATGGACTCAGGTCATAGAAGAGCTCAAAAGTAGTTTTGGAAATTCAAAATTAAATAAGAAAGGTGTAGGGAAAATTGGGAAGAAAAATGAGAGCAATACAAGAAATTCAGGAAAAGCAAGTCAAGAGCTTGCTAAAGGATACCACAAAATATGCTGAATAAAATAAAACCTTTAAAAATAGACCACCCCTGTCCACAGGTTAAATGTCTATAAGTCACTTACTTGAACTTCTGGAAGCCAAAATGGTGGAGTGATCAGTAAATACTCACTCACCCTCACACTGTTGATCTTGAAAGAACGATAAACTATTTCCCCAGAAAAATCTTGGATCAACAGAAAGGGCAGACAGTATCATAGCACATGAGGTTAGGAAAATTGCTAAGTAGAATCACTCTTGCTGTCACAGAAGGGGACGAATGCAAGAGTAGAGCTGTCCCAGGCAGTCCCACCTCAGGGAACAAGAAGGAGATCAAAAGCTCCAGGGGATGGAACCCCACAACCATCAACACCAAGATGCCAGGCATGCCTCAGTACACCAAGGAAAATGAAAACTGAGCAACTGGATCACCAACCACTGAAACTACCTATTTTCTAGATCATTAGAGGAGAATTCCTATGGCTAGATAACCCCTACCCCACATTTAACAAGCTAGCTTCAGGAAAAACTTAGGGAAACACAGAACGAATTCTCTTGACCTCTGCTTTCTTACACCAGCCAGCTCAGCACCATGTAAGCTGCAGAAGTTTAGCTTCTAGCTGAAAGAACAAGAGGCCGCAACACATAAAGCCTCATTATGACAACTGAGCAGCAAAGCAGGAAAGAAAAGATGATACAATATTTCTATGGAGACAAGGGCCAAAACACGAACACCAAAGAGGTCAGCATTGAGAATGTACTCATATCTGCAATTTCAGAAGGGACTGGTCACAAGCACAAAGAGCACTCTTGGAAGACCTGAAGAAAGATTTGAAAAGCAAAATTAGAGAAATAGAAGAAAAACCAGCCAATTGTTTAAAAGTATTAAAAAAAAGAATTCATTGAAGAGAACAACTCCTTAAAAAGGAAAATTGGACAGATGGAAAAAGAAGCACAAAACCTAATTAGGAAAATGGAAGAAATGGAAAAGGAAGTACGAAAAATAACTGGAGAAAATAATTGATTAAAATGAATAATTAGATAGATGGAAATAGAGATGCAAAAGTTAACTGAAGAAAACAAGCTGATAAAAATTAGAATTTGAAGAATAAAAGATAATGACTCTATGAGAAATCAAAAATCAGTGAAAAAGAGGGAAGGAGCCAAGATGGCAGAGTAGAAACACTCACCTATGCTAACTCCGAATACACAGCCCATTTTGACTTTCTGTCAAAAGAACTCCCCACAAATTCTGGAGCAGTGGGACCTGCACAGAAACAATGGAAGAGATTTCCATTCCAGAGAGCCCTGGAAAGCTGTACCCAGGGGTCCTTCACGCTCCAGACGTGGAGCCCAGCCCTGCTCAGCCCTGGCTGTGCGGGCCCAGAGGAGCAGATCCAAGCAGGCTTCAGGGACAGAACCTCCGGTGGCCGTGAGGGAACCTCCACCCACAGGCGCTTCAAGTCAGTGAGAGAGATTTCTGGGCTGGCCGAGAGGGGAGCAGGGTGTCTCTGTGGCTTGGGCCGCCTCGGGAGGCAGCGGCAGAGGCAGTGGCGGCCTGGGAATCCCTGAGCAGGCAAGAGCTCCATTACCAAAGGTCTCTGCATAAACCTCCTGAGGGAACTAAGCCTGGTAGGCAGCTCTGTCCCCACCCGATCCATTTCTGAAGGTCTCTGCATAAAGCCTCTGAGGGAAATGAGCCTGGGAGGCAGCCCCACCACCACCCAAGCACCAGAACTTAAGCTCACATTGAATACCAGCCGCTCCCCACCCCGGAAAGCTCTGAGGCTGGGAAGCAGCATTTGAATCTCAGACCCCAAGCACTAGCTGGGCAGATCTAGGTGGGGGTGGAGAGAAATCTCAGAAGTCAAGTAACTGGCTGAGAAAATGCCGAGAAAAAGGAAGAAAAATGAGACCATAGAGAGCTACTTTCTTGGGGAAGAGATGTTCCTTCCTCCCATTATTTTTGATAAGGGAGTACAATGCTTGCCATCAGGGAAAGATGTGGAGGTCGGTGCCTCTCTATCCCAGACATCCCAGGTGGATGTTCAGTGGGCTCAGGCTATGGAAGAGCTCAAAAAGGATTTTGAAAATCAAGTTAGACAAGTGCAGGAAAATCTGGGAAGAGAAATGAGAGAGATGCAAGAAAAGCATGAAAAAGGGGTCAATGCCTCGGTAAAGGAGACCCCAAAAAATGCTGAAGAAAATAACACCTTGAAAAATAGGCTCACTCAATTAGGAAAAGAGGTTCAAAAAGCCAATGAGGACAAGAATGCTTTAAAACGCAGAATTAGCCAAATGGAAAAAGGTGTTCAAAAACTCACTGAAGATAATAGTTCTTTCAAAATTAGAATGAAACATATGGAGTCTAATGACTTTCTGAGAAACCAAGAAATCACAAAACAAAACTAAAAGAATGAAAAAATGGAAGAGAATGTGAAATATCTCATGGGAAAAACAACTGACCTGGAAAATAGATCCAGGAGAGACAATTTAAAAATTATGGAACTACCTGAAAGTCATGATCAAAAAAAGAGCCTAGACATCATCTTTCATGAAATTATCAAGGAAAACTGCCCTGAGATTCTAGAACCAGAGGGCAAAATAAGTATTGAAAGAATCCATCGAACACCACCTGAAAGAGATCCGAAAAGAGAAACTCCTAGGAACATTGTGGCCAAATTCCAGAGTTCCCAGGTCAAGGAAAAAATCTTGCAAGCAACTAGAAAGAAACAATTCCAGTATTTGGGAAATACAATCAGGAT